>CM050898.1:3530000-4180000 GCA_027726005.1 Juncus effusus
TTTTACTGGTATGTGTGTGAAGTGGTAGAGATAAATTTTTAAGCGTGTCACAGACGCAGTTTCGTAATATAATGCTTCGTCTTCGCTTCCTGTTGTGAATATGCTGCAACCTGTCATTTCTTTCCATTTTGGGTTGACCAAGGTTTCCTAAAATCAAAACAATGGAAATAACTTGATTGAGTAAATTAGTTGCGTGGTTTAATATCTATTGATGATTATAAATTTATAATATAATTTTTTTTTTTTTAGGTTTGAGATGCAAAAATTTGGGAAGTATTATTTGTGCAATTAAGATCTAATGTAATCCTGCAATTATAACTAAATTAACTCCAAACGTGATACATTTACTGGTATAAAACTTTTGCCTAGACTTTGTAAGAATGAAGACTTTGGATCGCTTCTGTCATTGAGTAACAATTCAGGGTGCTCTATGCAAAATTTCAAAATTATCCATCATTTGATCCAAGAAGATTAAAAGTATTGTGACGAAAATAGAAAATAAGGAAAGAAATTGAATTACTTGTTGCCACCATGTTCACGGACTTTGTTGCCAAACTGGATGTGTCGACCCGCAAAGAACTTCATCAACCCTAGATGAAAAATATTTTTACGAAAAAATAGAAAATAAGGAAGAAATCAAATTCTGTCAGCGTAGATGACAATACCAGCTAACTATCCGAAGGTCTGGCCTGACTCTTTTGTATTTTTTCGTAAATCCAAAAGGAAGATGAAAAGAACCGTAATTATATCTCCAAATAATTTCACGGCAAGAATTCAATTACAAAACTTCTACATAACATCCACCTAAACCCTACTCTAACCCTTCAAACATATCCATGCTACAAACTAAGCTCTTTTTTTGAAGAGTAGGTTATTGACTACTAGGATGCACTACAACAAGATCGGGATTCTGCAGCCCTCATTACTGTTGCCGAATGGTCATATAAATGCTGCTTTGTTAATCCGCAGCATTAGCTGATAAAGGACGTCTAGGTGCGTCTTGCGAAAGGTTATTGCAGCATTTGTTGATGTCCCTCCAAAATAAGCATTTCGCAGCCCTTATAAATACTGCATTTCGCAGCATTAACAAATGATGCACTCAGCAGCATTACTAAATGATGCATTGTTTTTCAACTCTCAACATTTTATAAACCCTGAAATATTATTTCCATCATAACAAAAAAAATATATATATTATATTTAGAAATTTAATACATAACAAAATTAACTAGCAAGATGAGAAATTTTAATATCCAAATAAGTCTATCATACATACAAAATATCACTACTAACCTTTCCATCATACTTACAAAATATCACTCGTCTAACTATAACAAAATATCACTCCTAACCTTTCCATCATACGTACAAAATATCACTCCTAAGTCCTAGCCTTCATTACTACCTACTCCAAAAACAACCAAAAATACCATTAGAAAGTACTTCTAACCTTCAACTCTTCAAAATATCCCAAACTTCAATAGAACTCGACCTATATAATGATAAAAAAAAATATAAATGTTCAATTTATAAAGCAAAGCAAAAAAAAAATTAAAATAATAAGGTCTTACATAGGAGAACGGCCATGCCACACTTGCCCCAATTGCATCCCCGATAGTTTTGTACTTATGAGGACGGATCAAAATTTCTTCACGCACTATTGCCACCTGAATAAGCACTTCCCAGAATTGGGTGCCTAACTCCTGTCCACCAACTTTTGTGGTTGGATCTCGACTAAGAAGTAATCCTTTTGCCACAACTTTGTGGGGTCTCATTGCACTTCGAAGGCTTACTTGATTATTTTTTGCCTACATATAATTTTTTTAAATGCGATTAACATGATATTCTTCAAAAATCAGAGCAACCCTAGTTTTATAAGAAAAGTAATTCAAGACTTTCTAACATATTTTCAAACATTTTTTATTTATTTCAAAATATTACCTTATCTATATTATCACGAACAAACTCTGAAGATCGTACTGCAAATCGCGGGTTTGCTTTTAATGCAACCTCCTCTATCTCATTTGATAAATTCTGGTCCTTCTCTTTCCTAACCTTGTTCTTCTATGTCAACAAATTTATTTGAAATTCTTTATATATATATATATATATATATATATATATATGAATTAATACAACATTATAACTTCATATAAATGTAATTAATACCTTAGATATGTCACCATGAGTGGATTGTGCTGATTGTACTTCACACTGTTGAGATTGTATTTCATGCTCCTATCAAAGTAACAAAAGAAAAAAAATCAAAATAATTTCAAAGTAAAAAAAGAAAGACAAAAATAGACCAACATCCTTCAATAATTAACAAAAGCGATGCGTTTTTATATAGAAGGATGTTGGTCTATTTTTGTCTTTCTTTTTTTACTTTGAAATTATTTTGATTTTTTTTCTTTTGTTACTTTGATAGGAGCATGAAATACAATCTCAACAGTGTGAAGTACAATCAGCACAATCCACTCATGGTGACATATCTAAGGTATTAATTACATTTATATGAAGTTATAATGTTGTATTAATTCATATATATATATATATATATATATATATATATATATATAAAGAATTTCAAATAAATTTGTTGACATAGAAGAACAAGGTTAGGAAAGAGAAGGACCAGAATTTATCAAATGAGATAGAGGAGGTTGCATTAAAAGCAAACCCGCGATTTGCAGTACGATCTTCAGAGTTTGTTCGTGATAATATAGATAAGGTAATATTTTGAAATAAATAAAAAATGTTTGAAAATATGTTAGAAAGTCTTGAATTACTTTTCTTATAAAACTAGGGTTGCTCTGATTTTTGAAGAATATCATGTTAATCGCATTTAAAAAAATTATATGTAGGCAAAAAATAATCAAGTAAGCCTTCGAAGTGCAATGAGACCCCACAAAGTTGTGGCAAAAGGATTACTTCTTAGTCGAGATCCAACCACAAAAGTTGGTGGACAGGAGTTAGGCACCCAATTCTGGGAAGTGCTTATTCAGGTGGCAATAGTGCGTGAAGAAATTTTGATCCGTCCTCATAAGTACAAAACTATCGGGGATGCAATTGGGGCAAGTGTGGCATGGCCGTTCTCCTATGTAAGACCTTATTATTTTAATTTTTTTTTTGCTTTGCTTTATAAATTGAACATTTATATTTTTTTTTATCATTATATAGGTCGAGTTCTATTGAAGTTTGGGATATTTTGAAGAGTTGAAGGTTAGAAGTACTTTCTAATGGTATTTTTGGTTGTTTTTGGAGTAGGTAGTAATGAAGGCTAGGACTTAGGAGTGATATTTTGTACGTATGATGGAAAGGTTAGGAGTGATATTTTGTTATAGTTAGACGAGTGATATTTTGTAAGTATGATGGAAAGGTTAGTAGTGATATTTTGTATGTATGATAGACTTATTTGGATATTAAAATTTCTCATCTTGCTAGTTAATTTTGTTATGTATTAAATTTCTAAATATAATATATATATTTTTTTTGTTATGATGGAAATAATATTTCAGGGTTTATAAAATGTTGAGAGTTGAAAAACAATGCATCATTTAGTAATGCTGCTGAGTGCATCATTTGTTAATGCTGCGAAATGCAGTATTTATAAGGGCTGCGAAATGCTTATTTTGGAGGGACATCAACAAATGCTGCAATAACCTTTCGCAAGACGCACCTAGACGTCCTTTATCAGCTAATGCTGCGGATTAACAAAGCAGCATTTATATGACCATTCGGCAACAGTAATGAGGGCTGCAGAATCCCGATCTTGTTGTAGTGCAAGTCTTGAAATTGGTTCGGTGGAGGAAATCAGGCTCAACTTGAGAGTCTGATTAAGTAATGCTTTGAGTATGTAATTATCTCGTTGAGGTACAACGTGATAACACTTCTAATTGCGACACAACAGAAGATAACGTAAAAAAGAAATTGTTATGTATGTCTCAATATCTCAGCAAAATTTGTTTCCTTTCTAGTATGATATTTTGGAAGGACTGAGAATTAAAAATACATATTTAGGGAATATTTAAACAATGGAAGGATATGGATTGTTTTCATATTTGCATTGTACTTTAGTTAATTTAGATATTGTATGTTTAATTTAGACAATTTATTTTGGTAGGTAGACATGTCTTTCTCCTGTATAAAGATACATCTAGCTATTATAATAACTAGTGAGATTCTCGCTCCGCTTCGGAATGTATTTAATGTAGTTTATTTAAATATTATATTTTATATTTTTATTTGTAAGACCAGATAAAAGTAATTTAGAATAATCCTATATATTATTATAGATTAATAAAATATGAAAAAAAATTAAGAAACATGTACAAAATTAATGAATACAAAAATAAAATTATTCATAATTTGAAGCTCTACAAAATATAAAGATCATGTAAGGAATCTCAGATTATAATATATTCTATTGTGACAATCATATAAAAATAGTATAATACTAAAAATCATATTGTGATGATATTATTGGAATTATTATTCTTTTATACTAAATTCATTCACTTCTATTGTATCATTCAAAGTGACGGAGCAGTCAAAATGTCCATAGAATATGCATGACTCACTTCAAATTTTGTCACACAAAATAAAAAAGATTCACCACACCAAATATTCCTTTCGTGGTTTTCTCCATATTTGTTTACTATCTAATCCCATCAATAGAAAAATAATGTCCTATATATAGGTCATTATATAAAGGATGACCTTTGCATTCATGATTGTGCAAAAAAAAATTATTTTCTACTTTCGATGATTTTTATATTTTCTTAAAATTTGATCAATGATAAATCCAACTCAATGATAAAATGATTTTTTATCTCCAAGTTTAATAACTAAAAAGAAAAACAGACTGATAAGTCATAAAGAAATTCTTGTTAAATTACATGCAAATTTTTTTAAAGTTTGATATATAATTTTGAAACTCCTATAGTATATTTTTGTATACTCATATTTTTATATACTATATATATATATATATATATATATATATATATATATATGTTATATTACTTATTATATAAATATCTTTTGTTAAATATACAATGTGTGCAATTGTAATATATCTGTTGGCATCTTTTGTAATAAAATTGGAAGTTAAGGTTATTTGTTAAAAGAAAAAAGAATAAAACATAATAAACTCATTATTATATGGCCAATTGTGTAGTGAGTCATATATCCGTTTGGAGAGTACCTATTTCATATTCATCTACATGAGATATGGCACAGAAGATCTGGCAACATCCTAATTCTTATAATGTCGTCTTTCGGTTGATTATACAATTTTTCTCTTCTTCTCTACTTATTTCTCTCTCTCGAGTTCTCTTTCTCTACATCTATATTCTCCATATTATCCTAACATAAATGATAGTAAAACCCCAACTACAGCAAAACAGAAACTAACAAGAACTAAAAAAAAAAAATCAAAGGAAGAACTGCTAAGAACAACAATCATGGCTAAATTTGGGCTACAAAATTAAAAAAGCAATATTTTTCTTCATCTCCCTGCCGCCGCCGTTCTTCAGTGCCCGAGCGGATGAAGAAGCAACCATGGATGCGTACACCTATGTGTATGAGATGTGGAAGAAGAAGCAGTCGGCTGTGATGTGGTTCATTCGGAGGGTCAAGTGTTGGGAGTACCGCCAGCATCCCTCCATCGTGCGCGTCACCAGGCCGACTCACTCTGACAAGGCCCGCCGCCTCAGCTACAAGGCCAAGCAGGGTAGAGAGTGAGGCATGGAGGCCGTAAGAGGCCTGTGCCGAAGGGAATTGTTTACGACAAGCCGAAA
Organism: Juncus effusus; assembly: GCA_027726005.1. Lineage (NCBI taxonomy): Eukaryota > Viridiplantae > Streptophyta > Magnoliopsida > Poales > Juncaceae > Juncus > Juncus effusus. The sequence continues at coordinate 3,535,802 of CM050898.1, forward strand.
CATCAAGGTATTACCCAACTGAAATTCCAGAGGAATAAGCGCTTCAGCGCTGAAGAGAGAGCTGGAAGGAAGCTTGGGGGTCTTAGGGTTTTGAACTCTTACTGGGTCAATTAGGATTCGACGTGCAAGTACTTTGAGGTGATCTTGGTCTACACAGCGCACAACGCGATCCGCAAAGACCCGCGCGTGAACTGGATCTGCAAGGGCGATGCGGCCTCATCTCTGCTGGCAAGAAGGGCTGCGGTCTGCGCGGCAAGGGCACAAGGAACCGCAAGGCCCGTCCGTCCAAGAGGGCCACATGGAAACGCAACCAGACTATGTCGCTCCGCCGATACCGTTGAAAAAATTGAAAAAGTCGTTGAGGAGTTTGCGTACTGTCTTGTTTGTTTGAGTGGACTCTGTCTTTTGCTGTTTTTTTGGAGTTTTGTACTTTGTTTTTAAGGAGATTTTCTCTTTCGAGAGACCTGTTAATTGGTTTTCTTGTGTTGGTACTTGGTATGCGGTGAAAGATGAGATTTTATGATCTAGTTGGTAATATGAAATATGAGTATTTTGATTCAAAAAAAGTTAAAAACCCAATTGGTGTATTAGGTACTTTGATTGAAGCATCCTTGTTGGATCCATCATCAGCCGGTCCTGGTGGAGCCTCTTCAATGGTTGTCTCCCCATTGACCTCTCCTTCCCCCTCTTTTCTACATGATTCCTCATCCAAGAGGTCATCGTCATCCTAAAAGTACTATCCGTCGTTGGGGTATAGTGCTTCATCATCTCCGACGAAATGCACTCTTCTATCGTCCTGGATTTGACTTTCCTCTAGGACCTCCATTTGCTCACCAATTGAGTCGATTCATTAGATTGAATCTTTCTCGGGATATGTATATCGACTATTTCATAAAAATAAATATTTAGACCTCATTTATAAAGTCATTTAGTTGTGAAACTGAGGTTATTTTCATGATTTTACCGTGAATCATGAAAATAGTAAAAGCTATTGTTATTGCTAAAAAATGTAAATGTTCGACTATTAAAACTTTTACCTTTGGAATTGTCTTGGTACATAAATGCACTTCCTCGATCACTCTTTGGTTGATTGAGCTCCCTTTTTACTTTTTGGTCTTTAGGTCTTGAACGAACAAGTTTAATACTGGTTTCCTTCTTAAACCCTATACCGGATTTGTCATTTGATTTTTGCCCTATTATTATCTTATCTAAATCAAATCCATTTGTGACATTTCTGACACAAGCAGACTTGAGCGAATTATTTCCATTTTTTTAACTTTCAAGTTCGACTTTTAAATGATTTATTTCAATTTTAGATGTTCACATTCACATTTATTGTTATTTAAATATAGGTTTTTAAAGTCCTTTAGTTGTGTCTTGTACGACCTTGTCGAGGCTTCAAAATCGATGAGTTGGTGTTAAGTGCTAATATGGGACTGCCGAAACCTATCAAATTCTTCTACTAGTTCATCATGATTTCCAGGTTCCACATTTTTAATTAAATGATATGAACTTGGAGCCTTTATTTTTTCTAAAACATAATCAAGTATAGGATCTACAAATACCTCGTGACTCATGTAACGGGAAGAACTGGAAGATGTCATGTCGATTGAAGAAGTCGCGGGAGGTGGAGGAGGTGGAAGTCGTCCTTGTATGCGGAGCATCTCTTGAATGGTCCGTTCACATACTTCATCCACATTGTCAATCGCCTTGAAAGCTATGTTCGCCATCTCCAATTCGAACTAAGCCGGACCCATCGGAGGAGTCACTTGATTTATTTCCCTACACGCCACCTTGGCAGAGTGATTCTTCGACTTCCTCTTCTTGTCATTTCCTTTGTCATCATGCCTCTTATCTCGCCTTGTCGCTTGTCGATCGTCGGATCATCTTTTACATCGCTCGTGATCACCGGATCCTCCTTCATGTTTCTCGCCCTCTTTCTTATTCCAAAGGGTAAGCTCAGGATGAAGCGTGTGACAATCGTTGATGGTATATCTCTTCTTGTTGCACTCGAGACAGCCCCTCAAAAGAGGAAATACAAATTGTTCCCTTTGGAACGGAACTCAAATAAGGAAGAAAATCATTCAGATTCAAAACAAACAGCTAGAATCTTGAAGTTCCGTTCAGAACGAAACAGTTCCATTCCGAACGGAATGTGATAAAAATTGCCAGCCAAGAAGTCCGGACTAAAAATCGTAGAACAGAAGGATCCATTCAGAATTTATGTATCTCAGATGTTTGATTTGATTCACACCAAATAAGCATTTTGATTTTCCTACAAACAATCTATTTTTTTTTTATCAAAATATCAAACACCAATTTTAGATGCTAATATCTTCCTTTTCCGTACGTCTATATACTAAAATATTGGGGTAAAGTATAATTTTCCATACTAAAATATCATCGAAAAACACCTAAAGTCCCTTTCGTAAAAACGGCTCAAAAAGCTTGTTCACTAACGCTTGGAATGTGGGTGGTGCGTTGGTCAAACCGAAAGGCATCACGAGAAACACATAATGTATGTAATGAGTTCGAAATGTAGTCTTGTAAACATCCTCTTCCGCCATTCGAATTTTGTGGTATCGTGAACGCAAATCAAGCTTCGAATAAATCCTCGCTCTATTTAATTCATCCAACAAATCATAAATAATAGGAGGATACTTTTCTTTTATAGTGAGTCCATTTAGTTGGTGATAGACGGCACACAATCTCCAAGTGCCGTCTTTCTTCTCTAATCGGACGGCCGGAGACGCAAACGGGCTATTGTCATCCCGTATAACTCCGCTCTCAAGCATCTCCTTAATAATCCTCTCAATTTTATTTTTTTGGTAATGGGCATTACCTGTATAGCCGAATTTATACCGGCATAGAGCCTGCTTCTAGCAGAATGACTAGAAAAAATATGCTTTTATTTAATTGACACTTGCTAATTTTTTTTCTTTTATCTACAGAAATGCAAGAACTCTGATGTTAAAATTCCGTCAGAAATGATAATGTGATACAAAGCTTTCTTCATTCGTTAAAAAAAAACAAACATTTTCTGCATTCATGTATAAACACTACTGAATACAACTAAATATCAATAGCCATTACAAAACAAAACCAAACATCCGAAAACAAAATTCAGATAAATTCAAATCTTGATAATGTGATACGAAGCTTTCTTCATTCATTGGGAAAAAAAAACCATTTTCTGCATTCATTTAGTGACTACAACTAAATATCAATAGCCATTACAAAACAAAAACCAACATCCCAAAACAAAATTCAAATCTTGTATACACCAAAAATTCAAATCTTGATAATGTGATACAAAGCTTTCTTCATTCATTGGGAGAAAAAAAAAACATTTTCTAAATTCATTTATAAACACTAGTGAATACAACTAAATATCATTAGCCATTACAAAACAAAAACCAACATCCGAAAACAAAATTCAAATCTTGTATACATCAAAAATTCCAACACCTACTCTCCTCTTACACTACTTACAAAACCCATTTCCAAATTCCAACATTCAAATTTCAAAACTTAAGAAACTCTTTCAATGGAGCCTCGTAATCTCCTCAACTCTCTTGCAAATATCTTCAACAAGGACCCCCAGGGCCTTGGACACCTCGTCCATGCGCAGCCTGCTCAAGTCCAAAAATGACTCGATCAAATCTCCGTCTAGAAATTTTTGCGAATCCACCACCTTCTCATTGTTGATCGAGCGCCAGTGCTCGTGACACAACCCCCCGACTCCTTTGATCACCTTCACCAAGATGCTTTGTAGCTTCTTGAAGAACAAGTACTGGTCCTGCGGTAAGGACGCAATCACACCAATCATGCCATTTACGGTACCTGTTAAGAGTCGGGAAAAGTTCAAAGTCATGAAATCATGAAAAAAAAAAACAGAAGGGGGTTAGTCTCACCTTGAATATTAAGGCTCCATACTAAATTGTGGTTTGAATTACTTGATATTTAGAATGGTCCGGTATATAAAAATTTGTCTTTTAGTGCAATATTATATACACCATATACAACAATGTGACGTAAGAAGCGTGTTATATAAACCCAAAAATGCTACATCGCATGACTAAAAACTAAAAAGCATGACGGCAGCATGTGGCACCCATTTAACTTATATGACAAGAATAGTGCGTGTAACATTTGTGAAAATGCATGTGATAAAAATGCTGCTAATTTGAGATTTGGAATATCATTTGTAAAAATTTAGTTTTTTTAGGTAATGCAACTTTGTGATATACAACATTTTAATCCGTCCCCTCAATGGATTGATCATCTAACATATAAGACAAGAATAATTCATGTATTTATGTTAAATAACATCAAAAATAAAATCTGTACGAATTATATTTGCGACTAATCAAACAAGTACCTCAGGCTTGAGATATGAAATACCTACATGAGAAATAAAAATTCCAAAATAAAATATAGCACACCATACCCTATAAATGAGCAAGGAAATAGACATCATCAAATCACCGACCACAATGAACTCGCCGCGGGTCTACACACAACGCGCCAGAATACGGCAGTCGTGACTGTACTCGGAATGGAGCTCGCAAGACCCGTCTTCTCTGAGCGTCCATTTGTACAATTGGATCTTCTGATTGGTCGCAGCCAGTAGTTTTCCGTTAAATGCATTGAGCGAGTCAACGCCCCCTTTCATTTCCTTTTCAGCCAGCAAGGTCAGCTATATAATGCGCCTCGGCCTCGGCACGGGTCTGGTGGTTGGAGACGCAACAGATGGCGAAGGTGCGGGACTCCTCCTGGTGGCAAATCCTGCGCGCCTGCTCGGGCAGCGGGATGGTGCGGATGTGTAGCTTTTGGATGCCGTCAATTGTGCCTATCAAGAGCTCCCCGTCCTTCACTATCACCAGGCTAGATAGAGAAAGGTGTGGGTGAAGTGGAATTAAATTAATTACTAGTAAAGTCGTTATTATATGAGTTTTTTGTGAATTTTCAATAATTTGTGGGCCTTTTTGCGGATGAGAAAACAAAAGCTCCCTACCTTTTTGTCAATTTGGGTTCTTGTTCACTACAAAGTGTTTGATTCACATGTTCTCTTTATAGGAATAAATGCACGGTTAGTCCTTGTACTTACTTGAATTGCAATATGGTCCTTGTACTACTGATTTAAACCTTTTGGTCCATGTACTTTATAGAATTGTGCACGGTACGACTCATGCATCTTTTCATGATGTACATGGATCGAAAAACTGAAGTCAATAGTACAAGGACTAAATTGTAATGCAATTAAAGCACATGGACTAAAGCAGTGATAACCTTATCAGAGAGAGAGAGAGAGAGAGAGAGAGAGAGAGGACCTGTCGGGAAAGGCGGCAGAGTTGAAAGGACACATATGATTCACTTCCTTCAAATTAACATTACTATACAATAGCTTCTTATTACTACCATAAATGACGGTGGGCCGGTCGGAGGCGGCGAAGACACAAGCGGTCTCCTTGCAAGAGAAGGTCCGAAGGCTGATCGGCTGCGTGGCGAGCGAGATTTTCTTCCTATCAACCAATGTGCTAGTGGTTGGGTCTACTAAGAATCTGAATAGGTGGCCGTCTCCAAGAGCGCACAGCAGATAAGATATCTGGTCAGTTGAGAGGTAAGTTAACGAGTAAATAAAGACATGTTTTTGAAAAAAAAAAAATCCTCACTTTTCTGCTTGTCCACGCGTGTCCTGCCGTATCTTGACCGTGTCCGAAAGTAAACAAATATTAAAATATTCGAACATGCCACGTGGCGTGTCCGACACGTATCAGTGCCGTATCGAAGCCGTGTCCGTGTCCGTGTCCGATACGCGTATGGCTGGTTTGTTGATTTTGGATATGAATTGAATGTTTATTTCGGATATGTATTTTGTTTTTACGAACTTATCTTATTTGCATTTTGGATTTAGAGTGGATTTGAATTTGAAATTGTATGAAATGAAACTATTAGTAATTATGGTTTTTTTTAGTATGGTAAAATGAAAAAAAATGGAAAAATAAAAAGATCCTAGAAGTGACTTTCACCGGCGGTTTTGTTATAAAACCCGCCGTTGATTTTTTTTTTTTACACATTATGCATGAGGCACTTTTACCGGGGGTTTCTTCATTGACCGCCGGTGATAAATATCACCGGGGGTGACAAAACCGCCGTTGAAAATAAAATACCGCCGGTGAAAGTACCGCCCCTGAAAAAAATTATCAAACCAACTTGTTTTACCGGGGGTTCACAAACCGCCGGTGAAAATCAAAAGCCCGCCGCAGATAATTATTACCGGCGGTGCCGCCGGCGAAAAAAACTTTTAGCGTGGGAGTATCACTGGCTGTCTATCACCGGCGGTAAGCCCCCGGTGATGACTTTTACCGGCGGTATTCCCCCTTCAGTGGCGGTTTTTCGGCCGCCGGTGAAAACTGAATCTCTAGTAGTGAAAGATGAGAGCAAAGCCCTAAACTATCCAAATCTGTTCAAAACCCGGAATTGGAAACTAGAATTCTAATTCCAACTAACCACCCAAAATAGCAGATTACTCAAGCTAGCTGGCTTCTTACCTTCGAGTAATCGCCGCCTGAGTATTGTTCTCTCCTTAGGACGGGGAATGATATTGTCACGCTGCAATTTTACAAGTACAGGCAAAGAAAAGGGTAAATGATAATTTTACCTATCCAGTTAATACTACTAATCTTTCTTTTCCGTTTTACTAAGAGGTTATTTTTTTTGCTTAGTTGGCAGTTATTTTTAGCCTAATTTGTTTCCTACAAACACCTTGGAAAAATTAATATTATCATTTAAAAGACTTACAAAAAGAATATTAGCAAAATTATTGAAACAAAGAGTTCAATTTTTTTATCCATCCCCTTTTGTGTTAACTATAACGTAAAATCGTTAAAACTAATAAATAACAAAAAATCAAAACACAAATAGAGAAATAATATTTTATGATATAATAATTTGATAAAATATCATTCCTTTCTCTTTTGACATGATAAAATATTTTCATATATAATAATGGAAAAACTCGAAAAAATAATAATTATCTGGTTAAGTAAATTCATGATATGAAACATACCCCTTCAAAGGAACACAAGAGGACGGATCTAGGTATAATCTCGCCGCCCAAATTCTCACTCATTATCAGGTCGAGACCGGGGAGAGAGAAAACCGTGACGTTTATGTCAGTCCACATGCCAACCGCAGCCAAAGAGCTTCTAGAAGGATCTTCATGGATAGGGTTTATATCAAGGCATGATATTTCGTACTCCAGTTGGAAGTGTTTCACTTCCAGTAGTATGGATTCCCGGATTTCGATATATACCAGATTCCCGCCTCCCATCGCAAGTAAAACCTGGAAGTAATATAAACATTAGCTGTATGATACAAGAAATATTAGTGGAGGTCAAATGGTAGATATATTTAATAAATTGGAGGTTATAATTTGAGATAATGTACTTGAGAAGAATTGGCTGTTGCGACGTTAACAGAGAAACCAGCTGGCGTGTTCCACTCATCGAGTAGCTCGTGGGTGACGGAGCTCACTAATCGCACTGCGTTTGAAGTAACCTAATCATCAAAGAAAAATGAATATCACCAGCTTTATACAATAATGGTGGGATAAATGCAATGTTAGTCCTTGTACTTTTATTGGATTGCAATTTGGTCCCTGTATTATTAATTGTGAATGACTAGACCCTCTACTTCACTCCCCAATTCAAAGATTAATAATGCAAGTTTTCATAAAGTGCAGGGACAACCCATGCACAAATAGCCGTGCAGGGACTAAATTGCAGTCCAACTAAAGTTGAGGGACTAACCATATCCCTAAATAATATATCATCAACTTTTTAAAAATAAAAATAAAATGGAATAAATTTTGAAAAGATGATATATAATTACTTGAACGAGTTGGTTGTTGATGGCATTCTGACAAAACAGAGTCTGAGTCTGGGCGTCGAAACCCTCTATCTCGGTTTCTTCCAGCTCGTCGTCCATGTTCATGGCCAAGAATCGGGTCTCTGTTATGAAACTGACCACTAAGAACGTGTCGCAAGGGTCGTCGGTTGACGACTTTAGAGACCACAGTCCCTTTATGCCTTGCAGCTCCAGCGACGCCTAGTCAGATACAAAATAAAATGTTCAGTAAGATTTTTTTTTATTTTAAAAGAAATTTTTTTGCAAACCCCCAAAATATCCAATAATGCTAGGGATGTACAAACCATGTCTCTAGCATTACAGCAAAAATGACAACTTTATAGGGGAAAAAAAGGGAAAAGTCTAAATTTCGCCCCTTAACCAGAGTTCGTGCAATTTTCTGCCAATGGATTTTTTTTAATCAAATTTAACTTCTTAAATATTGAGTTCGTGTATTTTGGAAGACAAATTTTCTACAAAAATTAACCAATCCAATATTTGTGGGCTTAAAAATGAACCAATAGAAAGTTCACGGGCCAAAGATGCACCAATGATAAATAGACTATATTGAGGGGCCAAATTCAAACTTTTCCGGAAAGAATATAATGCACGAACTACTACAGTTGTTGAAAAAGAGAGCATTTGGGGAGACTTCAAGTTCTGGTTGAACTCTCATTTGTTGAAAAAGAGAGACTTCTAGTTTCTGGTAGAACTCTCATTTTTTCTCTTATTTACGTTCTCTGAATGAACCAATTCACATATACTACCAAAAATTCAAAATGTATACCTGTTCATTAATTCCAATACTATTCCGTACAACTCGTAAAGACGAGTCTTTATACGCGCCAGAGCAAGTAATAACCTGGCACTGGCCTTGTCTTTCCAAATCCACCACACAAAAGTCGCTAACGGGTCCTAGATTCACGTATCTTTCTAGAACTTCAACATACGAACCTTTCGCGTCCGGTTGCAGATTCAACTTTATTAACTGTATATTTATTTGTCCAAAAATAAATAAATAATTATGGTAATTTCCATTTTGGAAAAATAAAATTTGATTTTATCACGATTATGTGTAAAAGAAACTACCTGAGAGCCTCCATAGCTTGAGCCGACATAAACAAGAGCATTGCCAAGATATGATATAGTTGAGGCAACAGATGTCGCTCCCAAATACTCTATTTTAAGTCCAGTTACCCTTTTTTTTTTTTAAATATTAATAATAATGGTCAAGTTATTTTAAAAACATTCAATTTAAATATTAAATTTGAAGAATTAGGAAACCTGTCTCTCTCATGCGTAATTACAAGCAAATGGAGAAGTCCAGTGTTGTCGCTAAGCAAGTATCTAGAACCATCGGCATCGACTCTTCCATATGCTCTTATAATAGACTAAGCACAAAAATATTATAATTTAGAAAATAAAGTTTTTTTTTTTTTTATTAATATACTGTCTCAAATTATAGAAACCCCTCTGATTTTCAAAATATTCGAAAAGCTCACTACTTCTAACATTCCATTTTTCAAAATAACCCCAACTTTTAATGTTCTAAAAAAAAATTGAACTGTTATTTTCAAACAAACCCCTAAACCATCAAATAATAATGACAATGAATGAATTGTATGTAAACACATATGGGAAATTATTTATCTGTTATTTGAAAATAATTGAAGGCAATTTGCATGGTATTTCACTACTATTCCAAAATAATTAGGTTCTTTTTAAATAAAACATTAAATTCCGGGTGTGTTTGAAAATAAAAAGTTAACATTAGGGGTTCTCTTAATTATTTTAAGAGCCAAGAGGTTCTGAAAAATAAAAATTATAAATAAGATGCTTCTTTTAATAATCCAAAAATTAGAATTTTTTTTTTCATTAACACCATAAAACATAAGGACTTCTGGAAGAATTCACCTTTCAAAACAAATTCCACTTATTTAAAACTACACAACAAAATGAAGAAAAATAAAATCGAAAAAACAAAATCATTTAAACCCTAAGAAAATGAGAGATGGGACGAAAGAGAGAGATGCGTTTTTTGGGCGTGAGAGAGGTAGGGCCTGGGAAAGAGGAGAGGATGAAGGAAAGGATAAAAAAAAAAAGAACTGAGGCTCATTTTTTAATCCGACAGTGTAAACAATCAGCACTTAATTAAGGCTTAATCAGATGAATTAAATTAATTTGATGATGTGGCTTAACCTGCTTGCGCGATTACTATTGAAAATTATATACTAGGATAATTTCAGGAGAGTTTCTTACCAAACCACAAAATTTGAAGAAAAATGTAGGTTTACTATTTACCAACCATATGAAATCAAATTCTACAATCTTTCATAGCAGTGCAAGATTCTGTTGCGACATATTTTTCTCAAAGGAAAAAATATTTTTACATTATTTTGTTTTAAAACGTATGCGATTTCACTATCCACTTTTCAATCAAAACGAATCTGTCATTCTCAAGGGCCATCTCCTATGTGGCACTATGTCTGTCCCACATTGGTAATATGTATTCCACGTAGATTCAAGCGCATCCTTAGGGTGTGAGATATTATTCGGGTCACCATATATTTTCCGTAAAATTAATTGAGTTTTTTTTTCACCCCATATATCCAACTTTCGATCCAAAGTTAAGTTATATTTTTGGAAATGTTACCTTTCATATTAAGTAAATCAAAACTTCTAATTAGTACAAAATAATATATATTTTAACACTACAAATAATATATTTTGTATCAATTAGGTATCTTGGTCAATATTGTTTGTTCATATTTTCTTTCTGTTTTATTTTCATTTTGTCAATGGCGCACAAATAAGCCGTAATATATAATCACCTAACAAATGCATTCAGTTCAATACCTCTTCTAGATCTTCAATTAGTCGTGATATTTACTTCTTTCAAAAAAAAAAAATTAGTCGTGATATTTACAACCGAGCTGAGGAACCCAACCACATCTGAGCCCCCGTTATACTATTTGAGTTGGGCTTTTTGGATTGAAAGAGAAATGGCGTGAGGAAGAGGGAGGGGTATTAGTTCATTCGGTTATTGCATGGGATCCGGACTCACCTTACTTGGTTTTATATGAACATTCTATTTTATGCTTTTCACAGTGCCTTGGTCCAATTTTATTCGTAGTTGAATTGGATCTCACCCCCATCAGTTTTTGAGTCGAGTTTTTACACAAAAACAAAAACATAATTCCAAAACTAAAGAGAAAATAACGATACTACTAATAATGTTTTAGCACTTGACATCTTCATAAACACTGGTGCCCCGGCAAAGTGAAAGGTATTTTTCCTCTCTAGATGCATAATTCAACTTCATCCAATAAGCCATCAAGACTTATCTTCATCATCTGAACCACATTATGAGGAAAAAGATACATTAAGAGTTGAACAAATGATGAGAGAGAGAGAGAGAGAGAGAGAGAGAGAGAGAGAGAGAGAGGAGTTTTGTTCTGACGGTTAAAAATCAAATTGGCCAAATAGTTGAGGTGCTTTCTGTTTTGTGTTGACAAAGAATAAAGGAAAAGCTGTCAATATTAAGGAGTCCGCGTATTCTTCTTTTATATGAAGCGTGTCCTGTAGAGTAATTTGAACATTAGTAAAATGTAGCAAAAGAAGAAAAGATAACAAAAAAGATCGTTTCATATAAAACATACTAGATATGCCCTGAAGTCATCCTCGTGGTGTAAGAGATCTCTAAAAAGGCGAACAAGTTCGCTTAATGACCCATTAGCATATGGGATTCCACCTCTGTTTTGTACCGCTGATTGCGCGAGTTGCACGAACTGCTGGTCCAACTCCGCGATCCAATTTTCACTACAATTGATATCTCGTAATGACAGACGCAATGAGCCATTCTCGAAATTTTCATTTAGAACTTCGACAACCATTTTTCGCTTTTCTCTTGTCCATAATGCTGGCTCATTGAGGAGGCAAACACTGCGAAATACGTTAATTTGGGTGAAACAAAAGCATGCAAATTATTCTTAAAAAGAAGATTTAATTCCTGATTGTCTTGTTTCCTAATCTCGATTAACTCCTGATATTTCTTAACAAATATCAAATTACTCCTGAAATCTTGCGCTTTTACCAACTTGCACGAATCGGCATAATTAACCTAATTCCTGGCTTAACCAACAAATCACATCTAATTCTGTGTGTTCCCCTACAATTTCGGACACTTAAAGAGAAGGGGGAAAAAACCTCCGTACCTTGAAACTTCATTTTCAAGTCTGTCAATGAAATGAGAGACCTCATTTAGGTACTTCTTGTTTTGTTTTATGATATAAGTACGAAGAAGTTGTTTCAACAATATAGCAAGATTTATCAAATCTCGTCTTTTCTTGTCATGGTAGTCCTTTGGATCATCAACTAAAAAAAAGATAAAAACAACAGAGATTACAACAACCATATTATAATTTGGAACTGAAATGGAAGTAATTTATCCAAATAAGATTGCATGAGCATTTATCTGAAGTTTCCGGGAAATATTTTTCAAGAAAAAGAAAAAGAATTACTCTTTAGAAAGTCGAAGAGCACCGCACGATATTGTCTTCTCGAGGGTTCTCCTAATTCTTTAAGAAGAATGGGGCACGAGGATAGGTCCCAACAGGACATATCATTCTCATGTAGAAACGACAATGCTCTAAGAATATCACTAGAAAAGAAAAATGAAATTACAAGTGTCAATCAGCAATAGAATTAGATATAACAAGGGTGATTCTTTATCCTGTAATACTTGAAAAAGTGTACATACTGAAAAAAAGTACTTACAATAAAAATCCGCGAACATCCGTAGTAAAAGAACCACGTACGAGTCCTGGATACTCATCCAAATACATTGATAAGGTCATGTCATACTTGAGGAACGCAATAAAATCTATGTCCTTAGAAAACATCCCGCCACCAATGGCAACCGCCAGGTCCCGGTGTTTGAATGATTGCAGTTGTTCCATCACCCTTTTGTTTCCATACTTACCAGAATATGTTTTTATTGTTATCGGTATCCATCCAAAAGTGCCAAAACGCATTTTTCCTCCATATATATCGATACTTTTTGGCATTAGTGTCTCGAGTTTAAAGTCAGGAAGTAAAGATGCAGTGCGTGCTCCTTCCTATAGTAAAAAAAATCAATCTTAACTTATATTGATTTTTTATGCAAAAAAGTTTTTTCTATAGTAAAATACAAGTCAGAAAGTTCCTTCCTTACATACAACATTGTGTTAGAAAAATTGACTTTTTTATTTTAAGAGCTGAAGTAAATTAAACAAACCCCTATCGGACAGCCAAACATGGATCCAACATTGGAGCTTTGAGTATTCAGGTTGTTCCCCTTCGAGTCCTCTCCATTTCGTTCATTGCTCAGCTTTTTCAAAACCAATAACAAAGATGAGTTGTCATGAACCAAAATTCTACAAGTATGCTTGTCAAATAATAAGAACAAAATGCAAAAATATATATATATTACCTGTGCTGAGGATTCTGATTGCGCAAGGAATTCCTTTATATGTTCCTCAAATACTCCGTAGGTCTCCCGTTTGTCATACAGACCATCTACAAAATTCTTCACCTGACGAAAAAGATTCAGCATCTAGTAACTAGTGAACTACATCCTATCTTCCAAGAAGGGATTCAAAGTCCATTTTTTTAACATATAGGTCTCAATTAGGTTATGATACAAGGTTACGCACCTCTGCCTGTGTCCTCCTAGGAAACAAAGTACTCCATATATCAATCAAGTGATGTTTGATATGCATTACAGAACAGGGACAAGACGTCGATGCATCACAAACATCACAAAGCGGCTTCACCTGATATAAAAATTCAAAAGATAAGGCACATTACTTGTAAGTAAAATAAATAAATAAATAAAAAAAGAAAGAAAGAATAAATAGCAGAAAGAGTTTGTAGTTTACCAGCTTGAAAAAACGATTTAGTACCGAAACATGGCGCTTAACACGGAGAATGTGAAATGTGTTGATGAATAAAGAAAAGATCACTTTCTTAGTATCATGCTGCAACGTCAAGAAAAGAAGACAATAAACAAGAAATTACTAATAAAACACTTGTACTGCAGTTGTTAAGAAAAGCTAGCAATAGTAAGTACCTGAACTGAAAAGTATGACCAGGCGAGTACAATCACGAGTCCCTTCTCAGCAACTTCACTCTCAGCATGCTCACAAGCCCAGTTTACCGTTTCCATCACAAGCTTGAGTTGCTGCCACACGATAGAAAAACAACAATCTGAGCAAATTGTGTGTCTAGTGTTATAAAGAAGCAAACAAAAAAAAATGAGTAGGGCTCACGTGATGAGTGAGTTCCTCAATAGAACGGGTATCAAAATGTTCAAGCAAAGAGAATAACTTGACAAAATACTCGGGGTTGTTCTCAGTTTCCTTTTTAATCATCTGTATGAAACAAACAAACACATGAAATCAACGATAATACTTCAGAAGTATTCCACAAAAAATATAATATATCTTAGTGCAAAATCAATACATCGAGAGCGCATCTGGGATCAGCTTCATGGATGGGAGGCAATACGACCGTTGACAGTGAACCAGACAGCACGAACATAGTGGTCCACAAAGACAAAACTTCAAATTCCCAAGCAGCACGAACATTTGTATCGTAGTCAGCAATAACCATTGCCGTCACATCTTCTACAAACAATTCCGGCCAGTGATCTACCGCGGTTATATATGACTCTATCAGCTTCAGCACCTCCCTCTTTACCGTATTCACAGATCTGTTCAGATATTAATCATTTTATGAAAACAAAAATATAACCGTGAAGTAGTAGGGTTAGATTGGATCATGTATATTCCTTAATCTCAATACAGTCTCCATTATATACTTTCATTCCACAGTGTCTTAATGAACAACTGGGTTTAGCTCATAGACTTCAAACGGAAATACTAGTCACAGTTATTAGTTGAATAGAAATGATTTCTACTTGCTATTTTACCCGAGAGGTTTTGGAATGGAAGCTCTCGAAGCATCGGGTCCCTCTTCAGCCATGAGTTTCCTGTATAGTGAGATTCCATACCAAACATTACATAGCAAAGGGCAAAACTCATAAAAGATGAGGAAAATATATTAACAGATTGAAACAAAGAACACACCTGTACAAACAGGGCATCTCCAGAAATACAGAAGATAATTGACGGAAGATAAAAGGTCCAAGGACCCTAGCCACACTTGCGTATGTCTGAAACAGTAAACTAATTAGTACAATGTTAAGATATTCTTTCTTTAAAGTTAATAACAGTACCAGCAATAGTTCCTTCAAATCTTCAACAATGTCGATATTGTAGGCCTGACATATCTGCACAAGCATCTGTGCAAATAACCCAATGAAATTACATTTACTATATAAGAGAAAACATAACATTAAAAAAGAAAGAAAGGGAATACTAAGCATTCATGATATACAAGGATTTACCTGATTAGGAAATCTCATCAGAGTCCGGAGATACGCAGCCCTCTTAGTATCATCACGCTCTGCTGCAATCATGTGACCGAACTAATAACAAGAATGATCAAATTATAAGGTTACCAAAAGCTGATTCCTAAAATGAATGGCAAAAATAAAAGCAAAATTTATTAAATTGAATGAATAAAACACACCGATTCATATAAGGCATGAACCTGGCGAGGCTTCAATCCGGCAATCAAGGTAGGGAGGTCTTCCAGAAGCCGACATACATAAGGTTCATTCTCGCCGCCCTGATTAGAACACTAAAGATGTAAGTAAAGAGATTGCAAAATAAGTATGTTACACATTTTGTAAAGTTTTACAATATAAACATATACCTGTTTAGTCACAATTCCGCACATGCAATTCCGGGCGATTTTGACCAATGTATCACATGCCTTATCCTGCAAATTGGATAAGAAAATGATTAAATAAACTGGATAAGGAGAAGGAAGAAGAATACCAGACAAAAGTACCTTAAGCGGCAGACGTCCATGACGAATTAAAGAAAACAATTTTTCAATACCTTCACGGCCCACAATGTTAATGGCCGTGATAGGTTCCGTATCCTCGCCCTTTTTTAATTTCTGCAATTCTTCTTGAACGCTACTCATAAATTCTGTCTCCTATTCAATTCAAAAAATCAATTCGTTAATAATTTTTGCTATTATCAGAAAATAAATCTCGATAAAAGCAATCCAAAAAATAACAAAAGTCCAAAAGAACCTTTCGTTTATTAAGCAAAAAAATATTGTTTTCTGGTGAGGAGGTAATACCTGTTGTTTTGTGTGCTCAGCGTTATGGCGTGCCAAGTGCATCATTATATCCCGCATGATCTGCAATTTTAAATGAATTAATGATATTATCTTAGTATAATCAAGGGAAGCAATAATATTGAATGTAAGTAAAGGAATCGTTTTTGAGGGAAATGAATGAATGGAGAATACCTCAAGCTCGACAAGAATGTCAAGGTCTCCCAAGGTATTTCTCACGATATTTCCAACTCTGCTTTTCTTTGCAAAACGACATATAATGAGCCACTTCAGTTTACGTAGTAAGATGAAGCACTCTTCTGATCGATCTTGATGCTGCAATAATATAATTAAAACATATTCATTCCCAACCATATAAGCATAGAGATATACTGGATCATGGTATCACTCTTGTCATGATTGCCGCCAGTAACCACTCAAATCTATCTCATCAAACTTATCCTTTCTCACCACAACATGTTTGAACCCCTACCCACACATTTTGGTATTTTCAGTTCTGGAAGGGTAAGTTTGGTATTTGAGTCTTTTGAAGGGATACAGATGATTCCATCAAAAGAAATGATTAATTAATTAACTTACCCTCAACCTTTCAGCTTCATGAGGGAGCTCTTTTACAAATAAGTTCCAATAACCAAAGCATACCTGCACCAATACCATGCATTACTCATTTCTCAAAATGCTTCTTTTTTTGGTTTGCTAATTTTTCACATGATTGTAGTAGTAGAATTGTATACATCAAAAATCGTACTGTCATCAATATAAGATATATCAATAAGGTAATGATGACCTAACCATAAATCTTCAGGAATTGCGGTTTCTAGCACACGCATATGGGCCTGCACAAAATCATTACAAGCTCTTTACAGTCAAACCATAGTAGGACTTAATCATGTAGGTAAAAGGGTACATACCTTATAAAAGGAGGTGAAGAATACAGCAAGGTTTCTGATAAATGCCTGCATAAAGAATTATAATGCAATTGTTAGCGATGACATGATGTAACACAAGCAGCAAAAAAATCCAATTCAAGCTACAATACTGACTGTCAGACCAATCAAAAAGGGCAACATTCTTTTCTAACCAAAGCAGAAAAAAGAAAAAAGATTACTAGTTCCTCAGAGCCTTCTTCATAATAATGAGCACCGCCGATTGTTTCCTCCCAAGGGAACATCTTCTGTATTTATATCATGAAAAAAAGAACATTAACGCACAGTAAAGATAAAATAGAGAAAACAGTTGGTTTCACTGCAATTGCATAATATGTACCTTCATTTGCACCATGAAGCTTCTATACATCTTGATAACAAAATCCGTGTCAGAAGGGAAAACATACATGGGCTTTGCGAGCTGTAAGTAAAAGAAGAGATGTGGCCAATTAGAGAAAGAAAGAAAAGAAGGGACTGAATTTGGGCAGTATTAATTTTTCCTCAATTTAACCCACGTTTGTCCCATGTAAAAAAAAAATAATTAAATAAAAAAAAGCTAAAATGTATTAAACAAGTACCCTATCCTACCATCCTATTTTGTTTTTGGAAATTAAGGATTACAGAACAAATATAAGATGCGGTACCAAAATCATAATCCTAAATTAGACCTATTAATCTTTGAAATTAAGGTTTAGAAAACAAATAAGGTATAAGACATTTCTGAAGAGTTCGTCGGCACGGGGTTGTGGTGGTGTTGTTTTTGCTTTGGGGGGGGGGGGGGGGTTAAAGTGAGCTTTTCTCAAAAAATTATTAGCAATTAACTTTTAAGCAATAAGAATCAAGGATCATTTAGTGTGTACCTGTATCAAGCATAGAAGTGATTCCGTTGCGAGGCTGTAGGTAAGAACGCCAAGAGAGTCTCGAGCTATTAAGAAAAGAAAAAAAGCATGTTATGTATGACGTCAATTTTCTTTAAAAAAGAGAGAAATATGCCATTGGTGGTAAAAAGAACATGCCAGTGTTGATCTATAGTAAAGAACGTAATTAGGTATGCATGATAAAAAAGCATGAAGAGTCGCTAATGTAGCATCTATCAGTTCTGATCTCTGTGTTAATTTCTTAGATGCTGATAGTACGCATAAGAATAGATGGTGAATATCCCAAATTCCCCTGTTTACAAACAAAAAGAATGTATGATCATATTCAGGTCAATAAGAAAGAAAGGGATAATTTCTTTACATTAAGAAAAACTCAAATCAACATTAACGCGCCTTCAGTTTTCATAGTTACATGTCTTATATTTCTAAACCTACCAAGATTTGTCAACGGATCTGTTATACAAAACATAGAATGGCACGGAATCAAACTGCTTTTTCAGGGATAAATTAGAAGGGGGCGTAAGTGAAATCCAGTCAAATTCTAAGAGTATATTACCACCACAAAAACTCCTTAAGCTCATCGATCTTTCGTTGTGGCATCTCGCCTTTCGAGTATTTGTAAACTTCTTCAATCAAAAGCTGGAAGTTTCAAAATGTATTATCAAACAAAATATTGACATCATGTGTGAACAAATATTATTAAATTACAAAATCATGCAACATATACCTTGAGAATACACATGCAATTCTCACAAATTGTCTCACTCGCCTGAGCTACTGGAATCATATCTGCTATAAAGGTTTTCCACCTTTCTGGCTCGTCATGCTTCAACACCTGAATTTTTTAACACACAAAATAAGCCATTTGAAAATGTGTTGTAGTGAGAAATTTGATCCGTTGAGAAATTAGAAGTCAGGTCTAGAACCATTACTAGCAAAATTTAAGTGACTTGTCCGTCTTTTTTCTGTAACTAATTTTGGTTTAGAGAGAAGCCTCTGTGTTAATTGAGATTAAAATCCATTTCAATTAGTCCTTAATTAGGATTCAGAAACTCTAATATCCTCAAAAGAAAATTACCTGGACCATGATTAGATTGAGCTTATCGATATATTGCCTCTGCCTGATAAAAGATTCCTCGTGAGCTGAAAGCTGCACAGAAAAAGAAACTTAATGATGTCATTTAAGGATAAGAAGACCAATTTATTTTAGGAAGCTATGCATACCTGTACAATGAGGTTAGGGATGTAGTTTCTAATTTCATCTCTGTGTTGAACTGGTATAAAACTCCAAGTGTACTTTATGACCTTCTCCAGTACCTGTAGGAGACAAATAGGAAAATTATTGCTTGTTGACAAGGTTAATGATTGAATCCGGTGACAAGGGAAGTTTTCGATTATATGCATCAAGTTACGAAGATAATGGTATGGATTTCAGTTCAGACTACTACAACAATTGGGATTCACATTAATGGTAGTTAACTCAACTATTTTTAGCAAATAAAAGAAGAAATAGAGCAACTTGTACATATTGGTTGGGTGCAATCCTAGTACGTACACAGGATCCGTACCACAGTTTGATGATCACAAATTGATCATTTTCCTGGTCTTTTATTAGGCTTATTTTGTGCTTCAAGGTTTCATTAAGGCTTAAGCATCAAAATCGGACAAATTGCTTGTTTATCTGCTTGTTAGCATTGTTAGGGTACCATAAATATAGAATAGAAAAAAAGAAATCTAGACTAAGGATGTTTATAGGATTTGAGGAATTACTTGGAGAGCAACCAACTTGGTGTCAAGCTTCTGATAGTTTTGTAAAATGTGAATAACTTGTTGCCACATAAGCGGATTGTTCATCTTCTTCAATGGGTGCAGTTTCTTAATCATAGCTGATCTCTGCAAGAGAGAATAAAAAAAAAGGAATCAATCATCCAACAATAGTGCAGAACGAGTCTAGATATTTGAAAGCAGATCATCCCACATTAACCAGATAAATTAAGGGGCAATGCCAAACCTAGGGCTTTTAATGTGTGGTGAGCTTAGTGCTGCCACATAATGCTACAACCTA
Source organism: Juncus effusus (assembly GCA_027726005.1). Taxonomy (NCBI): domain Eukaryota; kingdom Viridiplantae; phylum Streptophyta; class Magnoliopsida; order Poales; family Juncaceae; genus Juncus; species Juncus effusus. The sequence continues at coordinate 3,555,835 of CM050898.1, forward strand.
GTTAAACATATTTTTCGTTCTTTTGAGTGGATAAAACCTGGTTAAACTTGATCTAGAGAAATTGCATCTCATATAAGGAACCACAGCTAACCCCATGGCCCCTCAAAATCTCTCACACAAAAACCTTTATTTCCAACACAAATATATACATATATATATATAAAAAGGCAAACTATTCGAAAGAACCAATCTCCTGACCTCTTCTTTCGATTCAATGGGAGAGGCCTTGTTAAACAGCAGCCGCTTCAAGCAGATCATCAGGACACTAAAATCCACTTCAATTTCAGGGTTGATGAGGTGGGACATCTCTTTTTCGCGGACGCTGCCTCCGGCGAGCTGCGGAAGGGACATCTGCTCTAAGAACCGGTCGAAGCCGCCGCCGTCTGAAGCACTTTTTCTTAGTGGGTTGTTTGCTCGGAGTTGTAACAGATTTCAAACAGAGTAGAGAAACCCCCGAGCGGGAGATTTAGAGAGAGAGAGAGATCGGATTTGTTTGAAGGTTTCTAAAAATCAAACATAGTCATCCTTCCGGGGTAATCTTTCCCCCCAACTTGAGTGATTATTACTCCACCTGCCATGCTGTTAATTACAATAATAACCTTGAAGAACTAGCAAGAGAAAAAAGGGAGATAATTAACTTTTATTTGATGAAATTGAGTTGAATAACCTGATATTTATAGGTAGATGCCAGATGTTCTTTGGGTCAAAGATGAGTTAGTTTTTGACTCGTCGATTTTCAATTCTGACCTGGAGAATAGTTTTTGACTCGTCGATTTTCAATTCTGCGCTGGAGAACTATTAACTAAATATGGGTAAATGTAGTTGAAGTTATGCTATTTTGTTACAAGTTAAACAGAAAAATCTTGTTTCTTAGGGGTTTTTTTTTATTTTTATGTTGGATGAAATCGGTGGAAACCAATAATAAAATAATTATACTGTAAAATAATTTCAGTTTATGCTTGATACACTAATTTTAAATGCACCCTTAGTCCCCTGTATTTTATTGAGTTAGTCCCTATACTATCTATCTATTTAACTTTTCTCTGTACTTTATAAAATAGATACATAACTAATTTTTTTTGCTAAACTGGATTTAGGATTCGTATGTTTGAAAAAAGTAATATTAAATGGGATTCAGGATATACTGTTTTCTTTTACATAGCTAAATATTTTGTTCTCTTTACTTTTAGAAAGCTATATATAGCAAACACGCCCTAAAAAGAATTAAATTTGGGCTGAACAAGAGCACTAATATAAGCCCAAACCCATAAAAATTTCCGTTGGTCCATAATAGAAGTGTTACAAATTTCATAAAATTTGAAGACCTGTTAAGAAAGTTCACTGCATCTTCATGAAGACCAGGGCATGTTTGATCTGAGATATCGTATTGTAAGATACATGGATATAGTAAATATATGGACTCAGTGATCCATGGATTTGATGATCCATGTGAGTTGTTTGATTAGGTGGATTTGATGATTATGAATTTGAATTTTTTATAAGATGGTAATTGTTGAGTAATTAAATAAAATTATATATTATTTTTTAAATAATTTTGAAAAATAATAAAAATAACAATAATAATAGTTATAATAATGATAAATAATAATAATACAATAATTATAATGATAATAATAATAAATAATTATAGTAATAATAATATTAACAATAAATAATAAAAATAATACAATAATAATAATTATTATTACAATGATAATAAAAAATAATAACAGTAAACAATGACAACAAGAATATAATATAATATAATATAATATAATATAATATAATTTGTAATCCAAAATTTTTAAATAGATGATAAAATTCTTCACCCATCGAACTTAAATCCATGAATCTCACAAATCAAACAATTTTTTTTTGAAAAAGCACCGTATTTAATAATACAATTCACCCAAGATCCAAGATCCCTCAAATCAAACATGCCATTAGTCTCGCTTCTGACGTAATTCATTTCCACCTGCAGAAATAATAATGAATATCTGCATTCACACCCTTGCAGAATCCCAGTATATCTCTCACATGCTATAAAAGAAGCACATAATTAGGGATGTTCAAACGGTTCAATTTATTCGGGTACCGAACCGAACCGGTCAAATTCAGTTAAAACGGTTCGGTTTTTCGGTTAAATTGGTCCGGTTCGGTTCTAAACTCAGTATAGTTCGGTTTTTCGGTTTCGGTTTTTATTTTCAGAAAATCGGTTTAACCGAACCGACCGAAATACTGCATGTATAACATCTCATAATGCCATATATATACATTATAGACTTGGTGTAGAATTAAAAGCATATTGAAAGTTGTCTTACTCTTTATTTATTTGATAAGTTACTTAATTTTAAATGTGGTATTGGTTCATTTAACCAACTATTAAAAAAATGAACATTAATTTGGTCTTGATTCGGTTTTGACCGAATAAATCGGAAAAAAAAACCGATTTTTTCGGTTCGGTTTTAATTCGGTTCTTATAGATAATCCGGTCGGTTCGGTTTTCATAAATCTGATTCAGTTTTAATCCGGTTCAACCTTAACCGGTTCGGTTCAGGCCGAACCAGCCGAATGAACACCCCTATAAAACAACATTTTCTTAGCCTTTTACATTTAATTTTTTTGAGAAGTATAATAGATATATTGTATATTTTGTTTACATTAATTGCTGTTTCAAATATTTGGTAGACCATAACTACAACCCTACTGTATTATTATCTTTTATTATAACCTACTATATTAAAAATATAAGAAAAAGTATGACATATTTTGTTTTTATTTTTGAATGATAAGAGAAGACCAAATTTGTTGTGCAAATTATTGTCCGAATATTTTCTCCAACATTCAAATTATCCAAATCCCCTCATAAAAAAAATCTTCCTAATATTTCCAAATTTTACGAGGGCTATAACCGATAAAACCCCAACAAGTAACAACAACTTCCTCTTTTTCTTCTTCTTCTTCTTCTTCCTCCCCATTTCATCTCAAAACCCTAGCTCAAAGAGAAGGATCAGAAAAAGAAGAACAAACTCTCTCGCTCTTCTCAAGCTCGCTAATGGAGCTGTTGCGCGCGCACCTATCCAAGGTCCGGATCCCCGAGCCGACGAATCGCATCCACAAGGAGGAATGCTGCGTCTCCTTCGACACCCCAGTACAATCTCTTTCCCCTCTTTTGTTTTTTTTGGGGGATTTATTGGGGAATTTTTGTTGGTTTTTAGGGGATTTATTGGGGAGTTTTTGCTGGTTTTTGGGGATTTATTGTGGGATTTTTGGATCAGAGGTCGGAAGGAGGGTTGTACGTGGACATGAGCTCGTTTCTGGGGTTTGGGAAGGACTTTGTCGGATGGAATTATGAAAAGACGGGAAATCTGGTTTACTTGCATATCAAACAGAACAAGAAGGAAGTTGCAGAAGATCGACCTTTGAAGAAACCTACTCTTCTTGCCATTGGTACTTGAATTTTTCACCTTTGATTTTGTTACACTTGTTGTGCAAGTTGAATAAATGATGATTTTTTGGTTAGAAATTGGAAAATTGGGATGAAATTTCAGTTGAAAAGGGTATATTGCATGCATTAGATGATATATTGACAAATAAAATGTGAATTTGACAGGAGTTGAGGGTGGATTTGATAATAATGAGGCTGAATATGAATCGACTTATAATATTGTGATTCTGCCCGATTTCGTCTCTCTTCCATTTCCATCTGTCGAGCTACCAGAAAAGGTACCAATTTTTTATTCACATTATTTTATTTTTATGTATTTTTTGGATCCATAGAAATAGCAAGGGTATATGTGAAGAACGCTTTAATCTAATTTAAAAAGACCTCATTTAGTTTAACAAATAACCTGTGAAATAATAGTATTAATATGCTATATATAATTATAACATATATTCAATATGAGTACTATATATATATATATGTGTCGATTTGATTCTTCTCTTCTAATCGTAGATAAATATGTTAAAATCCTATATAATAAATGCTATATCTATTTTGATTTTTTCCTGCTAATCATATATAATAAATGCCATATATATATTTTTATTTGTTACAATAAACACTCTACATCTACGAACATATCCTCTCATAAATACTACATATTTTTATCCCCTCTACGTTTCTCACTACTAATAATAATCTACATTAATCATTTCTGCACATCTCAATTCTTTTTTACGACAGGCGAGACTAGCAATACACACACTTATAATCTCAGAAATATTCCATGCACTGCATTTTCCACTAATACCAACACCTAACAAATCTCACATATTAAACCCTACACACACACACACCATCCACACATTGCAATCTTCTCAACACCACTAACAATAGCCTCTCGACATTTTCACTACTAGTAATAACAATCCACACTAAACATACTAAACACCAATAATACATATATTAAACATACATACATACATATTCTTCTTACAACAGGTGAGGCTGGCAGTAGACACGATCATAATCGCGGAATCCTCCTCGAAAAAGGACCAGCTCTCCGCCTGGACCGCCAGCGACAAAAAGAAAGTGAGCTCTTACGCTTTGACCCTCCAACAAATCCCCAACGGCGTCAAGGTCCCTCCGTCCGGCTGGCAGTGCTCCAAATGCGACAAGACAGAAAATCTCTGGCTGAATTTAACTGACGGAACTGTATTATGCGGGAGAAGGAATTGGGACGGATCCGGCGGCAACGGCCATGCGGTGGAGTATTATAATGAGACTGGGTACCCGCTTGCGGTGAAACTGGGGACGATTACTGCGGATTTAGAAGGAGCAGGTAATGTTGTTGGAAGTTTGTGGAAGGAAAGGTCCTTTTTTTGAGGAAGTAGAGTGTTGTTTTTGCGGAACGGTCCTTGTGGTTTGGGTAAATTGTGGAAAGGTCCTTTTTATGTTAGTTTAGGATTTGTGTTAGGGAATAGCGTCGGTTTTGTTGTTGAAAAATAAATATGTGAAAATAAATCGCGAAAGGGTCCCTGTGTTAAGCGTGAATCGTGAAAAAGAAGATAAGTGCTTAGAGTGGAGGGTTTAGGGTTTAAGGTAGAATATTATTGGCAGACGGGGTATCCATTGGCGGTTAAGTTGGGGACGATTACTGCGGATTTGGAAGGAGCAGGTAATGTTGCGGATTGGTCCTTGTGTTTTTGCTAATTTTTGAAAAAGCCCTTTGGTTTGAGAGACTGGAGCGGTGGAGAGATATAGGAGGAATGTGAATTATGTTGGTGTTTTTCTACCTCTGACAATATTTTCAGAAAGTAATTCGCGAAAAGGTCCCTGTGTTACGCCTGAATCGCAAAAAAGAAGATAAGTGTTTAGAGTGGAGTATGTATTACTGCTGATCTTGAAGGGAGCAGGTAATGTTATGAAAAGGCCCTTGGATTTGTGGAAATTGTAAAACAGCTTTGTTTCTGAGGAAGTTTAGGGAAAAGTTTGTCAGTCCTTCTGGAGTTCATAGTATTTCCCCTTTCGAAAAGGCAGTGTTTATTTCATACCTGTGATAATAATTCGCAAGACGGCCCAGACGTGTATTATGACTAAATCTAAAAAAAACTAGAAATTATAATATTAGTATTAACTAACTTAAGAATATTCATATTCATAATAATAATAAAAATAAAAATATTAATTGAGGAAATAATTTTGTGGCAGCTCAGACGTGTACTCATACCCAGAGGATGACAGCGTGGAGGATCCGTTATTAGCTCAGCACTTGTCTCATTTTGGCATCGATTTCTCTTCTCTCCAAAAGGTCACACTCAAATTTGAATCCATAATAATTTGCTTTATTCCAATTTAAACTTTACGCCTTTTTATATTTCCTAAATTCATTCGGTGGGATTACACGTAAAGTTTCGTAAATTCCGTGACCTGAATAATGTGAAACCATGATTTCTTTGTGCGAGATTCGCAGAGAAGCCCTTATGTTATGCTTGAATTATGAAAAGCCCCTCCTTTGTTGAAAATTGCAAAAAAACCCTCTATTCTTTACGAAATTGCAAAAAAAAAACCCCACCGCCATTTGCGAATTTCTGAAGATTAGAGGGTTTGCTTTTTTTTTTTTTTGCAATTTCCAATAATGCAGGGGCTCTTTTGCAAACTTCTCTTTATTTATTTATTTATTTATCTATTTATTTATTTTGATTTTGTAGACTGAGATGACGACAGCAGAGAGAGAACTGGACCAGAACGTAAATTTCGACTGGAACCGGATCCAAGAAAGCGGTCAAGAGGTCGAGCCGCTTTTCGGACCCGGCTTTACTGGTCTAGCAAATCTCGGTAACAGGTATTTATTCAATAATTAATTAATTAATAATAAATAATTAAAATGTATTTTTTTTGTTGGATGAAGTGTAATAATTTACAATGAATTTGTGTTTTTTTATAGTTGTTATATGGCTTCTATTATGCAAGTGATGTTTTCGACCCGTTCATTTATTGAAAGGTAAAGATCTGTGTAAATTTTTGTGAGTTTTATTAATTATTTATGATATTTTATTTACTATTTATGTGAATTTATTTATTGTAGATATTATGAAAGGCAGAGTTTGAGAGCCGCGTTTGAGACGTCTCCAGCTGATCCAACTGTCGACTTGAATATGCAATTGTATGTTACTTTGTTTTTTTTTTCTCATTATTTTTTTATCAAATATGAATAAATTTTTTATTGTGCATTTTTTTGTGTCTTTTTATTTCAGGACGAAATTGGGGCATGGTTTGCTGTCTGGAAAGTACTCCGTACCGGCTCAAGATGTATACTGAAATTTAACACTCATTTTCTTTTTTCTTTTTTTTTCTTTTTATTTTTTTAATGATTTTTTTTTTATTTTTAAAATCACAGAAAGATGAAGATGGCAAAACCGCAAGTGACGTAAGTTGATATTTCGCCTTGCTTGAGTTTTCATATATTTTCACAAATTACATTACTTACAGTTACCGCAATGATAAATGCACTTTTTTAACAATATTTATTATTTTATTTATTTTTAAATAAATTGCAGAAGCAAGTGGGAATACCTCCACGCATGTTCAAGTCCGTTATTGCTGCTAATCATCCTGAATTTTCCAGCATGAGACAACAAGTACATTTTTATTACTTAATTAATTAATTTTACTTATACTAATTTATTACCATATTCTCTTTTACCTTATCATATAACCCAATTTCACAAACACACCCTTCGATCAAAACATTACTTTCACTAATTGCTTCTTAATATTTTTAGCTTATCATATAACCTAATTTCATAAAAATAATTTAATTCTCAAACTGTAATTGAGATTACATTACTTTTACTTATTATTATATCGCTAATATTTTCTTTTATTTTCTAACAGGATGCGCTTGAGTTTTTCCTGCACCTGTTTGACCAAGTGGAGCGGGTCAATAACGGGTCGTCAGAATCCGACCCGACAAAGAGTTTTAAGTTCGTTTTGGAAGAGCGGCTCCAGTGCCCTTCCGGAAGAGTCGCATATAATAAGAGATCGGATTGTATTTTATCTCTGAATATTCCCTTGAATCACGCTACCAACAAAGGTGATTGTTGTTTGATTAAGTTGATTGCGTAGTTGATTTATTGTTTAATCATGATTAAATTGTGATGATGATATGCAGAGGAATTGCAAGCGTTTAACAAGAAGAAATCGGAGATGAGTTTGGAAGGCAAGGAAATGTACGAGCATTCTTAATTTTATTCTTTTTATTTATTTACTTTTAAGGGATTTAAAAGGAGGGGCTTTTTTATCAAATAAATTGTGCATTTTAAGTAAATGGATTTTAATATTTTATTATTATAATTTCAGTGCTGGTGATGAAATAGTGAGGCCAAGAGTTCCCCTAGAGGCTTGTCTCTCAAGCTTTTCGGCTCCTGAAGAAGTCCACGACTTTTACAGCTCAGCATTAAATGCTAAGACCACTGCTATCAAGTATGTATTTGTAATTTGTAATCATATACAAATTCTTTATTTGTTTTGTCAGCTTAACAAGTGAATGTTTTCATTATTTTTTTTTTATTTCAGGACGGCAGGACTAAAAACATTTCCGGATTATTTGGTACTGCACATGCGTAAGTTTGTAATGGAAGCTGGATGGGTCCCCAAAAAACTTGGTACATTTCTCTTATTTTTTATTTATTATTTTCATAAGTTGGTAAGAGAGAAATATTAATTTAAAAAAAAATGTTAAATGATAAAAATGAATTTATTGCCAGATGTATATATTGATGTGCCGGACATAATTGACATCTCTCACATGAGAAGCAAGGGCTTACAGCCTGGCGAAGAACTCCTTCCTGAAGCAGGTAATAATAATAATAAAATTAATAATAGTGAAATAATAATAAAATATAATAATAAAACAATACTAATAATAAAAAAATAATAAAATTATTAATAATAAATAATAATAATAATAATAATAATAATAATTCCCGATTACACTATTCACTAGAACATTCCAACTAATCGAGCCATACATTCCATATTATTGATTTATTTATTTATCTTGTTCATATATTTATTTTTTGAAGGTCCGAAAGGGGAGGAAAAAGACGAAAAGATGGATGTCCTGCCGAACGAGGATATAGTGGGCCAGCTGGCGGGCATGGGATTTAACTATTTACACTGTCAGAAAGCCGCCGTTAATACTTCTAACACCGGGGTGGAAGAGGCCATGAACTGGCTTCTCTCCCACATGGACGATCCTGGTACAACAAAAATAATAAATTATTGTTATTTTAATTATTGTTATTGTTGTTATTTGCGAGAGTTTTGAAAAGGTTGTTAACTTTTCTGAATGGTTTGAGGAACGCTGCCACTTTTTAGATCACCTCAAAAACACCTTGTGAAAACAAGAGTCCGTTTTTAGGGTGTTTTTGAGGGAATCTGAAAAAATGAGGGGGTTTTCTTAAATTATTCAGAAAAGTTAAGGTTTTCTTTGAAAAGGTTCCTTTTATTATTATTGTTGACCATATGGAGTGAAATGCGGTGCTTGAAAAATCTTTTTGATTTATATCAGCTCCCTGTGAACTATATTGCGAAAACTCTCACAACCATCGACACAATAATGTTAGGATGATTGATTAATTATTATTATTATTATTATTATTATTATAATGCAGATATAGACGATCCGATAGTGAGCGGTGGCGGGTCAAAGGATTCGGTTGACCAATCGAGCGTGGACACTCTCGTTTCCTTCGGGTTTCAGGAAGACGTCGCTCGCAAGGCCCTCAAAGCTTCCGTAACATTATTTTATTTTATTCTATTATAATTTCATATCAGGCCCTACAAATCATAAAAATGCCGTTTGTTCCCCTGCATGACTCTAGAAATATCATCCATACCCTAAAGTGTTTCCTTGTTTTTGAATTATTCATGCCGTGTTTTGAAAGAACGCATTTGTGATATTTGGATTCCTCTTTTTTTTTTTTTGGTAGGGTCGTGTGATATTTTGAGATTTTGCAGGGTTATACATCAAACTTGTTAGATTATTATTTTTAATTTTATTTTTGGATAATTATTTGCTGAACGATGTTTTTTTTTAAAACTAAATAAATAGGGAGGGAATATAGAGAAGGCGACGGACTGGATATTCAGCCATCCGGAAGCTTCTAATTCTATGGACACTGACGCCAGTGCATCGAATTCCGTGCAGACTGACGACCCGATCGTGCCTGACGGATCTGGCAGTTAAGTCTCCTTTTTTTTTTTTTGAAAACAAAATATATTTTTCCAGTTTGAAAAAATATATATCAAATGCACCCTCTCAAATTTGCAAAATGTCAAACTTACTTACCCTTGTGAAATTCGGAATCTAAAACTTCTGACTCTTCCATGTCAAAATCCACCCTTTACAATAGCAAATGGATCTAGATAAATATTTCATATTTGCGTCTCGTAACCGTTTCAATCAAATGTTAGGGAAATTTGCAAAGAAGTCCCTGCATTGTGCCTAAATTGCAAAGAAGCCTCTGCGTTATTGCAAATTGTGAAAAAGAAGAAAGAGGCAGTAGGGCCCTTTTTGGCAATTTTGGCAAGAATGCATGGGGTTTTTTGCAATTTCCGATAATGCAGGGGCCTCTTTGCAAATTAGGCATAATACAGGCTTTTTTTTTTGCAAATTTCGCTCAAATAATATGATTCATATTATTCTCTTTTTTGTTTTGCGAATTTCCCTCAAATAGTACGCTCATATTATTCTTTTTTTTTTATTAATTAATGATACACGTCATAATTTTTCCATTTCAATCAAATAATGCACTCATATTATTAATTTATTTAATTTATTATTTGTTTAGAGTATAAGTTGATGGGGATGGTGAGCCACATGGGAACATCAACTCATTGCGGGCATTATGTGGCTCATGTGCTTAAAGATAATAAATGGGTCATTTTTAACGATAGTAAAGTTGGAGCTTCGGTCAATCCGCCTAAAGAGTTGGCCTATCTCTATTTCTTCCAACGCATTTAATTTTAAAAAAGAATATATTTAATTATGATGTTTTGTTTTTCGTCGTAGACATTTTTCTTAGGAAAAAAGAAAGAGAAAAAGATTTTTTCATGGAAGGATGGTTGGTTGGTGTTATGTTGTTTTGTGGAGTTGGTTAAATCGTTGTTGATGTTTATTGATGATTTGTTGATGCTTTGATTGATGTGAGATTGGATTTCACTCATTAGTCATTTACCCCTGAAATATGTATGTTTTTTCTGTGAACTTCCCTAAAATGATGAGTATAGTTCTGGACTAAAATTACTGATTTTTGAAGATCCAAATGACAACTTTGTTTTGGCACCCTAACTTGATGCTGAACGATAAAAGAGAATCACGAAACTATAGACTTTTCTGAGTCATAAGAGGAAGATACAAACTCAACACAAAGAAACAATTTTGTTATTCATCTGTCTTGTTCTTACAACTTGAAATGAAGCCCTTGTATACCCTAACTTTCTACCCCCTTCAATTAATACTAATTACTCAACACAAAATACTAAGACATAAATTATCATCACATTATATATTGACTACATTAATTCTGTCATCACTTCTTAGGATTGATCATATTCAATCCTCATCACTTCCTAAGTTTATAATTAACTACAATTTATTAAAACATAACTAAGAATCAACATTTATTTTCTTGACTTGTACTAAAATGGGTGATATGAAACTTCCTTTCTGACTAAACGTGCGATGTGGCATTGACGGTGTCATAACTCTAGGCACCACATCCATCAGGTTAATGAATGAAATGACTTTTAACTATGATTGTGTTCGAATCCTTGTAAGTGTTGAACTACATTTATTTTTGTCGTAGTTGAGAAACTTCTTTTCATTTTTATTTGATTTAGTATTGTGGATGAAATCTATTTTTTATTGGGACTTGATGTTGCACGATGGGTATTTCTCGTCATGTACCTTGACGCTAAATAATAGTATATAGAGGCAACAAACAATATATAAAATTAAACAAACAATATATAGAATTCATTTTTTAAAACAATATGTAGAGGCAATAAAACCATATATACATAAAAACAATGAAAACAATATAGAAAACAAAATGTATGTTGCAAAGCAAAAAACAAGTATATACAAATTTTCGTCGTGTTTTGAGCGTGCTCAAGCCCGTCGCATTCTCATATTTTTATTTTTTTATTTTTGTTCTCTTGAAAGTTGTTAGTGGAAGGTTTAGTTGATTTTTGCCCTCGATGAAAACTTTGGAGAATAATATTAGTCTTGAAGAAGTGTGTTGTTTTTTTTTCTCAATTTACTAAAAAAATGTATTGAATTTTTCTTGTCATGCCATGCGATAGCTTTGATACAAGATCTACATATATATTCGATGGTTCAATTTCATTTTAGTAGAAATGATGCCCTCCAGTTCAGCTTGGAGGGAGAGCACTAGCTAGAAAGCATAACAAAGATTATTGAATTGAATTTATTTTCTTTTCTGGTTGAATCTCTTTTTTTTTTGTGAGCGACATATTTGGGAAGAGATGAAATAAAATTTAATTTATAACAAGAGAAAGGCATTAAATGGGGAAATATACCACCGGCACTAAATGAGGAAAGATATCATAGGGGCAAATGGGTATTAACAAAAAAATATTTTCTCTCAGCTCTAAAACTCAAAAATTTGCTCTCCTAATATCACCTCTCTTTGAATTTTAGTTTCTCCGTTTCTTGTTGGATTCGTTATTTAGTGGCATGAAGCAACTGTTTTCTTTCCTCTTTTAAAACGGCATCTCTCCTTTACTTGCGATGCCATCCAGCATGGAATTTGGAGATTCTTCAAACTTACATAGTTTGTTTTGGCGTCAAGTTTCCCCCTTTCAAAACTATTTTAAGTTCTTACATCTCCCCCATTTTATTATCCTTACTTTTTGTTTTGTTTTAAAGCTTACCAATTAATATCCAATAAATACACCACATCTCAATGCACGTATATTTTTAGATTAACTTCCTATCCTTATTTCCATCAGCTTGATATACCTAATTATTCGATAATCGAAACATGATACGCAACAACTTCGTAATTTCCAAAGCTTTCTGCATTACTAGGGCTTCGATTTGTACCGCCTCGCGAAATTGGCACCGAAACCCTAATGTCCCAAAATGGAAAAAACCCGAAAAGGGCATCATAAAGCTAAATTTTGACGGAGCCTCAAAAACCAACACGAAGAAAGCAAGCATTGGAGGCGTTTATAGAAACCACGAAGGAGTTTTTCTCCTCGGTTATTCTGAACACATTGGAAAGGCGACGAGTTCTGTCGCAGAACTAGTTGCCGCTAAGCGCGGTCTTGAAATAGCAGTGAAAAATGGGTTTTTGGATGTGTGGATTGAAGGTGACGCGAAATTTGTCGTGGATATGTTGAACAAACCAGGGAAGATCAGGACGAAGGATCATTTAATGCATGTAGAAGAAATACGAGTGTTGATTTCCATGCTCAATTGTTTCAATGCATCTCATATATATCGGAAGGGAAATAAGGTGGCAGATAAACTTTCAAAGATTGGGTATACTACGAAAAAACCGAAATTATGGCGCAATGTTCCTCCGACTGAGATTGAACGATTTCTTTGCGAAGATGCAAAGGAAGATAAATAGTTTGTTGAAAGTTTCTTGTACAGATTAATGTCCAATTGTCCTTGTAAATGTTCATATAATTTTTTTGTTCTTTTGGTGGTTGTAATTTGTAAATATTTAACAAGTTTGAAATGTATTTATTTTAAGGGATAAATACACCTTTAGTCCCTGTACTTTAATTAAGTGCACGTGTAGTCCCTGTACTCTTAAAATAATACACCATTGGTCCTTAACTTAATAGCTCCGTTAGCTAGTTTTTCAAAATATCTATTTTGCCCTTCTCTTTTATTTTATGTGGAATATACTTTTTATTTATTCTTTTCTTTTTTCTTTCTCTTTGTGAACCCGACTGGAAGCACCTTTCACCTAACGGTGCATTTATCCCTTATTTTAAATTCAAAATAATAAGCACAATTTTCGGCCTTATGATCCATTTTGGGATTTGGCCTTATTTTTTTTGGGCTTTTTAGTCAAATTTTATTTGTTACATTTTTTATAAGGTGAGCATTCTATTTTCAATTTTGATTATAAGATGAAGAATTAGGTAATTCATTTCTCTAAATTGCTGTTTTATTGATAAATTTGGTCAACTTTTGTAGAACCTACCTTTAGCCTTAAATATTTTTGGTTATGGACTCATTGTAAAGATTCATTACATTGTAATTTACTTGATTTGCATGTTATGGAGACTAGTACAATGAAGTAGTCCCTTGGGTGTAGTACATAATTAGTAACTTTTCACTTTTAATATAATCTTCTCCTACATAAGAGAGAAGAAGAAGAAATGGCGAGATAATTAACATTGTACTATCGTCTCAAGCTTGCATTAAAAAAAATAACATTGTACTGTCGTTGAGTAGAAAAGAAGAAAAAAAAAATTAAATATCATAATTGTATATTGTACCGTCATCGGTCCATTCCGGTACCCGTACGTACCGCACAATCCACGTGTTAATCTTTAATTTGGTCATGCCATTAACCAAACAACAAGAAGAAAGAATAGAGGTAGTACAAATTAGCACATATAATTGTGATTTGATTAGAAATCAAACAAGAAAAAGTAATCAAGGTAGTACAAATGAGTTCATGTCAAAGGTTGTGTAGTACACTAATAATACAATTCCAACTACCTCCGAAAGTCTCTCTCTCTCTCTCTCTCTCTGATTATTGATTAACAAACATTTACTAGCCATGGATCTGAAGGTCATATCTTCAACCATCTTTATAAAAGGAAGCCAAACTTGAGAGAAATAGAACAGTGAGAAAAAAAGAAAGAAATTAGTCTGAGAAGAAATGCATCATTGAGTGCAGCGTTGATGATCTCCCCTGTTTGAATTTTTTTGTTACTAAACCTTTTGCAATTCTTTTTTTTTTTTGTATTTTTGTTATTTTAACTCAAAAGAAAGAGGAGATCGCCAGCGCTGCACCCAATTATGTATTTTGTTTCTTGGTTCGTATTGGTACAATGTAAATTTTTCTCTCATTTTTTCTACAAATCTTATTTTAACTAATCGTAAATCTTATTTCTGAACTGTTACAGTTGTTTCAGGAAATTAAAATTGAGGATTAAAGCCATCACAATGTCCAAATGCACCATCCATTTGATATGTTAGCATCGAATGTTGATTAGTCAAATTAATTAGAGCTTTATCTTCTTTCTTGTCATATTTTTTTATTTGTCTGATATATATTTTATCTGTACAATATTTTTTTCAAAATATGCCTTTATCTATTGAGCAATTCTTTTTAGAATATCAGAATACCTTTTTATCTGTACTATTTCTGAAAACTAAAATAATTTTTTTATATTAGTATACCGCCTTTAAATACTACTTATCGTTTGTAAAAAGAATATTATTAAAAATACATATTAACACTAAAATTATTTTTCTACAGAAAAACTATACTTTTTCCCCTCTTTTGGTCATTTTCAATATCAACAAAATTTAAATTAAGAAGCTGGCAGCATTTTCTTCAGCCGTCGGCAACGTCATTTTCATATTGTTAATTGGATTCAAGAGATTTCATTTTCTTTGTTTTTCCTCACAATACAATGGGCTTATTTTTTTTTATTTTTTTTTTCAATTTTATAGCCCTTAAGCAATGGGCTTATATTGTTTGTTTATTGGTAAGCAGTGTGGGTTGGCAAATTTTAAATTTGAAAACAATTAAAGAATAAAATAACAACTTAAAATCAAAATCGAACACGGTTTGATGTACTTGCGTTGCGAGCGATGATAGCAATTATTTTTCTACTGGCGAAACATAATTTCTTTTTGAGCAATTTGCAAAGATCCTATGTTCTGCCTAAATATCTGAAAGGTCCATGTTTTAACAAAATTTGTATTGCTCTTTTTTATAAAATTAGCCCGGATTCATTTTATAATATTTCTATCTGAGGTGGCAAAGTAGTTATGGGTCAATCAAGTTTGAGTGACGAGTTAGGTGGTTCATACTACGGTTTTTCAGATCAGGTTGTAGGTCATTGGATCTATATTTTTCGGATCGTGTGAGTTGAATTTTGGTTTATAGACAAAAATTTTTTGGTGGGAGTGATTAGGAAGGAACATTTTCTCTTCTCTTAAGATGTTTTTTTGTGATCGAAATTAGTCAAAATCGATTCTTTTGAAAAATAGATGAATGTTATATAAGTCCATCCTATAGAAAAAATGTCTATTATGTTGGGCATGATCTCATGAATTCGGGACTGAGTGATCATTTTAGATGGATTATTCAGGTTTTAGTTTGTGTGTCATTTGGATTAGTCATTTAAAGTCGCAAGACATTCAAATTTATTGAGTTACTAGTGGATACCATCGCTCCGCTTTAGAAAAATTATACCGATTTTAGTGTTTAAAATGATTATTTTTGCATATTAGTTCTCTACATCTTTAAACAACTTTATTATTTAAATAGATAATATTTTAATACTTTTAGATCATTTGAGTTTTTTTATATTTGTAGGGATATGTATAGTATTTAGAGTTTAAAATCTTTTATTTATAAATTCATCTATTTTTGTAGAAACTAAAAAAGATTCTAAATCTAAATATTGTTTTTTTAAATATTCATAAATTTTTAAATTTTTATGGGAAGTTTTTTGTCCCAAAAAATAGATGAAATTTAGAAATTACTATATATCTAGGATAAATAAAAATATATTTGTCAAGTATAAAAAATATGGATAAATTTCGTAAGAATTATATTCTCAATGAAAAAAAATACTTTGATTTTTATGGTTCAAGAATGTAAAAAAATTATGAGTAGAAACTAAAATTATTGCTACATGTCAAATATATTGATACTTAGAGAACAAATAACTAAATTAAAATATAATCTACTAAATATAATATTAAAAAATAAACTAAATATAATTTCTATATATCAAAATAACTTAAAAAATAAACTAAATATAATTTCTATATATCAAAATAGCTAAGAAGTAAATACCAATTTTAAAAAGTTGAAGGATGCATTTGAATTTTTGTTGCAAGAATTCTTTTTGAGCATGGGAAGTCGCGAACTCACCGTCTCCTTTTTTTCAGATGAGTGGACTCCACCCCATCTCTTTCAAAAAAAAAATTATTTAAAGAATTATGTAATGAGTCATTTATAATGTCATACTATGTGAAACATGACCCATTATATGATTGTATATAAAGAAATTATCTTATTTGATTATCATGACCCATTTACTATTCTGATTCTTTATGGAGCTTTTGATATAAAACATATATAATGGGTTACAAAAAGATGAACTAACCCACTACACTAAATACTATAATTATATAACAATATCATCTTACTTATTATGTGGTTCCCAATGTTTCCTGTCAGATTTTCTATGGCCCTTATGATACAAAAAGATGATATTGCAAAAAACTGATCTTATCTCATACATTAACTTCTTACATATAATATCACACAAAAATAACCACAGAAAAATTTCCAAAAGCACACGTGTCATTCATTTAAGGAAATAGGAGAATTGTATATAGAGGCAATTTCAGTTTCGAGGGATGATAATTACAGTCAAGACATTTGTTATTTACAAACTCAAATTTTTTTAGACGATTTTACCCCAAATTTAAATGGTAAGTTAGAATTAATTCATATCTTATTACAGTAGAATCTCTATAAATTAAAACTGTTGGGACCATGAAATTTTATTAATTTAGAGATGTATTAATTAATCGATAAATTAATATTTTATTAATTAAAAGAGATCTTTTATAGCCAGCGAACTTAAATTTAATTACATAGAAAAATCCATGAATATTAAATACTAAGAACTTGATCTAGTTATTCACGTTCAATGTCTAATGATGAAATGAACTACTATATAAACAAAATAAAAAGTTTTTAAAAATCATACCTAACAATACAATGGCTTCCCATCTGAAAGATGTCCAAAAAATAACCATGACAGACTAAATATGTAAGACATTATGTGAGTACAAAAAATATCACCCCACATGCACCCAAAAAGATTTGCAACAGTGTCTTGATGAGAATTTTCATTTAAAAGTTAGTCAAGGTACAATATCAAACACACTTAAGAGGTCATATGAGTACTGTTCGGCTAACTTAGAATTAGAAGATTATTAATTTATGATATTGATGAGACCATAAATTTATATAAGAGTCTACAAAAAAATTATTATCTTATTATTTTATCGAAATTATTAATTTACATAATGAACCCAAGTCGGCACCGAAAAAAATTATTATCTTAGAGAGGTTATTAATTTATTGAGTATTAATTTCAGGAGGTTCTACTGTATTTCTAACAATCAATTACGTCATTTAATTAATACCATGTAATTTCTCTTTTTGGTTGATCAAATATTTTGTCAGCCGAGGCTACTATATCAATTAAATTTAAACAAAAATCTTGAACCATTGATGAACAAACTTTGAATTATACTTCTATTAAGATATATTATGTATGTGTTGTTTTATAATAATAATAATAATAATAATAATAATAATAATTCGACCCAAGTATATTTATGTTAGTAATTACGCTTTAATATGTTATATATATATTTGTTTTTGGGAGGTCATAATTTTACTTATGTATTGAAACATAAAATTAGCTGTCTCTCAATCTTACAAATCGGTCAAATTCATGAATAAAATTTCATATAAGTATCAACAAAGAAGTATGTTCCTTATAAGATTCAATAAAATTTCATGTATGTAGCAACGCCTGAAGTATATGTATCTTGCAATAAAAGTTTATTGTCTTCAAAGGTTCTTGCTAGATTGAATTTGACCAATTTTTTCCCATCAGTTATTGTCTTTGAAAATTTTGAATTTGAGAAAAAAATCATATTCTTGTTTCTTTTTTTAATATGGAAAAATATAATTGTATGTATCTAATTAATGCTTTCTATTTCAATTTAGGAGCAAAATCGTCTAAAAATAAATTGAGCTTGAATTTTACAAAACACTTGACTGTAATTATGATCACCCTTGAGTTTCACTTAGGTTTAGGATCGGTCAAGTTCGGGTTAGATTTTAACAAGTTTAATATATGGAATAAATGGGTTAACCTAATTATAGAAGAAAAATATGAACAAATCAAATTTGCTGTTGCATGTATAATATCGAATCGACAGACTAAGTAACAAATAGAAACTAATTGAGGATTTTTTTTGAAATTCTTGGATATGACGGGGTACATTTTCACAATTTGGGACAAATTAGCGATTATTTCGAAAGATATGTAGAAATATACCAACAACCTTCAGCGAAATAAAAATAGCAAAGATCAAAGACACTAATTTGTTGCATAATTGTGCCACTACTAATCACACAAAATATCACAACAAATCAAAGGAATTTAGAAAAGAAAATCATCATTATCATCTCCCCTAATTAATTAATTAGGATCAATTCAAAAAAAAAAAAATTAATTAATTAGGACCCCAGCAAATGAGGTGATAAGCTTTCTCCATCTTCTCCTCCGACGATTTCTTTCTTATCACAATTCCACCTTCTACTTTTCCTCTTTCCTCCATTAATGAAGAAGAAGAAAATAAGGCCCTTTTACTCGAGGCCCGATTGTAGAGTGACCTCATTGCATAATTCCACCGGCACAGACCTGCTTGATCCTTGAGCGCCTCCACTGCCGACATTAGAACCGATGCTTTGCTCACTATTTTAGTACTCATTTTTTTGTATAAGTTTGTTTCTAGGATTGCTTATGAGTAAATGTTGAATGAAATATTTGATTTGAGTTTTGTTTGGTTTGGGAGAAGGGGAGGAATTTATAGAGGAGTTTAGTATGGATTAATTAATTATTTGAAGTGAAATTGTGAAAGTGAAACAGGGGGTGATTAGTCCATGGTTTTGTAATGGACAGGCCCACCAAATTCCATCTTTTGCTGAATGCGCGTCCCTTGCATCAGAAAAATTAAGGACTGAAGTTAGATTTTTTTTTTGTCTATAAAAAAAGTTAGAAATTTTCAAAAGAAACTATAATAAAAAAGTATTTAAAGGGTCTTTTCCTTCAAAGGAAAATTATTTAAAGGGCAACTCAAATTTGGCTTGCCATTTTTCATTGTCAATTTTTTTTTTTGTATGTTAAACCCATTAGATTGAGAGATTTTGCTAAATATGTGCTATATTGTGTTTGTCAGGAGTTGAACTCATGACATCTTGCTACACATACAAATACTTTAACCAACTAGGCTACAAGCCATTTACCATTGTCAAATTTACCGAGCTGGAAAGAAAAATGTCATGACTATAGTTTGATACTAGCACCATAGCATATTAGTATTCTTAATTAGAATAAAATTATATTATAATAATAACATAATAATAAGAAAATAATTGTGGGGTTATTTATTTTTAATCGTTTAATTTTTGGATATTAATTAAAATGCATTAATATTCAAAAAATAATTATTTGAAATAAATAGAATGAATGGAGCATTTTAGTTTTTCCTAAGGAATCAGTGCCATTAAAGCGAATAAATCAACAAATTACTTCAAATTGAAAGTAAGAATAAGAGAAAATGGATTTTAAGTTATAATTTTTTCGTATTATAGTATCATTGTTCTATTATAATGTCTCTAAATATAAAGACCACAACGAAAGTACTCCATTTTTGTCCTAAAGTGTTAATTTTTTTTTTATTTGAACATTTGATAATTAGGGAGTTTTAATATATGGTAATTTGAATATCTGGTAGTTTAAATATATTGGATCACTTTTGAAACTAAAAATTCAAAAAAATTGCAAATAAAAAATTAAAAAATAGAATTACCAGTTCGGGACCACAAATGAGTGTGAAATAGATTTTTTATCACTTCTGTAAATGCAAAAAATTTTGTCAATTCCATACCAATTTATTTATGTTGATTCACATTATTTTTTATATTTATTTATTATTAAATTTTGAACTATAAAGCAAAAAAATTCAGTTAGCATTCAAAATGGATCAAATAAAAGAATTTCAGATAAAATCGAAGCGGAACGAAGTCATCTCCTACAAAATTGGACGATAATTTCAGCCGTCCTCTGTAGGACTGACAGGTGTCCAGGAACATTTCAACCTCTGACGATACGGTCCCACCCATCTGCTTTGCAGCGAGTCCAACAAAGCAACCATTCCAAACTCGCTCAAACCCAGAATGTGTTGATAAAGACCTTTATTTTCTTTTCTTCTTGAGTGGTGGGACTAAATTCATCCTTTGAAAAGCGGAATAAATACACGGATGGATGAGGCCAAACTTCACAGTCACCCACGTGCGCCCATTGCAAAACAAGAAAATGATGTAAAAGACTAACAATCGGCAAATTGCAAAATTTGAACCCTCATGCAAATTGCAAAATACAAATTACACATGTACCCAAAATGCACATGTACCCTCGAAAATATATTATACATGTGTACCCTTGCAAAATAATAAAATATCATTTAGACCCTTATCTTCCAAAATAATGACAAGAAAATGCCACCTATTTTCTCAAGGTTAATTTTATGCGTATCTATGTAAAATTTTAAATTATCACATATATTCTCTTATAAAATAATATTGATAATATACTAATTCTGAGATCTAGGTCAAAGAAGCAAATTGTGTACAAACTATTTGTTTAATTTAATTATACAAAAATATATTTTAAATCAAAACCATTTCTTTTGACCTCAAACAACTAGAAATTTTATAAAATATAATATTTTTTTATTCTTATAGAGATTTTAAATCAAAAAGTCTACACAACATACTCTCGCATGATCCGCAACATGATGAATATTTAAGAAATTTTTAGCTGTAGATAGTTGGTGTAATAAAATATAAAGCCAACTATCAATATAAGAAAATTTCTTATATATCCATATATTATAGTAATTTTATAGAATCATTGATATTAACATATTGTCTACAATAAAAAAATAGGCAATTAACATTAAGCTAATTTTCGAATGTATCCTTAAAAAATTCTAAACATCACATTACTATATAATTACATTACATACCATATATTGTAATGTCTTTTTTTATTTGGATATACAAAAGCAAGTATCTTCGAAATATCATAATATGTTCATCGAGCACAGTGGAAATATAAATTCGTTCAGATAATAATGGTTTTGATATATCATACATATTTACTCGGTCTAGATATATTTCAGAGTGCTATATAA
Organism: Juncus effusus; assembly: GCA_027726005.1. Taxonomy (NCBI): domain Eukaryota; kingdom Viridiplantae; phylum Streptophyta; class Magnoliopsida; order Poales; family Juncaceae; genus Juncus; species Juncus effusus. The sequence continues at coordinate 3,577,593 of CM050898.1, forward strand.
CTATCGGAAATGTATTTCTATAATATCACAATATTTTTCTATAATATCATAATATTTCAATCTCAAAAAATATATATAATATATTTTTTTTATTCGTTTTCTATATTGAGCTCACAAACAACGCTACACTTCACATAAGTTTTTTAAGCAAGCCCGATATGAGAATTAGTTTGGTACACAAAACGAAATTAATCTAAACCCCCTCAATATTGATTTCAAATTAAAGAGAAATAAATGGAGAATAATTTGATGTGGTTTGTTTGGTTAGAGAGGGAAAACATGAGAAGAACTGTTAGTTTCAAGTTAGGAGAGGGAGAGAGGAAGAAAGAAGAATGGTTGGGGAGAATACGGACATGGCCGGTCCTGTATTTTTGGGGGTCTTAGATGATTATTTGTCGAGATTTTAGAATTTTGAAATTAATATTATTTGAAATTAGAAAATTAATTTTAGTTTAGCAAATTTAGCAGTATCTTATATTAGAAACGAAAAGAGAAAAGTTTATTAAATTTGAAAGGAATTCAAAGACCTAATAAATGAATTGAGAATTTTTTCTTACTTATTATTTATTTAGAATTCTATTTTTCCTTTTTCCTCTTTTTTCTTTTCTTTCTTTATATTCTTATTTTTCTTTTCTTTCTTTATTTTCTTTCATTTTTTTCCATTTTTCTTTCATTTATTTTCCATGCCCTAAATGCAACAATAGATGGGTTTGGGTCATTTCATTTTAAAAGCAAAAAAACTTTAGGAAGTTTTCTCTACAAATTTTTTCTACTAATAGTTGGGACATCCAAAAAAACCAGGCCACATCAACACAAGTAAGAAGTTGTAGAAATAATGTGTGAGATTATTTATTATATTCTTCTTTTGTTCCTTTCTTTGCCAGCTTCATCTTTTTCATTCTTTCACTTTTATGGCCGTAATGAAGAATGGAATTAGAAAATAATTTATGCGGTCTCGATTTTTGTGGGGTATTAGACGACTGACTCTTCGGCCAAAGTCCGGCCATGAATACGGATCCTTGAATTTTTATCAACGGTTAAAAATATTTCTCACCAAATCAGAGTATCTAACAGCAAACACTAAAAAAGATAAACACAACCAATGATTAGTAGACAAATCATAAAATTGCACAGAAAATCAACGGTATCTTTTGGATTGGGCAGGAAGTCAACAATAGCACATGGACCATGATGCTCATATGTCATGGTTTACATAGGCCAAGTTCATCTAAGTATTAAAAACGGATGCATATGTTGTTTCTTGATTGGCTATGGATAGAATTTTCAGAATTCCCTCTTTTCTGGAGGCATCAAGATAATATGTGTAATATATTTAATCAAAGATTTAATATATTTGAAGTTTCAGACTCATAGTTTCTTTAATATATTTACTCTGAGATTATTTGTTTGTGTCAATGATGACAAAATCCCTTCCGAATCTTAGGGCCGGGCCTAGAAATAAGCAGTTTGAATTATATTTGTGTCGAATTTTTTTCGGAGAATATGGGTTCATGTCAAGTTTACAATAAAATGTTGATTGCCTCTGAACAATACATTCTAATTTTTCAATGATTTTTTAGCGGTTCACTTTTTTTTTTAAGAATACGCAATACGCAATATTAAATAAAGCATTCGTATTTATAACATGTTACAAAAACAAATAAACAAAAAGAAAAAGAAAAGAAAAAAGAATTACAATTTCCCCCACGACCCTACAAACTAAAATCAAGCTTGCATCCCTAGCCTTTTTCCTCCACTCCCTCATCATTTTGATGGTTCCTATTGCAATTATGCGATGAGTTGTGGCTTTGCCGTTGAAAATCCGGTTATTACTTTCCAACCAGATGAGTTACAATCCATTAGCCACATACAATCCTAATGTTTTCTTGTAATTTTATTTATGAAGTTTTCAGTTTGTAGCAAAAAATCTAGAATTGATGTTCCCGTGTGATGTATAATAATGTTTTCATTCCCGGCTAAGTATCTCTATACCCTCTTCGATTTCTAGCGGTTCACTTATTTATATTTATGACTTTAGGTTGAATTGTGACGGATTTCTAGCGGTTCACTTATTTATAATTATGACTTTAGTTGAATTGTGACGGATTTATGTGTCAACTTTACTCGAAAGCCTATGGATCATTTTTGAAGTTTCTCAGGTTAGGAATATTTTGTGTACATCAACTAAAAATATATTTTTCAAGAAGAACCCTATATTATGTGCAAATTTCGTTGAAGACCCTACAATTAAGAAAACTTGTCAAACAACTCATAATCCAAGTTCATTGAAACCTATTATAAAGGTGTATGGCCGATTTTATTGAAAAATCAAAGAACCTTCATAGCTTGTTCCTAATTTTTTCTTTGTTTATAACAGGTGTTAAATGATATTTCAGTTAAAAATTGAAAGGTTAAACCTAATCTTACTTAATGCTATGTCAAAAACAAGGAGAAAAATGGGGGTATTTTAAAAAATCAAGCAATAATTTCGCAAAATCAAAATAGTATATAAGAGCAGCAGGCATTTCAATTCCTTTTCCCTTAACCTTGTTAGGTGTGGTTTTCCTTACATATTTAGGAACATTATTTTCTTTTTGTTATTTTGCAAGATTATCAAATTCACGAGGTAATAAGCATAGGTAAAGAAAATCACACATTAAAAATCCAAAAGCATAAGAACTAAAGTTTATATAAATAGTTACACAAGGATTATACCAAGTTACAAACAACAGCTTAGCTCCACTCAATTGCTAATTACTCTAATTCTAAATCTCAAACATTTAACTTAATTAGGACCCCAATTGCTCAAAAACATGATGGTTCGTAACGATTCCTCGGACTTCTTTTTCTGCTCGCTCCTCCTCGTCTTGTTTGCCACAGATGCCAACGATCGAGAATTATAATTATTATCTCTAACCTCCGATCGGCCGAGAGAACAAAAGGCATTGTTTTTAGCCCGTTGATTAATTGATCTCAATGCGTAATTCCATCTACATAATCCAGCCTGATCCTTGAGCGCTTCGACCGCACTTATGCTTGCCGCGACTACCATTGATGTCTTGCTTTTTAAACTCATTTTTTGTTTGGGTTTGGGTAAGTGTATCTTGAAGTGTTTTTTGATGTATAGTGAATGAATTTGGTAGCTTGAATTTGATGATAGAGTGAGGAGATAAAGAAGTCTTTATATAAAGTTAAGTAAACCAGGGGTGTATTATTAAGTGAGCTAGTAGTTTTGAGCTAAAAAGTGGGAGGGGCCAATTGTTTTTCAACAATACCAGGGACTGATATTGACATATTGTTATTTTGGCAGAATTTCACTTGGTAGTTGGTACCCTTAAGCTAGTGGTTTTTAGCTAAAAAGTGGGAGGGGCCAATTGTTTTTCAATAATACAAGGGGCTCATTTTGATTTTTTTATTAGTGGGCTCATTGATTTTTTTTATGGATGGAAATATATATATATATATATCTATATATATATATATAGAAAGAGAGAGAGAGTAGCTAAAATACTTAGCTAAGTGTTGGACCATACCTACTTAGAATCTCTGAGTTCTTGGATCTGCTTTAAGAGTCGTGTAGTTGATAGACTGAAACGGAGTCTCTTCCGTTATTTTTTTTTCTCGTGACTCCTCCTCTTCCAGCACTCCACTCGTTCTTCCCTAATTCCTCATGCCCTTCTGTAACGGTTCTTTATAAATAACCGATACTAAAGGATCTGTAACGATTCTTTAGAAATAACCGCTACTAAAGGCTTCTGTAACGGTTATTTATAAATAACCGATACTAAACGATTCTGTAAAAGGTTCTTTAAAAATAATTCGAAATTTTTTTTTTTTTTTGCGCGACTCTTCTCCCTTACTCCTTACTCCAGAGAGCTTCTTCACCCCCAATTTTGCTTCTCTCTCTCGTGTGTGCTCTCTCTCTCTCTCTCCCTCTGGAGCTTCTTCACCCCCATCTGGTCGGAGCTCTCTCTCTCTCTTGCGAGCTCGAGCTCGAGCTTCCATCAGGTCGGACCTCTTTCTCTCTCTCCGCCCTTCTTCCTCCCGACGAGCTCTCTCTCTCTCGTACGAGCTCTGTCCCTCTCCCTCTCGATCCAGCTCCGTCTCGTCCAGATTCCTCTCCCTCTCTCTCCGGCTCCCTCTTTCCTTCATGCGACCGACGGGAGACGCGAAACCCTAGCTGACGGATCGACGGCGATGAAGCATCTTCCTTCAGGTTAGTACATGTTCCTAATTTTAGGGCTTATTTAGGATCTGATTTTGGTCGATTTAGGGTTTATTTTTGACTGGTTTTTGGGGGACTTTTGACTGATTTTTGGGGGAATTTTGACTGTTTTTGGGGGAATTTTGACTGAATTTTTGGGGGAATTTTGATTGAATTTGCTCTGATTTTGGTCTGATTTTGGACCTGATTTAGGGTTTAGGGTTTCAGATTCAGGCGGGGTAATTGCGAGTGAATGAGTGGGCGAACGAGTGGCAGCAGGGTTTCAGATTCATTAATACCCTGATTTTTATTCATTATACTGATTTTTATTCATTGTACTGATTTTGGCAAATATTATTGTAGGTAGTAGTAGTGTTGGCGTATATGGGTGGGGTTTGGAACAAGAGAATGCATATATGTGTCCTCGTTGCGTAAGAAGTTGCTTAGTGCTTCATGCAAAAACCGCGAAGAATAACGGTCGAGCATTTTACAAATGTGAAGCTTGCAATCACTTTGCTTGGTGCGACGACATTTACTTCGCACCAATCCACCTCAAGTTTCAAGTTGAAGAATTTGAAGAATTTGAAGATATTGAAAAAAAGCAAATATCGAGATTTGAAGAATTTGAAAAGAAGCAAATATCGAGATTTGAAAAAATTGAAAAGAATCAAAGAAATCAATTTGTTGTTTTGGTGTGTATGTTAGGTGTTATAATTAGTATTGTAATTAAGGGTTTAGGGTTTTAGGGTTTAGGGTTTAGGGTTGTGATGGTGTGTATGTTATGTTATGTGTTGTATATGTACTTTCGGTTTATGTAAAACTAATGTGGTATATGTTATGCTTATTTCCTTTACTATTTTTATGCAGATTATTACGTTTTGAATGTGATATTGTGTGGTTAATTCATTCAAACATAAAAAAGTCGATACAAATGATCCAATTAAATTTCATACACACTTCCACAATACTACAAGTTAAAAATGATATGGTGTGTATGTTATTTTCGCACTTCGGAAGCCTTTAGTATCGGTTCTTACGAAATAACCGATATAAAATACAAATCTCCGCAACGGTTATTTATAGATAACCGTTACAAAAGACCTTAGCATCGGTTATTTCTAAAGAACCGTTACAGCAGATTTAGTAGCGGTTATTCATAAAGAACCGTTACAGAAGCCTTTAGTATCGGTTATTTATAAATAACCGTTACAGAAGCCTTTAGTATCGGTTATATAGAAAGAACCGTTACAGAAGAGCATGGGGAATTGGGGAAGAACGAGTGGAGTGTTGGAAGAGGAGGAGTCACGAGGAAAAAAAATAACGGAAGGGGCTCCGTTTCAGTCTATCAACTGCACGACTCTCAAAGCAGATCCAAGGGCTCAGAGGTTCTAAGTAGGAAGGGTCCAATACTTAGCTAAGTATTTTAGCTACTCTCTCTCTATATATAAAAAGAGTATATAAAAATGCATTAAACGATATATACCAAAATAATATATAACACACAAAAACAGTATATAAGCACCGATCAAAAGTTGATCGTTGACCCGGACTGATATAGGAGTGAATTAACGGAAGTGATTCCACATTTCCAAATGAATAAACTCTCGACTATTTTGGTGTTTCTATACCTACTACACACTCGACTGTATTGGTGTTTCTGTACCTAACAATTGAGACTTTGACCTACCCTGTCCTGTCGGCAAAAACTAGTGCTGCACACACAAGGATCAAAACCAACATCCACAAAAAGAAAAAAAAAGTTAAAATAATAACCAATTAATGCACAAAAAATAACAAGTTTCGGCGTCTAAATTATATGAAGTGAACAAGTTCAATAAAAAGCTTATGTTCGTTTCTTTCCTTTCATGAGGAATTTTATTCTTTTACCACCCGGTGCAAAATAACTCTGAATTCCACCCGGTGCAAAAAAGAGAATTTTGCTGTCACCATCTAGATACCAGCGCATTTACAAACCATAAATCATTACACTAGTTACTCAAGCAACACAACAAAACCAATCCACCGAAAAAAAACCAAGCAAAAAAAACACGACCAACCAAACAACAAAATCCACTACTCCATATCAAACCCCTTGTCCTGTAACTCCTGAATGACTTCATTTCTCATCCTGACCCAAAGCTTCATCGCCTCCTGCTCGAACTTCTTGTTCTGTAGCTGCTTCTGCATGTTATCAGAATCCATGTTCGCGTCCGCAAACCCTTTTGGCCCGATCGTCGTGCCGATCGTCCCGCCGCTCTTCACAAACTCCTCCATGGCTTCTGTATCGCCTGGGTAAGGGAATTTGCGTCTTTCGTATAGATGAGCCATCTCTGTCTCTTCCTGATGAGAGAGAAAAAAAGTTGAAGTAAAAAGTCGAATATTTGACCCCAGAATTATTTTTTGGTCTAATTTTCCACTCTTGAGTAAGATCATTTTTTTACGATTCCATCTGTTAAGTGCTCATCTTCCGTTAGTTTCGACATGTAAGTGATGATGCGGCAAATTTTCTTGACATGATAAAAGTGACGATGTGGCAAATTTCGACAAGTAAGTGATGACATGACAAGGCGATGTGGCAAATTTTGACACATGATTATATTTGCCACGTCATCACTTACATGTCGAAATTAACGACCATGTAAGAGATGAAATGGGGACTCAATTACAAAGGCATAAAGACTAGGTAGTACCCAGTATTATTCTTCATAAAGATTTAACCCCCTTGAACTAAAAAACTACAATCGAGTTGCATGTAAATCAAGTCAATTGAACAAATATACCTTTGGTCGAGGTTTGAGAGTCCACCAGCCGAGCGGGGAGGTTTCGTTCCAAAGCCAAACGGCACCAAGAAGAGTGTAGGTGCAAACCAGAGCTTTGCCCATCTGCTTCCAGAAGTAAACATCCTCTTTATCCCATAATCCCATCTTCCTAAAACCCCCAAACAAAAATAGAGAAATTAAACAGAAAGGAATTTAAGAGTATTTGAGCCAAGAAAGATGAGCAGATTGGTTTCGTGATTCTCACCTGAGCAGTTTTCGAGCTTTGGGATAGTTCCTAAACATCGTTGCGCTGTCAGTTGTTGGAAGAGAGTTTGTGAAATTATCGCGAGCAATTCGTCGAACAGTTGATGTGTGAGAGAACTGGAGAGTAGCGACTTTGTATGAGTGAAACCAGAATGGGGTTTGGGGAAGATGGAGAGGAAGTAGGGAAATAGAGAATTAATTTTTTGGCTTTTGAAAATATAAATTCATTTCTGGGATTTGTATTCCCTGTCTTGTAAACAATGATTCCAAATCTTTCGTAGCGGTTATTTATAGATAACCGTTACAGAAGACTTAAGAATCCGTTATTTCTAAAGAACCGTTACAGAAACTTTAGTAGCGGTTATATATAAAAAACTGTTACAGAAGTATTTAGTATCGGTTATCTATAAATAACCGTTACAGATTTAGTATCGGTTATTCATAAAGAACTGTTACAGAGCCTTTAGTATTGGTTATTTCTGAATAACCGTTACAGAATCCTTTAGTATCGGCTATACATAAAGAACTGTTACAGAAGCCTTTAGTATCAGTTATATCTGTATAACCGTTACAGAATTAGTATCGGTTGTTTTCAAAGAACCGTTACAGAGGTTTTCGTATCGGTTATTTAGAAAGAACCGTTACAGAAGACTTTAGTATCGGTTACTTTGAAAGAACCGTTACAGAATTAGTATCAGTTATTTATAAATCCTTTAGTATCGGTTATTTTATGAATAACCGTTATAGAAGCCTTTAGTATCGGTTATTTCTAAAGAACCGTTACAGAAGAGCATGGGGAATTGGGGAAGAACGAGGGAGCGCTAGGTGTGTACAAATAATTTTTTAACCCCGCTCAACCCAACCCGACCGACCCGGTTTTTGCGGGTTTTGATTTTGTTTGGTTGGGTCTGGATTTGAATATTGAATAACCCGTAGTTATGGGTCGGGTTATGGGTTTTAAGTTATAAACCCGTATTAACCCAACTCAACCCGTACATACCAAAATTATATATAGAGTATACTATATTTGATTTATTTATTTCCTATTCTACATCAAATTTTTATGTTATGTTGTATATTTAATTTCCAATTATAAACTTATCATAAAAAAAAAAAATTCTATAGTGATTGTAGTACATCACAAATAAAGACTAAAGCTTAGAATCAGTGATCTGTAATTTTGTCAGAGGAAAAACAAAGCATAACCAAAACTTGTCAAGATATGATATACAAAAAAAAAAGCATGCTTGAGAATTTGTTGTTCTAAGAATTTTCTTTTTCCCTCTGTTGATTATTGATTGAAATTTATAATTTTTTGTTTTTGGTTGGATATTCATAATGATGCATACAGGTGTTGGTCTTGTGTATGTGCCCCTGTTTCTCAAAATTTTGTCGATATCCAAATTCATCAAACAAATAGTAATATTAAAAAATTATTATTATCATAATATTTCTAAAGTTGTATAAACTATAAAATTTTTATCATATTAGTGATATTTACTTGAGACTTTATGAATTTAAGTTAAAATAAATGATATATTTTATTTTATTATGTATGTTTGAGTGTGAATTTGGTGTTTCGTTAAAAATAATTTCGATGATTTATTTTTAAATAACAAATTATTATATATATTTTTTTGTATATTCTTGTGTCAAAATCATATGTTTTATTTGGTCAATATAATTTAATAATGATATATTCTTAGTAAAAGTTCAAAATCTTATCAACCCGCCTAACCCGTCCAACCCGCCCAAGAAAATTATGGTTGGGTTTAGAAAATTATTTACTAGGATGGGTCGGATCGGGTTGGAGAAATGCAAACCCGTTATTATTGGGTTGGGTTGCAATTTTCATACAAAATCATCCAACCCGGCCAATGTACACCCCTATGGAGGGAATAGGAGGAGTCACGAGAAAAAAAAATAATGGAAGGGGCTCCGTTTCAGTCTATCAACTGTACGACTCTCAAAACAGATCCAAGGGCTCAGAGGTTCTAAATAGGAAGGGTCCAATACTTAGCTAAATATTTTAGCTACTCTCTCTCTATATATATATAATATGACTACTATTTGAACCACATCCAAATTGTTTACGCCCCTACGTACAGGTCAGAGTGAGTTTATATCAGGTTATTTCGAGTTCAAATTAATACTAATTGTGAGTCTTTTGTGTCATGAATCCGCCATTCACATTTGGGTCATTCAAAATTTTATAGTTGTTTGTAATTGTGCCCATCACGAGTCATACATCATAACATTTTACAAGTGAAGGCTTGTAAAGTGGGTTCAATCTGAGTATGTGGTAGAAACCATCTAGGTTCGAAATCTGCCAAAAAAAAAAAAAAAGAAATTTTTTCCATTGAACCCTGTATTATGTTCTAATGTCCTAATAATCCCCGTAAAGAAAGCTGGCATTTGTAAACAACTCTCGAAATCACAAGTTTTGTTTTGTTTGAATGCGCTCCTAATTAATCCTAACCCCTTATTTTTCATCTACTTTTGAGCCTTCTCAAAAGATCACATTATCACTTTTATCTCGACCGTTTGATCAATTTTTTTGTCGAATCTTAGCCATTCATTTTCTCAAATTTATTGATATTTTATGACAACAGTTATGTGGTTATTAAAACATAAGCATATGATTGGTTGAATTGGTGTTTTGTATTCCATATTCGATTTAGTGAGAACATTGTGAGTTTGTTTGTAACTATCAGATCTTAATCAGATGGTATGGTGCAAAGTTATGTTCAATTATTAATACCAATGTTTAATGAATTCACTCATTAAAATATAAATAATTTTTCTTTTCTTCTTTAGAAAATTATAATTCTTAATGAAATATTTTATTTCTAATGTTAAAATCATCAAAAATATATGAATATAAATTATATAAATTATATGAATATAAATTATATAAATGAAGATGTACAAAAATGATATGCTCATTAACTTATACCTTATATCTTATTTTTCATCTCTCTTTGAACATTTTCAAGAAACCTATTGTCAATTTTATCTCTACCGTTGGATCAATTTTTTTTTTAAATCTTAGCTTTTCATTTAAATTATTACCATAATATCACATAAAGACATATTGTTATAATTCAAATTTCATTTTTTCTTGATAAAATATGTGAATATAGACTATATAAAATAACATGTAATAAAATGATAAGCTCATTTACTCTTATCATATTCTTTTACCTTGAAAATTTTCAAGAGAATTATTATCAATTTTCTCTCCGCCGTCGAATCAAAATTTTTATCAAATCTTAGCTCTTAATTTAAATTACTATTATAATATAACATGATTAATTATATTAATGTTTAGTATTATATCTCCGTTGTGTGAGAACTATCATCTCAAACAAAATTTCAGAATATCGAAAACTATATTATATTACTTAATGTATTACGGGTTTCATAATAACATATGTGTAATCCATACAATTTTAATATCTAAAATAAATAAGAAAAATAAGCGGTGACAAATTTTTAAAGAAAATGAGTAGTGTTACATTTTCTATGTACTATACATATTTTTCTCATATATATAATATTAATTATTAAATATAATTATTTTTTTTAAAGTTAATAATCTATAATTTAATCTTATGTATTTTCAACTAAAATATTCGAAATAAATTATCTTGCATTTTTTTTCTGATCTCATTAATCTAAGTCTGATTAATACTTAATTTATTTTTCTAATATAATATGTCAAGACATAATGACATTATAAGATTGAAATAACTATTAAAATTGAAATACTCGTCGCGAAGCGCGAGCATTATATTAGTCATAAGTTAAAAGAAACCTAATATAAAGGTCCCAGGCTGATTTTATCCAAAAATCAAAATACTATATACGAGCTGTAAATATTTCATTTCCATGTCCTTGGTCTTGTGCATTTATGCGTGATTTTTCATTTCTATTTAGGGGCATTTTTCTTAATCTTGTGATGTTTCATTTCAATTTAGGAACATTTATTTCTTAACCTGGTGATTTTTTTATCATTTTTGCAAAATCAGATTTATAACAAATCGTACTACCTAACAAAATATGTATCAAACAGAGCAAAAGGATCGAACATTTGGAAATCCAAGATTAAGAACAAAAAAGTTAAAATATAAACGATTACACAAGGATAATACCAGCTTATAAACAACACTACTCACTTTATAATTTCTAATTATCTAGTTCTAAAACCTACAAATTCAATTAGGACCCCAATTGCTCAAAAACATAACGGTTCGTAGTGATTCCTCGGCCTTCTTCGCCTTCTCGTTCTTTCTCGCATTGTTCGCCAGTGAGGCCGACGACCGAGAATTACTATTTACTCTAACTTCCGATCGGCCGAGAGAACAAAAGGTGTTGTTTTTAGCCCGTTGATTAATCGATCTCAACGCGTAATTCCATCTGCATAATCCCGCCTGATCCTTGAGCGCTTCAACCGCACTTATGCTTGCTGCGACTACCATTGATGTCTTGCTTTTTAAACTCATTTTCTGTTTTGGTTGGGTAAATGAATCTTGAAGTGCTTTTTGATGTAGAGTGAATGAATTTTGTAGCTTGACTTTGATGGTAAGAGTAAGGAGATAGAGGTGTATATATAAAGTCACTAGGGGTGTGTATTATTAAGTGAGCTAGTAGTTTTGAGCTGAAAAGTGGGAGGGGCCAATTGTTTTTAACAATACCAGGGCCTGATATTGTTATTTTGGCAGAACTTTAGTTGGTACCTCTACAAAAATCTCAAAATATCAATACACCCTATAGAATGTGAAGGTGAAACGTCGTGGATATTTCTGTCAAAATATCATTAACTGAATAATTTTCGTCGTCTATTTAAGTGGTTTTTAGCTAAAAAGTGGGAGGGGCCACTTGTCTTTAACAATACAAGGGGCTCATCTTGTTGTTTTTTTTTGTTAATGGGCCCATGTTGATTTTTTTATTAATGGGATCATGTTGATTTTTTTATTGATGGAAAAAATTTAAAATATGGATACGTATAACATATTAATATGACTTCTATCTGAACGCATCCGAACTGGTTACAACCCTATGTACAGGTCAGGGTGAGTTCAATATCCGGTTATTTCAAGTTCAAATTAATATTAAATTTGTCTTTTATGTCATGAATCGTTCAAAATGAACATCCAGGTCATTCAAAATTATAGTTGGATTTTAGATCAGCATTTCGAGTCGAGTCACGACTCATTTGAGTTATGAACATCCGGATCAGATCAATGTCACATTTTTGTAATTGTGCCCATCACAAGTTAAACATCATATCATTTAACAAGCGAAGGCTTGAAAAGTGGGTTCAACCTTAGTATGCATAGTAGAAACCATCCGGGTTCGAAATCTGCCAAAAAAAGAACAAATTTTCGAAAGGACCGTGTATTATGTGTAAATTTCCAAAAAATCTCCGCAAGAAAAGCTGGCATTGACAAACAACTATCGAAAACCTAAAAAGAATCCTAATATAAAAAGTCTCAGGCTCAATTTATCCAAAAATCAAAATAATATATGAATTTTTATATGTTGCGCGACTTAAAAATGAAGGGCTAATATTAAAAGAGTTTTTTAGATCTGACGGATATGATTTTGAGAAGGTGCCAGCTATAAAATATTACCATTTAGTTACCAAAATAACTTGAATTGACAAAATAGTAATTTGTTCTCCTCGTTTTCCAATCATGCCTTGACTCTCTCCAGTCCCTTCCAATCCTTCACCTGATAATATGCCAGAATGAATATATCATTTTCACCATTAATAGATTATTTTTCTATGCCATTATATTATGTTTTGTGCTATTGCATCATGGCAGTTATGATATTGGTGCCAATACAATACTCTTTAAATATTAATTGTGTGATTTCGTTGCTTAAACATTCTTAGTATTTTTGTGGTTATTCAACATAACTTTGGTTGTTTAGTAAATATTATTTTTATAGTTTATTCTTAATATTAGTTTTGAATGTTGAATAAAGAATTTTTGGGCACAATATATATGTTTAATATCGATATGTATTTCAAGTCATTATATCTTTTTGAGTATTTATAGACTACTTATTTTATGAAAGAGATGAGGATAAGAAGAGAGAGGAATTGGAGAGGAGAGAACACGATATGGGAGAGGAGAAAATAAGAAAACGGCTCCTGTGTAATTAATTGCTAAGTACCAAAAATAAACCTTTGAAGAATAGTGATGAGGAAATTGAAGATCATAAAAAGGAGGCAGATATTCTACATACATTTTATCGGAATTTAATGGGCAATGAAGGGGAAAAGGTTTGTATTGAACAAGTTTGATGAACCATTGAAAATGGAAGAGATTAATGAAGTGATAGAGCATTGGTCGAAAGATAAGTCTCTTGGACCCGATGGCTTTACGGGAGAATTTTTTAGGTCTTATTGGTCTGAGTCAAAGGAAGAAATATTGATGATTTTGAATAACGAAGCTCACACCCCGACAGGACTGGGGGAATTCAATGAATCTTTTATTGCGTTAATTCCAAAGAAGGAAAATGCTTGTCACCCGAAGGACTTCAGACCAATAAGCTTAATTAGCAGGCTTCAAAAGATATTCTCAAAAGTAATGGCCAACAGACTAAAGAGATATATAGATGATTTAATTTTAAGGAATCAATCCGGATTTATTGAAGGTAGGAATATTGCTGATTGCTTTATGTTTGCGAGAGAAATATTACATAAATCCCATGTACAGAAAATTCATATGCTAATATTTAAAGATGATATTTATAAGGCTTTTGATACTGTTAGTTCTCCAAGTAAGAGGTTTTAGTAATAAATGGAGGACTTGGATAAGAAATGTCATTTTAAAAGGCTCAACAAGAATTATTTTAAATGGAGTATTCGGAAAAAATGTACACTTAAAAAAGGGTGTTAGACAAAAAGATTCTTTATCACCATACCTATTTATTATAGTTATGGATATTTTAGCGAGAATAATAGAGAAATTAGCAAATAGAAGCTTCTTGATTAGACCGGTCCCGGATATTTATATTGGGCAATTTTATGCCGACGATTCCATCTTCTTTATCCCGCCGGAGGTTGCCCAGATCAGGAGGTTTAAATCAATCTTGGAAATGTTTGGGAAAATCTCAGGTTTAAAAATAAATTTCGATAAGTCGAAAGTGCAATTCAGGTTGATGACAATGAATTTTGTAGTCTAGCAGAGAATTTGGGTTGCTCCATGACGAATTTGCCTATGAGATATTTAGGCTTACCTTTACATTATAAAAGACCAACTAAACAGGAGTTTCGTCTGATAATAGAAAAAATTGCTAAGAGGCTTCAAGGGTGGCAAAAAAGGTTTCTTTCGATAGGGGGGAGATCGGTACTTATCAACTCAGTGTTGACTACTATTCCTGTTTATTAAAGAAATTGAAAAAAAATAAGAAGAAATTTCCTGTGGAAAGGAAATAAAGAATCGGGTTATAGTCTACTTTCTTGGAAGAAAGCTTGTAGACCGAAAGAAGTAGAAGGTTTGGGCATAATTGGTCTAGAATTATTTAATAAAGCGCTTATGACCAAATGGTTATGGAAATATTTTCAAGAAAACGGATCTAATTGGCAAAAGCTAGTAAGTCCTATACAGTTTGCAAATCCGGATGAAAAGAGAAATTCAACCCAAGATTCCTTCTTCTGGAATGATGTCTGCAAACTATTGAATTTCTTTTTTGCTAGCACAGAATTTGCTATTGGGGATGGACAAATGATCAATTTCTGGGATTCAAATTGGAGTGACGGAAGATTCAAATTTGCACTATCATCCCTATATTCTTTCTCCTAACAACGAAATGGTACATTGGCGGAATTTTATCAGTGCGTTCAAGAAACAATTCTTGCAAGAGTTTTGCACGTAAGAAGCCCATTATCAAACAAGGCAATGCAAGAGTTATTAGAAATGCAAATTAAAATTAATTCCTTGAATCTCGTAACGTCAAGAGATTCAATTAAATGGAAATGGGAACAGACATGCCGTTTTACTACCAAAAATGCTTACAAAGTGCTATCTAGAGGTGTTCATTCTGGTAATTTATTGAAGAATGTTTGGAAAATAAGAGCACCATTGAGAATGCAAATATTTATTTGGTTAGCACAACAAAATAAAATTTTGACAGTCGATATTCTATTAAAAAGAGGTTGGTCCATAGTTAATCGATGTGCACTTTGTAAAAGGGAAAGCGAATCGGTGTAACATTTGTTTAACCTTTGTCCCTTTACAGCCCGAGTCTGGGAAATTATAGCACAACTACTGAACCAGGAGTTGAACACATCACAAAATGATGTGGTTGTATTACAACAAATTTTTGAAGGAGAAGAATTGATGAAGCTAAAACAATTATTAATATTCTTTTTCTTTGGAATTTGAAGGGAGAGATACAATAGAACATTCACAGACAATTATTCCAACAATTGGGAACTAGCGACGCTGATTCTACAGACTCGAAGAGACTTTATTGAAACTATTTTCTAATTTTCTTTCTTAGTTTCTCTTTCTTTTCTTTCCTTTCTTTTGTTTTTTCTTTCTTCTTAGGTAGTTTTTGGTGAATTTGTATAGTTTTCTTTTCTTCTTTGTGTAAATGATTTTGTAAATAATTTTTATTCTAATAAAAATTGGACGCATGACTTGTGAGCCTGCTCCAAATATTCAAAAAAAAAGATTTAATCTATTATAAGATCTAACAAAACACTGGAAGAACTCATAATATATATGAGCTACAAATATTTCAGTTCCGTTTTCCTCAATCTTGTGTATTTATGCGTGATTTTTCATTTCTGTTTAGGAACATTTCTTAATCTTGAAATTTTTTATGTCAATGTAGGAACATTTGTTTCTTAATCTTGTGATTTTTCATCATTTCAGCAAAATTTTCAGATTTATAACAAATGGTACAACTACCTAACAAAATATATCTCAAACAGAACAAAGGATCACACGTTGCAAATCCAAGCAGAAAAAAAAGTTCATATATAAGGATAATACCAACTTATAAACAACACTTAGCTCAACTCACTTTCTAATTAATCTAGTTCTAATACCTAAAAATTTAATTAGGACCCCAATTGCTCAAAAACATGACGGTTCGTAGCGATTCCTCAGCCTTCTTCGCCTTCTCGTTCTTTCTCGCATTGTTCTCCAGTGAGGCCGACGACTGAGAATTACTATTTACTCTAACTTCCGATCGGCCAAGAGAACAAGAGGTGTTGTTTTTAGCCCGTTGATTAATTGATCTCAACGCGTAATTCCATCTGCATAATCCCGCCTGATCCTTGAGCGCTTCAACCGCACTTATGCTTGCTGCGACTACCATTGATGTCTTGCTTTTTAAACTCATTTTCTGTTTAGGTTGGGCAAATGAATCTTGAAGTGCTTTTTGATGTAGAGTGAATGAATTTTGTAGCTTGAATTTGATGGTAAGAGTAAGGAGATAGAGGTGTGTATTATTAAGTGAGCTAGTAGTTTTGAGCTGAAAAGTGGGAGGGGCCAATTGTTTTTCAACAATACCAGGGCCTGACATTGTTATTTTGGCAGAATTTTAGTTGGTACCTCTACAAAAATCTCAAAATATCAATTCAGCCTTATAGAATGTTAAAGTGAAACGTCGTGGATATTTCTGTCAAATATCATTAACTGAATAACTTTCGTCACCTATTTAAGTGGTTTTTAGCTAAAAAGTGGGAGGGGCCAATTGTTTTTAACAATACAAGGGGCTCATCTTGTTGTTGTTTTTTTGTTAATGGGCCCATGTTGATTTTTTTATTAATGGGATCATGATGATTTTATTTATTGATGGAAAAAATTTAAAATATGGATACATATTAATATGACTACTATCTCAACTGCATCCGAACTGGTTACAACCCTACGTACAGGTCAAGGTGAGTTCAATATCCGGTTATTTCAAGTTCAAATTAATATTAATTAGGATAATGCTCGTGTTTCGTAGCGAATATTTCAATTTTATTATTCATTTCAATCTATAATGTATAAATTGCAATTATGAAAATTTAAAATAAATTCATAATATATAAATAATATATAATAATTACGTTAAGTAAGTTAACAATGTTTAAAATTATTTTGAATTACATTATAAAATATTCTATTCATATATTATTCATTCAAATATATTTTTTTATATCACATTTAATTATGTAGGGACATATAACTCTATATAAATAAATTTACGTATAAGAAATAAAATAACATAAATGATAAATTCATAAAAAAACAAAAAATAATAACCCAATAAATAATTTGGATAATTAATTTATGATATCAATTTATGTTTGCATCATGATTTATAAGACTAAAATGTCATCCCTTTTTTTTATTCTCTTTTATTTTCTTATATCATTATCTCTTGACATATTGTATTAGAAAAAATCAAGTACTAATCATGTTTAGATGAAGGAGATAAGAAAAAAACTAAAAATGCAAGATAATTTATTTCATAGATTTTAGTTGAAACTACGTAAGATTTAATTATAGATGATTAACTTTGAAAAATATAAAAAATAATTATTATATTTAACATAATGTTTAAAAAGGAAAAAGTATGTATACTATACATAGAAAAAATATAATATGACTCATTTTCTTCAAAAAATTGTCATCGTTATTTTTGTATTTATTTAGTTGTTAAAAAGATATGGATTATACATAAATTGATCATATATGCTTTTTTGAAACCCGTAATACATCAAGTAATATAATATAACTCTCAATGCTTTGATTTTTTTAATATGATAGTTCTCACATAATTGGAGATATAACATGAAACATTAATCTAACCGATCATGTGATATTGTGGTAATAATTTTTTATCCGACAGGCGAGAAAAATTTGATAATATGTCTCTTGAGAATATTCAATGACAGGTGAAAATAAGATAAGAGTTAATAAGCGTGTCATTTTTTACATATTCTCTTATATAGTCTATATTCACATATTTTAGCAAAAAAAAATTAAATTGGAAACATAACAATATGAAATTCAAAATAAAGAGAAAATTTCAACAGATTTATATGTGACGATTTTAACATGAGAAATAAAATATTTTCATTAAGAATTATTATTTTTTCAAGAAGAAAAAAATTATTTATATTTTAATGAGTGGACTCTTCACATTTTATTTGTATTAGTATTTGAACGTAACATTGGATCACGATTCATTGAAACCATCAGATTAAGATCTCAGGGCCATAAACAAATTCAGCGGTTCTCAACAAATCGGGGATGAAATACAAAATATCAAATCAACCAATTATATGATTATGTTTTAATAACGACACACTTATTGTCATAAAATATCAATAAATTTGAGAAAATAAAAGGTCAAGATTAATTTTTTTTTTTATCGAACGGTCGAGATAAAAGTGATTATGTGACTCCATAAGAGGGCTCAAAAGAAGGTGAAAAAATAATGGATTGGGGGTTAACTAGGATATTATGTAATGTATAAATTACAATTATGAAAATTCAAAATAAAAGTTTGAAATAAATTCATAGTACATAAATAATATATAATAATTATGTTAAGTAAGTTGGATATGTTTAAAATCATTTTGAATTACACCACAAGATATTTTATCCATTTATTATTCATTCAAATATATTTTTTTATATTACATCTAATTTTGTAAGGACGGATTCTATACAAATAAATTTATATATGAGAAAAAATATAACATAAGTGATGGATTTATAAAAAAATAAAAAATAATATCCTACTAAATAATTTGGACAATTAATCTATGATCTTACTTTATGTTTGCATTAGGACTTCTAATATTAAAAAATCATCACATTTTTTATTCTCTTTGATTTATTTCTTATATCGTTATCTCTTGACACATTATATTAGAAAAAAAAAATCAAGTATTAATCATGCTTAGATGAAGAAGACCAAAAAAATAAATAAAAATACAAGCTAATTGATTTCATAGATTTTAGTTTTTAGTTGAAACTACATATGATTTAATTAGAAATGATTAATTTTAAAAAAGGTACAAAATAATAATTACCATTAAACGTGATGTTTAAATAGGAAATATGATATTATATATATGAAAAAACTTTATTTACTATAGATAAGAAACTATAATATGACTCATTTTCTTCAAAAGTTTTAAACTGAACTTCAAAAAAAAAGGTTTTAAACTATTTCAAGTATCAGCGTGATTGAGTTCTAAATAGATTTATCTTGTCAATTAAGATATATATTATTCAAATCCAACTTCTTCGTAACCTCCATCTTCCGTTCCTCTTGGTCATACTGAGTTTTTACTTTGTTAGACACAAGAGCATGACCTTCGTCTTCGGAAACCAAAACACCCGCCATTTGTCGAGCCAACGATTCTTGAGAAGCGAGTAAATTTTCAAAATCCGTCAAGGATGGTTGTTGCACCCACCCTTGTATTCAGGTAACGAACGGGACATACTCTCTTCGAAGACCGCGAATAATATACCGCTTCAACTTTGCCTCCGAAATAGCCTCCTCCGGTTCCAAGATAGAAATTTCAGAACATAAACTCTTTACTCTCAAGAAATATTGAGAGATAGTTAATTCATCTTGTGTGCAGCTCGCCAACTCATTCTCCAAAAATTATAATCGTGACGTGTTCTTCTTGTTGAGCAACTCATCAAAAATTCTCCAAATCTCAGCCGGCGATTTGCACCCCATAATATGCTCGAATAGATCGCGTGCTATCGACCTCTTCAAGAAGAACTCCGTCTAAGCATTCGTTTTTGACCACTCCTTTACTGCGTCTGCATTCGTCACCGGACTCCATACAACTCTTCCACATAGAATAATTCGAAAGATTTAGAGCCTCAATACCAAGACCACTAACCCGACCTCCAAACTCCATGGATGCCGTAATAAACAATCCTTTTCTTCACCAAGGGACAAGAACAACACCGACTATCGCCAACGTCGTCGTCTATCACCCTTGAAGCTCTGGTACTATGTAAAGAAACCAGACAGTCACACAGGGACTGAACTAGATAACCGCATCGCTAAGAGAGAAATATAACAAGAGTGACTGCGCAATAACACGGCAGCACTAAACCAGCAGCGACCTTATGGTTATCAGCAGCGGAAATAATAGTGCAGCAATAAGCTCACACTAGCCCAAGAAAGAACAATAATAGAAGAAGAAAGGATTGAACAATGTAACTTGAAAAATAAGATAAATTTCTTATTAGAAGAGAAAGAAAGAGATACAAAATATTGTTGTTGTTGGAATGAATAAAACTCTACCCCTACCCCTCTATTTATAGAATAGTCATATCTAATATAAGGAAATAACCCAAATAGTTACTGCCCAATTAATACATATACATGGAAATACTAAACCTCCTTGTCAAGAAATCTAATTCATGGTAATACCAAACTTCCTTGTTAAGAAATCTTATTTCTTGACTAAGCTCTCTAAGATCCTTCATCTCGAATCGAATCGAGTGCTCGTCCCGAAGTCTTGCAACTTCGCCTTCATCATTGCCGGTGATGATCATGTCATCCATGTATAAAAGAACGATCACGTGTAGACCCGCCTTCCTTTCACAAATAAACTGTGCTCTAAACTCGAAGAAGAATAACCACAAAATTACAAATTTTTTGCCATACCAAGCTCGAGGTGCCTGCTTCAAACCATACAGCGTCTTCTTCAGCTTGCACACATAGTCATGACGTACCTTGGAAATATATCCAACCGGTTGCTCCATATAAATCTCCTTGTCGAGTTCACCATACAGGAAAGCATTCTTCACATCCAGTTGCCACAGCTTCCAACCGAGCGAAGTAGCCATTGAAATCACAACTCGTACAGATATCATCTTGGCGGCAGGACTAAAGGTCTCTTCATAATCCTCGCCATACCGTTGAGAGAAACCTCTCGCTACAAGCCTAACTTTGTAACGCTCAACACTCCCATCCGCCTTGCGTTTCAACTTGTAGACCCATTTGCAAGTAACAGGGTCCACTCCATTGGGTTTCGGAACAAGATCCAAAGTTTCATTTTTCCGAAGAGCTTGCATCTCCTCGTCCATAGCATCTTCCCACGACTTGTTACATTTCGCCTCCTCAAAGCATGAAGGCTCACCATCCGACGATCCTGAATAGAAACACGAATATGTCGACACGAAGTTTTCATCTCTATATCTAGCCGGCCGCGTTACCATCCTTGTCGACCTCCTTAGAGCTTGTGTATTTCCCTCTTCTTGCGATTGCACTTCGTTGCTCCCCCTGTCACCTTGATCCATCTTACTTGAACTCGTGCCAGATAAATCTCATTCAATAACAAGTCTGAAATTTTAACACAAAAAATAAATATTATTAGTACAAACATAAATGAAATTTATATTTGTTATCTTAATTTGTTCTCTTATATTAATGATATATATATTTTTAATAATTATTAAACTTTATTATAATTTTTTGGTATTTAAAAACAAAAGCCGACACGGACGACTCTCTGATCCGGCTTAGCAGCCGACACCGATACCTATACCGACTTTTAGAACCATGGTAGAAACCATCCGGGTTGGAAATCTGCCAAAAAAAGTAGAAAAAGTTTCGAAAAGGACCGTGTATTATGTTCAAATTTCCAAAAAAAATCCCCATAAGAAAAGTTGGCATTGACAAACAACCAGGGCCGACCCCAGTATAGAAAAAAAAAAGATCATGGTCTAGGGTCTAGAATTTTAAAGGGTCCTATTTTCTTGTATTTAATGGTAATAGTAGCATTAATTTTTTAATTAGTCCAATACAAATTAGAACAATAAATCAACTAAGGGCCCATGAAAAATTTGCTTGAGATTTTTTTTTTTTTTTTTGTGAAAAAGTGAAGTTGCTTGACTTTGATGGTAGAGTGAAGAGATAAGAAGTGTATATATAAAACTAAGGAAAGAAAACTAGGGGTGCCTATTATTAACTGAGCTAGTGGTTTTTGTGCTAAAAAGTGGGAGGGGCCAATTGTTTTTCCACACCACAATACAAGAGGCTCATGCTGATTTTTTATAAACTTTATTTTTTATTTGATGGGATCTTGCGAAACAGGGAATTGCTAAAGGTCGGTTTCATGCTTAGTTATATCCTGGTTTGTCGGTTTATGATAATTTTGGGTTAATCGATTATAGATTGAAGTGGTAAGGCGTTAACTTGGGGAGAGATTTAAATTCAAGTCACGACAAAAATATTTAGCTAAATATTAGCAAGTCTAACAATCAATCTAATGGGTTGTCTCAAAAAAAAAAAATCGATTATAGGTTGATTATTTCAGATCTTTCAGCTGCTTAAGATCAGTGTGGTATTAATATGAGGTTATGACCTCTTAGGAACGGAGCTTAATTGTGTTCTTTGGGGGTAAAAAAAAAAAATTTCTTATTAATTAACACTTAATAAAAATTTTGAGGGAACAAATACATAGAAATACATGTATTTAATTTTTTTTTCAGTAAAACACTATTAATATATATTACTCTGTTAAAATATTGGACGAGTCATGTCTCCTTCCAGTCTCTATAAAGTTCCATCCGTGTGACCTCTCAATATTTTTTGTAGTTAGTGTTACACCCAAAATCCATTTATCGGGTTTAGAGTGTAACAATTAAAATAGTATATCACAATACATCACAATAACTCATTTTCTTTTATTTGGGGATTTTTATTCTCTTTTTGAAATCAAGTGGCTATGATTTCGCTATCTCAGGCCACGGTTTCGCAATCCCGTGTGCGACTTTGCTTTCAATATCAAGCGGTCATGGTTTCACAATCCCATATGCGGCTAAGGGGCTACGGTTTCGCAATCCCATGTGCAGCTTTACTTTCAATATCAAGCGGTCATGGTTTCGCAATCCTATGTGCGGCTAAGTGGCCACGGTTTCGCAATCTCGTGTGCGGTTTTATTTTCAATATCAAGCGACCATGGTTTCACAATCCCATGTGCGGCTAAGCGGTCATGGTTTCACAATCCTGTATGCGACTTTACTTTCAATATCAAGCGGTGATGGTTTCGAAATCTCATATGCCGATAAGAGGCCACGCTTTCGCCATCCAGCGTGCGGTTCTTACTTTTCTCACGTCCCCAAATAACGTATAAATTATTATATATTAAAATGTACTCGATTCACTTTCAACTATAAATCACATATCAAAATGTAATATAATTTATGAGAACAAAAACCCTTACCTCAAGAAATCTGACACTCTTTGAAACTTTGATTAGTCAAGTCTTACACCAAATTTTAGCATTTTACTTTTGTATTGGCCCAACAGAAAAATACACATGTAATAGTGATTATTGGAAGAATCAAATTGGGGGTAGCCTCCCTTGATATTTGGTGTGTATCGTTTATATATAGAAAAACACTTGCGCATCTTAAATTTGGGCAAATTGATTATATTTTCGGTTGCTAGGAATTAGAAATGAAAAGATAGAATTCAATTGTATGAATTGTAATTAATGATATTTGATGAATGGTTTGGTTGGAAGAGTTACAGCCGACTATTAAAGCATGAAATAAAACTTATTTTTTTATATACATGCAAAGACTAATATTAGACGTTAGAAAATAAATGGATACATAAATAAATTTAGATATTAGACTAATATTAGATGTTAGAAAATAAATGGTTATATAAATAAATTTAGATATTATGAAAATACTAAAGTAATAACTTTATGAACATTAGAGATATAT
Source organism: Juncus effusus (assembly GCA_027726005.1). Taxonomy (NCBI): domain Eukaryota; kingdom Viridiplantae; phylum Streptophyta; class Magnoliopsida; order Poales; family Juncaceae; genus Juncus; species Juncus effusus. Next base: position 3,601,559 of record CM050898.1, read on the forward strand.
ATATTTTTTTGAAATGCGGAAACAATTTTGAAATAAATTAACAAGTCCCTCTCACTCATCGTAACCTAACCGACTTTATTTCATATTCCAAGGATCTTACTGCTCTGATGCCATTTCTGTTACACCCCAAATCCATTTATCGGGTTTAGAGGACAACAAATAAAATAGTATATCACAATACATCACAATAACTCATTTTCTTTTATTTGGGGATTTTTATTATCTTTTAGAAATCAAGCGACCATGATTCCGCTATCTCAGGCCACGGTTTCGCAATTCCGTGTGTGACTTTACTTTCAATATCAAGCGGCCATAATTTCACAATCTCATATGCGGCTAAGGGACAACGGTTCAAATATCATTAATTACAATTCATACAATTGAAATCTATCTTTTCGTTTCTAATTCCTAGGAACCGAAAATATAATCAATTGGCCCAAACTTAAGATGCGCAAGTGTTTCTATATATATATACGATACACACCAAATATCAAGGGAGTGTTGTCTAATTACGACCTATAGGGGGGTAAACAGACCTAAATCGTGCGGAAGTATGATTTTAAAATTATTTTGTAATGTTGCAACTTTTGATTTTTTTTACTTTTAATTGATGGTTGTATTAATACAAATTGATAATAACAACTAAAAGCAAATAAATAGAAACGAGAAATGGATCAATACCAAACACGCAAACTTGTTGACGAAGTTCGGCTAGGTAGTTGCGTGAGCTATAACCACCCTTTTCTTGCTAGCGAATCTTTCCGCTTCCACAAGTGCCTAATTTCCGGGCCTTGCCTTTCGGCTCCGTTTACACTAATCCAAATAGCGTTTCTTTACAAGACTCGAATCACCGCTCGCTTTACAACAAGTAACGAATCGATGAAACAAAACTTGAACCGGATTTCTTTTAATCCAAACTAACAAACAAGCTTTAACAAAAATAGCTTACAAAGTTTCTCTCAAATCTCACAAGATTTTGAGTAAATTTATTATCATACCAAAAGAGAGAAAATATTCTTTTTTGAGTTTTGAAAATGGAAGAATAGATGCATCAAAAACGGATTGGGTTTTTTCTTTTAAATGTAGGAGAGAAACCAAGTCAAAAAGAGCCTTTTACAGGCTATTCCGTTCTGGATGGAATTATTCCGTTGAGAACGGAATAATAACGGCTAGAATAACTCAAAAATTCAAACATTTTCTGGACGGAATATTGCGTTCTGGACGGAATTATTCCGTCCAGAACGGAATAAACAACGTTTCACACAGTTTTAATAGAGGGATTCCGTTCCGAACGGAATCACTATTCATCATTCCGTTCGGAACGGAATCACTATTCATAGCCCAAGTCAAAAGTAGAAAAAAGCTATTTTTGAGTTATTTTGCAATATTTTTTCTCTCAATTTTAATATTTAAATAAAATAACTCAAAATGAAAGTAACATATTTAAAATTAAAGACTTAAGAAGTGCTCCAACGCTTGATAACTTAAGAGATGTAAGTCGCCTTCTTGTCTTTCGGAGAATTGAGAAGTTTCTTTTACGGCTAATTCTTCATATCCGATTTCTTGACATAAATTCTTCTAGCTTTGAAAATCATTACCAAAATTATATTAGTAGCTCGGAATATGTTTAAATATCATCAAATTGAGAACAATAAGGAGGCTACCCCCAAACTGATTCCTCCAATAATCACTATTACATGTGTATTTTTCTGTTGGGCCAATATAAAAGTAAAATGTTAAAATTTGGTGTAAGACTTGACTAATCAAAGCTTCAAAGAGTGTCAGATTTCTCGAGGTAAGGGTTTTTGTTCTCATAAATTATATTACATTTTGATATGTGATTTACAGTTGAAAGTGAATCGTGTATATTTTAATATATAATAATTTATACGTTATTTGGGGACGTGAGAAAAGTAATAATCGCACACATGATGGCGAAAGCGTGGCCTCTTAGCCGTATTTGAGATTACGAAACCATGGCCGCTTGATATTGAAAGTAAAGTCGCACACAGGATTGTGAAACCATGTCCGCTTAGCCGCACATGGGATTGCGAAACCATGGTCGCTTGATATTGAAAATAAAATCGCACACGGGATTGCGAAACCGTGGCCGCTTAGCCGCACATGAGATTGCGAAGCCATGGCCGCTTGATATTGAAAGTAAAGTCGCACACGGGACTGCGAAACCGTGGCCTAAGATAACGAAATCACTGCCGCTTGATTTCTAAAAGATAATGAAAATATCCAAATAAAAGAAAATGAGTTATTGTGATGTATTGTGATATACTATTATAGATGTTGCACTCTAAACCCGATAAATGGATTTGGGGTGTTACAGTTAGTAGACACAATTAGTAATTTAGCATACTATATTATAATTTTACTTTAAATCCATTATAATATATTATTATATAAATTCAACTCAATTTTTGCCCAAGGGCTTTTGATAAAAACCCTTTAAATTCATATGTTGGCAGCTCAAATTAATTTATAAATATATTATATAATATATAGGGTTCCTTAAAAAAATGATCAAAATCCGCCACTACTTCAGTCCAATTCTTCTCTTTTTGTATTGCATTTCAGCTCAATTTCAAATAATCATTTTTCATTTGTTAAGTCTAGAACCAGATTCAAATTCCTAGACAAAATTAGATTTATCTAGCGTGAGATCCTTTTCCCTTAATAATTTGTTATTTAAAAGGAAAATAAGTATCTTTGAGTTTAATTTAGAAGAACATGCATGAATGAAATGCAATTTGTTCATTCATTTGATAAGATATTTATTATGTATGTCCCTATATTGTGTGCATGTACAAGCAGAACTTTCATGGTAAATGAATGAAATACAATTTGCAAAAAGCTTTTCTAATAAGAGTGGTTAGAATGAAATACAATTTGTCAAAAAGCTTCTCTAATTAGAGTGGTTAGAATGAAATACAATTTGTTCAAATTAAAATGAAATACATATATAAAACATCATAAATTAAAAGATTCCTTCATCATAAAATTAATTAGTATATTCAGGAAATATCTTATCGATAGGAGTGGTTAACTAGACTCCTTCATTTTCCTAAGTCGTATATTAAAGAAGGAAATATCTTCTTGACATATCCTTGTCTATAAAATTAATTAGTATCTAATATGAATCAAATGTCCGTATCTAAACCCAGTATTTTTTAACATTTTTTGAGTATGCGCATAACATAATATATATGAGCTGCATTTTTGCTTTTTATTAATCTTATTTTAAGATGATGGCCAAATTTTGCTAGCTGAAGTAGCAAGCAACAAATTTATAAAAGATAAAAATTCAAGTAAATTACAAAAATTCTACGAAAAATTAAAGCAATATTTTTGTAATGTAAATTACAAACGGGTAATAGACTTCAAAATGTTGATCTGTCTCAAATCATTTAACACAAATTTCTCATTAACTAATAAAAGTAAAACTACAAAAAACCTACAAATATCTTCATATTAAACCATTTAATTAGGTCCCCAGCAAATGAGGTGATACGCCTTCTCAAGCTTCTCTTCTGATCTCTTCTTTCTCAAAATTTCCCCGCCATTAATGGAAGAATCAGAGGAACTCGAAATAGAATTAGAAGCCGCCGTGGTTTTCCTTGCCTGAGAAGAGAGAGAACCGGTACGATTCGAGACACGCTGGTACAGAGATCTCATGGCGTGGTTCCACCTGCACAGCCCGACCTGATCCTTCAACGCCTCTACCGCCGCCATTGATGCCGTCACCACCATTGATGCCTTGCTGGTCGCTGCACAACTCATTGTGTTGTTGGTTTTATCTTGGGTTTTGATTGAAAGAAGAGTTTGGGTTCGGCTTGGGCTGGAAGATTACTAAATTAGGGTTTGAGGGGAGGAGAAGAAATAGTAAGTTTATTTATAAGAGAAGAAAGGAAAGCGGAGAGAAAGAGGAAAGGGTGGTGGTATTTACAGCGATGAGTTTTGTAGGAACAAAATAAGGCTAATGTAATAATGCCTTTTATTTGAAGACATATTTTTGGTATGTATAAAATTTGAACCTGTGAATAGGAAAACAACGGGTTGAGTTGCTGGTTTTTGAAAAAACGGAATGTGAATTTTGAACTACATGTAAAAGATCTTGCTAGATCCATTGTTTTTAAACCTTTTTTTTTTATAGATATTTTTAATCTTTTTTTCATATATATAACTTTATGTACTTAGGAAATTTGAATATTTTTTTAGATTGAATCTACAATTTTTTAGTTGATAAATTTTGCTAAATATTTATTATACAAGATTGTGATTGTCGGGATTCAATTTGAGATCTCTCTCAAATTTCTAAGATGTCTTATTGCTTAAATAAACAAATCTTGGCAGAAAAAAATTCGAATATATGTAATACTCAATATAATGTGTTATTTAACTTACATTTCTCTTAAATTCAATTGGAAGTTTCAACCCTGCTTAAATAATAAAAGATTTCAAATTCCTCCCTCTATCATGTTAATAATACTAAACATATTGCATAAAACCTGAGGTTGGTTCTGAAATCTTGTTTTTGTTATCTGAGGCAAGATTCGAAAATATGAACCATGATTAGTTAGTGAAAATAGTTAAAATCAAGTTATTTTGGATATTTAGAAAATATAACAGTTAGATACATAAATAATGTACATGTTATGTTCTCTCTTTGATAAAATTACAATTACAAACTACATGAGATTTGTTTTCAATAGAAAAAATATTTTGTATCTTTAGATAATGGAGCTAATATAAATATATTATTATGCAAATTCCTGAATGATTATATGATACAAGTATTTGTAAATCATGAATTGAATTAAAATTCATTGTTTGATTATGGGGATTTTGTGATACGTGAATATTTAAACCTCAAATTTAGGGATTTGTAATATCGTTTACCAAACCCGTATTACAAAATCAACTAATTAACCCCAATCCCTTATTTTTCAGCTAGTTTTGAGCCTTCGCAAAAGGTCACATTATCGCTTTTATCTCGATCGTTTGATCAATTTTTTTTCCAAATCTTAACCATCCATTTTCTCAAATTTATTGATATTTTATGGCAACATTTATGTGGTTATTAAAACATAATCAAATAAGTAGTTAAATTGGTATTTTGTGTTATATCCCTGACTTAGTAAGAACCGTTGAATTTATTTTTGACCATCAGATCTTAATTAGATGGTTTCAATGAATCATAATTCAAAGTTATGTTCAATTATAAATAGTAATAATTAATGAAGAGTTCACTCATTAAAATATAAATAATTTTTTCTTTTCTTCTTAAAAAAATTATAATTCTTAATGAATATTTTATTTCTCATGTTAAAATTATCAAATAAAAATTCGTTGAAATTTTCTCTTTATTTTGAGTTCCATATTGTTGTGGTTCCAATTTATTATTTTTCTTGCTAAAATATGTGAATATAGACTATATAAGAGAATATGTACAAAAATGATACTCTCATTAACTCATATCTTATTTTTCATCTCTTTTTGAGTATTCTCAAGAGACTTATTCTCAATTTTATCTCAAACATTGATAAAAAAAATTTAATCTTAGTTTTTCATTTAAATTATTACCACAATATCACATGATTATTTAAATTAATGTTTCATATTATATCTTCAATTACGTGAGAACTATCGTATAAAATAAAATTTCAGAGTATTAAGAACTATATTGTATTACTTAATGTACTACGGATTTTTTAAAAAGTATATGATCAATTTATATATAATCCGTATTGTTTTAACAAATAAAAAATAAAAAATAAATAAGAAAAATAGTGTTGATATTTTGTTTTAAGAAATGAGTTATGTTAGATTTTCTTATGTATAGTATACATACTTCTTCCATATATAATATCATATTTTTTTACAAATATAATTATTATTTTGATCTTTTTTTATCTTAGAAATGAGTCCTATCATCAATTTTCTCCCAGCCGTCGGATCAAAAAATTTCACAAGTCTTAATTTTTCATTTAAATCACTACCACAATATCACATGATTAGCTAGATAAGTTTCTTGTTATATCTCCAATTACATGAGAACTATCATGTAAAAAAAATTCAGAATATTGAAAACTATATTATATTACTATGCATTACGAATTTCAAAATAACATATGTAATCAATTTATACATAATTCATATCATTTTAACAACTAATTTTTTTTTCCATTTGTAATAATATCTATATTCATTTTTTAAATAATTTATATCATATTTGCATAATGAACATTTAGAAGTTTAACAAAAAAAATTACAGCCTATGTTCGTTCTATACAATTATGCATAAATTTGATAAAATACACAAATGTTCTATTTATATATAAATGCAATTCAATTGTAGTCATGCTATAAAAATATATTAAGTTATTCGCAGAGAAACGCGGCAATGATTCTAGTTTTTTGTTATAACAACCCTCTCTTTCCTCTGAAAGTACATAAAATCAAACAAATTAAATGAATTTGTAAATTCATGAATTATTAAATTCATGTAACAAAAGATACATTGTATCTAAAACTCCTGCAAATCAAACATATGCCCAGACAGATTCCTATGTGCTTTGTTGACACATTCATTTTAAAAAGAAAAAAGATATTATGTGAAATAAAAAATAAAAGATATCATCAATCAGTGAACTCTTTCTTTCGTATTTAGATTTTTTTTCTTATTCACGTATAAATGGTTTTTTTTTAGGTGTGAGGGAATACGGAACTCGGATCTTTCTGATCTGATCCAATGATTTTACCATTGGAGAGTGAGCGGTTGCTTGCCATAAATAAAAGATAATGAAGCAAAACTCAAAAGCCATTCAGGATTTTGAAATGAATAGGAAATTAGTAGAACACATTATATTTTTTTTATGTTTTCCATGAGTATTCCTGATATTTCCTCTAATTTCTAGGGTATCAATAATATTTCTCAATTTGCTGGGCATATGTGATATTTTGAGATTTTACAGGGTTACCCATGAAATTGCACCTAGTTTTAAGATTTCTATTTTGGGGATTTGGATGCAAAAAGACCTTGTTGAGGTAAGCAGTCTCATGAAAATACGACTTCCTCATTTGAAAAAGACACGTAATAAATTAATGTTAATAACTAAATATAATAACCAAGTTAGCTGACAATAAAAAAAAGAATAGAAATAAACAACCAGCAAAAAGAAACAAGCGTCATATGAAAACAGAATGCGGCTGATCAGCTGATCTGTCACCATGGGCTTGAATAAAAAAAGCTAATAAATAAAACGAAAGTGAAAAAAAAAAATACAATTGTTCATTATTTTAGTTTCAAAATGTTGACCCTGATTCCTCTAGAATGATTAGTATATATTCTTATAAACAAAATATAAGTTTGTTTTTTATTAACAAGAAACGTCTTTAGTGGTGGAGCTTGATTAAAAAATTTTGGAAACTAACAAAATTTCTACATACTAATTAACATTGTACAAATTTTTTTTTGAGAGGAAGGGCAAATATATAAAAATACATATATTTCAAATTTTTTTTTTTACTAAAACACGACTAATATATAGTAATATACTAAAATCTTTAGGAGGGAGGGGGGGAGTGGCATGATCACCTCTAGTCTCTATTTAAGTTCCGTCACTAAGCATCTTTTAATTTTTAATAGAATAATGTGGCCAAATGGTGAGTGACCTACACATCAAAGTTTACTTGAACAGACTTCTTCACTAATTAAGAAATAATCTATGGTTGATTATTTTATCAGGTATTAAGTGTGCCAAACACAAAGTAATTAACAGCTAGATACATCTTCATTCCACCATAAGAAAAGAAAAAGAAAATCAACACAAAGTACAGAATACATGTGGCTAGTATCTCTAATTAAAACATACCACAAATCCAAAATCAATGGATTCAGTACCACTGGATTTAGGTCCCATTAGTCTAAAACTGGAGCTCTGAACCATGTACCCCTCCTCATTTCCTCTATTATTCGATCTCAATTGCAAACTTCGAAACATATGAATTAGCTCATTAAAATTGTCATCTTTTAGTGCTAAAAAAATTGTCATCTTTTTTTATAGATAAATTGGTTTGTGAGCTTGAACCCTTCAAATTATAAAATTAAATCGGTTTGTTTTAATAATTGTAGAAATAAATGATAAATGTGTTTATCTCAAAACATTAAATTATAGAAATAAATCGATTATAAATTGGTTTGTGAGCTTGATATATAAGTTCGTATCTTCAATTTTCTTATGTCAATTAAAATTTCTATTTGAAATTGGGACTGAATGTTGCACGATAAGATTTGCCGTCGTACAACACAACCTTTCTTTTTTTCCCCTAAAAACAATGTATAAAACCAATAAATAATATATATGATCATTTCTTATAAAATAATGTATACTTAAATAATAAAAACAATACATATAGAAAAATAGTAGAAAAGTGAAAAAATATTACATACAAATTTCAAACAGTAAAAATGCACAAAACAATATATACGTAAAAAGAATGAAAAAAATATATCGAAAAAAATTAGTATATTGAAAAACGGAAAAAAAAAAAAAAAAAGTAAAATTCTGTCGCTTTTTTAGCGTGTTTAAGGCCGTCACGCTTTTAAATTTCCCTTTCAAATGTATTTCTCTTTCTGCGAGAAAACATGTATATTTAAAATATGATTTATTCATTTTCTTTTTTATAACATTTCTTTTCTATATAGACCTTCTAATTGCCTAGTATTAGAATAAAACGAATAACAGAGGTCTCCTTGTTTCTCATTGAAACTTCATATATAAACCCTCGTAATGAAGAAACAATCAACCTAAAACCAAAAAAAAAACTCTCTAATCATTTACTTAACGACCAAAATATTTTCGCAATTCGCCTGAAAAATGTGCAACGGGCAAGATTGCACCACCGAGACGGCCTTCCTCTCGATGCAGAAGAAAAACTCCGATCTGAACAAAGGGAGAAAGAAGGCTGAGCTACCACGTGTCACTGAAAAATTGTTCAAACCGATGCCTCTTCCTGGGAAATCAATGGAGTTTCGTGAAATCAAGGAGGTGAAAGAGGAAATTGAGGAGAGGAGGAAGAAGAAGATGGCTTTGGAGGCTGAACGAAACGAGAAATTACTTATGTTGCTTGTCTGGGGACCGAATTGATTTGATTGATGAATGGTGATTTGTTAAAAGTAAGGGTTGGAGAGGAGATTATTCGAGTTTTGTTTTGTAAAATTTGGTAGTTATCTTTCTTTTTTGAAGGTTGGTGATTAAGGTTGAAGAGAAATTTTGAAAAGTAAAAGTCTTTGTTGTGCATATATTGCAAAAAGATTTTACATAAAATGATTTATGCAGTTAATGTTTCTGATTGTTTTGAGTTAATTCATCTTGAATAATGGTTTGTGTAGTTAATGCTGCAGTTAATGTTTCTGATTGTTTTGAGCTAATTTTTCGGAAATTTCCTACACTTCTTACTAGAATGGGCTTTGGGCCGTATATTGGTGCTATTGTTCAGCACAAATTGAAAAAATTCTTTTTTTTTTTTTTGAGAAATAAATTGAAAATTTCTTTTATCACCATTAAGGAAATGATTAATAATACGTCTTCTACTTCTTTCACAAACGTAAAGAATAAAAACACTAATAACAAAATCAAATTATTTGCCTTTCTTACATAAAACATTCTTCATAATAGAAAGAATAAAAACACTACTAACAAAATCAAATTATTTGCCTTTCTTGCATAAAACATTCTTCACTTAATAAAGATAATGTGAAGTTCCAGGTGCACAAAATATCGGTAAAAGCATACAAACATAGTTGGATCTAAAAGTAAAGAAAAAGAACGATAAAAAAAGAAATATCTAGGCATTTATCGATCCTTATAGACTAGTCGCTAACAAACCTTCTTTTTTTTTTTAACTCTGAGAAATTGATGATAGGCTACCATCGTTAGACAACTCTGTCCTTACAGATAGGTCTCTGAAAAACTCCACACTGCCCACATTCTCTGCAAGCGCCTGAAGTGACCTTGGAATGGGCGGCAAGCTCACGTCCAACACACCCTCCAAAACTTGTACAACGTGGCCCATACTTGGCCGGTTATTTTCGTCATCTTGAATGCACCAACAAGCAATCCTACAAGCTCGTTCAACTTCTTCTTGATTCAGATCTTCTTTCAATCGGGGATCTAACAACGTCAGGGTGTTTCCTTCGTTTACTTCTCTTGCCACAAGCAGAGGGAAATAAAAAATGTCCCCTTGCTTCAACTTCTCAGTATTTCTTCTACCAGATATAATTTCCAACACCACCAAGCCATAACTATAAACATCTGTTTTAGGAGTAATAGCCACACCTGAAATCCACTCTGGCGCAAGATAACCGATGGTCCCCCTCATGGTGGTCAAAACTCTACTAAAATCTCTCCCAATTAGTTTAACCATGCCAAAATCGGCAACTTTGGGTACAAATGATTCATCTAACAGGATGTTCTCTGGCTTAATATCACAATGTATGATATAGTCTCTACAACTCTCGTGCAGATATGCCAACCCTCTAGCTGTTCCAAGAGCGATTTGATACCTCTTGTTCCAATCCAAAGTTGTGACATTTTGTTGAAATAATTGTTTGTCCAATGAACCGTTGGGCATGTATTCATAAACTAGCAGCCTGTTTGCCCTCTCGGAACAAAACCCTCGCAGACGAACCAAGTTCACATGCTGAATAGTGCCAATTGTGCTTACTTCACTGCGAAATTGTTTCTCTCCCACTTGAAGCATTCCCTCCAATCTTTTTACAGCGACAAAACCAGAATCATGCATTATACCCTTAAAAACCGAACCGAAACTACCACCGCCCAACCTCTCAGAGAAACATCTTGTCATTCTTTGCAAATCATCATATCTAAATGCAACCAAACTACCAAGTGATGCACTCATGGCTAAAACAAACCTTCTCCGTCGATATCCCTGAACCATTAAGTAAACAATAACCAAGCAAAGTAAAATAAATATTATAGATCCAACGACTGCATAAATTATCTCATTTTTCACATTCTTTGACTCTTTAAACTCAGATGCAGCTAAGCGTAGGTATAAAGTGTCCCCGCTTGACCCGTCTTGGTGTAAGTTGAGCAAATCTCCATACCAAACTGAACAATTGTAATTGCTATAGGTATAACCAGTGCAAGAACAGTTTTTCAAACATTCTTTTTCACAATCTCCCACACTACGAACTTCTAAATAAAACGCATTATCGGGCAAGCCCACAGTTGGCATTGATAAAAATTGATCTTTCTTACCACTTGTTAAAGAACTATTGATACCGTCACCACATTGCAAAGGAGTCTTTCTCTTGCAACCCCCACTCTGATCATTAAGCTCCCAATCTCTATAATTCATCTCCTTGAAACCTCTTACACAACTACAATATGGGAAACTCTTTTCATCACAAGTACCAAAAGCGCCACACAAAGCATAAACATTGCATTGTGTTTGTGGTTGGGTCCATAGAAGTATCCACTCTTGTGAATTTTCCACCCATGTTAGTTGTTCTATCCGCCCCGATAAATCCATGACAAATCTTGTAATTATATCATCATCCTCAAGCCAATACGTGAAATAGGTCTCATTTTCATTTGAGACGAAGTCAAAGCTATAGAGGTAATGTGAAGTCATTTCGGGGACTAAAGTGAAAATTTGCCCGTTCCATTCTCCACTAGTCCAAAACGGTTTTGACTCGTTCCAAAAAATGAGGAATTGACTAGATCCATTTGGATCTATTTCAAGCGAGTATATCCCTTGTGCCGGGTCGTCGGAGTTCTTCCACGAAACCAATTTTTGGTATTCTCCTGTCTTTTTGTTTCGACCGAGTTTGCCTCCAGGTAACCATGTTTCGGTGGGGTGGTCCATGCTTTGCCATAATAGACTGGTACCATTTGGGTCAGTCTTAGTACCATCTCTAAGAACTAGGTTGCCGGTATCAAGTAATATAGCTATAGTAGTGTTTGAGTTCGGAGAGGTCAAATTTGTGCTCCAAATTTCGGTTTTGGTTTCATCCAAGAGAACTAGGTTTCCCTCACTAGAAATTTTTAGTTGAGAGGAATATGGATCAGAGATTGGCGTGTTTCTATTTGCAACCCAAACTGTGGTGAATTGCGATACCTTTTTGTACCATATACCCAAGTAATGATTGCTATAAATGGAATTGTTACCTAGTTGGAAGAACCCTAGCTCAAATTTGCCTCCTTGAGAGATGATGGTTTTGTTTCCAAAGAGAGGGTTGGTTAAGGAAATACGATCGGAACTGAGTGAAAGAGATGAGTTTAGAAAGAGAAAGAAGAGAGAGAGGAGAAGCCAGCTAAGGCTTGAAGAGGTCATGACTGCCAAGGTAAAGGAAGATGTACTTTCTAAAAGTTAGGCATGAGAAATGAGCAGATAGTTAGGCATGAGAAATGAGCAGTGAGCATTCCTTGCTCCAATGATATGATCACATTAAATGCTATAATAATTCTTGTGGGATGATAAAGTACAATTATTTGTATGGTTAAATTGAATTTGAGTACTGTAAATATTAAATCTAGAGTATATATAGAGTTTCGGAGAAAAAAGTCCGTACATATCTTCCAAGTTTTTTCAAGTGTTATTAGTGAAAGTTTGTACGTAGAATTCAAACTAATGTTTATTGACCATTGAAATGGAATCTAGCTTTGGAAATATTTGGAATCTAGCTTTGGAAATATTTTCTTTCTTACCAGCCTATCTTTTTCGTTTTACTTTTCTTCAGTCTTAACATGCAAATTTGCTTTCGTGCATACTTCCTTATGAATAATGCAAACCATTTTTTATGATTTAGTAAAAGTACACACAACGAATAAACGTATTTGAACAGTAAAGGAGAAGAACCAGATTGTTTGGTAAGTCGTATATGTTTCTTTCAAATTGTTTTTTTTTCTTCGAACATACTGTGTAAGATTAGCTTCGTTTTGGAATGATGCGCAAACATGATTAACCTCCCATATAAACTCAGTTCTGTTTAGAATTGTTCGGGGGAACACATAGGCCCTTGTTGAGCACGATTCTTCTGTGGCCATTTAAGATATACAGCTGGCAGTTAGGGCTACTCTCCATGTAGGCCCCACACATAAGGATGATAAGTGGCTCTGATTACCGCCTGTATATCCTAAATGACCACAGAAGAATCGTGCTCCTTGTTGTTGGCTCCTCATTTGTGATATGTGTTTAGTTGACAGTTTTTTGTTCTTTCATTTTTTTTTTATCTTATGCAAATCTGACTCTGAAACAAATGTGTGGCATTGTAATTATTTCTTACCGTGTTTCATGTTCTGTGTCACCGGATGAAGTGAGAAACACGAACTTCAAATGCACAGGAAAAAGATGGGTATTTTTCTTTCTTACGACTTGCACCTCTGCCCCCATGTACCTCTCTCCCACACAATGGACTATGTTTCTCCTCTCTTCCTTCCCTTTCTTCTCTCTCTTCCGTCACTTTCTTCTTTCTCTATTCCGTCACTTTACCGCCTTTTTTTATTATGAAGATATACCTTTTATATTACTATAGTTGTTTTGGTCAATCTTATGTGATAATGACACATGAGGATTCCAGAATTCTCTTTTTGATACTCATGAGCCGTGAACGAGTTTAATTTAGAATTATGTTTTTTTGCATTTGAATTTGATAGCTAGATTCATAAGATTGTACGAAACATGCGGTCATAAGTTATTATTGTTTGAAGTATTAGTAACCAGTACCAATATTCGTTTTATGAAAATACAGTTAGTTACACCAGAATTTATCACTTGTGCACAAGAACTTATTATTATATGAAGTATCGGAAACTAGTACCCATAACTGAATTAAAAAAATGGTAGTACCAGAATATACTGTTTCCTTTACAAGAATTTACACATATTTGAAGTATCAGAAAATATATATGTTGCTCGTGTACATACAATCAGAAAATGAAACAAATAAAAAACACGTTTCTCATATTGAACAATTAACATTAAATTAGTGGTGATTGTTAGATGTTAATTTGAGAGTACAATAAATAAATCTGTACATGAAGATTTCTTATTAGGTTGTGTTTTGGTACTTCGAACTATCAGTAATAAAATATTAATGATAGTTCTCGTAGATACATTTCTATGTTTATGTATGTTTGTACATATTTTGTATGTGTATTATTGTTATTATTGTTGATGATATTATTATTATTATTATTATTATTATTATTATTATTATTATTAAAAAATACTTTAGTCCCTTAATCAATTATTTATTTCTTGGAGTGGCATGTAATTATTTATTAGATTTTATTTTTATTGTATGTTATATTGCAATTTCTATTTTGATAGAAAATTCGTTTTTAACTTATTATGTAAGTGTTATTCTCAAAGTTTGGTGGAGTGGTTGGCCAATTATTCAAGGAGTTAGGGGGGCAGGGTTCGATTCCCGGTTGGGGAGCAGTCAATTTTTCTCTTTGTAGAATTTCGCGGTTCGTTATGGACCAGATGCACGCATGGTTACTGCGGGGCATGGGTTTTCTGCTCTGCAGATGACACGTGTCGCGTGCAAATTGATGATTCTTTGTGATTCTTTGGTGCTGATTCGAGTTAGCAGGCCCGATATATATATATATATATATATATATATATATATATATATATATATATATCAATGTTTTAAATTGCGATATAGCGGTCCGTAGCGCTTGGAGTTTTTTTGTAGCGGATTGCGGTAGCGGGCGAGATTGCGGCGCTACGGCCTTGTAGCGGAAATATCACTTTTGTATGGTTATAAATTATAATCAATGTTCTAAAATGCGGTCCAGGCGGCCGCCTGGGCGCCGCCCAGGCACAAGGCGGGAGCAAAACGCCTAGAATTTATGCTAGTCGGCCTTATGTGCGTTTTACTAACGGTTCTTTAATAAAAACCGTTACTAATTACATATTAGTAACGGTTTTCCAATAAGAACCGTTACTAATTACATATTAGTAACAGTTCTTTAATAAAAACCGTTACTAATTACTTATTAGTAACGGTTCTTTAATAAAAACCGTTACTAATTACATATTAGTAACGGTTCTCCAATAAGAACATACATATTAGTAACGGTTCTTTAATAAAAACCGTTACTAATCACATATTAGTAACGGTTCTCCAATAAGAACATACATATTAGTAACGGTTCTTTAATAAAAACCGTTACTAATTTCATATTAGTAACGGTTCTTTAACAAAAACCGTTACTAATTACCAGTGTTTTAAATTGCGGCGCAATTGCGGAAAACTCATATGAAACGCAACTCGCAACAAAAAAATAGCAAATATAGCGTTTTGGCCGCTACGGACGATATAGCGCCGCTATTGCAGTGATAATAGCGGACAAAAGCGGCGCTATTGCGCTACAAATATGCATAAATAGATTTTTTTTTACAATTCTGTAACGGTTTTTAGTGGAGAACCGTTACTAATTACATATTAGTAACGGTTTTTATTAAAGAACCGTTACTAAAATGTAATTAGTAACGGTTTTTCCTAAACAACCGTTACTAAAATAAAATTAGTAACGGTTTTTCTTCAAGAACCGTTACTAATATGTATGTTCTTATTGGAGAACCGTTACTAATATGTAATTAGTAACGGTTTTATTAAAGAACCGTTACTAATATGTATGTTCTTATTCGAGAGCTGTTAGTTTTTAGTAACGGTTTTTATTAAAGAACCGTTACTAATAAGTATTTAGTAACGGTTTTTAGTAAATAACCGTTACTAATTTCAGAACTCCCTTCCCCTTCCCTCCAGAAACTTAAAACGCAAAAACATAACCCCACATAAAAAAAACGAAAATAGAAGGAAAGAAACTCTAGTCTTCGACCCATCCCTTCTCTCACCGGCACCGACAGCAGACGACGGTGGCAGACGACCGGCGACGGCGACGGCTATTCCACTTCTTCTTCTAGTTCAAGTAATAGTCTTTTTTCTCCTTCTTCCTTGTCATCACTTCTTAATTTTATTTTTTCTTGATAAGGTTTATTTTAGAATTTGATCTAATTAGAAAGTTGAAAATCAATCAAGCATTGTCCATTTAGTTTGATTCAACAAAGAAAATGAGTTATTTAGAGAAAATTGGCGACACACATAAGGTGTTCGATGAAATGTTTCTTTATTTTTTCTTTTTCTATTTTTCATCCTATTAATTGTGTTTCATTTTTTCTCTAATAGCATGAAAACCCCAAATTCCGAAACGCAAGCGCCGCCATCAAAAGATCCGGCATGGGCACATTGTTGTCGTCCGGATCCTAAAATTTCGGCACGAGTACAATGCAATTATTGTAAAAATGTGTACACCGGAGGCATAACCCGGATGAAAGAACACCTAGCCGGGATTACGGGAAATGCGGTGTCATGTACAGTTGTACCTGACGAAGTACGCAAAAAAATATTTAATCTTGTGCAAGAGCAAAAAAGAAAAATAGAAGAAAAAACAAAATTGAATAAAGAAACTCAGGATAGTGTCAATTTGGATCATCCTAATGGAGGGGATGAGACGGATGATGAGGATGACAACGAGGGATTACGAAATTTGAGAGCAAGTGAGAGCTCAAAAGGTACGGTCGGACCTATGGATTTATTTTGCAAACTCTCTGAAGAAGAGATTGAAAAAAAGGGGAAGAAAGTGAAGGTGCAATCGGCTTTAACAACCAAGCTAAAAAAAGAAAAAAGAGCACGCGCAAATTCTGTCACGGTTCCTTCGGAAAAACCGTTACTAATATATAATTAGTAACGGTTTTTATTAAAGAACCGTTACTAATTATGTATTTAGTAACGGTTTTTATAAAAGAACCGTTACTAATTATGTAATTAGTAACGGTTTTTATTGAAAAACCGTTACTAATTATGTAATTAGTAACGGTTTTTATTTAAGAACCGTTACTAATATGTAATTAGTAACGGTTTTTATTAAAAAACCGTTACTAAAACGCACAGAAGGCCGACTATATATAAGTTATAACCGTTACTAATATATGGACGGCATTTTAGAACATTGATTATAAGTTATAACCATACAAAAGTTATATTTCCGCTACAAGGCCGTAGCGCCGCAATCTCGCCCGCTACCGCAATCCGCTACAAAAAAACTCCAAGCGCTACGGACCGCTATATCGCAATTTAAAACATTGCTAATTACATATTAGTAACGGTTCTTTAATAAAAACCGTTACTAATATGTAATTAGTAACGGTTCTCCAATAAAAACCGTTACAGAATTGTAAAAAAAATCTATTTATGCATATTTGTAAAGGTTCTTTCATAGATAATAACTATCCAATAGCGCAATAGCGCCGCTTTTGTCCGCTATTATCACCGCAATAGCGGCGCTATATCGTCTGTAGCGGCCAAAACGCTATATTTGCTATTTTTTTGTTGCGAGTTGCATTTCATAGTAGTTTTCCGCAATTCGGCGCAATTGCGCCGTAATTTAAAACACTGATATATATATATATATATATATATATATATATATATATATATATATATATATATATGCGCCTTAGAAATAAATAGTTAAATCTAATACCATATTTTCTTTTTACAAATCATGTTAAATATAATTATTTTTTTTTATTTTTTAAAGTTAATCATCTATAGTTAAGTCTTATGGGGTTTCAATTAAAATCTCTGAAATAAATTATCGTTTATTTTTAGTTTTTAAATCTCCTTCATCGTCTGATAAATACTTGATTTTTTTTTTATATAATATGCCAATAGATAACGGTACAAGAAAACTAAAGAAATAAAAAAAGATGATATTTTAATCTTAACATCTTAATGCAAATATAAATTAATTATATTGTAAATTAATAATCCAAATTATTATTTGGATTATTGTTTTTTGTTTTTTATGAATTTTGTATTTATGTTATTTTATTTCATATATGTAAATTTATTTTTATAGAATTATCCATCCTTATAAAATTAGATGTGATATAAAAACTATTTTTTAATGAATAATAAATTGATAAAATATCTTATAATATAAATCAAAATAATTTTAAATATAACTTACATAACATAATTATTATACATAATTGTAATTTATATATAAAATTTAAATGAATAAAAAATTTAAATATTCGCAGCGAGAGTATGATCCTAGTCAGATTTTATTAGTCCCTATAAGCCGTAATCATCTCTCAATTATGGATATCCAAATTAGGAGTTACGGAGATGACATGAACAATTAGCAAGGAATATGGATATGTCCAGTCAGCGAAGAAAACCGATGTGAATAACATTGTTCCAGGGTAAGAAAGTGAGAATAGGGAATTGGAAAGGAGAAGGAAGCCTACTGTCTCCGTACCAATCCGGTCCAACCGGCCTGGTTCAAACCGGCAAGAGACAGCCTCGTCGTCTCATCGTGTGAAGAAATTGACAGAGCCTCATACACGTTAAGAGAGAGAAAGAAGCTAGCTAGCGTGAAATAGTGGACTGGAGTGATGAAGCTTGGGGAAAGAAATGATCACAGGAAATTTACCAATTTACCCTTTTAATTCATTTTGACACCTAGTTGAAATGGCAACATTTCCTGGCCAGCGACTCTCAAACTTCATCCTAACCGTCCCATCAAGAATAACAATTTTAATATAAGCCGTCTATTTTTGAGTCCGGCAACATATAAAAACTCAATAATTATGTCAATACATATAGTATGCACTTACTTCTTTCCATATTAATCAACAAAAAATAAGAAGAAATATATAAATAAAATAAAATAAAATAATTAATTTCGTTTGTTATTTACATAGATTATATTATGTCTATCTAAAACAGTATATGCTTGACTAATACAAAATAAAAAATTATGTGATATGATATAAACACTACTAACTGGCCAATCTTCTCTTAAGTTTTAATATTTATGTACATTCTATGTAAAATGATTAATTAGGTGACATGATATATACAAATACAACCTGTGGAAAATATGAAAATGTTCTTTGAAACAAAAAAGAAAAAGTTGTCATTTAGATTCTAAGGATCCACTATTGCTATAACTGCTTAATTGCATTTATGGAATACAATTAGATATCAAATAAGATTTCAATTAATTACAATTACCATTTAAAAACCAAGGGTAAAATTGTCTATTAAATAGGTCAGCCTGTAAATAACAATCTCATATGCATTGCCAATTTGTTCTAACAATATATACTCGGTCCACAAGCCTAAAACTAAATTAAAACCTGCACTATCAATGGATCTCAATGTCATTCATAATATCACATCCAAATTACCAACTATTAGGTAAATTTAGAAAAAACAATACACCAAGTCCATCCATGAAAACCTCTCCTAATTTTAGCAAGTAATTTCAACGCCTCTTCCTCATCTCTTCAATAAAAACTAATTCATCCCCTCTCAATTCTTCACCACCCTTCTTTAACCCAAATCTAAACCCAAATCTAACCCAAATCTGAACAAGGTCATCTCTAGAGAGAAGAGTTTCTGCAATTTCAAGAGACAAAAAATGGCGTTTTATTGTGTGGCTGGTGCTTCGGAATACTTGGCCATTACGGGATGGAAAGTTGACGACATAAAACTCGCAAAAAAGGCGTGGATTTTACCAGGGCAAAAATTCAACAAGTTCGACATTTGTCCGGTCAATTACACGTTTGAAGTGCAAGCCATGAGCGCGGAAAAATTGCCGTTTATTCTGCCAGCTGTCTTTACCATCGGGCCGAGAACCGATGATGATGAGGCACTCTTGAAATACGCAAAATTAATTTCTCCGCATGATAAGTTGTCAAATCATGTGAAGGAGCTAGTTCAGGGAGTTATTGAGGGGGAGACAAGGGTTTTAGCCGCTTCCATGACCATGGATGAGATCTTTAAAGGTATTTATTATATTTTTATTTTTGGTATTTTGATAGATATGTAGATTAATTTTATGAAATGTTAAATTTGCCTTACCCAAATAATTGGAAAAAACTTTATTAAAAAAATAGTTGGAAATTCTATTTAATTTTTTATATTAATAGGGACGAAGACTTTCAAGCAGTCTGTATTTGAAAATGTGCAACTCGAGTTGAACCAATTTGGACTCATAATCTACAATGCGAATGTCAAACAACTTGTTGATGTCGGCGGTCAAGAGTACTTCTCCTTCCTTGGCCAAAAGACGCAACAAGAAGCTGCAAACAAAGCCAAGGTTGATGAATTAATGAATTCATTCACACAATTGATTGTTAAACATTAGATAACCGTCTAATAAAATAATGCACTGACTGTATTTATTATTTGCAACACAGGTTGATGTGGCTGAGGCTCGCATGATGGGTGAAATGGGCGCGAAAGAACGTGAAGGCCACACATTACAAAATGCCGCAAAAGTTGATGCTGATACTAAAATTATCACGAAGCAAAGGCAGGGAGAGACGATGAAGCAAGAGGTGCAGGTGATGACCGAGGTGAAGCTTTTTGAGAATTTGAGGGCTGCTGAGGTGGCGCAGGCAAACTCTGACCTGGCGATGAAGAAGGCGAACTGGGAGAGGGAGTCGAAACTTGCCGCGGTTGAAGCTGATAAGGCGGTGGCGATTAGAGATGCAGAGTTGCAAAAGGAAGTCGAGAAGATGAATGCGGAGCGCCAGACTGAGAAGCTCAGGGCAGAGTTGCTCAGCAAGGCTCATGTTGATTATGACATTAAGGTAAATGAATTTCATTTTCTCAAAAACTGGTTCGAAAACAAGGAAACATGCATGAAATAATTTTCTTGATAATATCCATGAAAGAAAGTAATTTCATGATGAGATTAAGGGAGAGAGATTACATAGAACACAAATTTGGTATCCAATCTATCATTTGATGAGCATGCATACAAACTTCTCCTAAACAATAGTAATCTGAATTAATGAATTTCTCGCTAGGTGCAAGAAGCAAGTGCTCGCCGTGTTGCAGCTGAAGCCGAACTCTTTTGTCGTCAGAAAGTCGCCGAAGCAGAGCTCTATGCGAAGCAAATGGAAGCTGACGCTCGTCGTGCCATAGCCGAAGCAGAACTCTACGAGAAGCAAAAGGAAGCTGAGGGAATCTCCTCTCTGCTCGTCGCCTTAGGCGGTAACTACACCGCTCTCCGTGATTACCTGATGATCAACAAGGGAGTTTACCAGGATATTGCAAGGACTAACGCTGATGGAATTAAGGGGCTACAACCCAAGATTAGTGTTTGGAATACGAATGGAGAGGGTATGGGGTCTGATGGAGGGGCGATGAAGGAGATGGTCGGAGTATACAAGATGCTGCCGCCTCTTATCACGACTGTGCAGGACCAGACCGGCATGCAGCCGCCCCCGTGGATGGGTGTCATTGCGAAGAACTCGGATATGTGAGAGATACCTTTGAGTTTGTGTGCATAATTTATGAACATGATAGGATGAATCTGTTGTTATATTTCGTGATGTTTAACTTTTCCTTGTGTATTTGGTCTTAGACGTTGTTCGATCGCCATTTATCTTTTTTTCCTATTGAGTCGGTGAACTTATCTTCTGAGTGATTTTCTCATGCCATTTATCTTTGATTATTTATTAATTTAGTTTTCTCCAATAGCTCAATTTGACTACTTTAAATAATAAAAACATAACGTTAAATGTATTTGACAAATGACCTCATAGTCTCATTCTAGTTGGTCAAGTTCAATGTTTATGGAGCTAGATATTGTGAATTCAAATTATTATTGACACACTTATACAACAATTGTTGCTTTAAAAAAATGTTAAATGTATTTGATAAATTGTGTTACGGGAACTATATACTCAAGATATTTTTTTATATACATGCTATACAATTGAATACAACACAATTTTGATGACTTAAAACTAAATATGATTGATGCATTCCTTACGTGTTACCCAGCTGAACACGAAGCAACTTTTTTAATGACTAGGTCTGAATCATACAGCTTATGTTTTTGATGCATGGATTGAATGATCCAACTGCGTATGCTTTTGAAATAATTACGCAGTTAACTTTTTCCATGATTCTTTGAGATTTAATCATGCACTTTTATTATGCAACACCAAATTCAAAAAATATATTTATTTAACATCAAGGATCCAAAATCCATTCGTATATTATTTCTCATTCAGCCCGGACTAATCTGAGCCCAAACTATTTGTGGCCCATCACGACCAATGGTCCAGTTCCATGACCGAAGCCGTAATTATAAATCACCCCTAGTCGCGTATTAATCCCGCTACACTCCGCGCACCATATAAATCACACTGACAAGTCGGTCCCATTTCATATTGTTATTTCTCTCACTTATACTCCTCGTCCAGCCAACAATCTCTACGGACAATAACATACTATATCATTACCACCCGAGGTTTTCTACAGTGACACAAATCTGCCCCCACTTCGCTCTATCTGGGCCCAATTCCCACATTTATTCACTGCACACGGCCCCGTCAGAGGCATCTGGCTGAAGTTGCAGGAGGAGGAGAGGGAGAGAAGGATGGACTTTGTGCCGGAGGAATCGGCGCTCAAGACAGGCAAGATTGCTGTCGATCAGGAGACGATTGATATTCTTGTTGCGCTTGGGATGGTGGATCTGCCTGGCGTGGTGAAGCATGATGCGGTGGCTCAGGCGGCACCGGTGTTCGCCAGCCGTGGTGGACTGCATAGAGGTGGGATCTGATGAATGGATGAATGAATGGTAGGTTGGTTCAGTTCTGAATTGGCGATAAAGAAGGCTGAGTGGGAGTGGCAGGCGAAGCTGAAACAGGTTGAGACCGCCAAGGCAGTGGTGATAAGAGATGCGGAATTGCAAATAGAGGTCGAATGGAGAAATGCAGATAAATGAAGTTGCTCAAAGCGGAGCTCCTTAGCACTAAGGTTGACTTTGAGAGAAAGGTACCAACAAAGGCGCACGATTGATATAAGAGACTTTTTCATTTTATTTTGTGATCTAATATTTATATGTCATTTTCTGAAGAAATAATTGAGTATTACAACCATTTGAATAAGATGCGAGAAGCGGATTTGGAGCTCTACAAGAGGAAAAACACTGTTGATGCAGCATTATAGGAGGAAGTTAAGATGGCCGAGGAGAATTATGAGGAAAGAAGCCGACTTTTTTTTAAGTGGTACCTATTTGGAAAATAATTGAGTAAATAACATTCATATGAAAAATATTAAGTAACTAGCACTATCGTCAGCTATTCTGGCGGTACAGAGTTTATACCGCCAAAAATCTTCCATTTTCTGCATTAGCTGCATTAAACAGATTAATTAGTAAAAAATTAGCTTCTACCGTCAGATGTGCTGGTGGTAGATGTGAAAAATTTATTTTTTGAGATGTCAAAATTTTTATCCGTTTTAGTAAGGAAATTAACTCAAAAATTAAAAAAATAACGTCTACCTCTAGCTTTTCTGACGGTAATGACATTTTTGTAGATATTTTTAGATTAACCCGTTAAAAAATCCGTTAAGCAAAAAAAAAAAAATACCTCTACCGTCAGACTTCCCGGCAGTAGAAGAAGCCGTTTAGCCCCAGGACAAATGGGGGAAAAACAGGAATTACACTTCTACTGCCAGACTTTTCTGGCGGTAGAAATCCCTATTTTTTCCGAATTAAACCCTTTCGACCCCCACTCTTCTAACTTAAACCCACCCGACCCCCAACTCTAAACCCCGCTCTAAACCCTAACCCGCGACCCCAAAGAGAAAAAAAGAAGAAGGAAGAGGAAGAGGAGAAGAAGGAGAAGGAGAAGGAAGATGAGAAGAAAGGAGGCGAAGGAGGAGGAGAGCATGTAGCGGAGGAGAAGGAGAGGAGGCGGGTGATTTATTTTTTAGGTAATTTTTTTTAGTTAAATTTTTTTTGGGTATTTTTTTTATGTAATTTAATTAGTTTATATATAGTTAATTTTATTTAGGGAAATTTATTAAGTAATTTTTTGTGGGTAATTTTTTTTTGGTAATTCAATTAGTTTATTTAAGTAATTGTTTTTGGTAATTTTATAGGTAAATTTTTGTGGGTAATTTTTTTAGTTAAACTATTTAAAATTTTGTAGTAGTTATCTAATTAGATAAATTATTATATATTATTTAATTAGGTATTAATTTTAGTTACTTTTAGTAAATTTATTTATTTTCTTTATATTTATATAGTAATAACATCTTGAGCCGGAACTAGTCGACCTAGTCGCCGGGCGGATAAGGAAAAAACTCCTATGGTCGAAAAATATGAACCTCCGACATATTCACTTAACGAACTACAAGATAAACATAAGACGAGAGTTTTTGCGCAAGAAAGTGGAGTGATAGAATCGGAACCATTCCGTTTCAGGCAACACGACCTTGCGGTATTTATTTTTTAATTTGATTTTATAAATATTTTTTTTAATACGTATTTATGGTTTATTTTTTTCGTTTTTGTAGGTGCCATGGAACAACTTTTACATCCATTATCTTAAGAAGGCTAGTTTGTTATAAGTTGCTAAGATCGGTTATATATCGCAAGACAAGACAATCTTAACCGCTCTGCAGGAACATTGGAGAAAGGAAACGCACACGTTTTCACATGACCCACGGGGAGATGACAATTATGCTGGAGGATGTATCGTGTTTGTTGGGGATGAGAGTTGACGATGATCCCATGTGTGTGAGTAGCAAAGATGTTAATTGGAGTCAACAAATTACGGATCTGCTCGGAAAAACACCCGGCGAAAATGACTACAGACATAATAGCGCAATGATGATCAAAAGGAAATTGTTCGCCCAAAATTTTGCTGATTTGGAAGAGGGGCTCCCGAGCTAATGAGAGAACAATATTTCCGCGCGTACATACTCGCGTTGTGTAATGATGTTTTGTTTATGGAGACGTCGGGAGATAGTGTATCGGTTGTTTCTCTAGTATTTTTAGAGGATATGAAAAAATTGGAAGAATGGTCATGAGGTAATGCAGTGTTAGCGCATTTGTACAGGGAGTTGCGCAAGAGCATGAAAATTCGGAGGAAAAATATGGGGGGTTGTGTTATGTTACTCCAGTTGTGGTTGTGGACACATTTCAAGTTCAGACAACCGAAACCTACGCACGGTATGGGCCCGAGTGTTTTACAAATGTACAATAATTCGGATAAGAATGGGTTATTTGGATTGGTCCTATTCTCAGAGAGAAACCTGGATCTACTCATTTGTGGAGAAATCGAGACCAGTTGGACAACCTTAATGAATATCAGATTGAGTGGACATCATACTTATTTTTAAAAAATCTTCTCGGTAATGATAATTATTTTACTATGAATATATACATATAATTATCTAAATGCACTCTTTTATATTACCAAAATATACCCTTGCTAAATGGTGATCATTTAAACTAACACAAGTGGAAAACAAGAAGAGGAAAGAGCATGATGCATGGTGTTGGGAAAAATAAGATGATGTGTTTGGATTGCAAGAAATAACATTTTTAGGGGACACTAAACATCAATGCGAGAAATAACATTACTCTTGGGTAAGATTTTGCAAAGCATGAAATATGATTGTGAAGTTTGATTGCGCTTTGATTTTCGCTAGCACGAGTTTAGGGTTATCTCAATTCCTTTTCATTTAGATACTTTTCTTGTTCATTTTATCTTTTCTAATTTGTCATGGTTTTGATGGTTAATATTAATGAAATCTTGTGAGGCAGATTGACTCAATTTGGATTCTTTCTGTTATCAGTATCTCTAATATTTGAGTCCTTATTTTATTTTGCTATAGTTTAGTTACCACAAATAGCACTTCAAGTTCAAAATACAATTTCGGTTCTACATGAATCTTGACCGGAGATTTTTTATTCTACATCAGGTCTTGAATATAAAATGGTCTTAATATACAAAATAAAATACAAAATTGTCTCAATAATCTCAGAATCGAGGCATAATATAGAAACCAGTTTTGGTAATTATACATATATAAATAAGTATATTATATATTAATTATAATTATTTAGTTATGAATATAATGTTTATTATAAGTACCTAAATTTACTCTTTTCATTATCAGGATATACCTTTTTATATTAATAGAGTTGTTTTAATCATCTTATGTGATAATGATAATCATTTAGTAATAAATGTACTGTTATAGCTACCTAAATTTACACTTTGTATTGTCAGGATATACCTTTTATATTAATATAATTGTTTTAATCAATCTTATTTAGTCATAAATGTACTGTTATAAGTATCTAAATTTATCTTTTTTTATTATCAAGATATACCTTTTATATTACTATAGTTGTTTTGGTCAATCTTATATGATAATGATACATGAGGATTCGAGAATTCTCTTTTTGATACTCATGAGCCGTGAACGAGGTTAATTTAGAATTATATTTTTTTGCATTTGAATTTGATAGCCAGATTCATAAGATTGTACGAAACATGCAGTCATAATTTATTATTGTTTGAAGCATTAGTAACCAGTACCAATATTCGTTTTATGAAAACACAGTTGGTTACACCAGAATTTCTCACTTCTGCACAAGAACTTATTATTATTTGAAGTATCGGAAACTAGTACCCATAACTGAAATAAAAAAATGGTAGTACCAGAATATACTGTTTCCTTTACAAGAATTTACACATATTTGAAGTATCAGAAAATATTATTTATGTTGCTCGTGTACATACAATCAGAAAATGAAACAAAAAAACACGTTTCTCATATTGAACAATAAACATTAAATTAGTGGTGATTGTTAGATGTTAATTTGAGAGTACAATAAATAAATCTGTACATTAAGATTTCTTATTAGATTGTGTTTTGGTACTTCAAACTATCAGTAATAAAATATTAATGATAGTTCTCGTAGATACATTTCTATGTTTATGTATGTTTGTACAAATTTTGTATGTGTATTATTATTATTATTATTATTATTATTATTATTATTATTATTGCTTGTCTGGGGACCGAATTGATTTGATTCATGAATGGTGAATTGTTCAAAGTAAGGGTTGGAGAGGAAATGATTCGAGTTTTGTTTTGTAAAATTTGGTAGTTATCATTTGTTTTTTGAAGGTTGGTGATTAAGGTTGGAAGGAAATTTCGAAAAGGAAAAGTCTTCGTTGTGCACATATTGCAAAAGGATTTTACATAAAATGGTTTATGCAGTTAATGTTTCTTATTGTTTTGAGTTATTTAATCTTGAATAATGGGTTGTGTAGTTAATGACGCAGTTAATGTTTCTGATTGTTTTGAGCTAATTTTTCAGAAATTTCCAACACTTCTTACTAGAATGGGCTTTGGGCCGTATATCCGTGCTATTGTTCAGCACAAATTAAAAAAATTCTTTTTTTTTTTTTGAGAAATAAATTGAAAATTTCTTTTATCACGATTAAGGAAATGATTAATAATACATGTTTTCTACTTCTTTCACGAACGTAAAGAATAAAAACACTACTAATAAAATCAAATTATTTGCCTTTCTTACATAAAACATTCTTCACAATAGAAAGAATAAAAACACTACTAACAAAATCAAATTATTTGCCTTTCTTACATAAAACATTCTTCACTTAATAAAGATAATGTGAAGTTCCAGGTGCACAAAATATCGGTAAATGCATACAAACATAGTTGGATCTAAAAGTAAAGAAAAAGAACGATAAAAAAAGAAATATCTAGGCATTTATCGATCCTTATAGACTAGTCGCTAACAAACGTTTTTTTTTAACTCGGAGAAATTGATGATAGGCTACCATTGTTAGACAACTCTGTCCTTACAGATAGGTCTCTGAAAAACTCCACACTGCCCACATTCTCTGCAAGCGCCTGAAGTGACCTTGGAATGGGCGGCAAGCTCACGTCCAACACGCCCTCCAAAACTTGTACAACGTGGCCCATACTTGGCCGGTTATTTTCGTCATCTTGAATGCACCAACAAGCAATCCTACAAGCTCGTTCAACTTCTTCTTGATTCAGATCTTCTTTCAATCGGGGATCTAACAACGTCAGGGTGTTTCCTTCGTTTACTTCTCTTGCCGCAAGCAGAGGGAAATAAAAAATGTCCCCTTGCTTCAACTTCTCAATATTTCTTCTACCAGATATAATTTCCAACACCACCAAGCCATAACTATAAACATCTGTTTTAGGAGTAATAGCCACACCTGAAATCCACTCTGGCGCAAGATAACCGATGGTCCCCCTCATGGTGGTCAAAACTCTACTAAAATCTCTCCCAATTAGTTTCGCCATGCCAAAATCGGCAACTTTGGGTACAAATGATTCATCTAACAGGATGTTCTCTGGCTTAATATCACAATGTATGATATAGTCTCTACAACTCTCGTGCATATATGCCAACCCTCTAGCTGTTCCAAGAGCGATTTGATATCTCTTGTTCCAATCCAAAGTTGTGACATTTTGTTGAAATAATTGTTTGTCCAATGAACCGTTGGGGATGTATTCATAAACTAGCAGCCTGTTTGCCCTCTCGGAACAAAACCCTCGCAGACGAACTAAGTTCACATGCTGAATAGTGCCAATTGTGCT
The DNA here is from genome assembly GCA_027726005.1 of Juncus effusus. Lineage (NCBI taxonomy): Eukaryota > Viridiplantae > Streptophyta > Magnoliopsida > Poales > Juncaceae > Juncus > Juncus effusus. Next base: position 3,630,114 of record CM050898.1, read on the forward strand.
TACTTCACTGCGAAATTGTTTCTCTCCCACTTGAAGCATTCCTTCCAATCTTTTTACAGCGACAAAACCAGAATCATGCATTATACCCTTAAAAACCGAACCGAAACTACCACCGCCCAACCTCTCAGAGAAACATCTTGTCATTCTTTGCAAATCATCATATCTAAATGCAACCAAACTACCAAGTGATGCACTCATGGCTAAAACAAACCTTCTCCGTCGATATCCCCGAACCATTAAGTAAACAATAACCAAGCAAAGTAAAATAAATATTATAGATCCAACGACTGCATAAATTATCTCATTTTTCACATTCTTTGACTCTTTAAACTCAGATGCAGCTAAGCGTAGGTATAAAGTGTCCCCGCTTGACCCGTCTTGGTGTAAGTTGAGCAAATCTCCATACCAAACTGAACAATTGTAATTGCTATAGGTATAACCAGTGCAAGAACAGTTTTTCAAACATTCTTTTTCACAATCTCCCACACTACGAACTTCTAAATAAAACGAATTATCGGGCAAGCCCATAGTTGGCATTGATAAAAATTGATCTTTCTTACCACTTGTTAAAGAACTATTGATACCGTCACCACATTGTAAAGGAGTCTTTCTCTTGCAACCCCCACTCTGATCATTAAGCTCCCAATCTCTATAATTCATCTCCTTGAAACCTCTTACACAGCTACAATATGGGAAACTCTTTTCATCACAAGTACCAAAAGCGCCACACAAAGCATAAACATTGCATTGTGTTTGTGGTTGGGTCCATAGAAGTATCCACTCTTGTGAATTTTCCACCCATGTTAGTTGTTCTATCCGCCCCGATAAATCCATGACAAATCTTGTAATTATATCATCATCCTCAAGCCAATACGTGAAATAGGTCTCATTTTCATTTGAGACGAAGTCAAAGCTATAGAGGTAATGTGAAGTCATTTCGGGGACTAAAGTGAAAATTTGCCCGTTCCATTCTCCACTAGTCCAAAACGGTTTTGACTCGTTCCAAAAAATGAGGAATTGACTAGATCCATTTGGATCTATTTCAAGCGAGTATATCCCTTGTGCCGGGTCGTCGGAGTTCTTCCACGAAACCAATTTTTGGTATTCTCCTGTCTTTTTGTTTCGACCGAGTTTGCCTCCAGGTAACCATGTTTCGGTGGGGTGGTCCATGCTTTGCCATAATAGACTGGTACCATTTGGGTCAGTCTTAGTACCATCTCTAAGAACTAGGTTGCCGGTATCAAGTAATATAGCTATAGTGGTGTTTGAGTTCGGAGAGGTCAAATTTGTGCTCCAAATTTCGGTTTTGGTTTCATCCAAGAGAACTAGGTTTCCCTCACTAGAAATTTTTAGTTGAGAGGAATATGGATCAGAGATTGGTGTGTTTCTATTTGCAACCCAAACTGTGGTGAATTGCGATACCTTTTTGTACCATATACCCAAGTAATGATTGCTATAAATGGAATTGTTACCTAGTTGGAAGAACCCTAGCTCAAATTTGCCTCCTTGAGAGATGATGGTTTTGTTTCCAAAGAGAGGGTTGGTTAAGGAAATATGATCGGAAGTGAGTGAAAGAGATGAGTTAAGAAAGAGAAAGAAGAGAGTGAGGAGAAGCCAGTTAAGGCTTGAAGTGGCCATGGCTGCCAAGGTAAAGGAAATTGTACTTTTCTTTTGCCAAGGTAAAAGAAGATGTACTTTCTTCTTTTTTGAATGAATGAAACAAGGTCAGTGTCTAGAATTCATTATAATATTTTGAAATATAAAGATGTCTTTTTCCCCGTTAGGAAGATGTACTTTCTAATAGTTAGGCATTGAATTAGAAGCTAGCTTTCAAACTAATGGTTATTGAGCATTGAATTAGAAGCTAATGGTTATTGACCATTGAATTAGAAGCTAGCTTTGGAAATATTTTCTTTCTTACTAGCCTATCTTTCACGTTTTACGTTTCTTCAGTCTTACCATGCTATGAAGTTTCATTTTGTGCATACTTCCTTATTAATAATGCAAATCAATTTTTTTACAATTAAAAAAAAAAATAATGCAAATCAATTTTTTTATGCTTTTAGTAAAAGTAAACACAACGAATTAAACGTATTTGCAAATTATGAGATAAAAGAGAAGCAGTTATAATCTAGCAAAAATGAATTGCAATCGGGGGAGCGAAACCGTGGGTCATCTTCTAGGGACGTGTCCATTCGCTCGTCAGATTTGGAGACTTGCCAGACTCAAGCCTAGCGGACAAGAGCGACTCATCTCAAGATAAGGATTGGGACATTTTTTTGGCTTTCGTGCTCATGTGAAATCTGGAAGGAGCGCAACCGGCGCGTGTTCACCTCCAAAAGTCTACAACCGGGAATGGTCTTCGATAGGGGCAAAGGGAACGCAACTCTCTGGAAAAATAATTGCAAAGGATCTCTCGGCAGGCTAGGCTTGGTCTTCTTCGAAATCAATACGCTCTCTAAATTATTAGTCTAGCCTTATTTTTGTTCTAATTTCTAATTTCTTTCTTGTTATGTAAATTGTAATCTGACTTTTATTTCATTAAATGAAATTTTTGAGAGGCATGCAATCGCATTCTCTCCCTCAAAAAAAAGAGAAGCAGTTGAGCGAAAATCCTAGATTGTTTGGTAAGTATATGTGTTATAATCCGTAATTTATTTACATATAAATATTTTTATAAACATTATATTTATAAATATTGGTTCATGCACTTATTATTTTGTTCACTTCGTCAAATACATAAATACTAGCATTCAACATTAATAGAGTAAATGGATGGTTTGTTTCAACTGGCGTTTCATATCGTGTCTTTTCTTCTGACCGAGTCAATGAAGGGTCATGAACATAATTTCTAATGTGCCAAAAGTATCTCCTACTATCTCATCTATGAAGTTCTTATTAGCCAAAATAAATATTCATGAAATTCTCATACCTTGACGAGCATGTTTCTGATTCTATAAATTATTTTCAACAAAATTTAAACACTCCTAATTTCATATTTTCTTATTCATCTTTCCTCAATAAATAATTACCATGAGATCTTTGTTGAACAAAACTTAATATCCTTGTCGTGGCGAGTTGTATGGAAATGTCGAATTTTTAGTCTGGTTATATCTTTTGAGGTAAGGGATTTTACTTCTCATACAATTATGTTTTTTGTATTTGAAATTGATATTTTTCTATAAATTATTGTTATAGATATATTTAAAGATATTATTTATTTTGGAAAAATATTTGAGTAGTAAATATAGCCCCACACAGAATGACAAAACCGTGTGACCGCTTAGCTGCATATGAGACAGCGAAATCATGACCGTTTTACAATAAAAAAAAATATATCCGCATATACGATGACGAAAACATGACTGTTATATCAAAAAAAGATGTATTTTGATTTATTAATTATTTCATATTATTTATTCTCTTATACAAAATTATTTTTTTTTTTTTTTCGTATGAGCAAGATGCCCTTATGGTTGTATTTATTATCCCCCCCCCCCCCCCCAACCTCCCTCCTTTTTAGTTTTCAGGTTCAAAAATCGGGTTTCGAGAGACGGTGTAGAAGAACTAAATTTTTAATTAGAAATTAAGTGTATAAGTATTTTGTATTTTATATTCTGTGCAATATTGTAATGGAATATCTTAATTGTTGCACTTCAAATCTAAAAACGAATTTGAGGTGTAACAAATATGGTATAAGAGTAATAATATTCTTGGAATATAAAATTGAGTTAAGTAGGTTTTTCGCCTATCGGGGAGTGAGATGGGTTCATTTAATTTATCTAAAGTTAAGATGAAAAAATTCGCTTCCGCATTTAAAAAAATCAAGTTAGTTCACTTCGAAATGTTCGCACGATCGTTCAGGGACAAACAATCTTTTCAATGGGGTGATATGGTTATAATCCGTAATTTATTTACATATAAATATTTTTATAAATATTTATTCATGCATTTATTTTGTTGACTTGGTCAAATACATAAATATTAGCATTCAACATTAATAGGCGTTTCATATGGTGTTTTTTCTTCTGACTGAGTCAATGAAGGGTCATGAACATTCTCTCTTGATGTCTAATATGCCAAAAGTAACTCACACTATCTCATCTATTAAGTTTTTAGGAAAATGAGAAATCACGACGAAGATACTATAGCGATTTTGTAGCGACGGATTGAAATTATATATTGTTTTCTCGCGTTTCTATATATGCTATATACTGTTTTCATTTTTTAAAATATATACTGTTTACTGAATGAATTTTAATATACTGTTTGTTTTCAGTTTATATGTTTTTATATACTGTTTTCATTTTTTTAAATATATACTGTTTTACCGAATGAATTTTTTATATACTGTTTGTTTTCAGTTTATATATTTTTTTCAGTTTTTATATGCCGTTGCTACATGATCGCTAGAGTATCCGTCGCGCAGCATCAGCTCCCAAGTTTTTATTAGCCGAAATAAATATTTTGATGAAACTCCTAACCTTGACAAGCATGTTTCTGATTCTATAAATTACTTCAACAACATCTAAACACGCCTAATTTCATATTTTTCTTATTCATCTTTTCTCAATAAATAATTACCATGAGATCTTTGTTGAAAACTTAATATCCTTGTCGTTACAAGATGTATGAAAATTTTGAATATTTAGTCAGGTTATATCTTTCGAGGTAAGGTGTTTGTTTTCTCATCCAATTATGTATTTTGTATTTTAAATCGATATTTTTCTATAAATTATTATTATGGGTATATTTAAAGATATTATTTATTTTGAGAAAATATTTGAGTCGTAAATATAGCACACGGGATGACGAAAACATGACCGCTTAGTCGCACATGGGATAATAAAATCATGGTCGCTTGACAATAAAAAAATATAACCACAAATGGGATGACGAAATCATGACCGTTATATCAAAAAATGATTTATTTTGATTTATTAATTATATCATATTATTTATTTTCTTATATAAAATTATCTATTTTTTTCCGTATGAGCCGGATGTCATTACTAAATGATTGTACTCATTCCCCCTCCCCTTTTTTTAGTTTTCAGGTTCAAGAACTGAGTATCAAGAAACGTTGTAGAAGAACTATATTTTTAGTTAGAAATTAAGTATATAAATATTTTGTATTTTATATTTTGTGTAATATATAATGAATTATTTTAATTGTTGCACTTCAAATCTAAAAACTAATTTGGGGTGTAACAATATGTTGTTTTCATTTTGTTTTCTTTTTTTTTTGAAGGAAATTAGGGGACACTTAATTGTGTCCCCATTTCTAATTAATAAAGACCGCCGACACTTTAATTACAATAATTTAAATTATACTGAACTTTACTAGCCTAAGCAGCGAAGTAAATAAAGCGAACTATAACCACATAAACCAGAATTTTTTTGCAAAATAGCACTTTTTTGAACAATAATTAATCAGATGGCACTATTTCACAAATAATTGGGTATCTAGCACTTCCGCCAGAGGGTCTGGCGGAACTAGTGATTTTTTTTATTTTTGTTGATCCTGGCCATTTGAAACTCTTAAACATGCTTAATTAAGGAAAAAAGCCAGTTCCGCCAGAGGGTCTGGCGGAACTGAATAAAATTTATTTTTTCAGGTAAAACTCGTAATTTAGAAGGCCAATTAGCTCAAAAAATTATGAATTCAGAAGTTCCGCCAGACCCTCTGGCGGAACTGGCTATTTTATATTTTTTGCCTCTAAACAGCCACGAAAATTTAGCAAAAAAAAAAAAAAAAAATTACTGTTCATAGTTCCGCCAGACCCTCTGGCGGAACAGTAATTTTTTTTTTTTTTTTTTTTTTGCTAGAGTTTAACCTGAAAAAATAAATTTTACCTAGTTCCGCCAGACCCTATGACGGAACTAACTTTTTTTCTTAATTAAGCGTGTTTACGGGTACCAAATGACTGAGATCAACAAAAATAAAAAAATCACTAGTTCCGCCAGACCCTCTGGCGGAACTACTTCAGTTCCGCTAGAGGGTCTGGCGGAAGTGCTATCTGCTGAAATATTTCGAAAAAAATGTCATCTGATTAATTATTCTTCAAAAAAATGCTATTTTGCAAAAAAATTCCCTAAACCAAGAATTAATGTTTGCATTAAAGATCGCATTGTTTCTTCCTAGTCAAACCTCCCATCTCATCCCCCACCACAAATAGTCCCATTTCGGTTTATCGTCTTTTTTGAGCCTCTTTCTGCTGTTCACCCACTCCTGAATCGAAATATTATCTATGAAGCAATCAGGGACGGAGTTTGACGGTATTATTTGGGGGGGCCAAAAAGAATTTCTCTATTGATTAATAACACTTAGCAAAAATTTAGAGAGGGTCAAATACATAGAAATACATATATTTCAAAATTTTCTTCAGTAAAACACTACTAATATATATTATGCTTTCAAAATCTTAAAAGAGTCATGGCCCCTCCCAGTTCCTATTAAGTTTCGTCTCTTGAAGCAATGCCACTAAAGTAATCTAGCCACTGAATTTGATAACTCTCGAATCAGGGGACATTGTTCGAACAGATGGGTGGTCGTTTCACTCGATTTCAGTTTGCAACATACTGTGTAAGATTGTTTAGCTCCGTTTTGGAATGAAGACCACATGATGATAGTATTTATTGTTGATTGTGATTAGCTCATTTGTTTTGAGAAATGTTTGCATCTTGACTTTCTAGTGTAACCTTTCGGCTAAATTGAAAGATAATTAATTAGGTTAGGCCAACAAGGCCTTAAATAGTTTAGGCCCAAGGCCTAATAGAAACCACTTCTTATTTAAATAGTGCCTTTCTATCAAGTGGAAATTTCTGTGAGAAAGAAAAAATATACTTTTTATGAAAGGGGAAGTATAAAGTTTCTCGTTGAAAAATACTGATTTCCCTTTCAAAGATTATTGCATTGAAATTTGAAAAGATTCACATTTTGGCCTTCTAACAAAATTATAGACTTGATTAATTAAATGTTCAATTCATGATACATACTTATACCTTTTTAGTCTTTATATTGACTTTCAAATTTGTGCTTTCTATAATGATCATACATATTGAAGTGCGCATAAGTAGATAATTAATTAATTATTTTAGCTTCACTCACATATTTATTGTATTATTGAATGTTATCTTTGTATGATGAGAAAAGTCTCCTCAACTATTGAACTAGCTCATTTTTAGTCCTTCAACTTTTTATTGGTCCAATTTTAGTCCCTCAATTATTCAATAAGTGCATTTTTGGTCCTTCCATCCGTTAAGTGTATATGTGTCCGTTAAATTTGACACGTAAGTAATGACGTGGCATCAGTAACGTGACAAATGTTTGAAAAAAATAAAAAAATTATTAATTCCCTTCTTTTCTTAAAATATTATTTTTATTAAAAAATGTATATTTTTTATGCATGTTTATTTGTTAAATAAAAATTAACACGTTATTATGTATGTGCTAAGAATATATGCCACATTATTGATTGCGTGTCATATTTAACGGACACTTAAGCACTTAACGGATTGAAGGACCAAAAATCCACTTATTAAATAGTTGAGGAACTAAAATTGCACCATAAAAAAGTTGAGGGACTAAATGAACTAATTCAATAGTTGAGGGAGTAAAATTGGACTTTTCTTTTATATGATATATATATATATATATATATATATATATATATATATATATATTAGTTCTTGTAAATAAAAATTTTTGTAACGTTTTATTAATATAAAGTCTAAGTAGACAAATTGTCTACAATTCTCAAAAAAATAAATAAATAAATAAAATATGATATATTAGTTTTTTTTTCTTTTCATCTTTTTGTATTGCCCAATGAAATGAGCTATTGGTGTGTTATATATAATTAACTGCATATATCAAAGTAAACTAATGGAAAACAATATATTACATACAAATATAGTACACTCATATAGTCATGTCGTTCTTGTTATAGACTAATGTTCCCATTTTTTTCTGGATGCAAATGATCTGCTTAATCATGCATCTACCAAAAATGAAATTACAAAAAATATGTACTAAATATAATCATTGTGCTTATTAAAAATTTATTATCATTATGTACATGCATGTATAGAGAATAAAGTTCATGAGTTTGCTGGCTATTTTTAAGAATAAAATTAAAACCACACCAAAATCATATCCAAGATTCTGTTCCACCTCAGCTTATTATTAATAAAATTATTATATTCATTATTCTTCAATTATTCATCCATCTACTTCCACCTCATATCTGTTTTATTAAAGAAAATTTCTTTTTATATATGAATTTTTTTTTTGATTTAAATGAATTTTTTTTTTAGATTGAAATATTGCATCTTTAGAAAAATGGGAAGGAGAAGTATGCAATATGTAACCAATTTTTTTTAAATTGTAATTTTATTTTGTTTCTTTTGTTATTGATGAGTTGATGTGGTGGCAGGATATTGAACTAATTTTGCATGATATTAAGTGAAATTTAACTTACTTGATAAACAAAATTATGATCGTGCACGTATAATGTACTAACCAACTACCAATCCAACTATAAAACATGTTGAGAAATAATTAAATAATAAACAAGCTAAGTTTCTACCGGATACTCTCAAAATTTTCGAATAACTCAAAACTCTCAGCTTATTTAACTCCCCAACGCGGTTTAGAATTAGAACTCCTAAAATTATCTAGTTAGTGAAGTATATTGTATGTATAGCAAAATATGACAAATTCAAGTTCTGACACAATTTTATTAGTACATATTTATTAAAATCTCATGATCCATCAAATATGGATTAAATCTAAAAAAAAATATATAAAAATTAAGTTGTTTTTAAGTATTTGAAAAATTATAGGGTTAGATACACTTTCTATTAAACAACTAACCATGTAGATGGTACAGATAGTTTGGCCAAAAGAATGATGCTGCCTTCGATCATGGAGGTTGAAATGTTGGTTCTTGTGCTAAATTTATTTAAAGGAGCATATTTTCAATATAACCTCATATTATTTAAAATTTCAAAAATATGGCTAATAATATATTAAACAAAATTTTGATTATTATCAATAGTGTGATTATTAATTTTGATAAGTAGGGCCTGGACTTATTTTTCTATTAAATAAGAAATAAATTAATAATATTTTGAATATTTCAAGTATCAGTGTGATTGAGTTCTAATTAGATTTACCAGGTCAATTAAGATACAGATTATATAAATTGGATTTGGATCGAATTGATTCATGTCAATTGACTCGATTTACATCTATTTCAAATTAAGTTGAGTTCGAATTGAACATAATATATTCAGAGTCACGAAACATGTCAGATTTTGCTGACTTAAATACAACTGTACCGAATCAACTTCCAAATATGATTATAATAATTCATATATTTACCTTTATAAAAATAAAAAATTATTTTTCTATTTTAAATATGTCATTTTCACCGTACCAATTACAAAATTATTGATTTTTATGCTATCGTCCATCTTCTAATTCGGCGTAAATTCCTGATCAGCTCCGACCGAACTGCAAAATGCAATATTCACAAATAAAAATGCGACATTACCTTTAATAATTTAAGTAAAAAGGGACTATTCTGAAATAAAGCAGTCCATTTCCATTGACAAGGGCATGAAAGAAAAGAACAAAGAAGAGCCAACCAAACCCACTTGTTTCTTCCTGTGACCTGTCCAGTGTGTTCTGCCCAGGTCAACTCGTCCCTATATATCATCCCTACCCAATTCAAAACTCTATAGCTCATTAACGATCATTTGGATATACTTTTTTTTTAAGATTCAATTCATTTTGATGGGTCGAGAGACTTTGCTCAATATATGCTAAATAAAGATTGTTTCATCACGACTCAAATTCATAATTTTTTGTTACACATGTAATATATTTTATCAATTATAATATATATCATTTGTATGTATATATAATTTTACATGAAATTGTTCATTTTTTATCTATTTTGGCTTCACAACTATTGAGCTAGTTCATTTTACGAAAATTGTGAAATCATAATTCACTGTAGCACGCCTAAATCACGACGGACTATATATATATACTATTTTTCGCTTTTCAATATACGTTTTTTCTATATATTGTTTTTACTATTTTAGAAATATTTTTTACTTTTTTATGTATTATTTATTTTTGAAATTTGTATATATCGCTTTACCACTTTTTAATATATTATTTTGTTTTCTATATATTGTTTTCATTGTTTACGTAGATACTGTTATAAAAAATAAATTATATATACTATTTTTCTAATTTATACATTATTTATTAGCTATATATACTGTCTTCGTAATTTGGGCGTGTTATGATGCATCGTGATATATCAGGTTCCAAATTTTAGATTTTCTTTAGTTTATTTTTAACCTTTCAATTATGGAAACAACTCATTTTAATCATTTCTTATGGTGTTTAGTATCCGTTAACTTGAAACATAAATGATGATTTGATATATAATTTTTTTGAAAAATATAAGATAAATTTAATTAAAATATTATTTTTTATAAAATGTACATTTCTTTAAATATATTCTATTTTTTAGAAAAATTATAATCTCATTACTCATGTGTCAAAAACTATTACTAAATCGTCGCTTACACATAAGTCAACAAATACGTAAACGTTTAAGAGATAAAAAAAAATCAAAAATTTCGATAGTTAATAGTTGAAAGATTAAAACTGGACTCAAAAAAATTGAGGGCCAAAAGTTTCGATAGTTAATAATTGAAAGATTAAAATTAGACTAAAAAAAATTGAGGGCCAAAAATGTTGATAGTCGAGCTCGAGGGGTCAAAATCAGAGTTTTCAAAATTATTGGTTTCAGTTGGACGCTACACGGACTACACAGTGATATTGTGCACAGAGGAAAAGCCGCCACATTATTTAAAGCGCACACCTTTTTGGTACGGCACAGCTCTTCCAATCACCGGATGGTGAACCTACCGCTCTCTTCTGAAATTCCCTTTTTGATCCTTGTTTTTGTCATAATTATAAGAGAGCTGATAATGTACGACAGATGGTACTGTAGCGATTCTGTAATGATAATATATAAAAATTGAAAACAATATATATAAACATATGAACTGAAAACAAAAAATATATAAAAATTCATTCGATAAAACAATATATATTTAAAACAAAATGAAAACAGTATATACAAGCATATAAACTGAAAACAAACAGTATATGAAAATTCATTCGGTAAATAGTATATATTTGAAAAAATGAAAACAATATATAGCGTATATAGAAACGCAAGTAAACAATATATAATTTCAATCCGTCGCTACAGAATTGCTACAGTACCCGCGTGATTTTCAATTTCCATAATTATAATGTTTTTCAATTAGAAGATATCTATTTCATATGTGAAGGAAAATATTGTCATGATGTCAAATTAGTGGGAAAGATAAAATGTGATGTTAATCCAATGAATGATGTGAGATTAGGAAAAGGGCAGTAGTGGGGTAGACTGGAAAAATGAGAAGTTGGTCGGAAAGCAGGAAAGTGAAACATAAAATAAAATAAAGAAAATATAATTTCATGAAATTTATTTAGAACCTTATAAAATGCACATAATATCATTTACAACCTTTTAAAATAACTAATTGAAAAAAACTATGCAAAAAATGAGACGCATAATACATAATATATAGGATTCCCCTATTGATAATATTATTTATGTGTCCCGTGCAGCCTAACCACTACATTATAATTCATGAATAATTTTTAGGAAAAGATGCAAGAAAAACATAAATTGTCAGATTTCACAAATTATATTATTCTCACTCTTTATATATATACTATTATAAAAAATAAATTATATATACTTTTATCACTATGCATTATTCCGAATACGCGATATTAGATAGAAAGATGATTAATATCGCGTACCATCGTGACATATCGTATCTCTAAATAATATTACCAATAAATATACCCAATACGAAATTTTCGTTTTAATATAATACAGGGGACAGATAACAAGAAATAATTACTCCACCTTCTTAAAGACTTCACTTAACATGCGATATTAATCATCTTTCTATCTAACCACTTTCCTTTTCCTTCTCTCCACTTGCACTATACTATCAATCAATCATATTCATACTTCTCACACCACCGCCACGCGAGAGAAATACAAAGAGAAGAAGAAAGAAAGAAAAACGAGAGAAAAGAACTGATGAGATAAAAAGGCCAAAACTTGAACATCCCATAATTCTTCTTTTTTTTTTTTTGATTTGTAACATCCCATAATTCTTCAATTTCCTCTGTTTTGAGATGCCGTTTTGGGGAGGAAAATCGGGCTCTTCTTCTTCTTCCTCTTCAGCGAATTCTTCCTACCTTAACCAGAGGCGGAGCAGCCAGATTCTGGACGGAGTCGGCTCGCAGTCGGACTTGAACCGCGCCGGAGCCGGAGCCGGGCCGGTTTCTTCTATTGCGCGCTCGATTCTCCCTGCTCGACGCCGGCTCCGGCTTGACCCGCCCACCAAGCTCTATTTTCCTTGTAATTATTCACTTCCTTCAAATTATTTACTTCCTGCTCTGCTTTTCTTGATTTTTCGTATTTGACCCTGTAAAAAGCTTAAATTGTCACAGTTATTTTAGAGTTTCGATCTTTTTTTTCTAATGGTTGAGTCTTGTGCTTTATCTTTATTTGGATTTTGAGAGAAATTTGGAAAATTGAGTTCTTGGAATTGAAAGGGGTTTTTGTGACATTTTGAGATTTTGTAGGGTTATGTATGAACTTGATCATGTTTTGTTAATTGATTAATAGCAACACATGTTATGTTTACCCTCTTATTTTATCTTTGCTTGGAATTCTAGAAATCCTGAAAAGTCGTGTATTTTTTTTATTAAAAAGGTCAATTGTTTGTTAATCTTTTAATATTTAGTATTTGCTACCTCAAAGAAAGAATATTTACTGTTTTCAGTGGATAAAATAGTGCAAGGTTTAGTCACAAAATAAGTCAAAGTGGAAGTTTTAATATAGTTTCTTAAAAGCAATTATAATAATCACACCATTTTTAACAATATATCCTCTTTTATTGTAACTTGTAAACACAAAAATATATAGTGCGGAGGAAAATTAGTAATTCCTTGTTCAAATCATTTCTCATATTTTTTAAATTTACATTAGTGCATTAATAATTATATTATTTAATTATTCGATTTATTTATTTATTATTAGATGAACCAGGAAAGCAAGTGAAAAGTGCGGTCAGGATAAAAAACACAAGCAAATCACATGTTGCTTTCAAGGTACTGTTATTTTATATTCATTTAATTTTTATCTAAACATATTCTCATGAATAATGGTTCAAATTATATTTTTTATTTTATATGTTATTATAGTTTCAAACAACTGCACCGAAAAGTTGTTTCATGAGGCCTCCTGGCGGCATACTTGCTCCTGGCGAGACTATAATTGCAACTGGTATTATTATTATTATAATAATACTAATTATTGTTTTGTTATTATTATTTCAAAAAATATTATTAATAATATAATAAATTTGGACAATTTTATTGGTAACCTTGCGAAACCTCAAAACACCCTTGTAAAGAAAATGTCATATAAACCCTAATTAATCTTTCATATTTGAGGTTAATTTGGCAAAGACAATTGTGAAAATTCACCCAATTAGTTTCTTCTTTCATTTTGCTACAAAGAAAAAAAAATCATTAATTATAATTTTTAAATAAAAAAAATCCCTGCCTTGATTATAATTTTAAATATTTTTTTTGGGCAGTATTTAAGTTTGTGGAGCATCCAGAAAATAACGAAAAACCGATGGAGCAAAAAAGCAAGGTCAAATTCAAAATTGTCAGTTTGAAAGTCAAGGGCCCAATTGAATATGTGCCTGAATTGGTAACATTCCTTAGAAAAAAATTTGTTATATTATAAATCGCGAATGGGTCCTTGTTTTATCCAAAAATTGTAGCAATACCCCCTCCTCTTCTGTTATTAAGATGGGGCATTTCTGGAATTTTGCTAGAATGTAGGGACCTTTATGCAAATTTTGCTTCAATGTTTAATCATTGATAATGCTTATTATGTATATATATTTTTTTTTTACAGTTTGATGAGCAAAAAAATCAAGTTGCAGTAGAGCAAATATTGCGCGTGGTTTTTCTGGATATTGATCGGCCCAGTCCAGTACGACCAATCTTTTATCAAAATAAATACATAAATAGATAAATAAATAAATAAATAATATTTTTGATTTTTATTATTTTTATTTTTTTGAAAGCAAATGGAGAAATTGAAGAGACAGCTGGCGGAAGCGGAGGCGGCCTTGGAAGCCCGAAAGAAGCCTCCGGAAGATTCCGGGCCTCGAATCGTGGGCGAAGGTCTTGTCATTGACGAATGGGTAATTTTTCATTTAAGTCCCTGTTTTTATTATTATATATAAATGTATGGTTAGTAGTCCGTGTACTTTAATTGATTTGCAGTTTGGTCCTTGGGCTAATCGACAGGGACTAAATTGCAATTTAGTTAATAAAGTATACGGACTGATGGTGCTTTTATCACTTTTTGTTATGTATTGCGGAGTTTTAGTTACCATGCAAAATTTTTAATGGGATAGTATGCAATGTTTTTTTTAACTGCATTTGTGTTTGAAAAATTATAATTTTGTTAAGAGAACATTTTCGTTTACCACTGCTATGTATTTCGTTTACCACCTATTAGTGAGAGGGAAAAGAATGGGAGAATGTAGGTTATCTAAACAGTTTATATTTTTATTCGCTTTTTAGATTTAGGTCTTGATTTTGAATTTTTTTTGTTTTAAATCTTTTGTTTATTATCTTTTTAGAAAGAACGAAGGGAGAGATTTCTTGCGAAACGGCAGGTTGAAGGTGTCGATTCAGTATAAAAGTAAAGTAAAATAAAATTATGTTTGTGAGCAATATATTTACTTTAGTTTTTCTTTTTCTTTTTTTTGGTGGTGGTAGTGTGTTGAATTGGAGCAATAATGAGGTGCTTAAGTAGGTCTTTTGAAATTTGTCCTTGTGAAACCTCAAAAATACAAATTTGTATATAGTGTGCTCTCTTGGAGTCCCATGAACTAATGTCTTTTTTCAGGGTTATATTTGTAATTAGTTAAGAAAATTAACAGTCTTCTAGTTTTTTTTTTTTTTCATTTCAGTTGTATTCATTTCATTGAATAGAAATTCCATACCATATATAGAGCATAGAACGTAAATCATTATGCTCGTGAGAAAGAAATAGCATAAATAAAGTAAAACAACAAAAGACAATGCACAACCTCTAAAGATGAAATTCAAATTATGTCAATTGTGCTATATAATGATTAACTTTCTAGCAACAGATTCCTCTAGAGCCTAAAATATAGTGAATCAAGTGTTAAAAAAATTGTTGTGACATTATAAGCACGAAAACCTGACAAATAAGTGCATATAGATGACAGAGGTAACTGATTGCAATACATATTAGCGCACTCAATTGATAACGTATTTACCGGTGCAAGATCTTCGGTTTCGTAATACTAGTGGCTACAAGTATGTTGTGAATTGTCTCACCGCAAAGAAAATATTACATTTGAATAAACTTACTAGAACAATACTTTTACAAACTCGTAGTTCATTGTACTTCTTGTGGAAATAATTCTGCAATTGTCAATTTAATGTAATGTTTTCCGCGACTTTCAGACGACTTGCCTATATAACATCAATACTTTGATTTACTCCAATAACTCACATAACTTCAATTTGATAAATAACTGGTATATTGTGTTCATGTTCATCTAAAGAAATGATGCATAGCGATTTTTAATCATTTACTCAATTTTTTTCTAGTTTTAATTGAGAATAAATAGACAAACTGATAATTTTTCTAGTTTTAACGCCTATATTGCGTGATCATTCTGAAATGTCAGGCAATAGGGATGATTTAGCATGATAAAATTGGCACCGTCTGAGTCTGAATTGATGATTCAACAAGGGAAATAACATACGTTCTTTGTGACTATATAAGAAATTAGGAAAATCCAATTTGCCTCCCTTTTATAGTTTTATGCAAAGTGGTAATTTGGATTTTTTTTTTTTTAATTTTATACAATAATTGTAAGACTCTATAGTGATATGTAAGTGTTCTATCACTCACTTTCCTGTTTTGAGTAACTTTCAACATGGGAGTGTAATAGATCAATCTGTGTCTACTCGCAAGCCACATTCTAGATCAATGAGCCAAAGGGCCTGTTTAGAAGTGGTTCTATAATTAAATGAAAAATAAAAATTTTATTTGAATATAATTAAAATAAAATAATGATCCCACTAAAATTTCCTTCTATCTAATCTTAGTTAATGACTTCAAATGAAATAATCCATTTCCGGACTTCTGATTACCTGATTGGTGAGATTTGTTTTTTCAAGGTAATTCGAGGCATAGTTGTTTCATTAAAACAATAAAAGAAAGGAAAATTCTTCTTTGCCACAAGAATGTCCCCAACATGACTATGTGATCATCTTACGTCATTTCTAGCAAAAAAGAGGTCCCACTTGACAGCAAAAATGGTTTTCTCAATTGCCACGTCAGCAAAAAAAAATGGTTTTGCTATCGAGAAAAAGATAACTATTCCTAGAAAAATACTCTACTAGTAAAAAGCAAGTGATGATGATATATTATAATAATGAAACTTTCTCCCTAATAGTACCAAGAAGCATTAAATGCATGTACATATCTTGTCCATTTATACTAGACCTCAAATGTTTATCTCAATAAAAACAATTAAAAAATCATCCATTCAATAAAGTAACAGTTAGAAAAAATATTGTGCTTATTTCAATTTTTTTCCTCCTTGGATTGATGGAGTTTGCACAAGTTAATAAGGGAGTTAAAGCAGGTATTGATTAGAGTTAATAAGAAATATAAATCAATAAACTATATTTTTTTTTGTTTAATATTATTAAAATATTTTTTTTGCATAGTAGTAAGTAATATTTTAATTGAGTATTGAAAATTTTGGATGACTATTAATGCAGATCCGTTTTTCTTTTGGTTTTCAATAATTATTGCTAGTAAGTGGCAAATTTATTGTGGTAATTTTGTATAATAAGTATTCATATTCTTTGTTTAATCTTCACATATGTAGTGGTAATTTCAACTTTTATGTTTCTGTAAGCTAGTATTATATCCATATCATTTGAAAAAAATAAAATACTATATAATTTAGTTGAGTATTGTAAAGTGGTAAGCAATGTTGATGGTAATGGAAATAGACCAACGATGTGTTAATTAACATAAATAATTGTCATGTACTTGTCACATGTCATATTAAGTTGTCAGATTATAGTCTTAAGAATTATAACATGTACTTCTGACCCCGCGTGTTAGATTAATTTAATTTTATTTTCTAGATTATCATCTTTACAAGAATATTTAATGGTTTTATTATACTAAAAATAATTATGACTCATATCAAATACACATTTTAGTCCTAATGCTAAATTAGGTCTTGCAAAATTTTTATATGAGCTTGGTAATTTTTTTTCACATATATCAAATATTTAAGTTGCTGGTAAGTTGCATATAAAAAATATATCAAAGAAACTAGAATAAATTTACATCCAATTGCATCCCAAATACCAATAATTAATTGCTGGTAACTGGTAAGTGACACATCCAAAATAAATTACACTATCAATATACTATATATTGAAAATTACATAATTTACTAATAATGAAAACTTTCATTATGTGATTCCTGGATTTCCTGTAGAAAAAAGAAAAAACAACCCAAATTAGAATCAAATCAAAACGAAAAGAAATATAATGAAATTAGAACTGAATTAATTAATTTCCTAATTTCATCAAGTAATACATGGTATTTGTTTACAAATAGTAATATATGTCAATTTTTCTACAATCATTCCCTCGTTTCTTGCAGGCCTTGTATACAATCAATTACCACTAACGATATGTCCTAATTCAGGGAGTTTAGGCATCAATAATTACATGCCAAAAAATTAGCAATATAACAAAAAGATTATTGATATATTGAGCGCAACAAATTTTGGGTTGAGCGCAAGTTGCCAAATAATTTTGATAATACCCGTTTTACCCCTCCCCTCCTTCAATGC
Source organism: Juncus effusus (assembly GCA_027726005.1). Taxonomy (NCBI): domain Eukaryota; kingdom Viridiplantae; phylum Streptophyta; class Magnoliopsida; order Poales; family Juncaceae; genus Juncus; species Juncus effusus. The sequence goes on from CM050898.1 coordinate 3,648,232, forward strand.
ACTTTTTTCTCACCTCTCTTTCAATTCTCTCTCCCGCTTCTGCTTATTTTCCCTGAACCCAATCTAAAGCCGGTTAATTTTCTCCCTAGTCAATGAAAAAATGGGTATGCCCCTCGCCGATTCCTCTCTCCTAGTCAAGCTTTTAGCCCTCATATCATAAGTATTATTACCAAAATGAAAAAAAATAAAAATACATCAATTTTCAAATTCTTCATCAATCAGTCATTTTCTTGTCATCTAATTTTGTTTTTTGGATAATTGAGTGATATACATAGAAAAATCCAATAATAATATGTTGTACGCAAATCTCAGATTTGGGGAAAGGAAGAGATTTTTTTTTTTTTTTTGAGGAAGCAACATGAGTGTAAATCATGAAAATTGATTGAATCTCACAAGAATTAGTATTAACTTGTTTATATTTCTGCTGATTTAGATTATGATGGATTATTGAGCACTTTCTTACACAGAATGGAAAATTATTTTGTTATTCCTGCTTGGAGCTTGATTTTTTTTTTTCAATTTGATGAAAAAAAAAACGGTAGGATAGTACTTGAGATTCGTCAGTTTTTCATTTTTGCAATCTGAGTTAGATTTAATTATTTATGTATAAGAAAGAGACTTTTGTGCGTAAGAAGTGAGAACATGAACTAATTTTCTAGATTGTAAATAGAAAATTCGGCTATTGAAAGAGACGGCTGACGAGGGGTAAAATAGTCAAAACTGAGTATATTTTATTAGGTGCGCTCAATATAAGTTTCGTCCGAAAGTCTCGCTTCGTTCAAATCGCCAGGAGAGAAAATTAGTTTCTTATTATTATTTTTTTTTTGTGGAATAGAAGAGAGAAAAAGACTAAAGGGTGTAATATATGGGCAGGGCATGAAATTCAAATATTTTTGAAAAAAAATCAGGCGGGTTTTTACTTGCTTATTAGTGGTAATCAAGCCCCAATTTATTTTTAAAATTTTCAGTCCGAAATCCTAAAAAGAATGCAATCCGTACTAACTTACTGGTACAATCTATAGGGATCCTGACTGATTTAATAATTTAACAAAAAAAAAATGGAAACCACATTTTCGGAAATACCACTGGTTTTTGCTGACATGTGCGTGACAACATCAAGGTGGATAGGAAGCATATTTATGTCTTAATAGAAGAACTATAAAAATAAAGAAATTATAGGAAGTGTACGAATGACACAATTTAAACCTTGAACTCAAGTCTATCCTAGTACTCTTGTTAACTCATTGAGGTGCTGATATGTGAACTTAAGCACCATCATTTTCATATATGTACTTAAGAAGGTTTCCAGTGAGTACTGCCGAGTGCCGACCTTCCGCAACTTGCCCTAGTGAGCTGCACTGCACTGCACCAGTAAGTGTTGTGATTTTGATTATATCTCTTAGGATTGGTGAGAGTTTTATATCTCTTAAAAGGCTGTGTTTGGATGTACAAGGAATTTCAAGGAAAGAGGAGTTTAGGAAATTTTTTTGGTATTTTTAGGAATATTTGTTTGTATCCATTTTAGGAATTTATAGGGAGGTTTGGTTTAGAAATTTTTGGGGAAATTTTGTATATAAAGTTGGAAGGTTTTAAAACTTGACTTTTTGTTAAGTTTTTTTTAGGAATTTTTAGGGTCTTATTAAAATAATACCAAATAGTATTATATTATATTATATTATATTATATTATATTATATTATATTATATTATATTATATTATATTATATTATATTATATTATGTAATATTATATTATATTATATTATATTATATTATATTATATTATATTATATTATATTATATTATATTATATTATGTTATGTTATGTTATGTTATGTTATATTATATAATGTTATATTATGTTATATTATGTTATATTATGTTATGTTATATTATATTATGTTATATTATGTTATATTATATTATGTTATATTATATTATATTATATTATATTATATTATATTATATTATATTATATTATATTATATTATATTGTATTATATTGTATTGTATTATATTATATTGTATTATATTATATTATATTATATTATATTATATTATATTATATTATATTATATTATTTTATTTTATTTTATTTTATTTTATGTTATATTATGTTATGTTATATTATATTATTTATGTTATATTATATTATATTATATTATATTATATTATATTATATTATATTATTTTATTTTATGTTATATTATGTTATGTTATATTATATTATTTATGTTATATTATATTATATTATATTATTTTATTTGATTCTATATTATGTTATGTTATGTTTGTTATATAATGTTATGTTATATTATATTATATTATATTATATTATATTATATTATATTATATTATGTTATGTTATATTATGTTATGTTATGTTATGTTATGTTATGTTATGTTATGTTATGTTATATTATATTATTTTATGTTATATTATATTATTTTATGTTATATTATATTATTTATGTTATATTATTTTATTTTATATTATTTTATTCTATATTATATTATATTAATTTATTTTATTTTATTTTATATCATTTTATATTATATTGTATTATGTAATTTTATTTTATATTATATTATATTATATTAATTTATTTTATTTATTTTATATTATATTACATTATATTGTATTATTTAATTTTATATTATATTATATTATATTATATTATATTATATTATATTATATTATATTATATTATATTATATTATATTATATTATATTATATTATATTATATTATATTATATTATATTATATTATATTATATTATATTATATTATAGAGCTTCTCCTAACTTCCTTGATTTGGCTTGTTGGGGTTGGTTCTGTTGCTTCCTTTGTCAGAGTAAACTCAAGCGGAATGGAGTACGCATTTTCCTTCGACTTTTTTTTTTTTTTAGCATTATTTCCGAAAATAATTCAGCAAATAGCACTGTTTTGAAAAAAATTAGCTAACTAGCACTACCGCCACCCGCTGTGGCGGTAGAGACCTTCTACCGCCAGCACCAATGGCGGTAGTGCCTAATTTTCCAAATTTTCCGTCAAACAAGGTAATTAGATACAAATTAGCCTTTACCGCCAGACCATCTGGCAGTAGTGGCATTGTTGTAATTTTTTCCTGATCCAATCGGTTATCAAACCCGTTAAAAAAAAAAAAAAGAAAAAAAAGAAAAATAACTCTACCGCCAGGCCTTCTGGCGGTAGAATATTTTTTTTTTATTTTTTTTTAAAATTAGTAACGGTTTTTTAATAAAAACCGTTACTAAATGTTATATTTAGTAACAGTTTTTATGAAAGAACCGTTACAAATATTGTGGATTATTTAGTAACGGTTATTTGTAACGGTTGTTTCATAAAAACCGTTACTAATTTTATAAAAAAAATAAAAAAAAAATATTCTACCGCCAGAAGGCCTGGCGGTAGAGTTATTTTTTTATTTTTTTTTTTATTTTTTTTTTTTTAACGGGTTTGATACCCGATTGGTTCAGGAAAAAATTACAACAATGCCACTACCGCCAGATGGCCTGGCGGGTAGAGGCTAATTTGTATCTAATTACCTTGTTTTAAGGCCGCTGACGGAAAATTTGGAAAATTAGGCACTACCGCCATTGGTGCTGGCGGTAGAAGGTCTCTACCGCCACAACAGATGGCGGTAGTGCTAGTTAGCTAATTTTTTCCAAAGCAGTGCTAGTTGCTGAATTATTTTCGGAAATAATGCTAAAAAAAAAAAAGTCTTTTCCTTCTGCTGCAAATTTTCATCCCCTCTTGTTCTAGATCTGTATTGGCAATAGCAGCTTCAACCGGTCCGACTCAGTAGGCTGTTTTTCATGGAAGTTAATTATTTATTTAGTTTGTATGCCCTAGTCTTATTATCTTGCTTTGCCACTATATATTCTTTAATGTTCAATATTATTAATGTTCAATATATATTCTTAATGTCATGTTCGTAAAAATTAATCCAAATAATTTTGATGTTGATTTTGCTCTTAATTCGTATTTTTATGACATAGTTGTTTAATTCGCGAATAATTCGAGTATTATACACGTATTTTCCGAATTTTTAAAAATTCGCGAAGTTCGCGTCTCCATTTTAATAATTCGCATTCATTCGCAAATTTTTGACATGACAAAAATTCATCCCATATTTTCCGAATTGTTACCAAATAATAATATTTGCTCAATTATTTTTAAATAAAAAATATATATTTACATAATTTTATATACCGAATTTTTCCGAACAATGAACCGAATTGACGAATTATTACCGACTCCATTTTAGTTGACCGAATATTTGACCGACTTAGAAAATGTTTAATACGAATTATACACGAATGTATCGCGAACCGTATTATTCATGTATTACGAATGACTAACTATGTTTTTATCTATTTTCGCTTTTTTTTTTAAATAATAGAATTCAAAATGCAATACAAAATTTCCTAAATTAACAAGTTTGAATCCTCATGTTGATCTTAATTTTTCTAATGAATTTGAATCTTCTAAATTATTATTCTTCTTATTCGAATCTAATCCATTGAAATCTCGGCTTTAATTTGGGCTAAACCCAATTTAAAAAAATGTGATATGACATGAACCAACTCATGTGTTAGGTAGATTTGAAATGATAATATGATATCTTGGTCCATTTAATCCCTCATAATTTCAAATACATTCTAATTAATCACATCAACTCAAATTCGACCGTTGATAGCACACCATTCATCAATCAACGGCTCATTTTCCTCCCAGTCCCAACGTCTCCTTTCTCCTCCAACGGTCAAATACGCTCCTTCCCACTTACTCTCTCTTCCCATTTATTCACCAAGAACGAAAAGAAAAACAAAACAACACAAAAACCCCAACAAAGAAAGAAACCTTCAAAGAAATTCAATCTTTCTTTCCCCCATTTATTCACCAAGAAAGAAAGAAAGAAAAACAAAGCAAAAAACCCGACAAAGAAATCCAGTCTTTTTCTTTACAAAATGAGTCTCTCACAATTCGATTCCCCAAATATTCAGAAAATTTGGAACAATGAAACCTTCGATGGGTCAGACGGTTCGTTAGCTGGAATGAGCGCCGGTTGTTCGGTTCTTCAGCCAATTTCGACCAACCGGCTTAATTCATTCGATCTTGATTCATGCAAAGAGAATCGACGCGTTAGCTTGATGCCCAAGAAATCTCCAGCGAGGAAAGTGAAAGAAATTGATGAATCGGGTTTGGATGAAGAGATGGAGTCGATTGAGAGAGAAATACAGAGGCTTACTTTTCGGCTTGAAGAACTCAAGTTTAAGAAGGCTTCTTTGGTTCAGAAACCAGGTAAAATTGTACCGTCTAAATTCATGGAGCCAAAACCCTTTTCCACACCAATTAAAAGTTCGAATTTGCAAATTGGTACTCCTGAAAGTTACAAATCGAGGCGTAGAGGTGTAAGTCTTGGCCCGTTGGAGATACTAAACAGAAGTCAGAGTTCAAAGAAACCAAATCTGATGAAACTTGAAGAAATCAAAGAAGAAGAAGAGGAAAGGAAGGGTGGGAAACAGGCGAAGGTACCAAATCAAAATTTGAATTTGATAAATAATAAATCAAGGCGGAGAGGCGCGAGTCTTGGCCCACTAGAGATTCAAAACAGTAGTAAGAGCGCAAAGAAAATGAGTTTCAAGAAGCTTGAAGAAATCAAAGAAGAAGGAGAGGAAAAGAAGGTACCAAGTCAAAATTTGAAATTGATAAATGATAAATCAATGCGTAGAGGTGCAAGTCTTGGTCCACTAGAGATTCAAAACAGTAGTAAGAGCGCAAAGAAACCCAATTTCAAGAAGCTTGAAGAAATCAAAGAAGAAATTAAGAATCCGAAATCAAATAACTTCAAATCGTTTGGGCCCAAAAGAGGCGTCAGTCTTGGGCCATTAGAGATTTCCGCAATTACCAAAACGCCGTCCAAGCACCAGACCAAAATCGCGAAAACAGAGGAAAAACCTCCAAAAACAGTGAAAAACGGAACAGTAGGCTCAAGCTCTAAAGCCCCATTTGGGAAATCAAAGCCCCTTTTTGACGAATCCGACAAGAATTCCGTACCGAGCAGAAGGCTTTCAGTGGGCAAGGGCAAGTCAAGAGTGGTACCGAGCCGGTACAGTCTCGCACCAGGCAAAATCAACATCAGAGATGAACCAAACAGCAAGAGACGCAAATGGTCTCTGCCTGGCGAAGAAGGAGAAGGCGATTTTGATACAACAAGCTCGCCTCAATCAGTCACAAAGATTGCCGCAACTCTGCTTCCGAAGATAAAAGCTGTACGGATCATTGTGGAGAGCCCTCGCGACTCAGGCCGGGCTAAACGGGTCGCGGATTTGGAAGGAAAGAAGCCGTTTTTCAGCCGTGAAGGTGTTTCTTCTTATCAAAGTCGCGCTTTTGGATGAGTTTAGTTGCCTCTGTTTTGTGTTGCTTTTGGCTTAAACGCTCGTTAAGTGCTTGTTGTTTTGTCACAAAGAGAATTGGGTTTTTTGTGTTTGTTTTACTGTCTGTGTTACTTGTTTGTGATGTAATAAGGATTGTTTTGAGTGTGTTGTTAAGTTTCATATAGTGTGGTAATTTGTTGGCTTTTTTAATTGAATGGATTTATAAGAAAAATTATCTGAGGCATATATATAATTCATCAAAATATTATAATTTTTTTTTCTTTTTTTTTTTCTCTGAAGATATTTCTCTTCAAAAATCAATGTTGATCAAATATTTTTTGAGCGATTTAATAAGAATTGTTTGACTGTTAAAGTTTCATGTATATTGTGAAAATCGGTTGGCTTCATTGAATTGAATGAATGTATAAAAAAAATTATTTGAAGGCATGTATAATGCATCTCATCAAAAACATTATTTTCTCTTCAGATTTTTATCTCTTTACAGATCGATATAAGTAGATTACATAAGTTTATCAAGTAAACATAATATCATTTTTTAATTTTAAATTTCCTTCAAGCCCCTAAAAAGGAACAAAACAAAATTTCAAATGACAAGGAAACATATTATGCAAGGAAGGAACATACAATTCAAAAAAAAAAAAGGAAGGAACATAGAAATTCATTACAAAGTTGAGAATCTTTACAAAAGTGAAAAGAAAAAAAATAAGAACAATAAAAAAAAGAACCATAATCGACATAAAGTTAAGTTCAATCCACATCTAAAAAACAAAAAAGATGAAAAAGGGCCAAAAAAAAAGCCAAAACCTACATACTCCATATTTTACTTACAATATTTTGCAACCTACTAACAAAAAGTTTCTTCATGATCCTTTTTGCATCCAACACCCCCAATTCTTCTAGTTTCTCCAAATTACAAATATACCCACAATTAATTATTTTTCTCCTTCCGTTTCTACTCTCCGCTAAAATCATAACTATAGACAAAATATATTTCATAAAGACCGATTTGCCTTCGCTCGGATCGAGCAATCGCATTAATTCCTTCACATTATTTTCATCTTGTAAAAAGATCTGACGGTTCATATTTACCGACACCAAATTAAAGATTGTACGACACGAAATTTCTCGTATTTCAGAAGACTTTGAATCGAGCAACTTAATTAAAGATGTAATGGCTCCTAATTTGCCGATTGAAATTTTAAATTCGTCGGAAATCTTACTAAGTTTCGAAATAATTTTGAGAGCCAATTCTTGTATTATGCTTTCCTCATGATTTAGGTACAAAATTATCCAATTAATGAAACCGAAATTCGGTGGAATATTTTGTGCAAATGACTCAATTGCCCTTAGAGAAACCTCTCTGGCCTTCCAACTGAACGGAGTATTTGGATCTAAAAGCTGAATTATTGTCTCAAAAAAACCTAATTCACTCGCCATTTTTTGCTTAATTTCATCATCATTTGAACCCATTTCATTCAACAAATCGACCAATTGAATTTTGCATATTTCATGAATTTCTCTTAATTTTAAAAGACTAATAAGGACCAAAATTGCACCTTCATCTATAATGAACCGCTTGATCTCTTCAATTCTCATCAAATTTTTCAATATAACACAACCAGAGCAAATCATTTCGCTTGAAATAATTCCATCTAGATCCCTACAATTATTTATAATTGCAGAAACGCCCCCATGAGCTGAAAAAGACCATACATTATCCGAATTTTCAGTTAATCTACTCAAAATAAAAACCGAGTTTTCTTTTTGTAATTTATTTCCTCTTTCTAAGAATTGGACAAGAGGAGCAATTACCCCTGTTTTAACAAGAGCTTCTCTGTACGAATCAAATTGAGAAATTACCAAAACAACCCTCATTGCCTCCTCTTTTACTTCTGTGTCCTCATTTTCAAGAAAATTCACCAAAAACCCAATTCCGTTTTCTATTTCTTGCATCCAAAATTTTACATACCTCTCATTTTCATTGAGAAACTCTCCAAGTGTAGATAAAGTTCGAGCCTGTACATCTAAACTGCCAATTCTCAGCCTAGAAAAAATATCATTTATGTAGAACTTTACATAGTCCAAATCGACGGTACCAATTACTGGTTTTGCTGGTACAATTGCTTGAGATTGTACAGAATTAACACTGGAAGAACAAATCTCTGTTAATTTCTCAATGTGAAAATCGAGATTTGAAATGATTTTATCTAGATTGCTTTTCAAAAGAAGCCTGCCACCATTGTATGATTCATCACTACACTCAACTTCGACCAATTGGATCTGATTCAAAGTGGGAAATAAAGATTGAACAAAGGGAGAGAGAAATGAATTGGTAGTATAAGAAGAATTATGAAGAATAGAGCTTAATTCTTCAAGCTTATCTCTGATTAATTGCCATTTTAGCTGGAAGAAATGAACAGAGTGACAAGAGGAGAGTAAAGAGCCCAAAAGGTCTAGAAATTTTTCTAAGGTTTCTTCTTCCATTAGAAGGAAAAAAAAATTAGGTTTTATGATTTGGGCGCATCTTTTTCTCTCCAAATTATGAAGAATTGAAGATAGGGTGAGGGAATTGTGGATTGGAAATTTGGATGCAATTCTTTTTTGTATTTGGTTGTCTAAGTTATTGAATTGTTTTTCTCTTTGCATGTGTGAGTTGTGGAGTGTTGTTTTTTTTGTATCTTCCAACGGTTATGAGATCTGGATTTATTGTGTAGTGAATTTACTGAAATACCCTTGAGTATATGGATGGCTTTTTGGTTGGTATCAGATTCTTGTAGGGATAGGATAGGCAATTCGGAAATATAGAATGTAAATTCTCCGTGTGATGAAATGTGTAGCGAGTCATTGGGCCATCCTTGTTCAATTGTTGATGATGTGCCTCTTAGAAGTTTTATAATTAAAACAAAATCTTTGTAGAATTATGGCATAATAATCAACTTAATATACAGTTTATGTGTCTTACATCAACTTAAATTCTTGATATATAATATCAAGTTGTGTCCTAATGTGTCAATTTACAAATTATGTTGCATAAATGAATCGATAAAAAGTTTGAAGCCGATATTATTATGTCTTATATGAGAGTAATGCATTTATATCTCTGGGGGTCTACTGTTAATCATTAAAGTGAATCGTGGTACAAAATGATATAAAAGTTTATCTTTGGACCATTGAGATAGGTGGTACCAACCAGAACTAATAATTGTTGCTACAATTGGAGTTTCACAGTATGTGATAAAGAAGGAATGGAAATGATTTGATGAGTAGAAAAGAAGAAATGTGTGTATCATGCAAGTTGAAGTATAGTTATGACTTCGACCATCAATATTTCCTCTTCTTTGCTAATACATCAATCTTTCCTCCTCTTTTATGGCTTCTAAATAGCTTGTAATCTGGACTTTGTATATTTTTTTAAGAATCTCAGTTGGCTATTGCGAACTAAGCTTCAATTTATGTCAAAAGAAGATCAAATTGAAACAGATTTAGAAAGCACAAATATTTGACCAAGTATCATTGATTTATTAGTAAATTGAAGAAAAAAAAGCTGTAAAAATTATTCTTATATAAAAAAAAAGCTATAAAAATTATTCATTTTGGAAGGGGTATAACTCAAACCCCCTCCAAATTTCTTCAAAAAATATTTGATGAAAAAGATGAAAAAATAAAAAAGAAATACTAAGGGATTAATTTAAAGCGGTTCATAAGTGCTTTTTGTACCAATGAAAACTAATCAAAATTCGTCATGTATATATCATGAGTGAGTCTCATATGAAAATTAATCAAAACATGTCTTTAATTACAAGACTATGAAAACCAATCAAAAACTCGTTAGTATAGACATGTGACAGATTGAAAAAGTACTGTTATAAAATAAGGACATATAAAAAATCGATAAACAAATAATAACGATAAAAAATTAACAGCCAATCAATTGTTAAGATTAGTCCATATTTCATTATTTAATGATTGAAATAATTAGAGTTGAAATATTGAGGATGATGCCGAAAGATGGATGAAAAGTAAAGGGTAGGGTTAATTTTGGGTATTATGTGACATTACATGACTAACTTAAAAAGAAAAGTGGGGTTAACTTAAAAGCTGAGAGTTCACTTTCAAGTTCACTAGAAGAATCTAATTCTCAGTCATGAATCTATTAATTGATGTCATGTGATAATGCACGGAATAGAATAGGTTCTTTCATGGATGGTGTATTTTCCAAGCTTTCGGCTTTTGGGCCTCCTTTTTTAACCTAGGTCCCAAATTAGATTTTTTTCCCAAACAAAAAAAAAAAGTTGTGAATTTTTGTGGAATGACAAAATTTATATCTTGTTTTGATGCATGTAAAATACAAATGATTCATATTACAGAATATATATTAATTACAACAAAAGGTCTCGCCGATCCTTCAAAAAAAAAAAAAAAAGGTCTCAACGTGCGTAGTCATGCATAATCTCTCAGTCTCTATAAAAATCTGCTCCTGATCGTATGTTATTTAATAATATAATTTATATTTCACTCATTAAAGAAATTAATGGAAAAAGATGAGAAATAAGTATTATTTTCTATTTTCGTTTTAAAAGTGAGGTATATATGGTTTTAACTTCATATACCAATAAACTAAAGAAATTTCCTGTAACAAACAAAGACAAAGGTGATATAAACCAGCTCAATGATAGACTTATCTTGGCAAGAACAGACAAGCCTTCTAGCTAAGCACCAACCTCCTAATCCAACTGAGCCACTCATAATATTCTTTTTCTACAACGGATTTTCAATATACTATTCTTGGATATATTGCAATTTTTTTTGGATTTATGTATATTGTTTATAGCATTCATATATTGTTTTGTGGGAATTTTTGATATATATGTATTTTTTTTTTAATTTATACATACTATTTTGAACATATATCGTTTTACAATTTTTTTTTTATGTTCAACCCACTGGGTTGAGAGACTTTATTATGTGTCATATTGTGTTTGTCGGGAATTGAACCCACGATCTTTTGCTACACATGCAAATATTTTAACCAACTAGACTACAAAACATTTGTCATCGTTTTTCAATTTTGTACACTATTTTTAATTATTCTATAACCTATATTCTGGTAAATAAATATTATTTTGGTACTTATAAGAAAAAAATACAATTGCGCAAAAGTGAACTATAGTGAATTTGTACCATTGCTGACAAATTGCAATAGGGAGTATATGGACCTGAATTGGCTTAAGTTGAATTATTTGGAAGCTCATCTCTCCCCCTCTAGAAAATGATAGCTCATGTTGAATTGCATTCAGAATCTTTCTAGAATTCCCATGTAAACTTGTCAAAATTATTATAAAAAGGGAAATTCTTCAAAAACCCCCTAACTTTTTTGGATTTTATCAAAAACCCCCTATCTTTTTCATTTCTTCAAAAACCCCCTATAAAGCAACTTGAATTTTTTTTTACCCCCTATGGGGTTAAGTTAAACATTTTCCATCCATTCTAATTTTTATTGACCAAAATGCCCTCAGCATAAAATAATATAGGGATAATTTCATATATGCCACTACAAAAACTCGAAATATCATATTTGCCATTACAAAAACTTAAATATCATATTTGCCATCATAAAAACTTAAAAATATCATATATGCCATTACAAAACCTAAAATATCATATTTGCCATTACAAAAACTTAATATATCAAATTTGTCATTAAATTTGCTCAAAACTTAACACCATCTATTTTTTCCGTTAAAATTAACGGTTCAATCTTATAATTACCATTATACCCCTAAATTCATTTCATGAATTAGATTCATATTAAACAACTCTCTCTCTCTTCATGATTTAGATTCATATATAAGCAAAAAAAAAATCTTTCTTTTAATTTGAAGTCAAAAGAATTTGATATGAGAGAAATGAATTGATTATTTTTTTGAATAATTTTTTCTCTCATGTCAAATTATTTTGACTAACAAATTGAAGTGAAGATTATTTTTGTTTATATATGAATTTCAATCATGAAAAGAGAGAGAGATCATCAAATGAATGTTTAATATGAAATCTAATTCATTAACTAAATTTAGGGGTATAATGGTAATTATAAGATTGGACCGTTAATTTTAACGGAAAAAATGGATGATTTTAAGTTTTGAGTAAATTTGATGGCAAATATGATATATTAAGTTTTGTAATGGCAAATATGATATTAAGATTTTGTAATGGCATATATGATATTTTTAAGTTTTTACAATGGCAAATATGATATTTAAGTTTTTGTAATGGCAAATATGATATTTTGAGTTTTTGTAATGGCATATATGAAATTATCCCAATAATATAATATAATATTTATATTATGTTGAAAAACATTAATTTTTTGTTATATTTTTTAATTGAATTAAATATAATATAATAATAAATAGAGGGTATTTTGGTCAATGCAAAAATTGAATGGATGGAAAAGGTTTAACTTAATCCCATAGGGGCTAAAAAAAAAATTCCATGTGCTTTATAGAGGATTTTTGAAGAAATGAAAAAGATAGGGGATTTTTGATAATATCCAAAAAAGTTAGGGGGTTTTTAAAGAATTTCCCTTATAAAAAAAAGGAACTTGTCAAAAACCTAGAATAAATGGAGCACTCGGCAATAATAAGGTGCAAAAGTTTAAATAGAGATCAAAATGAAGATGCAAAATTTTAGATGGAGAGAACAAAATTAAGTTGCACAATTTTAAAGCACTTGTACATTTTTCTTAATATTTCTCTCGGTAAAGTAGTAATTTTAACATGTCTTACCAGAAAATCATTTATCAGTATATCTTTTTTTCGGTTTTCAGTAAATCATATTCATTGACTTATAAAAGTGCACTTAATTTGGGCGCAATCCAAAGCCAATTTGTAGTTTTGATTCCGCCTGCAGTTGTCGAATATCATTTCGTCCGCTTTATTCACTATTCCTAAATGGATATGCCACTTGGTCTTTTTTCACACTTTGTACTTTTATTCTTAAATTTATTTTTAGTTTTTTATATATTTTGAAAAATAAGATACTAGTTTTTTTTTTCCTTTGAAAATTAAATAACGCCTATTACTTGTTCTCCACACATTTCATATCCATCCAGCATGGCCTTAAATCCAGTTCAAAAACCTTAAAGCATCATATATATACCCCAAGGATGTCTAATTATTTTCTCAAAGAAAAACTTATACTTGAAACAAGTAATTAGCTATATCTTTTGATATAAGATTACTAAAACATAATTTCAACCATGATGGAAAGCAAAGCGATAATAGGAGAAACCGATATGTTACAAACGATGCAGCAGGATGCACTGCATCAGGCTGGCAAAGCTCTCGATCTGTACGATGTTACAGACTCAACAGAAATCGCACGATTCATCAAAAAGGTACTTCTAATTCCTAAACCCTAATATGTAATCAATTCCATATTGATTCAAACATACTGCAAGAATAACGGTATGATCTTGTGTAACGATTCAATAACCATGTGTAATATACTTTTTTTTTAATGTGATGCAGGAGTTTGATAGGCTATACGGGCAGGGCTGGCAGTGTATAGTGGGAATGGATTTTGGTTGTTTCGTTACGCACATGACAGGTTGTTTCATGTATTTCAGTATAGGAAACTTGTCGATTTTGATTTTTAGGGGCGCGACTGGACTAGAAACTGAGACTGGACGAGTTATTCAAATGGAACCTGTTACAGCATGATTTGTTATTAAAATATCAAGGACCTATTTGAACATTGATTCAAAATTGAGGGGTTAAAAGTGAACTCTTTTCTCATTAGGCACTGTAGAGTCAATATGCCTTTTTCGGAAGAACATTTGTTGTCCTGAAATGATTTGTTTTTTTTTTCTCTTTTCATGGAGGAAAAAATGGCATTGTGATAAAAAAAAAAGATTGCTAAAAGGATATTGACTTGTTAATATACTCTGTAAAATAGTTAATATATTACGTTTGTAAAATAACTGTTAGTTGGATAGATCTGAATAGTTATTAATACGTTTTGTTTGTAAAATAAAACTCTTCAGCTAATTAGATCTGAATAGATATTAATATATTTTGTTAGAAAACTATTTGTCTGTTAAATAGATCTGAATAGTTGCATCAAACACGTAATAACTCAAGAATCCTAACTAGAAGTAACAAATTTTGAACAAACTTTTCTTAAGAGAGATTTTATTACAATTATTCTATGAAAATGGAAATAAGGCGGAACAAATCGAAATGAGATTAATTTAGTGAAAGGAAATGCACAAAATTTACGAATTTTTTAATCTCCTTACGGTCGTATTTCAACAGAAATATTTTTTTGCACAAAAAAAAGAAAACATTAAATGCCGCTCGAATCCCTTCCAAAAATAAAACGACGCGTCCAATCAGAAAGCACCAAGTACCTCGTGCGCCAGCTCACTTGTTTACTGTCCATTTAATTAAAAAAATAAAAAATTAGATTATTTAATATTCTCCTGCATAATATTTCATCACGAGCCATATATTATTCGTTGCATCACATATGCCATTTTCTTATAACTATTAATATAACTACCATTATATCGTTTCGTGATTGAATTAGGGTTTAACAAAGAAAGTACATCGAAAATAACCAAATCAATATTACTTCATAGAACACAGACTCTTTGCAATTATTCTACATTAACATTCCAAATTGGTACTATCACATTCCAATTATCACCACCATTATTTCCATTCATCACGTGAATCAGGATTTCAATGAATTAGGGTTTAGATGAGAGAGAGAGAGAGAGAGAGAGAGAGAGAGAGAGAGAGAGAATATTTAGGGCTGACCTGGCGTAAATAGAGTACCAAAGCCACTGAGTGCTGTGGCCCATCGAGACCCAATCGCCTGGCAGCTCAGCTGCAGCTTGCTCGCCTCCTAATGGTGCAAATTGGCCCAAATGCTTATACCTTATAAACCAAATAAATAAATAAAATTATTAATTAATCAGAAAATGGTCAAATAGTTTTATTAGTTGCCACAATGGAAATATGGGAAATTTGCAAAAGAAGGCCCTGCATTATGCCGAAATTGAACAAAAGCCCCTGCGTTGTTGGAAATTGAATATATCTTAAACTTAATTAAGATATATTTCAAATTTGCTCTTTTGCAATTTTCAATAATGCAGGGGCTTTTTTTGCAATTTTCGCATAATGTATGAGCTTTTTTGCAAATTTCCCATATTTCATGTTTGGCTGCTGTAAAACTTCGAAATGTGTTGTAAGTACTTGAGAGTTCTTTGATATTTTTTATCTTCAACCATTTCTTCCCCCATTCAGGTGGTAAGTGAAACATAAATAGGTGGTAAGTGAAACAAGTACACATGATAAATCTTTATTTTATTTTATTTTTATTTTAAATATAATAAAACCTGAAAGGGCGAAAGAAATGACGGCCCTCTTTAGTAACGCGAAGCGGGCCCTCTGGATGCTCGTGACATTCTTTCATTTTGTTGAAGCATTCCGCTAAATAATATCCTTGCTGTGCTGCAACCTAAATAAATTGAAATAAAGCAAATAAAAAATAAATTAATAATTAAAAAATAATAATAAATAAATAAATTTAGAAAGCTGATGTAATATTGAGACGTGTACTGCATAAATCAATGGCTGGTGATGTTATATGACCAATATGTTATTTTTTCATTTTGTGTGCTTAATATGCAGATTGTAGTATGGAATTTGTAATGTAGTGCTTTTTGCTATAAAATGTAGAAATGATGTGGCTAATAACAGGCTAAGCATATATTTTGTTTTTTGTTTTTTATTCCTGAAAGACAAAATCAGTAGTTAAACTAATAACAGGCTAATCGTTTTTCATCAATTATGAAATATTATTTGTATATTATTACTCTGTTTATTTACAATGACTTCATTTACATTTTACAATTTCACTCACACTTTTATACTTCTTTGCAAATATTATTCTCTTTCATTTATTTCTTTTGGGTCGAAAAATTTCCATAAAAAAGGACTTCATTATTTATTTATGTACCTGAGCGGTAGCAGGCAGACTCTTAACCTCAGAATCGACATTCTTAAGTGCCTTTTTGAACTCCTCAATATTTAGTTCAATCGACTCCTTTTTGGAGTCGCCTTTCGCGTCCTTCATCAAGTCCGAGATGTCCATCATGTGCTTGCTCTTCATGTACAGCTCCACTTGCGGATACCTGTGTCAGAAAATTAGGGTTAGGGTTAGGTTTATGATTTAGGGTTTGGGTTACACTTTGTCTCGTGTGTAGTTACACTTTGGGATATGTGTTGGAATTAGGGTTAGAGTTTTGTGTTTAGATATATAGAGAGAGAAAATTTGAAAAAGGCGATTGGAAATTAAGAGCACTTTTCATGAAATGAATGAAGGGAAAGAGGAAATATGCAACAAGACGCTCATGTTTTTTGAGATTTCCAAAGAAGAAAGAGTGATTGTAGTTTATATCTGACGATTTGGACTGACGAAGAAAAAGCAGAGAAGAAGAGAAGAAAAGACAATTATGCAAAAAAGCCCCTCGAAATTTAGATAATTGAAAGAGAGGTTCACCTCATGCAAATGTCATCCAATACGTCGTGCAATTCCTTCACGGTAATCGTGCCTGAATTGTCTTTGTCCGCTAACTTGAAAATATCCGATATATCCTCCTATTTGCAAAACAAATACACAAGTAAATAAAAGGTGGTAATAACTAATAATAAGCAGTAAAAGATTGTACCATGACTTTCCGTTGACTGATTGTAGCACAGTCACCAATTGCATATACAGTTTCACACTGAGGGACTCTCAGCCATTCATTCGTCGCCAATGCTCGCCTATTACCCTGTTATACAAATAGTAAAAATGGAAGTATATTTTAGCTTTAAAATACTAAAACAGGTCTTGACTAAAACTAAATTCTCCAATTAAGAAAGATACCCTGAACCTAAAACTTCAATCCTAAACAAAATAAATAGTTAGAAAACAAACAAACAAACAAACAAACAAACAAACAAAACCTTAATCCCAAACAAAATATAAAAATAATAACCAATTTTAAGATCTAGCTTATATAAGTAATTTAAAAAGTTAATAAACATAGTTAGGGGCAAAATCAGTATTTCCGAACAAAAATCTCAGCACTCAAACTAAGCAACACGCTCTCACCATATCGTGCAACCAACCACTTAAGTCAACTAAAAAATAAAAAAAATACAAAAAAGTTCAATAAAATAATCAATGCCTGGCCGATTTGATTCATGAAGTCGGTGACGAGAGGCCGCGAGGCGATGCCGGTGGACCAGACGACCATGCCGTACGGGACGGAAATTTCTTCTCCTGACGACTTGTTTTTCATGGTGACTTTATCGGCGGAGACTTTGGTGACGCGGAATCCGGTTAACACTTCAATTCCGTCCCGCTGGAACTTGGCTTCCGCGAAACTGGCGATTCGCTCGTCAAACCTGAAATAAACGTTAAAGTATATTATAGAACTAATCAACTAAGCCCCAACTTAACTAACTCTGAATTGCGTAATTATGCCTCGTTTAAGGTGAAACCAAGGCCCGATTTCTCATAATTTGGCCTAATTCCATCTCTGATTTGCAACTAAAGATAATTACACTCCTCTTAATCCTCATCAGAATTTCACTTATTCAATCTAATTCCGCCTATGGCATATTACATGCTTCACATCCAATTTGCAATCAAAAACACAAATGAAACACTAAAAAAGGGAGAATAAAAGGGGACGAATCAGGGAAAGAAATCCCCCTGTTTTAGCCAATTTAGCCTAACTTACCGCTAATTGGCACTTGAATACTATTAAATCGTCATTCACATGGTCAAAATATGCTCGCCAGATTTCACAAGAGATATCTTAACAAGCTCCTTCGTATAAGGATACAGTTCCGCAATATCTTCCGTGACGAAATCATGAAGCTTGGCCGCGAACTCGACGCCCGTCGGCCCACCACCAACAATCACAAAATGTAAACTTTTACGTTTCTCTTCTTCGGATAAGAATGGGAGACTCCCCCTCTCAAAACCCTAACCCTAAACCTAAACCTAAACCTAAACCCTAAATTACACGCTTAACTTGCATAATTTAGCCTAATTTACCTCTAATTGGCCCTTCAACACACAAAATGTTCAAAAACTCCAAAAATTCCAAAAGTAACTGTTTCTTACATGGTCAGAATATGTTCACCAGATTTCACAAGAGATAACTTAACAAGCTCCTTCGTATCAGGATACAGTTCCGCAATATCTTCCGTGACGAAATCGTGCAGCTCGGCGGCGAACTTAACTCCCATGGGCCCACCTCCGACAATCACAAAATGTAAACTTTTACGTTTCTCTTCTTCGGATAAGAACAGAAGACTCCCTCTCTCAAAACCCTAACCTTTACCCTAAATTACACTCTTAATTGACCTAATTTACCTCTAATTGGCAGATAAACATCGAAAAACGAAAAAAAGAGGGATAAATGCACCATTAGCCCATATACACTAACTCTATTGCAATTTGATCCTTGTACAAGGACCAAATTACAATCCAGTCAAAGTGCAGGGACTAACCTCGCATATATCCCATTACTTCTTACATGGTCAAGATGTGTTCGCCGGACTGAACAAGACTAATCTTGATAAGATCTTTTACGTCAGGATACAACTCCGTGATATCCTCCGTGACAAAATCGTGCAGCTCGGCCGCGAACTCGACGCCCGTCGGCCCGCCGCCGCCAATCACGAAATGCAAATTCTTCCGCTTCCCTTCTTCGGATAAGAACGGGAGACTGCCTCTCTCAAAACCCTAACCCTAAACCCTAAATTACACGCTTAACTTGCCTAATTTACCTCTAAGCACTTAAAACACACAAAATGTTCAAAAAAAAAAAAAAAAAATCCAAAACTCACATCGTTAAAATATGTTCGCCGGACTGAACAAGACTAATCTTGATAAGATCTTTTACATCAGGATACAAATCCGCGATATCTTCCGTGACAAAATCGTGCAGCTCGGCGGCGAATTCGACGCCCGTCGGACCTCCTCCGACGATCACGAAATGGAGATTTTTACGTTTTTCCTCTTCGGATAAGTACGGAAGACTCCCCCGCTCGAAGGACTCGATCACGGAGCGTCTTATCCTCTGCGCGTCCTCTATTTCCTGAAATATAACAAATGTTTTAGTACAAGAAAAAAAGAGTTTGTATGGTACAAAAAGGGTGCATAACAGTATGAAAAAATAGTATGTATGGCACAAAAGGTTGGGTACAAAAGTTTCAAATATGTATATGATTAAGAAACAATGCACAGAGTATCAAAAACAATATCTGTAAAATCTGTCGGGCGTCCAGTAAAATCAAATTTGACATTTTTAATTCAACAAAAAGGGTATTTCTACAAAATTACCTTCAAGTAATGACAATGCTCTGCGACACCTGGCGTGCCGAACGTGCTGACGGTCGCGCCGACCGAGACGACGAGGTAATCATAGTCCAATTCAAACTCGCCCGTGCCGGTCTCGGGACTCGTGCCGGTTTCCGACCGGCAATGGACCTTTTTGTCCTGTGCGTCGATCTTGAAGCATTCTGCTTCTATGAATTTGACCGGCTCGGTTTTCTGGTGAGAGAAAGGTTGAGAAATTGAATTAAGAGGAGTTTTGTGCCCCTTCAGTTATATTTTTTTGTAAATTATAAGCAATTTTCGGGAAGAAATTCACGAGTAGACTCAAGAATGTTTCATCAAAGAATCTTGTTTTTAATGAAACTCTTATTTTTTTTTTTTTTTTGCCCTTTTTTTGTTCTAATAAAAAACTATTGTTAACATTATAATTCAGTCCCTAGCTTTTAACAATTTTGCGAATGGGCTCAACAATGCTTCATCACAGAACCTTATTTTATTTCTAATTAAATTCTTATTTTAACATTTCGACTGGCAGTGGACTTTTTTGTCCAGCAAGTCGACTTTGAAGCATTCTGCTTCTATGAATTTGATCGGCTCGGTTTTCTGGTGAGAAGAAAGTTGAATTAAGAGGATGAATGTGTAATCAAATGCAAATTACCAACGGTTTTCGGGGTTTTTAACAATTTTCATCAGAGAACCTTGTTTTTGACAAAACGATTATTTTTGTTTTTCTTTTTTGCTTCTATTTATTTTTAATAAACACTCTTGTTAAAATGACAATTCAGGTCCCTACCTTTTTAACAATTTTGCAAATGGGCTCAAAATTGCTTCACTAAACAACTTAATTTTTTAATAAAATTCTTATTTTTTTTCTATTTCTTCATTTAAACAAACAACAACAAAAATAAAATAAAAACCATTTCTAACAAAATTACAATTCAACCCCTACCTTTGGAACAATTTTGTGAATGGGCTCAACAATGCTCCATCAAAGAACCTTCATTTTAATAGAACTCTTAATTTTGTCTTTTTGGACTTTTTTTCTTTATAATAAAAACTTGTTAAAATTACAACAATTCAGTCCCTACCTTTTTAACAATTTCGCGAATGGGCTCAACTATGCATCATCCAAGAACCTCATTTCTAATAAACTAAAACCCTTTCTGACAAAATCACAATTCAACCCCTACCTTTTAACAATCTTCCTAACAGGCCCAATCAACAATACTTCATCCAAGAACCTCATTTCTAACAAATCAAAACCCTCTCTAACATTTACAATTCAGTCCCTACCTTCTGACGATCTTCCTAATCGGTTCAACAACACTCCTGATTCCTCGGCGAAACTACTTTACATCGTACAACGAGCTATCAAGACTCTTCAGAAAAGACGTACCGGCCCAGCCGGTACTAAGTACTTATAATTTCTTGTTTTGGT
Organism: Juncus effusus; assembly: GCA_027726005.1. Taxonomy (NCBI): domain Eukaryota; kingdom Viridiplantae; phylum Streptophyta; class Magnoliopsida; order Poales; family Juncaceae; genus Juncus; species Juncus effusus. The sequence goes on from CM050898.1 coordinate 3,669,498, forward strand.
TGGGAGTTTTGAGTTTGGTGGGGTGGTGAGTCAGCATAGACTAGTATACCCCCGCTACTGCACAACAGTTAATTAATTAATTAATTAATTAATTAATTACGAGAATTTTATGTACTTTTCATGGTTTTACTTCAACAATACAAATTTTCCATAAAATTCGCATAATTAACTAATTAATTAACTGTTGTGCAGTAGCGACGGTATAGAATCATATGCTGACTCATCACCCCAACAAATCCCCAAAAAGAAGAAATTAATCATACTCGGTACCGGTTGGGCTGCCACGTCCTTCCTCAAAAGCCTCGATCGACAGCTCATTATAAAAAAGATAAAATATATTGCAACAAAATTACAATTCTACCCTTACCTTCTTAACAATCTTCCTGATCGGCTCCACAATACTCCTCACCTCTTGAGGAAGGATGTGGTGCCGAGTACGATTAATTTATTTTTTGGTACAGATTGGTTGGAAGTGGGATTTTGATTTGGTGGGTTGATGAGTCAGCATAGGCTATTATACCACCGTTACAGCACAACAGTTAATTAACTAATTAATCATGAGAATTTTGCAAATTTCGCAACTTTTGCCTTCAAAAATACAAATTTTTCATAAAATTCTCATAATTAATTAATTAATTAACTGTTATGCAGTAGCCGCGGTATAATATCCTACGCAGTAGTGGTGCTCGGTACAGGTTGGGCCGGCACGTCCTTTCTGAAGGCCCTCAACAGCTCATTATAAAAAAATAAAATATATTGCAACAATACTCGACTCAAAACAACATTTACGGTTCTACCCTTACCTTTTTGACAATTTTGCGAATGGGTTCAACAATACTCCTCGCCTCCACCGTCCCGCACGTAACACTCGGCAAGAGAGGTGTGAACGCGAAGTAATTCCTCGGCGAAATTACTTTTACGTCGTACAGCGAGCTGTCGAGGCTTTTCAGAAAAGAAGTGCCGGCCCAGCCGGTGCCGAGCACGATTAGTTTCTTTTTGGGGACGGGGATTTGAGTTTGTTGGGGCGGTGATGAGTCGGCGTAGGCAATTATACCGCCAGTGCTGTAAAAAAGGAGGGAAATAATTAGAGGGTTGGGCACGTAATTATCTAATCAATTAATTTATTAGTTGATTGTGGTGATTTTAAGAAAGTTTGGTATTTTGAAAGATAGAAGTTGTGAAATTTTCGTCAAGGAAAAAATGTGAGTGGATTGGGCACATAAAAAGGAGGGGAGATAATTAGGGGATTGATTAGATGATTAATTGATTTGACTAAATATATGGAAGTTTTATGATTTTTTTTTTGTGATTTTAAAGGCCAAAGTTGCCAAATTTATGTGAAGGAAGAAATTTGAGTCAGACGGTTAGTTAATCAAGTGTCTGCAATTTCTGTGAAGGAAGGAATTGAGGTGTTGAATGGATTAGATATATGGAGATTTTATGAAATATGTTAGATGTATTGAAATTTGAGTGGCGTTAAGGCGTTAGGTTGATTGATTAAATGAATGGAAATTTTAATTTTTATGAAATTTTTTAAAGGTCCACCGGTACCAAGCACCACCAACTTCTTTTTCAGTACCGGTTCAGAAATATGTTGGGTTGATGAGCCAGTATAAGCTAATGAAAATTTATGAATTTTTAGTCTTTTAAAGGTGAGAATTGCTGATTCTTTTGGAAGGAAACTGAGTGGCGTTAAGTATGAGAAAAGAAGCTGAAACGTGATTTTTAAGCTTATTAGATTTTTTAATTTAAATTTTTTTGGTACAGAGTATCAGTAGCTTCTTTTTGGGTATGGATTGGTTGGAATTTGGTGGGTGGATGAGTCAGCATATGTTATTATACAGCATAACGGTTAATTAATTGATTTGTTAATTTAATTATGATGATTTTAGGAAATTTTGTATTTTGAAAGGTAAAAGTTGTGAAATTTTTGTCGAGGAAAAAATGTGAGTGGACTAAATATTAAATAAAGTATTATACCAGTGATACTGTTTACCAGTTAAAAAGGAGTGAACAAAAAATTAGGGGATAGATTAGATGATTAATTAATTGATTAAATATATGGAAATTTTATGAAATTTTTGTGATTTTAAAGGCAAACGTTGTGAAATTTTTGTGAAGGAAGAAATTTAAATGGCATTAAGCAAGACATTATGAGAAAAGAAGCTGGAAAGTGAAGACATGATTTTTAAGAGGAAACGCCATAAAAAGTCTTCAATATTGTGTTCAGGTCCCTACAAATATTATTAGTAGTTTTTATTTTTTTGAGAAACTTAATTATCTTTGTTATCTAAAGTTTGATAAAACTAAACAAAATCATTCAATCTTGTTGATCCCTTTGAGGTTCCACTGCAAATGGATTCAATTCTAAATTCTGAAATACAAAAATATATAAAACAGTAACAACAAATTCAAAGAAAGGAGAAAGAAAGTAAAATACAACAAAAGAACACTGCTTTACAGAGCGAACCCAAAATAAACAAATTAATTCTTCATAATTCACAAAAATGGCCCCCAATTAAGCTCCACACACACACACACACACACACACAAACCTGGCTGCTGTGAGAACCACTACGAGCTGACCCAGCTGAGATCGCCGGTTCCTGAACGTCCTCAAACCTTCCTCAAAGAAAAATCTCGAAAACCCCATACTATCTTCTCCTCCTTTCCTCCTCTTATCAGAATTCAGATCAGATATAACTATATAAAAGTACAACTACGTCCTTGAATAACCAATCAAGTCTTCATCTTTCCATCAACAGCGAATCATACGACCAACGGAGGTCTTGAACAAGGCATTGATTGACTGACTCAGGCGCGCATGGAGGAGGAGAAGGAGGAACTGGATTGTGTGAAACGTGGAGTGAGATGATTGATTATTGAATGACAGTCCCGGTTCAAACTGGTTTTTCGTTCTTTGTTTAGTTTTGGTTTTGGATTCTGAAGCCGTCCCATACTTTTTGGAAGAAGAAGAGAATAATTTTTGTGTGCAAATGTTCCGTGTAACTCATGGAGAGGGTTAAAAAAAATTAAGTGTCATGAATATATTAATTATGAATGTTGAAATACTTTTCTTAGCATGTGAAAAGTTATTACAAATCTTATTTTGTAAAATATGAGAAGTTATTATAGGGTATTTGTTAATATATTTTGTATTGGAATTCTAGAATAGATTATAGGGTAGAATGCTCACCCTTCCGTATATAAAGGGGTAGAGACTATTGTATTTTGATGTCTTTTCACCATTATGTTTTTGTGACTCTTCACAATTATGAAGAAATAATTTGCCTCTTCTAAACTCTAAGAAATATTAACTCCTTCAAATTCTCTTTTCTTATGTTATTATCATTTTATATTCAACATTAAGAACAATTTCATGTATATGTCTATAAAATCTCCAAAATACTATTTGTATACCCTTCTACAATACAAAATATCATATATATAAATAATTTGACTCCTTATTAAATACTTGTTCCAAAAAGTATCCTCAAATCATCATTTTTTTAAGATAATAAAATAGAGTTATTATGATTTATTATTGTGATAACGTTTCTTTTCCTCCTACCAAAAAATGATGTTTATTTAAAACTTCAGATATTAAAGCAATAAAAAAGTTAGAATTTACCTGTCCCTATTTCAAATAGTTAAATTCAACTATTTTTTTTTATTTAAGTCAAACTAACAAAGAATAAAATATAATTAAGAAATGAAGAAGTACTACATGAATATAAATGCTTAATTAGATGTTGTAAGTGTTTTGGATCTCACCGTGTCGACATGAAGTTTAAAAAAAAAGTATATTAATTCAATAAAAATAATTATTTACAAAAACACAATTATAATTAATTAATTGATTAATTCTCCACGAACATGATCCTTCAATTAATATCAAAAATTCATGCACTTTCTAAATATTATCATAAAAAAGTATAAAATCAAACGTTGTTTTATTTACTATACACCACATACCATATAATCGAGAATTATCAAATTTAATTATTTTGTTATCTTTTATTTCTGCATAATTGTAAACATATATACTTCTTGAAAAATTAGAGAAAAAAAGATATCAAAAATCCATAATGTTTCCAAAAGATATATGAAATATCTTCAGATTTTTTGCATATGTACAAGCGAAATTCCCCCAAAAATTTACTCGTCTATACATTGATTCACCGCACAATCTATAGACTTTGTATCAACACACAGGATGCATAGATCCTGTCCTTTCAGACTACGAATTTTTTCTCTCGCCTCTTTTTTTTGATTATCTTTATCATCCTTTTCTTTTCTTTTTTAGACTACGAAAAGATTACCTGTCATGTCAATTTTATCCGAAGTAGCTGCAAATGGAGCCCACCCAAACGTGTCTCACACCTAGAATTTTTCGATTTTTTTTTATACCACTTGTTAAAAAATAAATCCGCAAATACCACTCATTTCAAAATAATGAGATATCTGCCATTTCCGTTACTAGTAGGCGGAAGAGATATTGTTCTGCCACTCGTAGTGGCGAAATATGTGGATTTTATAATTTTTCAAAAATAAGGTTAATTAGTGAAAAAACATGTTCCGCCACTGTCACTAGCGGAACAGGAAAAAAATTAATTTTTTCTCAGAAAAAAGAAAAATTCATGTTCCGCCGGGTAGTGGCGGAACAGTATTTTCCGCCACTACCTGTGACGGAACAACATTTTTTTACACTAATTAATCCTGTTTAACCAGCCAAATGAGAAATTTTTGAAAAACCTAAAAATCCACATGTTCCGCCACTCTCCATTATTTTGAAATGAGTGGTATTTACTGAATTATTTTTGAATAGGGTGGTATACAAAAAAAAAAGTCGAATTTTTCGACTTTATAATATTAAATATTCTTATTATCTCTATTACTGGGCCAAATAAAAAAACTATTACTGGGCCTGTTTCCATATTTAACAATGGGCCTTCCATTGTTTTCACTCAATAAAAAGCCCGTTATACAAAAGAAGTAGTTCAGCCCAGTTGTATATTTTATAATGGGCCTTATCAAGAAAAAGCCCGTTTTAAAAAGAGAAGCTCAGCCCATTTTCATAATCCACTATAAATAGATACAACGTTAGGGTTTTGAGCTGTTTTCTCTCTTTCTCTCTTCTCAGTGAGCCGCCATGGATTCATCCGAGAGCAAATCGGAGGTTTCGGAGCAGAATGGAGGAGAAAAGGGTGAAATTGGGAGCAAGAAGAGAGATATAAGGAAGTATTGCTGTGAGTACTGCGGTATTTCCAGATCTAAGAAGGCTCTTCTCAGATCTCACATCGCATCAGCTCATCAGGTTCCGATCTATGGTTTTGTTGGCGAATTTCGTGTTTATCCCTTCGGAAAGGATAAAATATCAATTATGCCACTGTTGTTTGATTAGTTTGAGAAATGGATTTCAGGATAAAGTGAAAGAAATTGAAGAAAAAGAGGAAGACAAAGAGGAAGGAAGCAAAGAAGAACGAAATAAATGCGAAACTTGTGGTGCTTGTTTCAAAAAACCAGCTCATCTCAAACAGCACATGGTCTCTCATTCTCTTGAGGTACTTAAATCCTCACTTTTTACTTCAATATAACATCAAATCCTTGTAACAAGGACTGAAAAGTAAGTATTTGTTGTAAAGAATTGGATTCACAATTTGAGAATTTTGCAGGGATTGAAATGTATAATGGGTGTGAAGCATTGGATCCCATTTAGAGAACTCCAAAATGCGAAAGGGGTGTTTTGATTGGACTAGTAACAGGCTGGGTTGACCTCCTGTGAAGCTCCTTCAAAAATTCAAACCCTAATTCACGCTTCTTTCTGCCAAGGTCATACTTAACTCTAAACCTAATTTCCTTTTATTTATTTATATTGTTCGCAATTTACGCCTTAATGTTCCTTTATCTTGCAAATATTACACAATATATTCTTTATTTTCTTTAATTTACCTGTTTAATATATTTTCAGAAATATTTATAGTATCTAATATAATTTTATTATTATATATTATTTTTTGTAGAAACCTTTGTCATGTCCAATTGACGATTGCGAAATGAAATACGCAAGGAAAGATCATTTGAACAGGCATTTAATAACCCACCAAGGAAAAATATTCAGTTGCTCAATTGAGGGGTGTAAAAGTAAATTCGCGATCAAGGCCAACATGAAGAGACATTTAATCGAATTGCATGATGATAATAATGAAGCGGGAATTAATAATGAAGGAAAAGAAGAAGAAAAAAGATTTGTTTGTCAAGAATTGGGATGTGGAAAGGCTTTTAAATTTGCTTCTAAGCTAAAAACACACGGACAATCTCATGGTAAGCATTTATTAATTGTATTTAAGCGCTAATTAATGCTCAGTGTAATTTAATTGTTGCTACTAGAGCGAATATCGATTGAAGGTTTGAATTGAGATATGTTGGAAAGTGCGTTTATCTGTACTCGAGATTGGGCAATATGAGTTCATATTTGACCAATTTTGCATTAATTATCCCTCAATTGTACAGTTATTCTCACATTAAATATGCTTATGAAGTGAAAAACAAGAATAGTTGTATGCTAAGCCTCTATTAATTGCAATTTAGCCCTAATTAACTAATTTAGTAATGCGTTTTTCTCAAATTAGCCCTAATTTAGTAATGCGTTTTTCTCAAATTAGGCCAATTTTCATTAACTATCCCTCAATTGTACAATTATGCCTACTTTCAAACTCAATCCAACCTCAATTTAACTATATTCTACTTTTTCTTTCAAATTAAGTCTCAATTTAGACATAATTTACCATTTAGTACTACCACCAAGCTCATAAAACTAGTTCAAATATCATTTTTTTTCCTAATAATTTTCTTTTAATTTTCAATAGTTAAACTGGAATGCACGGAAGTAATTTGCACAGAAAAAGGCTGTCTGAAACACTTCTCGAACGCCAAATGCCTAAAAGAGCATGTGAGATCCTGTCATAAATACATCAATTGTGATATATGCGGCGAAAAACAATTGAAAAAGAACATCAAACGACACATGAGATCTCATGAAAATGAAGAAAATGCGACGAAGGAGATTAAGTGCACTTTTGCAGATTGCCCCTCCACATTTTCCAAAGTGAGACAACTTAAAATTTTTTTTTTAATATTTTCTATCTTTAGTTTTTACGTCTGGGTACTATTTCATTTTTACTCCCCCTAAAGCTCAAAATTATGTATAAAAATATGTATATTTGTGAAAATATGAATTTGACTTTTGTTTAATTGTATATATTTTATCTTTTATTTATTGATTATTTTATTTTGTTTTATTTTTTCAGAAATCGAACCTTAGTAAGCACATAAAAGCAGTGCATGAAGATTGTAGACTGTACAGCTGTCGTATTTCTGGCTGTACTAAAAAGTTCGCGTACAAACATGTTAGGGACAATCATGAAAATACCTTTACTCATTCTGTTTGTCAAGTGAGCATATATTTCCATTCTTAACATTCCATCTTTTAATTTTATATTTTAATTTGGGGTCTGATTTGAATTTCATCTTTTATAGGGTGATTTTGAGGAAACGGATGAGGTGTTCAGAACGGGAGAGAGAGGGGGTAGAAAGAGAAAATGCATTTCGGTTGAAATGTTGAAAAGAAAGAGAATCGCTGTAAACCCTAATTTGGATCGGCCTGTGGCGGGAGATTACTTGAGTTGGTTGCTTAATACAGATTAGGGCTTTTTTAGGTTTTGTGGTGATGATTTATAGGGTGAGGGTTTTGGGAAGTGGTAGTGTTTTGTACTGTTTAGGTGGGATTTATATATAGGTGTGAACTTATTATATATATGTAGGTGTTTTATGAGTGGTTATAGTATGACTAAGGTTTTGTATGTTTTTTGTGTGGTTTGTAAAAAGTTAATTGTGGTAGTAATGGCTACTTTTGGCGTGGTATATTGTGTTTACTCTAATTTTGTTATATCTTTCTTGATGTCAGATAGGCCACGTAAATATATATTTCTTTTTGGAATAGAATGTAGAGAAATATTTTGATATATTTCATATTACACTTTTTAGCATTCATGCTGAGTAGTATTTTTAGTTTGTTTTATTTAATTTTATCGATCATTTCATCCTTGTCTAAATAGTTATAATTCACGCTAGAGTTGTATTCTTTCTGTAAGAGGGTTTTGCGGTTGTGAATAGAGGTGTACAAATATTTATTTGCGGTTGTGAATAGAGGTGTACAAATATTTATTTAACCTGTTCAGCCCGCCCAACCCAATCCGACCCGATCCGTTTTTTTGCGGTTTTTGAAGTTGTTCGGTTGGGTCCGGGTTTGAATATTGCATAACCCGGAGTTATGGGTTGGGTTGCGGGTTTTAAGTTATAAATCCATATTAACCCAACCAAACCCGTACATACCAAAATTATATATAGAATATACTATATTCACTTTATTTGTTTCCTTTTCTACATCAAATTTCTATGTTATATTCTATATTTAGTTTCCAATTATAAACTTAACATAAAAAAAATTTATACTGATTATAGTACACTCACAAATAAGGACTAAATGTTATAATCAGTAATTTGTGATATTCCAATACCATCATCCTGTATATTCATGTGTCAAAGTCGTATGTTTTATTTGGCCAGTATATGTTATAATATTATATACTTAGTAAAAGTTCAAAATCTTATCAACCCGTCCAACCCGCCTAAGAAAATTATGGCCGGGTTTAATAATTTTTTATTAGCATGGGTTAGATCAGGTTGAAAAAAATGCAATCCTGTTATAGTTGGGTTGGATTGCAACTTTCATACAAACCCATCCAACCCGGTTAATGTACACCCCTAGTTGTGAATTTGAAATGTGATGTGTAGAAGAAATAGTAAAGAGAGACAAATATAGGGATATCAATGGGGTGGGGAATCACCATCCTCACAGGGACCCGACCCGAATGGGGTGGGGAATCCTTGATTATTTGTCCCACGGGGTCGGGATGGGGCGAGGACTTCGCCCCGAGGTCCGGGACGGGGATAAATATCCCCGTCTCATGGGGATGCCGTGCCCCGTATCCATGAAGTTGTTGATGATAGTTAGTTTAATATTTAGATATTTGTGGAAGAATAGTTTGATATTTATTAATGTTTTGCAAATCAAATGTTGTTTTGTATTAGATTTATATAGTATTTTGTGTTGTTTAAAATGATATTATTCCTCTCTCTCTCTCCACTACTGTTGCCGCTGATGAGAGTACGGAACGCCGATCAGGTGGTGGCGTCCTCTCCTCTTCACTGCTCTCTCTCTCTCTCTCTCTCTCTCTTTCATCTCCCACAATTTTTTTTTTCAGATTTTCCTTTTTTCTTTTATTTTGAGTACAATTATGTTTTGTTTTATTTAATCAAAATGGGAATTATTTTATAAGAGGTTAGTTAATTTTGTTTTAAAAAAAATTAAACTATTTGATTTATTGCTTGCCATTTGTGCAGAAGAGACAAACTGTACCAGATTTTGCTTTGTTAATATGGTACACCCCTTGCATTATGTCATAAATCCTCTAGGTAATTTTTTTTTCGAAATTAGATTCTATTTCAAGTTTATTTTTTGTGAAATTGTTTTAGTTCAGAAATTTATTTAAATTTAGAAAAATTTCCGATTTAGAATTAATGATCACTTTTTGATTAATTTGGATTGATTTAAGGTTTAGAGATTTTATTTAAATTAATTTCTATTTAGTTTTTGAGGATTAATTTCGGTGTGTTTTCTGAAATGAGATTGATATAGTTTAGTAAAATCAGTTAACACTAAATTCAGGATTTTCAACAAAAAAAAATCAAACATTCCAAATGAATTATCAAATATATGCATTTTAGAATATACGTTTTTGATAATTCATTTATGTTGAACTGAACCAACTCATAATAAATTTTAAAATTCTCACTCTCTTTTTCATCATTTCCTCATATTCTTCTATTTTTTCTCTTAGTATCTACTTTTAATTGACAGAGAGTTTGAGGATGAAATAATAAAAATCATGCCTAATACTAACATGGACGCATGAATTTGTGTGTAAGCCATCTCTCTCTCTCTCACTCTGCAAATATCATTTATTGAATTTCTTATGTCAAACTGATTTTTTTGATGGTCTTTGTTTACTTGGTTTTTAGGAAGATTTTGGGCACTTTTCCCCTCAGATTGCGAGCAAAGTGCAGCTCTGGCTTGCAGGGGCAAATGCATCATCCGCTCACTAGATTAGATGACAGTAGCTCAGTATTTTGATGATCTCACTCTTCGAATTTTAAGATTTAATACTATAATGTTTTATGGTTGCAATTATCTTTTTGTTATTTACTTTTTTAGTTTTGGATAGGTTAATACAAGAGAAAGAGAATTGCCTAGAAAACGTCTGCCTTTTATTTTTTCAGGAGAAATTATTCAGAGTGCCAAGTTTTTGGAATGTCAAGAAGCGCCTACCATATAATTTTAGCTATACACATATATATTTGCACTTCAATATAACTTTTGTATTTACAAATATACCTTTTTGAAAATATATTTTTTTGTAATTTCACTATACCTTTTGTGTTTACAAATATACATTTTTATAATTTCATCATACCTTTTGTAATCGAGCACTTCTTGGCACTCCATATCTCTGAACCCTTTTTTCAGTGCTTTCAAATTTCAAGTCTTTTACTTGATAGTAAGAAATGATTATTCTCATTTCCCCATTTATTATTATTATTATTTTTTTTTTTTTGTTTACTTTTTTATTCCTAAGCTAATCATAATAAAATGTGATTTCAGTGCACATATACCAGATAAATACACAATTATGTGATTATAATCTCATTTATACCATTGTTACTTATATTATATATATTATGTGCTAATGCAGGTGAGTTCTTTGATTGATGACAAAAGAGATGCGTGGTTTCATAAAGTCGAAACCGGTTTAGAAAATATGTCTGACCGAACTCATGCTCACTGTACCAATTTATCCTCTTTTTGTAAATTGACCCTTAGATAAGTTCATATTTCATAATTAGATATTTTTCTTATTAATTTTTTTTTGTAAATGTTTAGTTAATATATTTATTGCAATGGAGGTAAAATAGTGATGTCATTCATGCCGAGAGATTTTCAATCGTTTTAACAGTATAGTTCTCAAATGAATCAACAAAATGATAATAACAATAATAACACAAGGAGAGACCTTTTTTGTCAAAAACAAAAACAAAAGGATAGACCTTTGGATGTATAATAGGGCCCACCTGTTAGTTTCCCTCTTATAATCTTATTTTCGGATTTTCCCTTTTATATTCATGCTATTTGTGGAGAAAATAGAAAAGGAGAGAAAAAAAAAATCAGATATGTGATTATTAAAGAAGAAATTTAATTTGGTTGTGGTCAGGTAAGACTCAAGATGTGTAGCTAAGCACCTACATCATGCAGAAAATGCAAAAAAAAACCCTGTATTATTCGAATTTGCGAAGAGGTCTCTACATTATTGTCAAAATTATAAAAAAAGTCTCTGCATTATTGGAATTTGTGAAAAGGTCCCTATATTATTGCCAAAATTGCGAAAAAGCTCCTACTGTTAATTTTAAGATTTTTTTCTAAGGAGAGAAAGACCAATTAGCCTTTAAGATTGTTTTTTTTTTGAATGCAAGCTTGATTTAAGATTGTTTTTTAGCTTTCAGAATTTTTTTAATTAGACTTTTAAGTTTTTTAAAGAACTTATCTCAAATAAAAGAGAGAGATTTAATTAAACTTTAACAGAACTTACCTCAAATAATTAGGCACTTCTTTGCAATTTCAGCACAATGTAGAGGCTTTTTTCAAATTTCTCTATAATTATCGGCACAGGTATTTACAGGATAATCTATGATGGTGTTGGAATATCTTAATAAGCGTTGATAAATTTGAATGAGCAGTGTACTATATTTCCATTTCATGTCACATTTTTAGCTTATTGAGATGGTACAAACCACTGGAAATAGCTCTTGAGGGCAATTAATTTTATGTCTCTGTAATTTCTGGTGAAAAAGTTTCTAATAATGTTTTAGTGACTTATTAGGTTCTGCATTTGCATTGCAAGTTACTTTTTGTAAATTAAGATGTATAAATCCAACTTATGAAGAATATTGAATGCAATTTTTGTGATTATGAAAACACTAGCTGCTTCCCATGTGTATAAAATGTGTTTGTTGTAGTTCAATATTTGGTCCACAATTTTTCTGGACCAACATATGTTATAAATTATGTGCTCTGCATTTAGTCAATAACAATCAAAATTCTTTTGAAAAACATGAAATACTAGAATGATTTATATTGAATGATGTTTCAACTAATTTTCGCAAGGTGGCACCACTGGCAATGTTGTATGTTTTGTTTTGCTTTTCTTTTGACTTGAAAATTTCGCGCAGCGCGTGAGCTGTAAGCTAGTTTTATTTAAATTTGATTTTTCATATTGTTGTAAGCTAGTTTCATTTTTTTTTGAATATTTGGAGCAGGCTCATAAGTCCTGCGTCCAATTTTTATTAAACTAAAAAAAAATTATTTACAAAAATATTTAGAGAATGAGAAAAGAAAAACTATACAAAGATAACCAAAAATTACCAAAAGAGAAAAAACAAAAAACAACAAAGAAGAAGAAAAGAAGAAAGAAAATTAAACAAAAACTTCAATAAATTCCCTTCGAGTTTGTAGAATCAGCGTCGCTAGTTCTCAATGATTGGAGGCATTTTCCGTAAATGTTCTATTGTAAGCTAGTTTCATATGTTCCAATACATAATTTTTGTTTGGAATTTCGTTGCTCGACATGGATTGAAAAAAAAAAAATGAACATCAAATTAAACTTTAGCAACAAAATAAAACCTTCACTTCAATCCTACTCACATCCATCGGCCCAACTATTTACAGACAAGTAAAATAAATAGAAGAACTCTGAACAATAAGCCCAAGGGCCTTTTCTCTCCTCTCCTCTCTTTTCAGTTCCATGCCCTTAAATTCTCTCTCACGCGATCAAGCTTCGACCCACTTCTGTCATTCGTCGATTAATCGATTGGGTTGAATTGCTGATTGGAATCTATGACGATGAGGTAAGTGCGTTGGTTTCTTGATTTCTATTTAATTTGAGAGTTACGAATGCAATTACAAATGATTTAGAGCAAGTTCTGCGTTAATTCGACTATGCCTACCTTAGATATTTATTTGATGTTTTCTAGTTGACCTATTATCATGTTCTCTAATTCGTATATCATTTAGATTTGAACTAAATTTGGCTAAATCGAGTTACTACATTGTTCAATTTTTGATTAAGTGATTAAGGATCATAAAGTTAAACTTTATTCATGAAATGTAATAATTGCATGACATAGTATATAATGTTTTTTGAATTTATAGGGATAGCTTATATGTTCCTTTTAAAGAAATCGACTTTGTCGAGTTTCGAATCCACAAAAAAATGGTGAAGTGATGTCTTACCACTCTACTATAGGTGATTTGGCGACATAGTATATAATGTGTCACATAAATCTAAAGAAAATCATACCTCCCATGCCTCCGAAGCTTGGCCGAAATAAATGGTTTTTTCGTTGGAGAGGAGACAGAGGTGATGAAACAACTCGAACACCTCGTTGCTTGGCTGATGTATTGGAGCAATGACAGTGCAGCCATCTCTAGATAGAGCTCGTAACATTTGAGTCACAAAACACGCGGAATCACTGAATTTTGATTATTCACATACCCTCATAATAAAAAATAAACCCTCATAATAAAAAATAAGATACAATAGAACAATTGTAGATGTTTTAAGAAAAACTAATGAGTGTCGCATTTACCTATCAATGCCACTAGTAAGTTCTTCAAGGAAGAGAATGCGAGGGCACATGAGAATCTCTGCTAAGTCATCTCGTCTCTCCCCCGCTTATCCCTCTCAGATGCCAATTTCCTATAGCTATGTTAGCGCAATCCTGAAGCCCCATTTCCACCGACGTACCCTCAACTAAATCTCGTATTCCTTCCCTCGACATTTTGTGTAGTATAGTCTGAGTCATGCTGAGTTTGAGATGTTTCTCTCACTATTAGCGTCATCTTGCGTCACATATGCCCGTGAAAGAAAAATGTAATATGTACAATAAATAAAAAATAGAAAATACTAAAACAAATTAACGAACAACAGGCTTACCATGCGAAAGAGAGTCCGCTCTTATGTCCGTTGAGCAATATTGTGCCGGTAACGAAAGCATTTGTACGAGCTGACTTACAAGGGCATCAATCAAAGTTGACACACCGGCTCCTGATGGCCCTTAGGCTATTGGACCATTTGCTTATTTTATAGGTGTTATAACTTATACATGGTATATTGATATTTTTCTTGGGAATGCAGTATTTTTTTTTCCTGACATCCTCCATTATCAACATTCAAATTTAAGACAAATCTCTGACAATTATATATTCATTCTGTCAAAAACTATATATATAATTTTCGAAAAGAGAAATAAACACATGTACGCGTATATATAACACTATCGCAATAATAATCGATTGATATTACACATTACAACCTTATTACACAACAAAGTACACACAAAACATATTATCACAAACTTGTGCAAGGAAGGGCAATTGTAAAGTAATGATATTTATATGTAAGTGATTTGTTATTGACAGATTTAATTCATCATTGTATTGAACTATATCTGACCTGTGAATAACAAATTTGTTAATATCATTCCAGAACATCAATACCATCCTCGCTTTATTTTCTCACACTGTATTTAATAATAACACACATATTATCAATGGAGGGGATTTATGGTTGGACATAGATCCCTATGGCATTTACGAAAGTGCCAGCATTTGCGAAAAAGCCCACGATTTCTCCTTTTTTTATGGGAATGGAAAAATGGGTTTCACCTTGCTTGGAGCCAAAAGGGCCGTATTTTTTACCACGCTTAGTGGTGAAAATTAGGGTGTGGATGGCAATAGTGCCATCATAATAGCCATATGTCCCTTCCATTTTAACCAAGTAATCCTCGTCGTCATCGAAAGTTATCTAAAGAAAAAATCGCAATTAAATTGTTTTCATGACTATATCGTTGTTAAGAAGAGGGAAGTCTTTTAAGAAAAGCTTATAATTTGTAAAATAATGTTTTAGTCCCTATCACATCGGATGAATTTTGCTTTGCCCTTATGTTCACTTTATTTTGATAGGAGTTGAATAATTTTTCTTTAAAATGTTCTCATTCAGTATTCCTTTTTAGATTTTTTAATGTATAAAATTATCCAAACTAATTTAGTTGCTTTCTTAAAAAATGTTCATCCATGTGAATTGTATTATAATTACACATATTCTATTGGACATTGTAAACAAAATTAATAATAAAAGGAAAAGATACCGCTGGAAATAAAATAATGATTTTTCGGTAAATTAGTATATATCTTTTCTAAACATGATATAACATCACACATATTTTTTTTGTAAATTAGCTGAAATATTTTGCTAACTATTTCATTCACAAAATAAAAGTTTAAAATAACATTAAATTGGGGGTATTTGGTCCAAAATAAAATCGTTTCATCCAATATTCATCAAAAATCCTTAATAAAGGGAGCAAGTCATATTTTCCAAGAATATAGGGAGTTTCTAGAAATTTTCAAAACACGATGGTTGTCAAGAATTTTTTTCAGAAAACAATACCTGATGAGATTTCCCGCCAGAGCCGCCCCACGGTCCGACGGTGACTATGTTTTCAGTATCTTTCTCCTCGTACGAATACTTTATGGAATCAATAATGTTGCCTGACTTAATAACAATGCTCTTTAATGAGACAGATTCGCTTTTCGTCATATGCAACGTGTTTGTATGGGAGCCCCAAGGACCAATCATCACGCTAGTATTCACCTGTATAATTATATAAAATTTAATGGTTTAATGTGTGTGTATGTGTAAAACTATCAGAAATGTTAAATTAATTTTCAATCGTATCTCAAGATAAATATATCAAATTAGTATGTTGTAGATGAAGTTTGGTAATTTTTAAATTTTTTATCGTCATGAGCATATGATGATTTTTTTAGCCGTTAATCCTTTTTCATATTTTGATGACATAAATAAGATGATGAATATATAAATTCAAAGTAATATGAAAGTTAATCTATGTCATATTTAAATGATATATTTTTCATCGATATGGTTGGAAATCAATTTAACAATCAATGTTGGATGAAAAACTGTGGGACACTAAAACTAGCCCAAGTTTTGATAATATGTTGTTGCATGTTAACTTTGTTGTGATAATATATAGGTTGACTAAAATACTAAAATAAGTATTTGAGATGTTGTACTCAAAGATTTCACTCATTAAATTTGCATTAAGATTTCAGATTTCATGAATCTTATCTCAAAGTTTGTGCTTATCTAAAAAACAAAATTCCAAACCAAATCTAACTGTTAAAAAGTTTTAATTGCAAGTGTTATATATATATATATATATATATATATATATATATATAACAACACGATAATAACAAATTTAATGGATGTAACCATAAAATTTGTGGTCATCAAGAGAGAGAGAGAGAGAGAGAGAGAGACCATTTTGAAGCTTGAAGAGAAGGATTGTTTTGTGATCTAGACTTTTCGAATGATTTGAGATAAGTGCGTAGGGCAATATTTATAGCTGAAAATTTATAACAATTTAAATAATTCCAATCATATATGTCACATCTCGAACCATGATGTGACGGCAATACAGCATATTAGTCGTGCAAAGCGATACGTTATCAATTAATAGAACACAAAGCAATAAAACACAAAACAATTAGAAACAAGAGGTTGATTTATTTATCTAATTAATAAGTTATTTTAGCGATATAGTTTCTAATATATACTTTCATCTTGCCCATAGTCTCGATACAACTAGTCTGCACCACCCTTGAGACTCTCGACACCCTCGATCGACCCGGCTTTACTCGGAATATTATAGGGACATTCCCTTTACTCATAGTCTCGGTGCCACTAGTATGCACCACCATTAAGACTCTCAACACCCTCGATCGACCTGGCTTTACTCAGAACAATCGCAAGATCAAAAGAAATATTATTTTATCTATGTTTTTTCCTCATTTCAATACCAACTTTACTACCAGAAATACTTTGTATTATCATCTTCAGAGTCATTCTATAGTTAAAATGCATATCCAAAATAGATTGATTATCTCTACCTAATTATATAAATATTTTGTAGCATAAAAAGACAATAAAATTATGAAAAATAAAAATATCACATCTTGATAAGAGCTCTGACAAGGAAGGGTGAAGAGCAACAATACTTAATAGAACTCAAACCTCCATATTCACATCTTGATGAAAAGTATAACTCAATTTCATTTTTCTTTACCTTTTTTTTCCCCTTAATTCTTACCTACGGTTTGGTAGGTAATAAATTATCCGTCGATGATATTAGAATATCCCCTATGGTCGCGTCCGTTATAACAACGAACCGTATGGGTGATAATTACTAACACGCATGGCCTTCTTTTTTCACCTACAGACCGTAGTAGATAATAATGAAATTTCAAAAAAGGCGCAAGCGGGAAATAAAAAGTTTCGGAAAAAATTTGGTTACCATTTTGTCGTAGATAGTGATACTCCATTTTTCTTTTTTATTCAACCCGACCTTTAATTTCTTTCTTTCTTTCTCTCTGTTATTCCACTTTAATTTCCCCTCTTTATTTATTTCGTTCTTTCTTTTCTTTCTCTCCACAACAGAACACAAAACCCTAACCTCTCTCTCCCCTCTTAAACCCGATAACCACAAACCCTACACTCCTCTCTTCCCTTCTTCACTTGTCCCTATTCCGCATCACGCGAGAAGGATTTCAAGGTGTGGCGACGAGTCGTGGCTGTAGTGACAATGACAGAAGCGTTTTAGAGGTGGATTTGTTGGTACTTTGTCGGAAAGGTTAGATCTGAAGTGGAATAGAGCTTCATTTTTAAGGTTTTTTTTTAGGTGAGATTTGTGGTTGTTGCCTAGTTCGTCTAGCCTAGGGTTTGAATTGGGATTTTAGCTTTTTTCGCTTAGAAGTTATTTTAGCATTTTTATTTTTCATTTTTATATCTGCCTTATTATATTGTACCAACTTTGTTTAATGAAAGTAGTTTAGGCATAACTGCATGAATGAGGGTGTTAATAATTGAAGCAGAATTGGTTCATTTGATGCTATTTTTGAAAAAGGAAACAGCCCCCATAAAACCTTAAATAAAATAAAGTTCAACATACAAAATGAATGGTACTGTACTGGACCAGATTATTTCTTAAGGCTTTGGTTTCATTTCTTGTTTATTAGCATGGAGATATTTATTAGTTGTATGCCCAATAAATGATAATATTTGATTAATTTTTGTTTTAGGTTAATGAGCACAAGAATCTATCTGATTTATGCAATGAGAAGGAAATTGAGCTCAAGTCACTTAGAATGATGGTATACTGTATAAATAATATTCTCATTTTTGAAGGATTAATGTGATATTTTATAAATTTGCAGGGTTATATGTGAAATTATTCCACTCAATTAATTTTCAGGTAGATAATTTGGAGAAGCAGAATCAGGAGCTGTAAAAAATTCTAGATATGTACTACAATCATCACTTGCATGGATGGCCCATGTCAGCCTCCCGTACCGATCTCAGGCCAAAAACCCCCAATACTGGTACAATCTTTACTTATTAGTTATTTATTTAAACATTTAATCATTTATTCATTTTTTGTTCTTCATTTCCTCTCTTTTTCTCAGGTGATTTTTCAGATCCAAGAACTCGTACTTGTCAAAACGTATACATACCAAGCAGAAGATCCATCAAACCGCTGGTACCAATCTCCCAATTCATACCAGTCTCACCCAAACCAAAGCATGAATAATCCACACGAAACAACACCTCATGAAGACATTTGGTAATAACCTCATCCACACAGACTAGCTGGCGCGTACCAAATCATACATTCTTTTTTGTAGCCTACCAAGCAGAAAGGGGTCATCCATATTTCTTATATAATTTTAGCACTCTTGTGTGTCCTAGATGTTCAATGCAGTCACAGTTGAAGTTACGTTTTAGGGTAACATCGTATATGTGTACTAATTGATTGTATTATATTTGTTCTTTAATGTTTCGATAAATGGATGTGGATGTTTGTATATATGAATTACCTTGTAGATTTTTTCAGTTTGTTTTATAATATATTTGTTATTTTTTAAATGGATGAAAACAGACAATTAGTGCAGATTTTGCTAGCCTTACTGCATTATCACCTACGGCCCGTAGGTGATAAGTTGTAGGAGAAATCACTTTCACCTACGGGACTGTAGGGGAAAACAGAGATGAGCTGCAATATTCAACCATTATTACCTACGGACAGACCATAGGTGATAGTTAGCGAAGCCGTAGGTGATAACTGTCACCTACGGGCCGCCGTAGGTGATAGTGACTATTAGCCACCAAGCTTAAACCTACGGACTATCACCTACGGTTTTGGAGGTTTGACCGTACGTGATAACTGTGTTTTTCCTGTGGTGAAATTAAATAACTAATCGTTAGTTAAAGATACTTTTGAATGATTTCATTTTCAGGGGTATATATGAATAATTATGTTTTTCCTTTAAGCTGGGTTGATTTTTTTTTTTTTTTGGAAAATATATGTTCGCTTATTGGGTTTGGATCTATCAAGATCTGAATCCAAAACTAATAATCTGATAAATTAATTATGAGTCTACAGTACTCCACTTTTAGACTCATCTGGATCATTCATCAAAGCTAAGATTTTCAATGTGAAACTGTAAATAAGCTCAAAAGAAAAGTAGGGTTAAAAACTGAGAGTTCACTTTCAAATTCACTAGCTAGCAGAATCGGATTCAGTCAAGAAATATTCTTTCATAGATGGGGTATCTTCCAAGCTTTCGGCTTTTGGGGCCTCCTTCTTTAACCTAGATCCCAAATGAGATTTTTTCAAACAAAAAAAGTAGTGAATTTTTGTGGAATGACAAAATTCTATAGCTTGTTTTTTTGAATGGAAGCTTGAGGAATTCTATAGCTTGTTTTGATGCATGAAAAATACACATGATTCATAGCATAGAATATATATTATTTCAAACGAAGGTCTCGACATCGTCATGCATAACCTCTCGTAGTCTTATATAAACAACTGCTCTTGATCATATTTATTTATTAATATAATATATATTTCACTCATTAAATGAATTAATGGGAAAAAGATGAAATATAAGTATTCTTTTTATTTTCTTTTTTGAGAAATGAGGTATATATGGTTTTAACTTCATATACCAAAAAACTAAGGAAATTTCGTGTTACAAACAAAGGTGATATTGTTACGCCTGAACCCCGATGTAACCGCGACACGACCTATTAGTCGTGCTAAGCGACATACACCAAATTCAGACCATTCCAAACTGTATCTTCGCTCATGAAACCCGTCCATTCTGTCAAACACCTACGCCGATAAGAAAAATAAAATAGAGTAGAAATCATTAGCTAAATAATTTAGCTAAGAAACCGGTTATATTACGACGTAGCTTCTATATGTCTGACTTTTTATAAAAATATATATTAAATATAACTTTTAATATAATAGATTTAAGTATTAAAATAGTCTTTATAATTTCATATGTTAGTCAATTTGGCTGGTTACGGGTCTCTCGAATCCACATGTTTTTCAAAATAATATTTCACTAGTCGCCTTTCGAGCTTTCACACATTCAACTCATCTTGGAGTTTTCACACAATCAAACACAAATTTTGTACAAGCCAGATTAATTAACCCATAACTATCCTCACCGACTAACACGTATGAAATTCTAAATAAAAATATATTCTTTCGTTTTCTTCTCAAAATAGCGTATTGATTTCTTATTTATAACCTTCTATCACATCAGAAATATAATCCGAAGTACTTCTCATAATAATATAATAATATCTCGGAACAAATAGAATAGATACTTAAATCATTCTTATTACTGGATTGCGCAATCGAGATATTAAGAACTAATTACTCAAATAAATCAGAAATTATAAATAATTTTTCATAAAATAATATAAAATAAGTTTAGCGCATATAGAAGTCCATTTACCTGATATTGATCAATCAGATTTGATTTGTATGAAACATTCAATAGAAAAATCCAAACATACAATCGACACGGTATCATCAATCTCGAAAAAACCAATCCAAACGACATGATATACTTGTATTATCAATCTCTCTCTCTCTCTTTCTCTTTCTCTTGTGGATCTGAGAAATGGTGCCGAAAGTCAATAGCTGCGTCTCCTCTCTGTCTCATACCGGTCTGAAACCCTAGAACGACGACTCCTCCCTTGGTTTGGCCTCTCTCTATGCCACTGTCGTGGGGAACCTGTCTCGTGTGGCAGTCGTTTTCGTCGATCTATTAGGTGTGGTGCCGACTCTCTATTCACGGCAATTTCTCCTTTTTGGGTGGCACCGCCTTTGTGGCGATGACCGAGTGTTATCTTGGTGGTTCTCTCTGGACGAGGCGGCAGGCAATGGCGATCTTCTTCTCTTCCTTGTTGGTGCGGCATTGGCGAAGTTGGCAATGGCGGAATTGGCCTGAATCTATCTATTTTTCTTTTCTTTTTCTTTTTTATTTTTATTTTCTGAAGATTGTAATGGATTTTTATTTGTTTAATGAAATGCGGCAAGCAATTTGCTTGCTGCCCCCAAAAAAAAGAAATATACACCATTTATCTATTATTCTTTTTTTCTTTCTATTCATTTTACTGTTTGATATTTTTCTCATTTGGCATGAAGATGCGCCATGCCAAGAAATATAGAGAGAGAAAGTATTTGTAGAGAGAGAGGGTGTATGAGAATTAGATAATTTATAACTCATTTAGAGTCGGCAGCCATGAAGAGGTGCCTTTTATATTTTTATTTATTTTATTCTTAAATATGAATAGGTACTAATGAAGTTTTAGGAGATAACACAATGATGTGTCCCTTGACTTCAACTTTTTTGCGAATTTACCCTTCAAACATTAATATGTATATTTTCAATTATTATTAATGTTATTATTATGATTACCGGATTATAACAGATATAAAGCAGCTCAATGATAGACTTATCTTGACAAGAACAGACAAGCCTTCTAGCTAAGCACCAACCTCCTAATCCAACTGAGCCACTCATAATATTCTTTTTTTTACAATGGATTTTCAATATACTATTCTTGGATATATTGCAAAAAATTTTGGATTTATGTATATTGCTCATAGCATTCATATATTGTTTTGTGGGAATTTTTAATATATAGTTTTTTTAATTTATACATACTATTTTGAATATATATCGTTTTTCAATACACTATTTTTAAATATTCTATAACCTAAATTCTGGTGAATAAATATTATTTTGGTACTTATAAGAAAAAATATAATTGCGCAAAAGAGAACTATAGTGAATTTGTACAATTGCTGACATATTGCAATAGGTAGTATATGGACCGGAATTGGCTTAAGTTGAATTATTTGGAATCTCTATCAAAGCATCTTTCCCCTCTAGAAAATGATAGTAGCTCATGTTGAATTATATTCAGAATCTTCCTATAATTCCCATGTAAACTTGTCAAAATTATTTAAAAAAAAATTGTCAAAAACCTAGAATAAATGGACCACTTTGCAATAATAAGGTGCAAAACTTTATATAGAGATATCAAAATGAAGATTTTCTTTTTTTTTTTTTTTTTTTTTTTTTTTTTTACTGTAACACGACAGTAGGACGGCACTGTAGATATACTATTTTTCCATTTTATATAATGTTTCTCATTTTTATATATTGTTTTGCCATTTTATATATTGTTGTTTATATTCTTTGTGTATTTTTTATTTTTTTTTACTTTTATATAATGTTTTCCCATTTTATATATTGTTTTTCCATTTTATATACTATTTTCATTTTTTATGTATATATTGTTATTAGAAAATAAATTATATATATTGTTATTAGAAAATAAATTATATATATTGTTATTGAATCCGTCGTAAACAATCGTGCTACATTGTCGTCGTGCTCTATCAGGTCTCCTTATATAAAAGAGGAAATAATCCTCATGTCACCCACACTATCATTTCAGAACCAATTAGAAAGTGCCATATATCCGTTCCAAGTTAAGCTCCAATCATGAATAGACAGCTTCATTTCCTTTCAACCTTTGGATTTGCAAATCAGATGGTTTATATTCAACCCGCACATTATAAATTTTAGGGACAAAATGATCATTTGAGCCAAATGAACAGGTCTAAGACACATCCGGCTCGGGGTCTTCTTAATTTACAATCTGATCCGGTTCTTATTAATCTCTCTCTCTCTTTCTCTTCCTTCAAGAGGCCTAATAGGTCAGTTAGATGATCCGATCTGCAAAACTCTGTGATAAAATTTTAGTAATGTGTAAAAATAAAATAAAAAAAATAGTAATTTGGATTTATAGTTACTTTAAGGTGAATAAATAATAAATTGTATTTCTAATAATGTTGAACATATGGAGTTTCAGCTAACCATTGTGATAAACAATTAAAATGGGGCTCTCAAAGCATATATTAGTGAATCTAGTTTCACATGACTGACATTTTCTATTTACGGATTATTTTTATGATTTAGGAACTTATTTAATTTTTTGCTAATGGATCATATAGTTTTCTAGGTTTATTGATGGATTTCATTTGGGGATCATATAGAATCACCGGCAGAAACTGATAAATGCAACTGAAGGGACAAGAAAACTCGATTCTGTACTTCAAAACCCTCTGGATTTCTTAGGATGAAGTTGTGTTTAACTCTGCATCACATGCAATTTCTAGATAAATTAAATAACTAATCTTTAGTTAAACATATTTTTGAATGATTTCAGGGGTATATATGAATAATTATGTTTTTCCTTTAAGCCGGTTTGATTTTTTTTTTTTCATTTTTAGACTCATCTGGACCGTTCATCAAAGCTAAGATTTTCACTGTGAAGTACTGTAGATAAGCTCAAAAGAAAAGTGGGGTTAAAAGCTGAGAGTTCACTTTCAAATTCACTAGCTAGCAGAATCTGATTCAGTCATGAATCTATTAATTGATGCCATGTGATAATGCACGGAATAAAATAGGTTCTTTCATAGATGGTGTGAATTTTTTCAAATAAATGAGATTTTTTCAAACAAAAAAAAGGTTGTCAATTTTTGTGGAATGACAAAATTCTATAGCTTGTTTTTTTTAATGGAAACTTGAGGAATTCTATAGCTTGTTTTGATGCATGAAAAATACAAATAATTCATAGCATAGAATATATATTATTTCAAACGAAGGTCTCGACGTCATCATGCATAATCTCTCGTAGTCTTATATAAACATCTGCTCTTGATCATATTTATTTATTAATATAATATATATTTCGCTCATTAAATGAATTAATGGAAAAAGATGAAAAATAAGTATTATTTTTATTTTCTTTTTTAAGTAATGAGGTATATATGGTTTTAACTTCATATACCAAAAAACTAAGGAAATTTCCTGTAAAAAGCAAAGGTGATATAAAGCAGCTCAATGATAGACTTATCTTGGCAAAGAACAGACAAGCCTTCTAGCTAAGCACCAACCTCCTAATCCAACTGAGCCACTCATAATATTCTTTTTTTACAATGGATTTTCAATATACTATTCTTGAATATTGCAAATTTTTTTGGATTTATGTATATTGTTCATAGCATTCATATATTGTTTTGTAGGAATTTTTAATATATAGTTTTTTTTCTATTTATACATACTATTTTGAATATATATATCGTTTTTCAATTTTGTAATTCTGGTAAATAAATATTATTTTGGTACTTCTAAGAAAAAATACAATTGCGCAAAAGTGAACTATAGTGAATATAGTGAATTTGTACCATTGTTGACAAATTGCAATAGGGAGTATATGGACCGGAATTAGCTTTAAGTTGAATTATTTGGAATCCCTATCAAAGCATCTCTCCCTTCTAGAAAATGATAGTAGCTCATGTTGAATTATACTAGGATAATTCCCGTGCTACGCTGCGGGTTCTTGAGTTTTGTTATTTATACGGATGAAATAAAAACAATCTAAAAATTGTGATCAACATAATTCATCAATAGAACAACATAAATAAAAAAATGACAATCAAGTATGATGAACAATTCAGTTAATACATATCAATAGTATCAAGAGCACGATGACTTGTAAAGTTATCTTTAGAACACCAAATATAATTTTACAAGCTCCAAAGTACTTAAAGAAAATACCCGTCATAAATATAAGTACACTCAAATTCAAATCTAAATCCTAACCCCACATTTTACATTAGCCCTACTAACTCTTCAACTCTAGTCCATGAAATAAAACTAATAATGTATCAATTTTGATGATTCCAACATTATTTGAGCCCACATTTCTTCTTTCCTCACATGAATCTGATAATCTTTGATCTAGATTGATACAATTACATATAAATAAGAAATATTCACGTAAACAACTAATTCAATATTATTCATAGATTTATGAAAAGTTTTAGATAATAATAATCAGACAAGAAAATTCAGTAAAATTACCATTACCCTCATCATGATGTACTTAAATAACTTATCTAAAAAAGGTATCTAGAAGATCAATCAAATATTTTTATAATATGATTGTATAAGTTTGAAGTTATAACTATTGCACAAACATGGCTGGTTTGCAACTTTTATGTGATTCCACCACAATTTCTGTATTTGATGTTCCTTCAGAAATAATAACTATTAACTTGATATTATATTTTTAATTTATTTGTTTTATATTCCAATTAAGTTTCACTATATCTTAATAAATTTGGAATGGAAAAACAATAAAGCAAAAAATAAGGAAAAAGAAAAAGTGAGCTATCTCTTGGCAACGGTATCATGTACCCTAAACATGATATACTTTTGGGAAATCAAGGGCAAGTAAAAATATGAACAAATGAAAGAAAAAAAGAGCCTACCTTTCGATATGAATTCTTTAAACTTGAGCGCGACCATTTTCATGATTTATTTGCCAAAACAAGAATAAAAAATTCAACCCAAATGAAAAAATATATTAAATTTAAATAATGGTTAAATTACAAAATAACCCTAATTTGGTGAACAATTGTTGCAAATAATAATTTTCCTGAGCAGTTATGCTGATTCAATCAACATTTTCTTCTATATATATGCCTTGCATTAAAACCCTTTTTGCATTTTTTGGCCAAATAAATTATATATATTGTATGTTAAACCAATGTTTTATAATTAGTTAATTTTGTATTTGACGAAACTTATATCAGTTCTAAATCAAGAAGAAAATGATTCATGGTTTTTTTCATCAACCTTACGTTACCACTTTAACTGGGACAAAATCTCACCACTTAAATCCAATCCTTCCTCTCTCTTTTTAACTATGCCTTGAATTGATTGATCTCATTAGATTTCTCATAGAGCATAAAACATCACTTTAGCCAATAAAAATGATGCATGATAATTTGCACAAAAGAATTTATAGAAGATCAAAATTTTGTAAAAAATGAAAGGATGTAAATTAAATACCAAATTCAATTGAGTAGTCCTCATTAGACCCCCCACGTGGCCCCTTCCAAAAATCCAAACCCCACTACCTCTATATGGGGTGGTTAATTCAGAATCTTTCTAGAATTCTCACGTAAAATTGTCAAAATTATTTAAAAAAAGAACGGGTCAAAAACCTAGATTGCAAAACTTTATATAGAGATATTAAAATGAAGATGCAAAATTTTAGATGGAGAGAACAAAATTAAATTTGACTTCTTTTATCATAAAAAGAATATTTATATAAGAGAAATGTGTAAACACAATGACAATGTAGCACGACAGCATTATAGATATACTGTTTTTCCATTTTATATAATGTTTTCTCATTTTCGTTTCCTTTTCTTCTTTCTTCCAAGGTCTTAACTCTAAACCATAATTTCCTTTTATTTTTCTTTATTTTTCACAATTTACGCCATAATTTTCTATATCTTTCAAATATTGCACAATTTGCCCGTTTAATATATCTCCAGAAATATTTATAATATCCAATGGTTTAAATTGCGATACAGCGGTCCATAGCGTTTGAGCTTTTTTTGTAGCGGATCGCGGTAGCGGGCGCTATTGCGCTGCTACGACCTCATAGCAGGGAAATGTCATTTTGTATAGTTATAACAAAATTTTCAATATAAAAATCAAAATTAAAATCAAAACCACCATAAATAAAGATATTACAATAATCCATAATTAAACATACACCACACAAAATTCATTGTCCGCATTTGAACATGCGACATAAAATAAACATATGAAAACTTAATTATCTAAAATAAACACACAAATACTTAATTATCCAAAATAAATATTAATACTTAAACTAATTATTTACTCTTCGGATGAAGAGAAATTAGCATTCATTATTTCATCATCTTCGGATGAACATGATGAATCAACTTCATTATTTTAGAAATGTAGGGTTTGGGTTTATCATTTTTTTGTCTTTATCATTTTTTTTGCCTTCGTTTGCCTATGGAGAAAGAAATGTGTTTTATTTTTTTTGGGTTTGGGTTTATTTACTTATTGGGTTTGGATTTAATTACTTATTGGATTGGGTTCGGGTTAATGAATTTCGGGTCTAAATAAAAAAACACTATCCAAATAGCGCTATAGCGCCGGTTTTTTCCGCTATTTCAACCGCAATAGCGCCGCTATAGCGCATGTAGCGGCGAAAACGCTATTGTTGCTATAATTTCATCGCGAGTTGCGTTTATGGGTAATTTCCGCAATTGCGCCGCTATTTAAAACACTGATAATATCTAATATAATTTTATTATTAAATATTATTTTTTTAAGAAACCTTTTTCATGTCTAATAGAAGATTGTGAAATGAAATACGCAAGGAAAGATCATTTGAACGGGCATTTAATAACCCACCAAGGAAAAATATTTAGTTGCTCAATTGAGGGGTGTAAAAGTAAATTCGGGATTAAGGCCAACATGAAGAGGCATTTAATTGAATTGCATGATGATAATAGTGAAGAAGGAATTAATGCACGAAAAGAAGATGAAAAAGAAGAAAAGAGATTTGTTTGTCGAGAATTGGGATGTGGAAAGGCGTTTAGATTTGCTTCTAAGCTCAAAAAACACGAACAATCGCATGGTAAGCATTTATTAATTGTAATTCAACACTAATTAATATTGAATTTGATTTAATTTGTGCAATTGAGCCTTGAATTCGATAAATTTTGCATGAATTAGATACCAATTGTACAAGTATGGTTACATTAAGCCTCATTTTTGGACAATTTTGCATTAATCGTCCCTCAGTTGGAACATTGACTAAATTGAAAGTCAATCTACCCTCAAATTCGCTCCATCTGGTCTTCATTTACCATTAATTGTACAATTAAGCACATAAATAAAAATTAATTCTTTCATACATAAAACAAAATATTATCATTAACTAATTCTTGTTTTCTTTCAATTCTTAATAGTCAAATTGGAATGCACGGAAGTAATTTGCACCGAAAAAGGCTGTTTGAAACACTTCTCAAATGCAAAATGCCTAATAAAGCATGTGCAATCGTGCCATAAATACATCAATTGCAATATATGCGGCGAAAAACAATTGAAAAAGAATATTAAGCGCCACATGAGATCTCATGAGAATGAAGAAATTGTACCAAAAGAGTTTAAATGCACTTTTGCAGATTGTCCCTCCACTTTTTCTAATGTAAGAAATCATTATATATTGTGTTATAATTTTTTTTATCTTTATTTATGTTTGCATAATATTTCTATTAATTCATGCATGTCCCTACTAAACCATGAAATTATGAGAATAACCTTGTATAAAATGGATCTGTTGAAATGAAGAAGGGGTATTTTTGATATTTTGATTGGTATAGTTATTAATTTTAGATTTTATTTTTTGCAGAAATCGAACCTTGCAAAGCATATAAAAGCAGTACATGAAGATTGCAGACTGTACAGCTGTCGCATTTCTGGCTGCAATCAGAAATTCGCGTACAAACATATTAGAGATAATCATGAAAATACCTTTACTCATTCTGTTTGTCAAGTGAGCATATATTTTCATTCTTAACATTCCATCTTTTAATTTTATATTTTAATTTGGGGTCTGATTTGAATTTCATCTTTTATAGGGTGATTTTGTAGAAACGGACGAGGTGTTCAGAACGGGAGAGGGAGGGGGTAGAAAGAGAAAGTGTATTTCCGTTGAAATGCTGAAAAGAAAGAGAATCGCTGTAAACCCTAATTTGGATCAGCCTGTGGCGAGAGATTATTGAGTTAGTTGCTTAATACAGATTAGGGTTTTTTTAGGTTTTGTGGTGATGATTTATAGGGTGAGGGTTTTGTGAAGTGGTAGTGTTTTTGTACTGTTTAGGTGGTAGTGTTTCGTAGTTATAATGTGATATAAGTATGATTTTTTGTGGTTTGTAAAAAGTTAATTGTGGTACTAATGATTACTTTTGGCATAGTATATTGTGTTTACTCTAATTTTGTTATATTCTTGATGTCAGAAAGATCACCTAAATTTATTTTTCTTTTTCGGAATAGAATGTAGAAATATTTTTCTATATTTCATATAACACTATTTTAATCATTCATGCAGAGTAGTTTTTTAATACCAATTTATTTTATTTTATTTTATGGTTCAATTTCATTCTTGCGCGCCTAAATAGTTATAATTCAAGCTAAAGTTATATTGCTTATGTAGGAAGGTTTTGCAGTTGAAGTTGAAATGTGATGTGGAGAAGAAATTGAACTCCTAACCAACTTCCATAATCACGGTTTTATTTCCCTGTGATAATATAATAAAATAAATCTTTATACATATGAAGTAATTGTCAGGAGGAGGGGGAGGGATAACCCCTCCCAGGCCAGATCAAACTCTTCCCCGGCCTCAGATAGAAACTCAATAAACAGGCTCCTGGCTCTAGTCTCGGGACCGCTAGAAACTCAAATGGAAACTGTACAAAACACGAGTGGCAAAACGGGAAATCATAAAAGATTTACTCGACCTTAATTTCCAAGTATTATTTTTTTGTTCTGTATGTCTAATAATATTATTTATGATAATCATTTTATTTGTGTTCTAGTGTTTGCTATTGCTTCCATGTGCTTTTTAAAAGAGTTCTTGAAATTACAAAAGGGGATCTGATAGGTCACGCCGGTACTATAGCACGCTGGATCATGCCGAATCACAATAACAATATATACAACTTATTACGGTGTAATAAAAGTATATATAATTTATTTTCTAATAACAATAAATACATAAAAAGTAAAAACAGTATATAAAAATTAAAATAGTATATTAGAACAATATATACAAATTTGCCAAGCAGTATCGGAGGAGGAACTGATGCTATCACAGGGAATTCCATTCTCTTTCTCTCTGTTCTTTCCGTACCAATATGAGGCCCCTTATTCCGATTTCTCCTCCTATACCAGCCGTGAGGGTCGCAATTATTCCAAACCCTCCTTCCATTATCCCGCATCAGGAAGAAGGAGAAGAACAAGAAGAAGAAGAAGAAGAATTGGAATTAGAATTAGAAGAAGAAGAAGAAGAAGAAGAAGAAGAAGAAGAAGAAGAAGAAATTAATGCTATTGTGAAATTACTGCCAGAGGACCCGTTTTGCATGAATTTTAATGATTAAATTAATTATGTTAGGAGTTTGTATTAGAATTGATATTTGTACTTTAAAGTTTATATATGAGAAAAAATTGAATCGCCTGCATAAGTATGCTTTCTTTTCCAATTGACGTATGGGATGCTTTTAACTGTATTTTTTATATTTTCTAATTTGTTATTAGTAATAACAAACACAATATAATTTGTTCAGTAATTTTGTTAGATAAAAGAAAATCCAATATTGTCACTTAAGAAAACAATACATATAAACTTCACGAAAAAACAGGGCAAAGAAAGTTATTAACTTGTTATCTATTAATTTTACTAGCACACAACTCGCACTTTGCGCACATTACTAAGCAATCCGTTTATGTACCATTCGCGTGGTCAGTAATTACGAATTGTGGTAACAACCAACTAAATTAAACAACTAATAAAATCATTACTCATTAATATCAGTACTGAAGTGTCACAACTGTTATGTACCATTCGCGTGGTCAGTAAGAACGAATTGTGGTAAACAAACAACTAAATTAAACAACTAATAAAATCATTACTCATTAATATCAGTATTAAAGTGTCACAACTGTTACCTCTGTAGAAAGTAAGAAATATTTTGTATATAATGATTGAGAAGCTTTTGGGTTTGGAGGTTTTGACAGAGACCAGGACTCCCTATTTATTCATTTTGCATCTGCTTCATCAAAATTAATATTTTGCACCAAGAAAGAAAAGAAATATTATCTTCTTAACATAGATGAAAATGGCTTTTTAGTTCCACTTATATTTTTTTTATGTCAACCATAGTTTTGAAAATCGGAATCTGGATAGGAACCGGAATCGTTCGATGCTCGAGGAGTGTGAATCAGCCAACTCGGATTGGAATCGGCCGAGTCGAATCGAAGAATCGGATTTTTTTTTAAAAAGTGTTTTTTTTCAATTTAAAAAATTAAAAAATATAAAAAAATAAAAAGACTCAAATAAATTTATATCATTTATATTTGTCATAATAATATTTATTTTTGGAAATGTTACAAAAATCTCTATATGCTAGTCAGACGGTGAGTTACTATCTAGCGGGATTAATATTTTATACATAAATATTTTTATAATAATTTCAATATATATAATATTTTAAATACTTTATTTTGATTTAAGAGGGGGAATGAAATGTATACTGGTAAATGTATGTTTTTGTACGTCATTTTACTACTTGTTTTATGAAAAGTTTCATCCAAAGCAATGCAACCATAGTTATATGTTATCATTATTGGAGAAGGATTGTTTGTCGCAATAATATATATGTCATAATTTTGTATATAATCAATATAAAGGAATGAGAGTAGCACCAAATACTACAAAAATTATCATCAAAATATCCGAACCAACTCCATTTCCTGCCATCTCCATTTCCTTTCTTTTCTTCTTCTTTCTCTTGAAGTTCGACGGCCATGGAAATAGGCCAGCAAAAAATCGAAAACAAATCAGAAAAAATCGCAAAAAATCTTGGACAACTGAATCAGGCCAGAATAGAACCGGTGGCTGCCGATTCCGAGTTGAATTGGCCGATTCTGACTCGGAATCGGCGATTTTAAGAACCACGATGTCAATAAGATTTGAACCTACAATATATATATTTTTTGTTCTGCATTCAACTACTCACTATAAGCCATTGGTATGCTAAAGTTTGTTTAGACACCACAG
The DNA here is from genome assembly GCA_027726005.1 of Juncus effusus. Lineage (NCBI taxonomy): Eukaryota > Viridiplantae > Streptophyta > Magnoliopsida > Poales > Juncaceae > Juncus > Juncus effusus. Next base: position 3,701,930 of record CM050898.1, read on the forward strand.
TAATCTATTTGTATTCGTGAAATAGAGTTTAATTATTTGAAATTAGTACTCAAAATTCACAATTCACAACTAACTTTTTGTTTGAGTAATCATAACCAAGTTGTGCATTAATGAAATAGAGTGCACTTATTTCAAATTAGTATTCAAAATGTAATCACAGCCAAGTTTTTGTTTGAATAATCGTAAGCATACTGTGCATTAAGAAAATCTTAAGTTTTTTACATGACATGATAATTAATAGATGCGACTTTCATATATGGGTATTATATAAGATTCACTTCGCAATTATAAATACAGAACACGTCACCAAAAGCCAAGAAAAAATTATACAAAAAAAAAAATCTACAGATAAACCAAGATTTAAAATCACAAGTTTGTTCACAACCTGGATCCTACTGATTTTATCTCATAGACAAATATTGAAATCAATCTTGTGAGCAGTCACAGAGCCCTCCCTCTAATTACTCCGCTCTTTCCCTCCATCGCCAGCATCTCAATAATTCTCAACCCTTCTTTTCTCGATTATTCATGATTTTTCAAGTCTTTTCCCCTCATTTTCCTTTCATTTCACTGTTATACTTGTTTATTTTACTCTAAATCCATTTTTTTTTAATGCAAGCTTGACATTTCTTTCCATTTTGGGAACGAAAATGAAGAAAAATGCAAGAAATGGACAGAATAAGCTGGCTTCCTGATTGCTTAATTCATCACATTCTCTCTCTTGTCAACCAAGGAATCCGTACGCACGGCCGTCCTTTTCCAAACAATGGATCGATGTGTGGAAATCCGTGCCGTGTCTCGACTTGATTGCGGCGGATTTCAAACAAATTCCATGCTTTCAAGAATTTCACAAATTCCATGCTTTCAAGAATTTCACAAATTCCATGCTTCACCACAAACTTCAGTTGGACGGTTTCATTCTAAGGTGGTTCAATTGTAATGAAGAAAGCCATGAGACCATCAACACATGGATCTCTAATCTCGTCTCGCTGGAACCAAATTACGTTCAGATCGCGTTGTATTTAACAAAGTTGGAAAATTTGAATTTCCTTTCACAACTGTTCAATTGTGTCACAATCGAGGCTCTCGATTTGTGGCCTGAAATTCACGACGGTTGGGCCAGATTAAATCCAATGGTCGTAAATCTTCCATATTTGAAAATTTTGCGACTTTCTTGTTTGGAGTTAAACGATGAGTTTACTCAGAAAATTCTCTCAGGCTGCCCTGTTCTTGAGGAATTAGTCATAGAGAAATGCTTCTTGAATTTGACCGATCAAAAAATCAGTTCTTTCTCTCTCAAGAAACTGATGATTCGGTACAACAAATTCAGTGAAGAGGCGAGATTACGGATTTGGATTCCCGGTTTGTTGAAACTGCAACTTGAAATCCAGTTGGGTCAGGTTTGGTTGGACAATTCGGCTTCTATTGAGTTTGCAAGTGTATATCTAGATCCACTAAGTATGAAAAATGATTACGATGGAAAAGAGTTCAAGTTGTTAAAGGGCCTTTTAAATGCAGAGGAGTATTCAACTAGGGGTTTTCTTACTTGTCAATGTAAGCCCAACTTCTCTTTCTATCTCATCATATTACTCGTTTATGCATAGTTTACTTAACAATTTTATTTCTTTTGTTGTGTGTAAAGATAATGTTTGAAAAGAAACTTTCAGATTTGCCGGTTTTAGAGAAGCTGGAGATCTTGGATCTTAGAGGTTGTAATATAAACAAGGATTTGGAGCCACTCGCTTCATTTCTAAAATTGACTCCTAATTTGGAGAAGCTTTTCTTAAGACCTATCACAGTACGAAATCCAAACATTTATGGACCTTAATTAAGGGATAAAAACAGCGTTAGTCTTTGTACTTTAATTGGTTGCACGTTTGAGTCCTTGTATTATTAATTTAGACTTTTTGTTCCTTGTACTTTAGAAATTGTGCACTTTTAGTCCTCACTTAACATAAGTAATTAACACCATTAGTTTTTTTATGTTATGACCATTTTACCCCTTAAATGATATCAAAACACAATGATTTATTCAAATTTAATAATAATAAAAAATATCTCCATTTATTATTATTTTTGTTGAATTTATTTTTTGTAAAATTAAAAAATATATTTTATCGTTAAAAATTGAAAGGGCAAAACAGTCATTTATTAAAAAAAATAACAGTGTTAACTATTTCCGTTAAATGAGAGACTAAACGTGCACAATTTATAAAGTACAAGGACCAAAGAGTCTAATTAAAAATACAAAGACTAAAAGTGCAACTAATTAAAGTACATAGACTAAATGTGTATTCATCCCCTTAAATAATTATTATGTGATTGTAATAAAATTAAGGTTTTTCTTTTTTAACTAAACTATATAGATGGAAAAGGAGCTGGTTTTTGGAGGGGGGAGAGCTGATGAGATTCGATGTGAAAAGCTGAAGAGTGTTGAAATAGTGTGCTATAAAGGCTATCAAGGAGCGAATAAGTTGGTTCAATATTTGCTATCACATTTACAAAATATAGAAAATGTTAAAATCGTTCGTGTCGATATGGACAAAATCCAGGAATGATTCATCCTCTTAAGTTGCCGCTAGTACATCTGATTTTGTCAAATATTGTATGAATATTTCTGATGAATTGTTGGTATTGAGTTCTGGTCAGAAAGACGCTTTAATAAAAATTGTTTTTTTTTTTTGAGAATTTTGAATAAAAATTGATGATGAGATAAAATCTGGATTTGGGATCCAGGCTGTTAACAAACTTGTGATTTCGAATGTTTGTTTATTTGTACATTTTTTCTTGATTTTTTGTGACATGTGATATATTTAGCACCATTACTCTATAATCCCCATATCCTATTAGGTTGGAGTAAAAAATAATTTATTTAGCACCATTACTAATTGATTAGTTTTGGCTTAGTGTATTATGTTTACTCTAATTTTGTTGTTTTTTCTTTGGGAGTGTCTATATATTTATTTCTAAGTGTCGGTAAGATCAATTAGAAGTCTCATAAATTCATATTTTCTGTTGGAATAGAATATAGGGAAATCAATATTATCAAAATTGGACCGGACATCAACCCGGAAAAGTCTCGGGTCACCGGTTTACTGGTTGGACTGGTGGGTCGACCGGTCGAACTGCTGGTTTTCTTAAATACACTAAAAAACTATTCTAATATACAGAATATTCATTGGTACATGCAAATAAACATAAAAAATGCAATTTCATTTAGATTTTATCATTTGATGCTAAACACATAAAATACAAGTCAATTAAATCTTAGTTCTAATCAAAACTCTGATTGTACTTAAAAAAAAACAATGCCAGTGAAAAGAAATAATTAATAAATAATTGAGTATAAAATATTAGAAAAGCTACTAGATAGTAAAGCTGAAACTTGAAATCACGAGACCTCATAGCTGATTTAAAGGTTGGATCATTAGCCTTAATTAATAAAAAAAATAACCCCAAATCAATCAATCTTAGCAGAAATCAGTCCAAAATCATTCAAATTTAGCCCGAAATCAGTACAATTCAGTCTCAATTAGCCTAAATTAATACTCAATAACGCATAGAACCTTACTAACAATTGGAGTTGAATTGATTCATCTGTCCATTGTTGTGAATGAATTAAAGAGACCAGATATAATTAAGTACTTCAAATTCTAAACACAACCAAAACAATCAAAAAATAAGAGTAATTCATTTATTGATGAGAGAAAAATCACAATTCACAACCAAGCTAAACACGAGTCACAAAATGAAGAACACGAGTCTCTTGGAAGAGAGACTTTAAACTTCAAAATTTAGATAGGAGCTTATCGAACAATTGATTGATGGATCTATTATATTCATAGTTTGTCATCAAAATATTTGGTTTTGGTGATTCTTAATCTTGTTTTTTTTTTTTGAAGGAAACAAGATTCCCCTTGAGTCAATTTCATTGAAACAAGCTTTATACAAAGTCAGGCATGCCTTTATGTGCATCCTGTTACAACCCTCACACTAAATAAACTTCACATGGCTACTTAAGAGACAATCTGACTAACTAAGTATTGGAATATTACATCGCAACCACGAGTTGACATTACATTTAATTCTCCAAAAACATTCGTCTACATTCAGTCGTGAACCTTGAAAAGGGTAAAAGAAATGAACGGATGGAAAAGGGGAAAGAAACAAAGAGGAATAGACAGAAAAAACCAAGAACTGTAAAAAACCGACTTTAAGACTGGTTCATGTTCCGGTTTAACTACTTAAACCGGCCGGTTCGAACAGTTTTTTACGGTTCACATGCATATCCGATTCTATTATCAAACCAAACCGGAAATACATCCGGGTCTGATTTTTTCCGGTCCAACCACCGGTCCGGTCTGGTTTTGATAACACTGAGGGAAATAGTTTAATATATTTCATGTAGAGTAGTTTTGTTTTACTCTAATTTATTCCATTTAATGTTTATCAATCAATTTCACCCTTCGCCCGTCGAAATAGTAAATTCAAACTAAAAGGTAATTGTTTCTGTAAGTAAGATTTTGCAAATTTAAAAAAGAGAAAAAATATATGTTAATACGACACATCACAAATATTTAGCATTGTAGTGTGACTGTAAAGATCAAATGTGGAGAAGAAAGAAATTACAAGGATCATTTAAGCAAGGCCCGTATAGTACTTAGTACTTATATTTATATTATATTTCTCTGTCAAAAAAGTCGTTGTAGTATAGTGGTGAGTATTCCCGCCTGTCACGCGGGTGACCCGGGTTCGATCCCCGGCAACGGCGCATTTTTAATAATTTTTTGCCATTCTCACCAAACGACTAAAACAGCAAAGGGTCAAATAATATGTGAACCCACAAATATATTTAAAATAGTAAAAGGGACCCTATGTGATGCCTGAGTTGCAAGAAAACACTCTTTAATCAATTTAGACTTGTAAGAGTTGAATTAATCTATCTTAATAAATATAATAATCATTTACATTCGTTTCCAAATTAAATTGAATCATAAACTCATCACTATCAGACCATAGCTAATCTTAGTTTCCCAAAAAAATACATATCTTACAATACAATCGATACCAGTTCAAATATGAACTAAACCAAAAATAGTTTCTCATAATTTTATCGCAAGTAAATTTAGTAACACTACATTTATAATTTATACATTTCTCAATTAGGTTAAAAAGAAAAAAAATGAATATGAATTTATATTTCCATGTTTCATACACCTGTTTCCACTTTGTTTACATTGCACAAAAGCTACAAAAAATTAACATATGCCCAAGAAGTATACGTAATTCCAAAACCCAAATAATCCTACAACAATTCCAAACCCCTCATACACACAATTTTCCTTACATTTTGGGGAGGAAATAATAAATAAATCTACACAATAATAAAATCTTCCCAGTATTTCGAATTCCAAATTCCGTATTATTCCTTAAACCCTCATAAAATTTTGCGTATTTCCAGAAAAAAAAACCTAAAATCTGCAAAATAACTCAGAATGGGTCGGCTGAATCAAACCCTCGTCATTTTCACAAAATATAATTTGAGCGTTTTTTGAAGCTTTTGGAAGCAAAAAAATTTGCATGCGTAAAAAATGCGATAATTTTGAAGGATCGTTCGAATATTCCTCCAATACCAAATCCAAATTTTCTTTCGGCGAAATTATGATGAGAGATTTCAAATAGGGAGATTTGGATAGTAAATATTTTATTAATCGAGTCTCATTTCGGTGCCCTTTGTAATTTTTTATTTTTATTGTTTTAAGTTTTTCTAAAGATTCTTCTGGCGGATTTTCATCTTGGATTGCCATGTAATTTATTGCGTATGCATCCAAACTACATGTTGGCAACTGCAAAAAAATAATATATAAAATAAAAATAAAAAATAAAAATATATAATAAATAAAATAAAAAATAAATAATAAATAATAAGTAATATGTTATAAGTAATAAGTGATAAGTAATAAATAAGAAATAAGAAATAACAAACAACAAAGAACAAAGAACAAATAATAAATAAATAATTAAAATAAATAAATAAATAAACAAATAAATAAATGAAAGAAGAAAAGAAACCTCAATGAAGAGCCGGTTGAGATGAAGGCATTTGCATAATCTTAAAAATGTGAAAATATCATTCAAATTTGAATCACACAGCATCATAATAAGCAATTGAAGCTCTTCTAATTTATTGAATTTTCTTATCGGCCCAATTCCATTCCGTCTTGTCGCCGCAATATACTAAAATCAAAATAACAAAAAAATTATTAGTTATAATACAAAGATTTCCAATATAACTGTTCAGACACAACAACTTTTATTTAAAAAAAAGACCACAAAGTAATATTCAGGTAATATATGAATAATGAAAAACAAAATATAAACACACTCTACAAATTATCTATCTATCATTTCAAAATGAGTCACGTTTTTTAATAAAACATCAATATAAAAATCCATGGAACTATAATCTCATTAAAATGTCCAAAAATAGAAAAATAAAAAAAATTTAAAAATTAGATATAAATTATTAAAATTAAATTAATTATTTATTTACGTGAAGCGTGTGGCTACAAAGAGTGAGGGCTTTGACGCTCGCGAGTCTTGCGAGACAAGTAACCCAATTAGTTATTGGAATTACCGAGTCGGGCCCGCTTGCGCTAAAATACACATCTTCAAGCCTATATGCATCTTGAATCGTATACCTAACAATAAAATCACATAATTAATAAAAATCTATAGGGAAATTATCTCACTAATAGGTGGTAAACGAAATGCGCTGTGGCGGTAAGGGAAACATGTTGTGGTGGTAAACGAAAAATGTTGTGGTGTTATGGGTAACATGTTGTGAGGGTAAGCAAAAAAATGTTGTGGGAGTAAGAGATTTTGAGTAATTTTGATTATCGGTATAACAAATTTCTCTTACCAGCACAAAATTGTTGACTTACCACATTCTAGCAATAAATCAGATAAGCAAGAGAGATTGTAAAAATCTATAGGAGAATTAAATTATCACACTTACAGTTAGAAAGACAAATGTTTGGTGGTGGTAAGAGAGTTTTTTTGAGTAATATTAATTATGAGTATAACAAATTTCGGTTACCATAACAAAACATTTGGCTTACGAGCTGCTAGCAAGTGCATTTTCGATTATTGATCTTCAAATGAGTAAAATATCCCTTTAATATATTCCCTTTTATGCAAAAGGGTAGTTAGTTAGTTACCAACAAAATTACAAATTTCATGTATTTTACCTAAAAGTTAATTACCCAAATAATTACCTAACTGAATTACCAATTTCTAAACAAAAAGTCCACTTTTTTACCTTGAGAGAAAATTCCCACTAAATCGAAGCGATTTAAGGCAAGGATTGGAAGTCAAAATCAACTCAGTGGCCTTAGGGCAATCGACAATCGTAAACTTAATTACCAATTTCCAAACAAAAACTCTATTTCATTTTACCTCGAAAGAAAATTCCCACTAAATCGAAGCGATTTAAGGCCAGGATTGGAAGTCAAAATCAACTCAGCAGCCTTAGGGCAATCGACAATCGTCAAGCTCCTGAATTTCGATCCGGCTGAGCAAATCATAACCTTCTTGAGCTCTTTACACGCTCTGATGTCCAAAACCCTCAAATCCGGACACGAAGCCACAATCTTTTTCACCGCCGCATCAGTCAGAGTCACTGAATGAAGAAAAACCGATTCGAGCTTCGTCAAAGCGGAGCTGGAGGCTGTGAGATGGATTCCGCGGAGCGAGAGGTGCGTGAGGATGGGCGAGTTGAGCGGGAACTGGAAGGTTAAATTCCCCAAAGATTTGCGCTTGGTGGGTCGCCGGAGGCAGAGGTCCGGCGGGCGGATGTCGAGCCGGAATTCCTCGACGGCGCAACAACCCGCGTAGTCCAACCATTGTTTCAGATCTGCTTGCCCAACCTCGCCTTGTTTGAAACCAATCGAAAACCTATCCATCCTGCGCCGCCCCCGCTGGGCGAGAACTCGGTTCGTGTAGGCAACAAATTCCTCTTCTTCTTCGATGAAGGAAGAGGAAGAGGAGGAGAGGAAGAGGGAGGAGGGAGACGGCCAGCGGTAGGACCAGAGAGAACGCCATTTGGAGGAGAGGACGCCGGTGATGATGGCGGATTTTAACGGGAGGAGAGTGAGGATGTGGAGGCGGAGCACGTCCGGGAGGTCGGAGATCCGGTCGACGGCGTCGCCGGAGGCCGGAGCGCCGGCGCCGGCGGCCGAATCGGCGGCGAGACGACGCTTCTTCATCTTCGCCATTGTTAGTTTTTTTTTTCTCTTTCTTTTCTTTTCTTTGTTTCTTCTTCTTGTTTGTTTATTTATGTAATCTTTTTTTGACTGATTTTGGGTTATTTATAGGTTTGTACACCAAGACAATGTTGGGATTTTCTCTTTTGATTTTTTGTGAATTTATGTTTTGAGTTTTGAATTTCAAAGGTGGAATGTAATTTTAGGGGAATATGGTTAATAGTTAATGCTGGCTGTAAAGGGTTAAAAAAGGATACGGTGGATTTTGGAGAAATGGTGTTTCATTCATTGGTTTGTTGGGAATTTTGTTGTAGATGAAAGGAATGGCTCAATGAATGTTGGCTAAATAATGTTTTGGACATGACAATGTATTTTTGACAGGGAGAATTTTTATTTAGTATTGTATATAGTTTGTATTTAAAATATTATATAATTATATTAAAATAAATTAACAATTTATAAATAAAATGTAGTCTATTTTAAATTATATATATATATAATAAAATGTTATTTTAAAGTAATACAAACAAAAAAAATTATTACTGTACGTATTAAAATAAAGTTCAAACTTTCCTAAGCACCAAATTGAAAATAAAATAAAAAAAAATAAAAAAAACAAGTAAATAACTAAATGTTATATTTTGTTTTCATTTTGCAAATAACTAAAGGTTGCATCCTTTCATTTGATAACTACTCACAACCTTTAGAATTTAGTAAATAATGAAGAGTTGTATCATTTTTGTTGAGTAAGTACTTACAATATTTGAAATTTGGTAAATAACGAAAATTTATTATTTCATTTTGATAACTACTCACAACATTTAAATGGAGCAATGTTTGATTTCAGGGATTATATGATACAAGTATTCATTCGAATCATGAATTTGATTAAAATTCATCGTTTGATTATGAGGATTTTGGGATATAGAATATTCAAATCCTTAATTTTAAAGATTTTGTAATATGCATACCAAACTTGTACAACAAAAAATCCAAGAACTTTTCTTATAACAACCCTCTCTCTTCTTGCAATGTACACCAAATTCAAATCAAACAAGATAAATGAATTTGTAAATTCATGTAAAAAATACATCCTATCTAGAAGTCCTTCAAATCAAACAATATATGCTATCAAAAAGTCATCCAAATCAATTAAGCATCACAATTTTTATTCACATCCTCTCATCATGCCCAATGAGCGAACACATTATACTACTATATATAAAAAATGGTCATGTTTCTTTCCACGTATCAAATTTTGAGGTCTCACACATGAAATTATCAGAATACCCCTGAAACAATCCTACCTCACTAAAATATCAAGGGTAATAACCTCCACAAGTCAAAAGAAGAGTATTTATTAAATTATTTATTGAGAGATGGATATCTTTATAAATACCTATTTGTTTGTTGAAATAATGTATGGGGGACTAAATACAGAAGTGGCAAAATCGGACATAGACTTGAGTAATTCATGCCTTCATGGTGCGCATGCTCAATGGGTTCCCACCTATTTTTACTCATATGAATCCCCAATTTGAGCCCTTGGTATGCTTTGATTTGTTATGAGTCCCCAGTTTGAACCTAATAAGTATTTTTATTTTTTTTATTTGTAATTTATTAAGTTATTTTAAGGAGTTATAATATATAATAAATAGTATCAATAATAATATAACATATTTAATATTGGATAATTATAATGTAACAAATTAATAATAGTAGAAAATAAAATAAAGCTTTTTTAAGCAATAAAATTATAATCAATTTTTTGTATTGTGATTAATATTAACAGAATAATTATACATGATCATAAGTTTATAGCATTTATTTACAATAAAAATCTCATGAAACATGCCTTATGCTCTATAAAAGTCTAAAAAATCATCGTTCACAGGATCGACTAATTAACATATATCAAAAAGATCGTATATTTAGCCCGAAGTGGAGCGAGGGTAGATTCTAGTTCTTACTTCTTTTTAATGCTTAATATCTCCAAATTGCATGTGGAGCTGACACGTGTTCATATGAGATTTGATAACGTCACCCATTTTGCACTCAAATAATTCTCCATATGTATTTCTTATTCGATATGCATCCCCATTTTGTACCCAATAAATAATATTATTTTTTATAGAATTTATTAAGGATCCCTAATTTTAACACAATATCAAGTCTCTTTATGCATTTTCATTTAATAAGGATTCCCAGTTTGAACCCAATAATTATTTTCATTTTTATAATTTGTTTTTAATTATACATGTTATTAGAAGTAAAAATGTCACATATATGTATGTATATATGTTTAAATATGATTTTACTTACAACCAAAAAAATATCTCACTTTTAATCATATAATTTAAAATTATTATGCATTTATCAATTAACTACTGCGTGGTTAGTCAAATTCACTAATAATTATGGTCTTAAAATTTCAAAACATATTAACAATAACTTCATGATTTTATTTCAATAATAGCATGAATTGTTATAAACAATACAAATTAAATTATAATTGATATATCTCACTATTTTTCGTTATAGGAGTGTATAATATAAAAATATCATATATACACCTTAAATCTTAACGTATAGTACATGATAAAAGAGCCTACTAAAATACATATGTAGAATATTGCAAAATCTCAAATTATCTGTTGCCCAACAAATTTCATATTTATGACATTGCTGTTATATGATTTTCTAAGTTTTAAGTCACAAGTGATAAAATATTATTTTTTCACATTTAATGCAAAAAATGTTACAAAATATAATAATTGCGGTAGAAAAGAAAAATAACATGGATATAGTAAACAATACAAATTAAATTATAATTGATATATCTCACTATTTTTCGTTATAGGAGTGTATAATATAAAAATATCATATATACACATTAAATCTTAACGTATAGTACATGATAAAAGAGCCTACTAAAATACATATGTAGAATATTGCAAAATCTCAAATTATTAGTTGCCCAACAAATTTCATATTTATGACGTTGCTGTTATATGATTTTCTAAGCTTTAAATCACAAGTGATAAAATATTATTTTTTCACATTTAATGCAAAAAATGTTACAAAATATAATAATTGCGGTAGAAAAAAAATAACATGAATATAGTAAACATTCTTATTTGAATCCATGCAAAACTAAAAACATGCATTAACTAAGATGGTCATAATAGGTAATATCATATAAATTCGTCATGTTCAATTTTTTAAAAAAATAATAAGCTACAAAATTAAAAATTATGCTATTAAACTATGAAATATATGACTATTATTTTTATCATTTCCGATAAAACTATTAAGTCCGAAGCGGAGCGAGGCACCCTCTCGCTTCTTTTAAAGTTGGATAGGTGGAGAATGGATGACATATGTCCCAAGTGGGGATCTTAATATCTGATATTCATATTATAAAGCGAGTCATTTCATGCCAATATATTCTTTGCACAAAATAACCATATAATTATGGATTCTTTTTTATTTTTCTCTTTATTTTTTAATAAAAATCTTAACTTTAAATTTATTACCATATATCTCATCCAATATTATGACTATTAAAAGTGTATCATAGGTGTAATTTTAATCAATATTGAGAGTCTTTTAATGACCAATAGCGAGTCAACAGGTGAGGCGTGTCTTATGGGTCACACAATATTTTCTGTTTTCTTTTTAAAAAAATATTAGTTTTAAATTTATTACGCTAGATGTCATCCAGTATTGTGCTTATTAAAAATGAATGGCATTACTGCTATTTCAATTACTATGAAGAATCTTTTTTAACGGCCAATAGTGAGAATCATAGCTAAGTGGGTCCCACATGATTTATTATATTTTTCTAGATTTAATTTAATAGGGACGGAGAGAAGAATGAGTTAACTTTTCATCTTTTCGAAGAGAAGAATAAGTTAAATTTTCATCTTCTTCTATTTTTGCTTGGATTTAATTTCATTATCATTTCTTCAATTTCATATCTCTTTGTTCTTCAAAATTTTTCCTACTTAAGTAGTCTATAATCTATGATTAAAATTAACATGTGCAATTCTATATGTGAAAAATTAATTTTTCTATCTTTTGGCTCAACTATTATTATTTTATTAAACTTATTTTTTTGGATATAATTTAATTAAATTATTATTTTTAATTGTATATTATTTTTAGTACATTCCGAAGCGGATCGAGGGCCCACCTAGTTAGCTTTAAAATATAAAACTAGAAAAACTAGTTTCTGGTTGTATTTTTTAGCTTTCAATATTAGATCTTGTCATTTTCATGGTGAAACCAAATCACTCTCAAATCCTAAACGTGATTCTTACCAACATGAATATCGTCATTACTAATGAACTTGTCCCAAACCAGTGCTGCAGCTTGTAGTCTAATTGGTTAAAATATTTGCATGTATAGACAAAGATAATGGATTCAATTTTCATAAAATACAATTTAGCACATATTTTAAAAAGTTTTTCAATCTAATGGTTGAACATAAAAAAAAAAAAAATAGTGCTGCTCTGAGATAAGGTGATCTAAGAGATGGGCACATGCTTAGTTTCTGGTTGAAGAAAATGAAGATGATCATCATAATCATTAATCACCCATCCAACAAAATAAAAAAACGAACTTTCAGGTGACAAAGCATGATAGGAAAAGCTTCACTAATAATGAATGTGAAAAACATGTTGACCGACACATTTATGCATTTGGCCAGCAAAACGAATCTCGAGTCGAAATATCTCGCTAAGCACCAATTAACCAAGAAGCCCTTATGGCCATGCAAAGCCCACTCTCATCATTTCCTACTATTTTTACTTTGAACGAATGAATCCGTAAAATACTGTTGTTGTAGTGGTGTGAACGTTGGACTCTGGTCCCGGCCACCAGGGTTCAAACTCTGTTCTTATACACTCTTTGCATCAATTTTTAAAGTTAATTTTGAAATCTCATTCAAAAATCAAGAATTAAGAATGGCTGACCCAAGAATAAAATTTGAGAAATTTCTAAGAAGGCCCTACATATGCTGAAATCGCAAAAAGAACCCTAAATTTTGCAAAGAAAATTGCACAAGGTTTATATTTATCACATGAAATTCAAAAAAAAAAAAAAAAAAATCAATATTCAGAACTTCAAAATATTATAATCATACTTATTCTTTGAAAGCACAAAAAATTCGAAATACTTTTTCATCTTAATTTAAACTAATTAAATTATTTTGTATACATCTTAATTACTTTAATGTGGTTAAAATTTTCATTTTAACTTTTACATCAAATTAAAATTATCCTTACTAAATTAAAGTATTTCAAAATTGACCTTAAATATTTAAGATTTAAGATTCACTTCTAAATTTCTTTTAAGAAAACAAACAATCCATCCAAAGCGGAGCGAAGGGCACACTAGTATTAGAATATTGTTAATCAAACAAAACTAAGTTACATTTATCGTTGTGGCACAAAGGCTTTATGACTTTCATGTGATCCTTATGAATAGTTAGCATACTAAAAGTATTGATTATCTTCTATAAAATCTTTACAAAATTCCTTTTTATATATACATAAAGTAACTCTTTCATATTTGTTTTTGTGAATCGCTCAATATGCGATTACTTATTGTTACTTATATTAATAAGAAGTAGTAATTACAATATAAGAAAAGAAAGTAAAATAAAAAGTAATAAAACTCTTTCATATTTTACTCGATGAGATAGTTAATATTTTTTATTACATATATAATCATGAATATATATTGTCAGTATAGCATAAGGTGCAATAATAACATTTTTTGTTATTATTGCAATAATAACATTTCTTTTGGGATGATTCTCCGGTCCGTCACTTTTAAAATTCTATCAATATATTAAACGTAAGAATTTGAGCCGACTGCTTTTCAAAAAAAAAAAACATTTCTTTGTTGTTTATTTTGAATGAAAACTATCAACACGACAAAAAAATACAGCTAACAAATAATATATCTAGGGAGTACAAAAGTGATATTTTAAAAACACTAGTGACGAAAATGCAAATTATCTAAAATTTGTTTTGTTTTTGTTGTTGTTTCACTGTAATAACTACGGTCCACAACTAACCAATCAGCTATAGACACATAGATACATCAAGTGAAGAATTAACTAAACTTGCACCATATGATAGATTGGCTTAGCAAAGAATAGTTGAGTTTAACACCATTTCTTTTCTCTCTCTTTCTTCTAAGCGATTCATATGTCCACCCGCCTCTTCCCCTAACGGATGATCACCGAATTTCATTCTTCTCTCGCTCTATCTCTGCCTCGGTTGGATTACAGTCTTCTATTTCGACTTGTGGAGAATTCCTTCTCTCTCGGAATTCGGCCGATGAATATTGAGCGGATCTTACAAATGGCCAATGAGATTGAGGTGAAGATTAACATTTTGCAACCAATTGTAAATAGACGACTAGATTGATTTTGAAGTTATCTAGCTTTTAAATTGTGCTATCCATGCAAATATTGACAGTCAGGGATAATAAGTTAGGAGCTTTTCAATTTATGCAACAAAGACAGAGGTTTAGTCTCGCCTTGGAGTAGAAAGAAAAATAACCCCAAACTGATACACCTGTCTTGGCTATAGTTCCATTCATATTGAGCTGTAATTGGTTCATGTGTTAGCTGTGAGAATTTCATTGGGTTATTCCAGTGCAATTAGTTCCTTTGGTATTTTATATTTCCAATTTTCATTCATTTTCATGTATGGTAGGTATCTCCTAATTATTATTTATTTTTACTTTTTGTTGACAATTTGTTTAAAATGCATGAACCAGACACACTTACTGATCAAATGCATTTGATAGAACTGGCACACTAACTACTGGAAAATTGATGTTTAAAGCATAATAAAAACAATAACAAAAAACAGAATAATTTTTTTTTTTTTAAATATACTGCAACTTGTTCAAGTACGTTTTACTCATTCCAATAGAGAGAGTTTTAGTTCGATCATTATCAGATATCTTCTGAGAACTATTGAAATTGAGGAATTCCGAATCTTTTCATTGCTCAAATCCCTGGATTCGATTTGACACGGAAAATAATAATAACAGCAATCTAGACGAGAAGATTAAAAGGGATTGACTAGGTCCAAGCTTGAACCAATCTATCTGTCAAATGTCTTATTGTGTGCCAAATTCCTGAACTCAGGGTCTTTTAGTTCGATCATCATGACATATCTAGGGAAGTAAGAATATTATTAATTCACAACAAGCTCGAGTTTAATTATATTCTGAGTTTGTTATAAATGCTGAATATTTGTTTCATGATTATACACAAAGCATTCTATTGAATTAATAATGGTGTAAACTCGTGAATAATCTGGAAATTGGAGTTGGGAGCATGAAATGCTTACCTGGCAAAGAGGCCATTTTCCTACTCAAAGTGGTGTTAAGGTATTAGCTAATATCAGCATGATTATGGAATTTTCGTTCATAACCTTATTTTGAGCTTTTTATAGTTTTTATTTTATTTTGTTGCTGTTGAAAGTGAAAAATGTTAAAATTCTATAATTTTTTTTTTTTTAGATAACATTTCCATTTCTGAGGCGTGAGTACGAACTGAGGCAATATCAACATTAATAAATAAAGCAAATTATTGAATAATGATGCTAACTGGTGACCATGAATCAAGTGCACTGGCACTGGCTAAATGGTAGGAATAAAATGAAACTAAGCAGATTTTGTACAAGGATTTTCGACACGAGTTTTCACATTTTTTTAGGGTAAAATTAGAATTTCAGTAGGCTTCTTTTGAAGATAATTTGTTATATAATTGTCAAATTGTACATGATTATTATTGATGATGTCTAAGCAATACATATGATATTTATCAATATATACATTTAACTTTTAATTTTTTTGCTTGAGATATATATTTATTCTGTTCAAACTGAGAAACTGGAAATCGTGGTGTGTATGTGTAATTCGATATGAAGTCTCTATGATGTTAAAATAGGATAAGCAGTCAAAGTAAATACTAAAATTGATTGTTAATTTGTTTCTTCAAAATTGAGAGGAAGCACACCATTGACAAGTTTAGTGGCTTCACCAGTTCATCTCTCAGAAGAGGAAAGAAAAAATAGAACAGTACCGACCATGATGAGAGCTGCGGTGAAATCGATGGGTAATGTCAATTGGTCAGGCTCACCAACGGTAGAAGTGCTTTTTTCATCTTTGTCACATACAAGATCTCAAAAACAAAGGATACAAAGAAAAGAGAAAAGAACTGGAGAAAATCAGTGTAAATTCAATAGAAATTGATTAAATTCCAAAATAATTTAACAATTTGTTTTTTCAAATGATCTTTTCCAAGAATTATCGCATAGTCAACTTAACAAAGTTAAGTCAACATAGACAAATCATGTGATCTTCATGAATAACAAATAGTTTTCAATGTGACCCTACAATTACCTGCATGTGTGAACATAGTAAGTATGATCTTTATACTAGTGCATATGCACAAATCCGTGTATAACAAATAATTTCCAATATAATTTACCTGACAAATGAGGATTTGTGTATCACCTTACAAAAACTAGGTCCTTGACGCTTTATCAACTACTTTGACACAACTGTCATAAGGATGATATACCACTCATTTTAACATCTGAAATAAGACCAAATTTTACTGGCTCAAGTGTTAAAACATTTAAAATTTTTTGAAATAGATTTTAAGTTCGAATCCCGTAATCTTATTTAGTACATATTTAGTACAATTTATTAACCTACAAATTGTAAATTCGATCTAAAAAAAATAACATAAGAAATAAGAGAGCCGTTCCACCAAAGCCAATGTTCTTAAACAAAAAAACATGGGCCTAGCTACTAGAACATAATGGACGAGGATTGCCATAAAATCGTGATCCAAACAAGTTACTCTAACATGTCTCAAAAATTAACAAGTTTCATATACAATTCAGAGCTTAAACTCATGTATTTTCCCGCCTCTCTCCATACATGAAACCCAATACCAACAAGCTCATAACTCATACGGCCATGGCAGGCAATTCTTCTTCCCTCCTTCCTCCTTCTCCTTCACCTTCACGGTCTCAAACTCCAACCACTCGCCATCTTCTTCTCCTTCAAACCCCACTAAACCTCAAAAACCCTTTCATGGCAAGATTCATCCATGCCCACTCAGTCAAAACCGGACTTCTCTTCTTCAGCGCTTACCTAAGAAACAACCTTATAAACTCTTACATCAAAACCGGATTTCCTTCTGACGCTCAGAAACTGTTCGACCAAATGCCCAACAAGAATATCTTCTCTTGGAATACCATTCTTGGCTTGCGTGCCAAGTCAGGGGAAATTGAGCTTGCACGTGAAGTGTTTGATAGAATACCTGAGCGAGATTCGGTTTCGTGGACCACACTGATTGTTGGATTAAATCATGTGGATTGGTTTAAAGAAGCAATTGAGATGTTTTTACTGATGTTAAAAGCTGGAGTTTGTTTAAAGAAATTCACTTTTACGAACATTCTTTCTGCTTGTGGTGTGTTAAAATCGGCTCAGGCCGGTAAAAGGATTCATCCTTTTGTTGTGAAATTAGGGTTCAGTAATTGTTTACCAATCGGTAATTCGTTGATTAACATGTATGGTAAGTGCGGGAATTATGATACAAATTATCTAATTGTTTTTGTTGTTGGACTAATCACTCAGTCACTGAAATAATTACGGTCCACAATTAATGGTATATGACACATGTGACCCACAATCTCTCCGTTCCGTTCTGTAACTAGAGACGAAAAAGTAATTTGTTCAAAATTGTACAACTGCTGGGGAGGAAATACATCGTTGACAAGTTTAGTGGCTTCTTCTCCAGTTCATCTCTAAGAAAAATAAAAACTCTAAGAAAAATAAAAAATAAAAGAAAAAAAAATTGAATCAACCACGATGAGAGCCGTGGTGAAATCGATGGATAATGTCAATTGGTTTGGCTCGCTAGCCTTGGAAGTGCTTTTTTCATTTTTGTCACATACAAGATCTCAAAACAAAAGATACAATGAAAAGTGAATACAACTCGAGAAAATCAGTGTAAATTCGATAGAAATTGATTAAATTCCAAGATAATTTAATAATTTGTTCTTTCTTTATTATCTTCTTGCAATAAAGTTGGAAACAATTTTGGATATAGCAAATGACTTTTTCCAACAATAATCACTTTAATCAACTCAACATAGACATTCTTAAAAAAAGTTATTTCTTATAGCTAGTAAAATGCCGACAAAATTTATCACTCGAGCATGACTAGTGAAGCATTTCCGGATAAGTTAAGAAGTTCCTAGAAATGTTTTGTCATATTATCACCTATTTTTAAAGAAACTGATATGCGTTTTGTTTTCCTTGTTTTAAATTATTTTATCATGAGCAAATTGAGTTAGGTTTTCTCCAAAATCTAAAAAAAAAGTTTTATTATCATAGTTTTCGATAGATCTACAGACATATCAAGGCATAGTTTTCAACAATCTATTTAATATCGAACAAGGAAAAATAAAAGACATGCAACAAAAATGTTTCAATATTTCGTTAATAAACAATGCTATAACAAGTTATATTTATGGTAATTGCATCACACAATCTTTATGACTTAAATCATGAGATCTTCATGAATAGTTTATCAATGACCCTAAAATTACCTGCATGTGTGAACAATGTAAGTGTGATATCTGTACTAGTGCGGATGCACAAATCCATGTATAACAAATAGTTTTCAATATGATTTACCTGACAAATAAGTATTTGTGTATCACTTCAAAAACAAGGTCCTCAACCGGCTTTATCAACTATTACATACAACTTGACACAACTCTTATAAGGATGTTATATCAGTACTCGTTATAACATTCGAAATAAGACTAAAAACTTATTAGTTCAAGCGGTAAAATACTTTAAAACTTTGAGAAAAAAATTTAAATTCAAGTCCGAGCAAACGAAATTTCATTTAGCACATATTTAATAAAGTCTATCGATCACAAATAGTATGTTTGATCTCAAAAAAGAAAAAACAGCATCAAGAAATAAGAGAGGCTTTGCCTCCGAAGCCAATGATCTTAAACAAAACATGGGCCTAGCACATAATGAATGAGGAGGATTGCCATAAAATGGTGATCCAAACAAGTTCCTCTAATAACATGGTTTTAAAATTAAAAACTTTCACCGGAAATCATCTTCGATCGAGGAAAAAGTAATGTTCTTCTTTGAAAGAGTAATTGCTAAGTACTTAAAGCAGCTTCTAATTTATTCCTAGCCAAACGCGTAGCTAGAATTCTTATGTAGGATCATTCTTCCTCTTTTCTTTTCTTGTTATTTGTTGTAATTATTAATCTAATTTTGTAAACCGAACAATTTATTTCATTAATGAAATTTTCAAGAGTATGCACTCGCAAACCCTCCCTCAAAAAAAAAAAAAATGAACAACTTTCATATACAAATACATGGACTCATGTATCATCCCGCCTCTTTCTCTCTGTATATGAAACCCAACAATAAGCTCATGACTCATGCGGCCATGGCGAGCCATTCTTTCCTTCTTCCTCCTCCTCCTTCTCAAACTCCAATCAATCTTCATGTTTCTCTCCTTCAAAACTCACTAAACCTCAAAAACCCTTTCATCTCAAGATCCATCCATGCCCACTCAATCAAAACCGGGCTTCTCTTCTTCAGCGCTTACTTAACAAACAACCTCATAAATTGCTACATCAAAAGCGGGTTTCCTTCCGACGCTCAGAAACTGTTCGACCAAATGCCCAACAAGAATCTCTTCTCTTGGAACACGATTCTTGGCTTGCATGCTAAGTCAGGGGAAATTGAACTTGCACGTGAAGTGTTTGATAGAATGCCTGAAAGAGATTCGGTTTCGTGGACCACGTTGATTGTTGGATTAAATCGTGTGAATTGGTTTAAAGAAGCAATTGAGACGTTTTTACTGATGTTAAAAGCTGGAATTAGTTTAACGAAGTTTACTTTTACGAACATTCTTTCTGCTTGTGGAGTGTTAAAATCAGCTCGGGCTGGTAAAAAGATTCATTCTTTTGTGGTGAAATTGGGGTTTAGTAATTGTTTACCGGTTGGTAATTCGTTGATTAACATGTATGGTAAATGTGGGTATTATGATACCGCTCAGTTAGTGTTTGATAAAATGTCGATAAGAGATGTTTCTAGTTTTAACACCGTGATTTCATTAAATGCTCAAACGGGTCAAATGGGTCACGCTTTAAAGCTGTTCGATGAAATGCCAGACCGAAATGTTATTTCATGGAATGCAATTTTAGCTGGATTTAACCAAAATGGGTTGGATTTAAAAGCTTTGGATTTCTTCTCTCTCATGATGAAAAAATGTAATTTAGAACCTGACAATTTTACCCTAATTAGCGTTTTGTCCTCTTGTGCCAATTGTAAAATGTTAAAACACGGAAAGCAAATCCATGCTTATATTCTAAAAAAAGGAATAGTATATAACAAACAAATTACAAATTCTCTTATTTCCATGTACGCAAAATGTGGAGAGGTAAAAGTTGCGCGAAGAATTGTAGACAATTGCGTAGAATCTAATTTTGACCTAGATGAAATTTCATATACGGCTCTTTTAGAAGGCTATGTGAAAAAAGGCGAGTTGGTAAAAGCAAGAGAAATATTTGACATGATGAAATATAGAGATGTAATTGCATGGACCGCCATGATTGTAGGTTACGAGCAAAATGGGCTTAATAATGAATCCATGGATTTATTTAGGGTTATGATAAAAAATGGTCCGAACCCTAATTTTTACACTTTGGCTGCAGTTTTAAGTGCTTGCGCGCATTTAGAGGCTTTGGATTTGGGTAAAGAAATCCATTGTAAAGTTATTAGGTCAGGACAAATTGATTCTGTATCAGTAAGCAACGCAGTAATAACAATGTACGCTAAAAATGGTGATATTACAGGGGCAAAACGGGTATTTGATAAAATTAGGGACCAAAATGAAAATGTTACATGGACTTCTATGGTCGTTGCGTTGGCCCAACACGGGTTGGGAAAAGATGCACTTAAATTGTTCGATGAAATGACCAAACTTAAAATAAAGCCTGATTATATAACATATATTGGTGTTTTATCTGCATGTGTACATGTCGGTTTGGTAGAAAAAGGGAAATTTTACTATAACCAAATGCAAAATGTGCATATGATTAAACCGAATATGAGTCATTATGCTTGTATGATCGATTTATTTTCTCGCTCTGGTAAATTTGAAGAAACAGAGGACTTTATCGCAAAAATGCCGTTCGAGCCAGATAAAATTGCATGGGGTGCAATTTTGAATGCTTGTATGGTTTATAGAAATGCTGAGGTGGCAAAAAAGGCGGCCGAGAAGTTGCTATTCCTTGATCCTTGGAATAGTGGTGCTTATTCCGCGCTGGCTAATGTTTATTCCGTTTGTGGTAAGTGGAATGAGGCGGCGAAAGTTTGGAATGAAATGAGGGATAGAGGAATTAGAAAAGAAAAAGGGGTTAGTTTGATAAATGCTCACAAAGAGAGGTTATGTAAAGAAGAATTGGGGTTGGAACATATAAAGTATTAATTAATTATTATAATTTTTCGTAATTTGCATCGAAATAGCCAATTTTTTAATTCTACACTTTTCTATATTTAATGAATTTCAATTTTGAAATTGTAATACTTAAAAATTGCCCACCAATTCATATTTTTTTCTAAGGGCTTTAAAGCAAAAAAAATTCAATCCTACAAGCTTCTGCTTCTATATCAAAAGAAGAAAAAAAAATGCAACTTAATCGCAAAAAAACAAAAGTTCCTAATAAGCTCATGTTATTTTGAAGTTCTAAAAATGTTCTTTGATGTTACAAATACAAATTCTCTCACACAAGTTACAAAAGTTACATCACACCAAATATATACAAACATCTCTCATGGTTTGTTAAATGAACTACATGGTCCAAAACCTAAATGCCCAAACAAACAAACAAACCATTTGAATTATTTTATTATATTATCCCACAAACTAAAGCCTATATTCCTCAAAAGAAAAAATCATAACACAACTCATCTCCACGCATTAAATGCATATATCATCACCAATAAAATGACATCATTTCATTGATAATTCCATACATAAATGCATACATTATCATCAATAAAATGAAATTATTTCATTGATAATTCCATACATTAAATGCACGAAATTAATGTTTTGAGCATTTCTTTCCCCACCAACTTCTTTTCTTCTTTCCATAAACCGCCTTTTCAAGCGCGATTTTGGTCTCGTGCAATTTTGCCCTGTAATCTTTTCTCCAAGCGAAAAATTGAGCTTTCAATTTTTTCAAATCCTCTAACGGGTTGTTGTTATGACCCGTTTGAGCAAGAGCCTTTGCTCCCTCTTCAAAATTCCTCTTTTGGGTTTCGAATTCCTTCATTAGGGTTCCGACCGGATTTTGGTTTTGTTTTGGATTGTTTGGGGAAATTTGTTGTTTAATTTCTTGATTTTCTTGATTTACGATGCCGTTTGTATTTTCGCTTTTTCTTACCTACATAAGATATAGAAAATTTGTAAGAGTTGGAAAAATAATTTATCTAGTTGGTGAAATTCAAGATATTTTATGAAATATATAAATTGACAAGTACACATAATTAGCCAACGTCCTAGAAACAAACCCTAGCAATTTAGGTAGGAACGAGACTTTATTATTTTAATAGTATTTTAATTGGTTATCGTTATATCATGGATTGTAAAATCATAAATTCCACGGTCATCTAGATTTCTAAATCCATATCTAGACCTAATTAAATTTCTAAAATGTGAAATTTTCTTTAAAAAAAATTATTTCTTCAAAAAAAATAAAAAATAAAAACGAGGGTTCAATAATTTAATATGAAAAAATAATAATACCTGTAAAGAAGCGGTGATTTCTTTTTCTTTTTTGTCCAGCTCATTTTCCAAATTCTTGATTTGTGACTCATATTTCATGCACATTTCTTTGTAATCAAGTATTTGCTTTTCAAGCGTAGAGAATTCCTCTTTCATTTGTACAACTTCACTTTCTGCCTTTTCAGCTCTTCTTTCCAATTCAAGCTTTTCTTCCGATTCCTTTTTGTCTTTTTGATTCGGCAAATCCTGTTATATAATCATGTTAGTTTAGTGGTTTATATTAAACAAATAAATATATAAAGGGCAAATTTACATAAAAGGAGCAGTTTTCAGATGTAAGGGGTGGTTTCTATGATAATTTTCATGTTTTAAAGTTTCATTACATTTTTCTAAGGGGTATTTATTTACACATGAAATTTGTGTTAATAAATAACTAAATAGATAAGGGGCAATTAGATAAACACGTATATAAGGGGGGGCAATTTCACATATAAGGGCAATATTTGTTTAAACGTAAAAACTCACTGAAGTATTATTGCATGCATGCATTTTAAAATGAAGAAAAAAACTCAAAACTAAAATAATAAGCATGACAAACTTTATTATTATTATATATAAAATAAAAAAATCTAAGAACCCTATTGCTTAGCTGAAATCTAATTCTCATCATAAATGAAATCCAATCAATGTTTCAAAATGATTCAACTTGATTATATTCAAAGATTCTTTTTTTTCAAATGCAAAATACTCAAACCAACAAAATGAAAAAAAAAGTACACAAAACAACTAATCAAACCCAAAAAACAAAACAAACCTTGTTAATCTGATCAACATCTTTCACCTCCCTTTCTCCTCCTTCTTCCTCTTCCTTCTTCACCAAGCTTCCATTTTCCTCTTTCAAATCCTCTTTGGATTCTTCCCAAGGCAGATCCGAACTGGACTCTCCATTTTTGAACCGAATCGGCGGCAACGATTTCCGTGCAGAAGGCAGCCGGCCTCGGGACGGCGGGCGGGCCGGCAGGGCCGGCGGCAAATCCTTCGGCTTTTCCTCCCTTTTCATTAAGGAATCGAGCATCACTTCCAGCTGGCTTCGCGTCGCCGGCCCGTTTGTGGCCATCACAGCTGTCATGGATCGATGGATGGGTTTTGAGGGTTGCTTTGATCTGTGTGAATTGAGAGATTTTGAGGGTTGGATGATGAGAGTTTGAAGCTTTGATGGGGAATTGAAGGAGTTGGTGAGGAATTGGGGTGTGTTGATGAAAAATTGAAGGAATTGATGAGAGAAAGATGAGAGTTTGATGAAATGTATGTATGGTGTTTGAATTCAGATTGAGAAAATTCAGGCTCAAGTTTGCATGAAAAGATGGAAGTTTGAATGAAAGAAATGTGTGAAAATGGATTCAAGAAAAGGAGAGATTGAATTCGATACTGTATATGAAAAATTAAATACGAACAGTACCTTGACAACTTCGAATCACAGGCGTTTATATTCAAAAATCGAATTCAATCCAAATCGAGAAATCTTAGGCCCCAATTTCTCCTCCGACCTGAAATTTTCGAACCTTCAGTCATTAATTCAACAACAAAAAATCCTAAAATGGGTACAAAAAAACAAAACAAAAAGTCCCAAATTCATAACAACAAAGGGAAATTCAAAGTTGATACTACAGAAACTTACCTTTCACCTCAAGCCATCATCAGCTCCGAATTTCTCAGATCTGAGAACGAAAGCGAAATCCGAAAGAAAAGCTCAGATTTGAATTTGAAAAAAGGGGCGACAAAAGCTTTGTTTTTTCAGTTTCTTTTCCCCTTTTATTTATTTTTTGTTAGCCCTGAAATTAAGGCGGGCGAACAAAGCAAACTGAACTGAATATTTCTCTTTTTTGCTCTACCAGAAATTTCCTCAAAATGAAAAATACACTCAAAAACCACTTCTTATATACTGAATAATGAATATTTCTCTTTTCTGGTCTACCAGAAATTCTCTCAAAATGAAAAATATTCAAAACCCACTTCTTATATACTGAATGATGAATATTTCTCTTTTATGGTCTACCAGAAATTTCCTCAAAATGAAAAATACTCAAAAAAAAATACACCTCTTATATACTGAATAATGAATATTTCTCTTTTCTGGTCTACCAGAAATTCTCTCAAAATGTACTAAGAAACCACTTCTTATTAGTTATTATATATCGTAGTACCTTGATGGGTTTACCATGTAGTCCTTGAAATTCAAAATAAATTTATTGGTACCCTTGTAATATATGATAACTTTAAATAGAGACAATTTTTTGTTGCATGTTTAAGAATTACATTAATAAATGTAGTTTTGTAATACTTGACTTTGTGGAAAGAAAAGAATATATATTTTGAAACAGTGATACCAAATAATAAATTTATTTTGTATTTATCATTTTTTATTTTCGGATTAATGTTCAAAATAATTTACATTATGGAGGGGATAATTTTTATTCTTTACTTTAACTTTTCCTTTACATTTTCTTTTATTTTTTTATGAGGGGTGCATACAATAATTTTCATCTTACAGGGGTATATGAGTTACTTCTCAAAGGGGCATGAACGCAAAGTTCCATGTAATATATCCATTTTTGTGTTTTCTTTTTTTTTTTGTGGGAAGCTTGCTAGCCGAGTGTGCTAATATAATACACACAACTTTGTATTCAGGGCCAAATTTTTTTTTTTGAGGGAATATTCAGGGCCAAAATTTAAAAAATCCTTAATTTAAAAAAGGGTCCCCAAATTTTAATTTTTAATTTTTCAGGACCATATTTTAATTTTTAAAAACCCTTAATTCGTGAAATTATGGAAATAGCCCTCAAAAGATTGGACATTTTAAATCATGGTCCCCAAAGTTTAGGGTAATGAACTGAACTAATGATTTTGGCTAAAAAAGGGGACACATAATTATCACATAGCACGGCATCATGCAAGCCTTGAACATAAAATATTTACAGTTTCTTGCATTGCATAAGATTGGAATGAGTGCATTTCAAAATATACCAAATCATTAGATCTAATATATAATGTTGTATACAATTAATGACATGTACTGATTTGTTCATATAAATTAAAAAATGTGAACAAGAACCAAGAACCATCTTGCTTCTCCATGAAAGTGATGGTTGCTTGTATTAAAAAAAAAAGGAAGTGATGGTTGCTTAAATGCACATATAACCTGAACAATAGTTAATTTGCCAATTTGGCATATGACAAAACTATTAAATTCGGTCTATCATGTAATGAAACATTCACATTGTATACAGTACGTATTCATGAATGACCTTATCAATCAATTATCTGAAAATAAAAGGAAAGTTATCTTTGATAAAAGATAAAATGAACAATAAACTGTCATCATTATCATCACATCGCTCGCTTCAAAAATTCCAAACAAGAAATATCTAAACGGTACTCATAGATGAGAAACTGACAGAAATGAATCAATATTCTCTGAAGATGTGTGCTCTATTTTTCTCGTCTTGTGTACAAATCATTTTATTGGGAGCGAATTAAATTTGGTTTCCTCTGATATCTAATGAAAATTATAATTTGTGATCATACTATTGAAAGATGCCCTGATTTATATCATAGTTAATGGTTTTTGAAAATCTATTTAATCTAGAACAAGAAGAAAGGAAAGGCCTCTATGAAAATATTGGAATATTGTTAATCAAAGAATGGTAAGTTATATTTACATTGTGATTTTTTGGAAAAAAAGTTATATTTACATTGTGTCACATAATCTTTATGACTTTCATAGGATTCTTATGACTAGTCATCATGCTAAACTAATGATTCTCTTTATAAAATTCATTTTTTATATATGCTTAGTTAATAAAAAAAAATTCTTTCATATATAATCATGGCTATTCCATTATTACAATAATGACATTATCTTTGTTCGTTTTGAATGAAAACAATCAGAATAACAACAAACAAATAAAACAACAATGGACTACATAATTGATATAGGGACGAAAATGTGAATTATCTTGGACTACATAATTGATGTAGGGACGAAAATGTGAATTATCCGTAACTTTTTGGTCTGTACATTCATTTCACTGTCAATAATTACGGCCCACAATTAACGTTATATGACACATGAGACCCACAATCTCAGTTTAGTTTGCTGCAAAAGAGGACATATGATCATCACATATGATATAACACACTATAATGCAAGCCTAGAATAGAGCTATCTAATTTGTACTTTCTAATTGCTTCCATTTTGTATAGAAAATAACAATAAATACAATACAAGTAGATTTTGTAAGAATTTAGATTAATTATATTTGTGATATTACTCCTGAGATTAATCTCTCTTTTTTTTTACTAGTTGAGCTTCGTATTTTTGGTATTTTGGTTTATGATGTTTTTTCATTTTTGTACCTTAATTTTGTAGCTGATATTGAGGTTCGTGGTTTAATCTTCAAAATTAATCTTCTTGCACTGTACGATATTCTTGATTGATATAGTAAATTGAACTTATAATTTGACTGTAGTGCGTAAATTTGAATGATCTTAAATATGAATGCATTTAGAATTTTACCAGAATCATTGAATCCAATAGGTAATTTGAGAGGCACAATCAAAAGGTTCATATCTGAAAAACATGCATATACTCAAACCTGTTCATATACATTTTAAAAGGGGAATCAGAACCATATCTTGCTTCTCTACCAGTGGTTCGTCGCATAAACTTGTATATATCGTGAAAAATACTCTTTGAACATATTATAAGATTACCCAACTAATTAAGTCATACACGTAAAGACTTTCGCACAACACCACTTAAAGTCAGTCTTGTATAAAAAAACACATAAAAAAGATAACAGAAGTTCTGTTCCGAGTATTTCACATACATCAAGCCGTAGCAAGAAGACAAAACAATACAAATAATATTATTCTATAAAATTTTCATATACCCAAAAAATATCACAATTACCAAATAAATGAGTATCAATGAACCAACCATACACACGGCATATTAGGGTTTCTGTAATAACCTTGTGAATAATCAAATCAGAATAAATTTCCAAGAGATAAAGAAGGCTTATTATCACTTCTCGATTGGGTGACTTGTCTTCTTAAAGGAGGCGAATAAACCCTAATTGGCAGCACCCAATCCCCTTTCTCTCTCCTCTCCACGAGCAACGGGTGCTCATATCTAAACAGAAATTAATATATGATTGTTATTTTGATAAAACACATATTATTATTATGATTATTATTATAATTAATTTTACCTAGAGAGATCTAAACCATCAGGAGTAGTGAAAAATTCAAATTTGAGAGACCATTGAACCGAGACTTTAGGAGTTGAAAAGCTCATCGGTCCGTCTATTGGTACGGAAAATAGAAACCTAGTTTGAGAAATATCTGCCACCACTTCATGATGCTCGCTGTGTACCTGTCAGTTCAATATTTAGGGTTTTTAGGGTTTAGAGGGAGAGAGAGTTTAGTACCTAGGTTAGAATTTAGGGTTTATGTCAGGAACCGGGTATGGTCGAGACTTGATCTAGCATCGATTTGGCGGAATTGGGGGCGAATTTAGGATTTGAAAGTGGATTTGGGGCTAATTTTGTGTTTTTAGGGTTTAATTTTGGATACAGGCTCTCAAGGAGCAAAAAAGTGGAAACGATACAAACACAATTTTTTTCGATTCAAACAATATTTGAACATAACATTAAACTCTCACAATATTATCCCCAAATTCACTTTCAGATCATAAATTCGCCCCCAAATCACCAATTTGACGCTAAATCAAGTCTTGAACCACCTCGATTCGTGACAGTTTGGAATTTAGGGTTTAGTGTTTAGAGGGCTAGAGGATAATGTTGGTTAGAATTTAGGGTTTAGGGTTTAGTGGGAGAGAGAGAGAGAGAGAGAGAGAGGATAAAAACCTTGGTTATAGTAGGAGAGACCCTTCTAGAAGGATGGATGAACTGCTGGTTAATTGTTTCTGACGTCTCTAGTGTAACAGAAACCTTTTTTTTCATTATTTACCAAAACGGACAAAAATATCAGCATAATTAATTTCAGTATGAAACAAATATAAAGTGAGAGAAAATTAATCATGATTTATTCACTTTTTATTATACCTCGAGGCATCTCCGGCTTCCGTTACCGTGAAAAAACGTGAGTGTGCCACCTATCTGTTTAACAGAAATAAATACTAATTTAACCGGGGTTATATTAATATTTAATTACTGTTTTATATTAAGGCTAATTAAAAAATGAAATCATTAATTACCATATCGCCGAAATAATAAGTGGAATCAGAATTTTTGGGAGAGAATCGAAGCAGAATCTGATCGTCTATTTTTATATTGTACGACCTTCCTCTCATCAACCCCTCTGCTGCACAATAATCATATTTATTATTTCTTACTTAATTAATTTATTATTCATTAAAATAATAATATATTTTTTCTAAAATAAAAGATGCATAAAATGAGCTTACATGCAGCCGAGTCGAGATATCTAGGTGTAAATGGTGGGCCCATATCCTCTTTAGAGAGAGAAGGAGAATCCAACGAAATACTTAGCTTCTTTTCAGGCGAAACTAGACCTGTTCATTTATTAATGGAAATTTTCAAAAAGACCCCTAACTTTTCTGAATATTACAGAAACCTCTCTGAGATTTCAAGTTTTCAAATTTTCAAAAAAAAAAAAAAAAAAAAAAAAAAAACTATGATAAACATTTCATTTCAAAAACAACCTCTCCATCTTACCTTTCGATCTAATAATTCGTTGATTGTTTTGAAATCCCATTTAACCCCCTATGATAAAATAGTTATCTAAGAAGACAATTTCTTACCAAAAAAAAATTCTAAATTTTTTTTTTCCCCGAAACTAGACCTGTTCATTTATCAATTATTATCAACACATTAAAAATAAAAATAAAAATAAAACAATTTATTAAATGACCTGAAGAAGAATCTTCGACGATTTCAGAGATGGAAAGTTGAGGGAGCTGATTGTAAGAAGGACTCAGAGAAGTGGGGCCGGCTGAGAATCTCGCGTTATTGAGGGACTGATTTGAAAAAGAGTTTCTGAGGGACGAAACGTCGTAATTATTCGGATTCGCAGGGTTATATGAGGAAACTGACGATACCTCGTCTCTCGAGCTCTCATACTCTTCTTCTTCTCCATTTTCATTCGCTCTCACCTGAATAATAATAATAATAATAATAATAATAATAATAATAATAATAATAATAATAATAATAATAATAATAATAATAATAAGAAGAAGAAGAAGAAGAAGAATAAGAAGAAGAAAATATTACGGAAATATGAAATCGAAATTTGAATAAATGAAATGATTAGGAAAATTTGCAAAAGAGCCCCTACATTATGCCTAAATTGCAAAAAAGCCCCTACATTATTGATAAAATTGCAAAACAAGCCCCTACAGTTAGATTGAAGTAGGGGCTTTTTTGCAATTTCCAATAATGTGGGGGCTTTTTTGCAACTTAGGCATAATGCAGGGGCTTCTTTGCAAATTTCCCTTAAATAAATAAAATGATTTGGAGAATAAAATGAAGGAATTATTGTTCTGACCCATTCAGAGTCTTCATCTTTCTCTTTCCAGTATATGGATAATTGATCTGTTATAACTGGCAAACTTCCTGAATTATAAAATCATATTAATCATGAATCTTTATAGAAATAAAAAAAATGTTCTAACATGAAAGAAAAGATGCGAATTTTGTGAAATTCAATATTTTTACCTTCTACGCTCGAAAAATCCGCATTCTTTTGAGAAACCCAAATCTGCAACGGCGCTCTTGCTTCCTTCAAAATTTAAAAGTTCCAAAATAAAATAAAAAAACTCCAAAATTAATAATTTTCAAATTACGAAAAAGATAAAGGTATAAGATTTTCATATATATATATATATATAAGAAGGGGGAACTTACCAGGTGGATCGGGTTTTCATTCTGACGATCATGCCAGCTGGCATATAAAGTAGCTCTAACATAGTATATGTATCTTATACTCATCCCTCTATATGAAGGTGGTAATATTTTCGGCAACTCAACACGTACTATATCTGAATAAAATAAATAAATAAATCAATAATAGAACTTAATAAAATTTTAATTTTAAATCTATTTGGGAAATTTCCTTACAAGTTTTTGTACTTGCAGAAGGTAGAAGCACTTTGGAGATTATTGACGAAGCGAGAGAATCCAAAAACACATTCTCACCTTTATTTTTCATAAAATCACAATAATTATCATAATAATAATCTCTTTTGCATTACCAAATCCAAAAAATTAAATTTATTTTTCTCACCTCTCTTTTGCTTAGAACCCGAAACGGGTCTCTGAGAAGCAAACCACTGGCTGTCAACTTTCTCTATTCCTTTAACTTCAAAAGAAAGTGAATCAATCAACAAAGAACACCCATTTTCTCTCTCCTCATTTTCTCTCTCCTCCTTCTCTTTGTGAGATTTAGGGTTTGAGATCTCTAGGCTGACAGTGAGGATCTCTCCAGGCCGGTACACATCTTTGTCGGTGTGAATTTTGAGAGACGGAGATAATTTTCTCTCTTTCTCATTTTTGGGGTAATTTTCTTCGCCGAATACCACGCTTTTTAAGAGAGAGAAACTCTGAGAGAGCCTTACTGACATCACGCCCACTCAATTTTGGATCTTCTCTTCTTGGAAATGTAGTGAGATGATTTTCTCAGTTCCTCATTATTAGATGTCTTGATCTGGATAGAAAAAAAAAAGATGTACAATTGAGCTTAGGATTTATTACAGAAACAAGTTGAAGTAGTTAAACCCCCAGTTCAGATAAAAAAAACAATTCAGACAAAAATCAGTCATAATTCACCCAATTCAATTCAATTCAGACCAAAACCAACACTAATTCCACCAATTCAGACCAAAATCATTCCTAATTCCACTGTCAAACAAAATCAGCAGCGATTCGAAGAAAAAACCCGGATTTGTCTAATTAAGGCCTTTTAATCCTAAACACCGAAATTTGACTAACCCGGTGCGCGATCTGGCGTCGTGCTTCGTTCTGTTCAAACGAAGTCGAGAGATCTGGTGCCGCTGCAGGGACTAACGATCAGCTTCAGGCGAGAGAGGATTGCATTTTCCCTTCTGTTCGGAGTGAGAGACGAGAGTGGAAGTCGAGCTCGGGGTTCCAGAACCAGAGAGAAGGCAGACGGAACAGAATTATTTTTAATCCCACGCCTTGATCACATTCTTTTTTCTTTTCTTTTTTTTTGATGTTGGTAATAACGTTCTTGCGAAGACAGTTGTTCAATTTGCAAATAATTTACGTATCATGTAAGTATTTTCCGAATTTTTAAAAATTTGTGAAGTTCACGTCTCTGTTTCGATAATTTGTATTCATTCACGAAATTTTTACAGGACAAAAATTCATTCCGTATTTTTCGAATTTTTACCTAATAATAATATTTTCTCAGTTCTTTTTAAATAAAATATATATATTTACATAATTTTATATAACAAATTTTTCCAAATAATGAACCGAATTGATGAATTATTACCGTCTCCATTTTAGTTGACCGAATATTTGAACGATTTAGAAAACGTTCAATACGAATTATACACGAACATATCGCGAACTGAACCGTATTATTCGCGTATTACGAATGACTAACTATGCTTACAAATATGACAATGTACAATATTTTTTAATTTTTAATTTTATAGCTATTATTAAGGTGCCAAAAATAATTTATCACTCAGATCCTTTTTTTTTCAATTGTAATTTTATCTAATTAGTTAGAAATCAAAATCTTCTAGGTTTCCATCAAATGTCAAAATGTTTTTGAGTGCTTGTTTACTGAAAATCACATCCTACTTTTAGAAACTAAATTTACACGTATTGCAAATATAGAAATGAATAAAATGCAAACTATAGATAGTAGATGTGTTCACTTCACAAATCCGGGATGATTCTTGTTGCCATTTGAAGGTATACTGGTCTCTCCTAAAGAATTTCTCAATGTCAACACTAACGTGTGGTTTGTGAGCTCTATTGTAAAACAAACCCCAATAGTGATTGCAATCAGATTGTTCAAAGGAGGCCTAAGCTGGTCCGTCACCTTTAACTAAAAGAGTTATAAGATTCTTCAAAAAGACCTTGGCATATTTGTTTATTGGCTTCCAGAGAAGACGAAATAAGATCTTTTTTCATCTTCTTGTGCAAAAGTCACTTCATCATGAGGAGTTGGAGCTGGGTATCCACCAATATCTAAAAGAAATTATGTTTTGTGATCATTGGATAGATCTACTATATATATCATAGGTAGTAGTTTTCAAGAATCTATTATTTATGGATCAAGAATAAATAAAAGGCTTGCAACAAAAATGTTTCAATATTGTTAATCAAATAATGCTATAACAAGTTATATTTATAGTATTTGTATCACACAATCTTTATGACTATCATGTGATCTTCATGACTAGTTTAGTTATCATCATACTAGAAGTAATACTTCTCCTATATAAATATCTTTATAAAATTATTTTCTTATATACTAAAGTGAATAACTTTTTTCTTTTCTGTAGATCATGATCATTTATTATCACTCTATATAACCTACAATAGTGACAATTTTTTTTTATGTTGTTGCATATTATTTATAAAAAAATTACTAATTTGGGAAATTTATCAAAAAAACCCTAAATGTTTCCCATATTTATCAAAAAACCACTCACTTTTTAAATTCTTTCAAAAAACCTCTATAAAGTTATTTGAATTTTTTTTATTATCCTCCTATGATGTTTAATCTAACATAAATGGGGTTAACTTTTTTTATTAAATTTTCTAATATTTTTTAATATTAGAAAAGTAAATATTTAACAAAATAATTAACATAAGAAACCGTAAATTTTATAAACTCCATAACGTTCGTGAAGATTTTAAAGAATCTAAATGTTTAAAATAAAAATAAATAACGTATAATTAACAAATTAAATAATATATAGTTGAAATAATTAATTAATGACATTAAAAAATAATTAATTATTAAATAATAAATACATAACTAAAATAATAATTAACATGTAATTTATACAATAAAATTATACACAGCTAATGCAAATTAATATATAGCTAACACATATGTTAATATGTAATACTTCAAATATTTTGCCAACTAGCGAGTACCCTCGCTCCACTTTGATGTAAGCATAATTTAATTTGCTAAGTAAATTATTATGGTTTGATTTTTTTAGTGAGTTGATGACAAATTATGCAAGAAGTTTTTGACAAAAATATTATTTTCTAAAAGTAATAGATGCAAGCATGTAATCCTAAAGTCTAATATATTAATATTTAAATACGTGCATTAGAATTGATATGTCAATATATATTTTAAAAGAAAAAAATGTTGCAGCTTAAATAAATAATGGAATGAGCAGAACTACGTATATTAGTTTGTAGACCAAATAATCTTAATGATACTAAAATTGAAGACTTTATAAAGACTTTTATCAGTAACGATGCTAAAAATGAAATTTTAATGTAATTATCATGCAATTAAAATTTATTTGCATTGTTAAAATTAACCCCCCCCCCCCCACACACACACACAAAAAAAAAATTCATTTACTTTAGGGCAAATCTAACATGCCACATCACTTTTTTATTTCAATCATTCATTTTACTCCTTATGGCAAAATTACATCCATTGATTTCTCAAAAAAATTGATATTTGCTCGTTTTATTTGTGAGGTACATTTGGTTGGAGCATTCGGTATTTTTTTGTTCTACTTTTGATTTTGTGAGAAATATCACTTCAGCAAATAGTAACATATCTATATGAGACTGTAAATTCTAATTTTTTTGTGTAATGAGTTTTGAAAGAAAATTGGACTCATATTTGAGACTGTCTTGATGTCTTTTTATTATTGTCAATCCATATTGCAATATATTATACTGAGACATGAATATGTGTTTTAGTATATTTTCATATACATAAAGTTTTTTTTTTTTTTGCAATTTTCACTGTATTAGATAGATTATTGAATTTAGTCAACGTTCTAAAATTGGTGCTTCTTTTGCAATATATTTTAAGGGATTTTTTTTGCATTTTTTTTCAATTTCCGTAGCGACGTAACCGTACGCAACCTATAATTCACGTATTTTATGAAAATTTTGGAAAAAACGCGTATTAAATACCTATTATCATATAATATTATTTTTTCAAAAAAAATATATAATAAAATTTCTCTATTAATATAAAAAAATAAAAACTTACTTTTGAACAAAGATTACAATAAGAAATATCAATAATAACATAAACATTATTTAATAAAAATAATGATATTTTTAAGTTATTGTTTTGAATAAAAGTTTATATTTATATATTTTATATACCAAATTATTATATCCATTTTGTATAAAATAGGTGCAATTATACAAAAACAGAGAAATTAACAAATTATTATTGTCTTTTATTTGACCGAATATTTGACCGACTCAAGACGTTTGGTCCGAATTATGTATGAACGTATTGCACACCATATTATTAGCGCATCACGGAGCAAATAATATCCCAAACAATAATTAGATGCGCTCTTGCATTTTTAGCATTTTACAATATATAACGGTAAGGCAATTTATATTTAAATAGATTATTATTAAAATGTTAATACTGTAGCGGAGCGCGGGAATTATTCCAGTATCCTTAAAATAATAGTTATAATATTCTAACTATATTATACTAAAATTGATTGGATGAATATAAAAAATAATTAAACCCTCTTTTAAGGCCTGATCCTAAACACCAAAATACTACTAATTTGGAGTGTGATCTGGCGAGGTGCTTCATTCTGTTCAAAGACGAGGTCGAGAGATCTGGTGTCCCTGCAGGAATTAACGATCAGCTTCAGGCCTCGTGCGATCGAGAAATGTTCTCCATCCTACGAAGAGGAGAGAGACGGTTGCGTTTACCCTTCTATTGGAAGAAGAGAGAAAGAGAGCGAGATTGGAACTGGAGCTCAGGGTTCCTGAACGAGAGATAGAGAGGTGGACGGAGGGATGGAGCTGGATGGCAGACGGACAAAAAAAATTCTAGGGACAAAGAAAATTGTCTAAATCTCCTTGGTCTGTTTAATCATTTTACATAATACATGGGATCCACAATCTCTCCATTCGAGTCAAAATTGTACAACTGGATGTGGGATTGGAGATAAACTGGAGAGGATAGAATACATCAGTGGACTGGAGATGCACTGAAATCATTAACTCAAAATATAATAGGTATTTTTATTATAATAAACTATCTAATTGTTAGAAATATGACATGTACAATTATTTTTTATAGCTATTAAGGTGCCAAACATAATTTCACTCGGATTTGTTTTTCAAATGTAATAATTTATCTGATTAGTTAGAAATCAAAATCTTCTAGGTTTTCCATCAAATGACAAAATGCTTTTGAGTGGTTGTTTATTGAATTTGAAATCAAACATCCTTCTATTAGAAGCTGATTTTACACCTACTACAAAAATAAAAATTAATAAAATGCAAACTAAAGATAGCAGGGCGCCCCTTTCACAAATCCGGAATGATTCTTGTTGTCAGTGGGAGGTACATATTGATCTCTCCTAAGGAATTTCTCAAAGTTAGCAACTCGAGTTGCTGCATCATTTGTGAGCTCTATTGTTAAACATACCCCAACAATAACATAAATTAAATTGGTCAAAGCAGACCTAAGCTCCTGTGAAAAATCAAGATTAAATTATTATTATTATTTTAATTACAAAAAAGAAAAAAAATCAAATTTGAAGAAAAAGAAAACAGATATAGTGCAAGTAAGTAAAGGAAATCATGATTATCTTAATTCATGTTTCTGTTTTCCTCTTCTTTTTATTATTTAACAAGTTAATCGAAGAGACAATTCTAGCAATTTAATCAAATATCGCAATTTGATTCAAAGAAAAGAAAAATGTCTTCGTAAATCGTACCTCAACCTTTAACTAACAGAGTTATAAGAGTCTCCAAAAAGGCCTTGGCATATTGTTTTACCGGCTTCCTGAGAAGACAATATAAATGCTTTTTATCATCTTGTGTAAAAGTCACTTTATCATGAGCAGATGGAGTTGGGTTTCCTCCAATATCTAAAAGATATTGTTTTGTGATGATATTATCGATAGATCTACTGATATATATGATACGTAGTAGTTTTTAATAATAATCTATTAATTATGGAACCATAATAAATAAAAGGCTTGCAACAAAAATGTTTCAATATTGTTACTCAGATAATCAGATAATGCTACAGCAAGTTATATTTATAGCATTTGCATCACAATCTTTATGACTATCATGTGATCTTCATGACTAGTTTAGTTATCATCATGCTAGAAGTAATGCTTCTCCTATATAAATATCTTTATAAAATTATTTTCTTATATACTAAAGTGAATAAACTTTTTCTTGTATATCATGATCATCTATTTATCATTCTATATAACCTACAATAGTGACAATATTTTTGATGTTGTTCTAAATGATATTACTAAATTTTAAAACTTATGTAAATTGTCTAATCATTTTACATGATACATGAGATCCAGAATCTCTTTATATTAACCATAAATGGTATTACTAAATTTTAAAACTTACGTAACTTCTTTAATCATTATACATGACAAATGAGATCCAGAATTTCTCCATTCCATTCAAAATTGTACAATTGGACGTGACACTAGAGAAAACTCGAGAGAATAGAGGATAGAATACACCAGTGAAGTTTAGTTCCTTCTTTTCCAGTCCATCTCTCAAAAGAAATAAGAAAAAGAAAGAAAGAAAGAAAGAAAAAAAAAAAAAGAACATTAGCGACCAGTCGACCACGATGAGAGCCGCAATGAAATTGATGGATAATGTCAATGTGTCAAGCTCGGGAGAAAAAGTGTTTTTTTCTTTTTTCATTTTATCACATAGAAGATCTCGAAGACAAAAAATACAAAGAAAATTAAAACGAACTAGAATTGATTAAATTACAAAATAATTTAATATTGTTTGTTTTTTCCTTTTTTATCTTCTTGTAGTAACACTTTTGGATGTGCCAGTTGATCTTTTCGAGCATAAATCACCTTACTTAGGGATGCGTTTGGCAACGATTTTATTTTTTTGTTTTTCGTTTTTCCCCAAAAACTAAACAAAATGTGTTTCGCATAGATGCCTTGTTGCCATTTTGTCACCATAATATGTACTGCTCAAACTTATGTTGGATGCATTGACATTAAAATTATTTCAAATTTCATAAAGAAAAAAAAAATTCTAAGAACAGAAATAGAAAAACCGAAGGCAGTTTTTGGTTTTTGAAAATAAGAAACAGAAAAATATAAATAATGACAAACGAGAAATATAATTAAAAAAAAGTTTTCTAAATTTATTACTATATAGCTAGTAATATGCCGACAAAATTTATCACTCTAAGACTCAATGTTTAACCAGCATATCCGAACAAGTTAAGAAGTTTCTTGAAAGGTAGTCTCTTATTTTTCACCTCCTTTTAGAAATGATATGAGTTCTATTTTCCTCCTATAAATTATTTTACTATGAGAAAATTGAGTTAGGTTTCCTCCAATATCTAAAGAAAAGTTTTGTTATCATATTTTCGATAGATGATCTACTCACTTAAATCATATTCAATATAGTTTTCAACGGTCTATTTAATATGGAACAAGAAGAATGGCATGCTACAAAAATTACATATTGTTAATAACATACTATAGCAAGTTATATTTATACGTATTGCATCACACAATCGTTATGACTAATTATCATGTGATCTTCATGATTAGTTATCATGTAAAGGTAATGATATTCCTAGATAATAATTAATATTATTATAAAATTGTCATATTCTTATATACTAAAGTGAATAAACCATTTTTGTCTGCATATAATCTTGATTTTTTATTAGGAGTCTATATCACCTGCAATTGTGACAATATTTTGATTGTTCATTGGGAATGAAAAATATAAAGACAACCAAAAAGATACGGCTACAAATATAACAATTGTACACTTAACAAAAAATTAACAAATATGGAGGGTATAAGTGATATTTTCCAAACTCTGGGGACAAAAGTGTAAATTATCTAAAACTTGTTGGGCCGTTCATTCATTTTATTGAACTAGGTGCAATTTTCGCGCTTCAGGATGCATTTTTACTGCTGATAAATTTGATATTTAAAAATCTTACAGGAATATATCACAAATTATTTCCAAGAAAAAGTAGAATTAGTAGAATGGAATTCAATTTTAAGATGAAGAAGTATAAAATTCTGAATTAATTAGTTCTAAAGTTTGTTTGGATGTTAGAAGTATAAAATTCTGAAAAACATAATTTCTTGTTTGGTTATTTGTAAAAATCTGGAATTATGTAGAATGAAATTGAATATAATATAATATAACATAAGTAATATAAAATAAAATAATATAAAATAAAATAAAATAAAATAATATAAAATAATATAATATAATATAATATAATATAATATAATATAATATAATATAATATAATATAATATAATATAATATAATATAACCTAAATAATATAAAATAAAAATATAATATAATATAATATAATATAACCTAAGTAATATAAAATAAAAATATAATATAAAATAAATAATATAATATAAGATAATATATTATAATAAAGAGATGATGAAATTTTGAACTTCTAGCTTTTTGAGAAAATTACATTTGGGTGAAATTGTATAGAGAGGAAATTCCAAGAATTACTTAATTCTTATTCCAATGGTTTGCCAAACAAAAAATTTGTAGGAAATGAAATTTGAGATCCAATTTCACTCCCTAATTTCACTTAATTCCACTTGCCAAAGGGGCCCTAAGAGTTTCGTAAATTACAATTTGGATCTTCAAAATAAATCTTTAATAAGATTTAGAATGTATATAAATAGCCCTCAAGATCACCACCTTAGTGGTGGTTAAAATGACCAAAATTGATAACAGAGTCATTTATATTTTTTTTTCTTAATTTTATTTGGTTTTTATTAACGATTTTAGAATAATCACAACTTAATTTATAATTATCACTTATTTTAATGACCACTAATCACTAAAAATGAATAACAATGCTCAAATAAGATAATGAACTTGGAGGAGCTACCTATAATTTCTATAAAAAAATATCATTAATAATAATACTCATATAGTCATATGTGGTGAATTTGAAGCTACCTATAATTTCTGTGAACTCAAATGTGGTGAATTTAGAACTACCTATAATTTCCCAAAATTTAATGCTAAACGTGGAGATGACTAATGACAAATAAAATATCCTCAATTTTTTGACAACATTAATAATAATGTCATTGTGTTTTAAAATGCTAAACATGTGCAAAATATATAATGACATATATAGTAATATTGTTAAACTTTAAGGGTATTGATTAAAATAAAATCATGGCCATAAAAAACAGTATAATAACATATCATGTAGCAAATTATGAACTAGATATTACTCACATCATATATATGAATATCACATTTGTGACAGAAAAATCCCAAGTAGGCTAGTTCATATTCTTGTTATAGTGAATAATTACGATCCATAAAATGGTGAGATCCATCGGGGTAACTTTACTTACATTTTGTTAATATTTACAATTTGCAATAATGTACTAGATATTTAAAATTTAAGCATAACTCGGGGGGTTCTACTATAAATTGTATGTTCCATCAAGTTCCGTAAATAACTACGGGGCCCAAGTTTAGTTAAACAAATATGAAAAACTCAATTACGTTCAAAGACATGATCAAGAATGTAAAAGAAGTGAAAGCGGAGTCTTTGTGACCCAATTCGTCGCTTCCCTCACGCGGCTGTATTTTGCTTATCAGGCAGGGATCGACATCAAGCTAGGTCACGCAACGGCAGTTCTTCTTGAGGTGGCGACTGTGCTTTTGGGGCTGGGCTTCTTGGCAGCTTACTATGAGGGAGTAACTAATGTCACAAAGTTTTTTGAGAAGGCGGCGTTGATTATAGTTTCACTATCTTGTGTATACATCATTTTACTAATTTTACCGTGAGTAAATTGAGTTGGGTTTTCTCCAATGTCTAAAAAGAAATTATGTTATATATATATATATATATGAGGAGGGTTCTTTTGACAGCAGGCTTATTCGGCTAACATGTGACAATAGTGGTTATAAAAGCGAAAATTAAAATTTCAACAGTACGGATGGAATATATATGTTTTGCACAAGAATCAGATTATTATATCATTGCCATCATGTATCATCAAAATAAGAAGCATAATTTGTAATAACTATGTATACATATTTTGATAATTTTTTATAATCCATGATGATAATAATAAATATTTTCGATTATTTTGAAAACTGGACAATAATATATTTAAATCATATATACTACATCCGTACGGTTGAAATTTAAAGTAGCAATTAAAATTTTGATATTTAGCAATGTTGTCATGTGTTGGCCGAATAAGCCCGTTGTCAAAAGAACCCCACACTCTCTCTCTCTCTCTCTCTCTCTCTCTCTCTCTCTCTATATATGTCTTTATATATATGTATATATGTCTTTATATATATGTATATATGTATATATATATATATATATATATATATATATATATATATATATATATCAAGGTTTTAAATTGCGAAACGGCCATAGCGGTTGGGGTTTTTTTGTAGCGGATTGCGATAGCGGGTGAGATTGCGCCGCTATGATCTTATAGTGGAATCGTCACTTTTATTATTTTATATGTTATAAATAACAAAATTTTCAATATAAAAAATAAAAAACAAACCACCATAATTAAACATACACCAACAAAGTTCAATGTCCAAAATAAACACATGAAAACTTAATTATCCGAAATAAACACACAATTTTTTTTTTTTTTTTTTGCTCTTGTGTTTTAGCTTCTGGAGAAGAGAATGGGTTTATGTGTATATTGGTTAGTGGGTTTGGGTTTATGTGTATATTGTGTTTGGGTTCATATTTAATTAATTTTGGGTTTAAGTTTAAAAAAAAATCATATCCAATAACCACAATTTATACCGCTATTCTCGCTTTTTGGCCGCTATTTCACCGCAATAGCGCAATAACAGCAATAACAGCAATAAATTCATTGCGAATTGCGATTCAGACCTAAATCCGCTATTGCGCCACTATATATATATATAATTTTAAACAATCCATTTAAAATGGAACAAGATCAACTAAAAGGCTTGCAACAAATATGTTTAATATTGTTAATCAAATAATGCTACAAGTTATATTTATGGTAGTTGTATCACACAATCGTTATGACTATCATGTGATATTCATGACTGGTTATCATGCTAAAAATAATGATTCTCCTGTATAGCACCAAAAAGATAGCTACACATGTAACAAGAGACCTGATACTGCATGATTGTGTTCCCTCGCCCAACACGATCTTCTTTTTTCGTGAAAAAATAATATATAGAGGCAATAGATAATATCACAAAATAAAAAAAAAAACGGTATATAAGATTCATTCATTTTTTGTAAACATTATATAGAGCCAATAAAGAATATATATGTAAACCGCGAAAACAATATATTGAAAATTGAAAAAATACCATATATAAAATGTGCTATAGTCCGTCGCGCTTTAAGATTCTCATATAACAATTGGCTTCAGATATGGAGTACCAGCATTTTGGAGCGCCAGGCAGCGCCCGATTACAAAAGGTATGATGAAATTATAAAAATATATTTTTGTAAACACAAAAGTTATAGCGAAATTACAAAAATGTATATTTTCAAAAAAATATATTTATATACACAAAAGGTATATTCAAGTACAAATATATATGTGTACAGCTAAAACTGTATGACGAACGCTTCTGTGCTCTCCAAAAGTTAGACACTACAAATAATTTCTCATAACCAATTATCCTATCCAAAGAAAAAACAAACAAATACATCAAAAATGGAGGACAGAAGTGACATTCTCCAAACTCTCAGGACCCAAACGTAAACTCTCCAAAGTCTCTCAGAAGAAGAAGAAGAAGAGCAACAATGGCGATGAGAGCGGCGGCGGCGAAATCGATCGGGTACGTGTCGACCGCTCAGACTCCGGCCGTGCGGATCGTACAGCGGAGGGGACTCTCCGGCGGCGGAGGTAACTTCACTTACATTTCTTCTCGATTTAGATCTATTTTGTGTGGTTTGTTTCTGAAGTATCTTTTGATCTAAAATTTTCGACTGAAATCAGCCCTAAGTTAGCTTCTATTATTCAGTCGGACTTTTTGGATTGATTATACTGTATGGATACCTGAAATTGCATAATCTGTAATATTGACTCTCAAGATGAGATCTTATATACTTAAAAATTTGCGTTTAGAAAGAGAACCCTAAATCAATTTCATTTTTTCATTAAAAAAAATCAATTTCATTTTTTATTGATTTCTTCTTAAAATATAAATAATGATATATATATATATATATATGTTTTCAGTTTTTTCAGATTACTGTATATATACATCTCGTATATCTAATGCTTGAAGCATAAGTTATCAGTGCAGAAAGTTTATTTGGGAGTGTGAAATAAGTTAACTTTTGCATTAAAATAATTTCACTTACAATTCTTTGAACCTTTTTATAAGAACAGGTTCACATTTTGCCTACAAAACCTCGAAATATTAAGAAATGTCTCATATTCCATTACAAACATTACAAAATAAGGACAGTGAATAATTTTCATGCTTTATAATCAAACTTTATGCTATGTGTTTTACAATTTGACATTGTTTATTAATTGCATTTTTAGATCATCATGAACCGCCAAGAGTTAACATATGGCAAGATCCTCTCAGCCCGTCCAAATGGAAGGAAGAACATGTAAGCCTTTTATTTTCATTTATTTATTTATTTTATTTTTGTCATGTTATAACGAAAAAAATGTTACTTGAGTTAAAGAATAAGAAATATTATCTAGACCCTTCTTTTGGTATTTGTTTATTTTTTATCCATACATGAATGATTGATAAAGAAAAGAACAATGATGTTTTCAAATTTGGGGTTATATGTGATATTTTTTATGTTTGTATGGGTATACATGAAATTATGTCTCATACATATTAAAATTAAAGAAAAAGTGCTGAGAAAGTTTGGCCTTCTGATGGTATACATGAAATTATGTTTCATACATATTAAAATTAAAGAAAAAGTGCTTAGAAAGGTTAGCCTCATGATTAGATGATTTAAAGGCCCCTTTTCAAATTTTGAACATTTTTTTATATTCTGGCAAGTTACGCAGATCACATGTTGGGCATAATTCAAATCATGTAATGATCATAGTATTACCATTGTGCATTGTGGTTATATAATTTAATCTGAGCATTATTACTCGGCCTCTCTCTTTACAGTACCATTATGCAACTTTATTATCATTAAAAGAATGTTGTGGCTTATCCACTAAGATCATTAAGAAACCCTTACCTTCTTGATGGTTGTTTCTAAAGTGAAGTTAAAGTAAAGCAGCATTTTGAAATTTAAAATTGAAATTGTTT
The DNA here is from genome assembly GCA_027726005.1 of Juncus effusus. Taxonomy (NCBI): domain Eukaryota; kingdom Viridiplantae; phylum Streptophyta; class Magnoliopsida; order Poales; family Juncaceae; genus Juncus; species Juncus effusus. The sequence goes on from CM050898.1 coordinate 3,746,654, forward strand.
TAAAATGGAACAGTTTGTGCTGGCGAGTTTGACTGGCTGGGGTCTGCTTATTTATGGAGGCATGAAAACTTTTGGTGGTGGGAAAAAAGAAGAAAAGATTGAAGAGGTAAGACCAAAATAATTGATATAAAAATAATATATTATCTTAATCTTCTTTATGTAATATTTGCATAAATGTTCCAAAATTATGAAAATATGTAGGAAGTAGAATTGGGTGTGGATATATTTTTCATATTTTCGAGGGCCTATGTGTTATTTCTTATGTTGATCTTTATGTCATTTTAATTTTGCTTTTCAGGTCGCAGCAAAATAAGGAAACTAGATAGATATTTCTTTGCTTGGCGTTTTTCTTTTTGGCTTCTTTTTGTCGATGAATAAAATACTTGAGAGGACAGCATTTTGACCTTTTTGTAATTTTCGCATTTAATTTCTTTTCATATTTATTTGCTCTCTTTTGAGTAAAAACAAAACTCTCATCAGGTTATTACTTAATTTCAGTGTGTTTTTTGAGAATATATTGAAAAAACATGGTATTGTATTGAGATTTCTTGGGAATATATAAATAAACGGGACTTAGCTGCGCATTTATACAGGAAATCAATTTGAATGCCAAATGATAGTTCAGGAATTAAATTACAGCTTTATTAAAGCACATAATACTAATGGTGTATTTATCCCATAAATTATTGTTCTCATGCGCCATTGTATAAAACTGTCATTGTATTCTAACACGTATAAAAATGTCATTGAACAAGAGTAGAAGGGCTAAAAGCCCCAAAGAGGAAAAAAAAAGGCTAGTTGAGAATAGGCATTTAACTAAACAACAGCAATATTATTACAAGATAAAACATAGATCATACAGATAATCCAAATTTCATAATTCTAACTTTAATAACAATTTTCATTATTACATCTCACATAATTATCATCTATCAATCATGGAATCAGTAATACTTTACCAATATGTGAGCTGATTTCAATCAAACTATGAGCCTCGGCCGCCTCTGACAAAGGAAGAGTCTTGGACTCTTGTAAACGATCGGCTTCACTTTTCCTTCTTTAATTGCCGGCCATACATTCTTCTCAACCTCCTTCACTATTTCGCCTTGTGCTCTGCGCTCCTGACCCTCAATCCAGCCGCTAAAAATGATTACAAAATTGAATTGCCATAAATTCCTCGCATGACGTTTTAAAGAAACGTCATGACATTTTTTTAATGATATCTAATATTTTTATTTTACTCGGATAATATATACCCTTAATTTTTATTATCATGACTAATGACTTAATAGTGGAGTGAAAATTACAAAAAATAGGTCGTGAGTTCAAAACTTCTTGACATCCAATAATAGATGTTGGTCAAAGGGGCTTTCTCCATTCTACCAGAAAGAGAAAAAAAAAATATACACACACTAGGAGCATGAAGGCCACAAACAAACTTCATGATTACTCTAGAGTATGAGAACTAATGCACGATGCTCTCACAATATTTATATGTTCTAGTCATCTCGACACATATAATGTGAAGATCTTTCAGCATATATATCATGTTAAGAGTTAATAATTTGTCCTAATTATGCAAATATTATATTTTCCTTGCTAGTGCGCATATTAGATATTGGAGAAAGCTAAAAACCTATATATTAAGTTTAAATGGTTTATATCAAGAAAAAACTATATTGGCTTGTGCCATACAAAAAAATCTCAATTGTCAATTCAATCCATTGTTTTGATCTTGGATGGTGAAATCTCAATTCTCACTCCACCAAAAAAAAGGGAAGAGATGAATCAATTAAGAATTCAATTTCGTCAACATTGGTATTGAAGGTCGCATTAGTGATTACTAACAAAACCAGGTCCAATTTAAAAAATACAACAAATGAACATATGAAATAATTTATACTAGACAATGAATTTTCTACCATGCCTTACATTAGTATTTGTTTTTTTCTATAAGAAATTAATATTTCTTTTAATTAATAGAAATATATATTTTTATATTAAATCAGTGTATAAGAGAAATGACGATTTTGTGACTTTGGTCTCCATTTACTATTTAGTCCAACCAGTCTATGAGTACTACTATTATTAAACCCACACCACATTTCTTTATCAAACTAATGTTTTATTTAAGTAAACTATGCCATTTGTCCTTAACAATTTATTACAATTACCGCCGTTGAGAAAATTTAACTGAACAACAACAACATTAAACATAGATCACACACAATCCAAACCCCACAAACCCTTCTCAATCTCATTATTACTTTTCATTATCATTACAACTTAATTCACATAATAAATCCATCCATCTATCATGGAATCAGTAATATTTTACCCATATGCGAGCTGCTTTCTATCAACCTGTGAGCTTCAGCCGCCTCTGACAAAGGCAAAGTCTTGTAAACAATGGCTGGCCAAACGTTCTTCTCAACCTCCTCCACTATTTTCGCCTTGTTTTCAGCACTTCTTCCCCTCAATCCTGTATAAAAATGTCATTGAACAAGAGTAGAAGGGCTAAAAGCCCCAGAGAGAAATAAGCATTTAATTGAAGAACAGTTTTATTACAACAAGATAAAACATAGATCATACAGTAATATTTTCATTATTACATCTTCACAAAATAATCATCTCTCAATCATGGAATCAGTAATATTTTACCGATATGTGACATGTTTTTCCTTCTTTAATTGCCGGCCATACATTCTTCTCAACCTCCTTCACTATATCGCCTTTTGATTTGCGCTCCTGACCCTCAATCCAGCCGCTAAAAATGCTTACAGCTGAATTGTCATAAATTTCTCGTTGACCTTTTAAAGAAACCTCATGACACTTTTTAATGATATCTCATATTTTTATTTTACTCGGATAATATATATATATATATCTTAATTTTTTTTTTTATCATGACTCCATGGCTTAGCAGTGGAGTGCAAACTACAAAAAATCACAAGTCATGATTTCAAAAATTATTGACATCATATAATAGATGTCCAAGCGGCTTTCTCCACTGTAGCAGAAAGAAAAAAATAATATATACACACTAGGAGCATGAGGGCCACAAACAAACTTCATGATTACTGAGTAGGAGAACTAATGCACGATGCTCTCACAATATTTATATGTTCTAGTCATCTAGACGCATATAATGTGAAGATCTTTCAGCATATATATATCATGTTAAGAGTTAATCATTTGTACTAATTATGCAAATATTATATTTTCTTAGGTAGTTTGCATAATTAGATATTGGAGAAAGCTAAAAACCTAAATATTAAGTTTAAATGGTTTACATCAAGAAAAAACTATATTGGCTTGTGTCATACAAAAAAATCTTATTTCTCAATTCAATCCATTGTTTTGATCTTGGTGAAGAAAAGAATCAATTAAGAAGTCAATTTCGTCAACATTGGTATTGAAGGTCGCATTAGTGATTACTAACAAAACCAGGTCCAATATAAAAAAATTTAATGAATGAACATATGAAATAATTTATACTAGACGATGAATTTTCTACCATGCCTTACATTAGATATTTGTTTTTTTCTATAAGAAATTAATATATCTTTTAATTAATAGAAATATATATTTTTATATTAAATCAGTGTATAAGAGAAATGACGATTATGTGACTTTGGTCTCCATTTACTATTCAGTCCAACCAGTCTATGAGCATAGTCCAACCGATCTATGAGTACTACTATTATTAAACCCACACTCCAATATGAACTACTACATTTCTTTATCAAACTAATATTTTATTTAAGTAAACTATGCCATTTGTCCTTAACAATTTATTACAATTACTGCCGTTGAGAAAATTTAACTGAACAACATTAAACATCGATCACACACAATCCAAACCCCACAAACGCTTCTCAACCCTCATTATTACTTTTCATTATTATTACATCTTAATTCACATAATATATCCATCCATCCATACATCATGGAATGAGCAGTATTTTACCGATATGTGAGCTGCTTTCCATCAACCTATGAGCTTCAGCCGCCTCTGACAAAGGCAGAGTCTTGTAAACAATCGGCTTCACTTTTCCTTCTTTAATTGCTGGCCAAACGTTCTTCTCAACCTCCTTCACTATTTTAGCTTTGTTTTCAGCACTTCGTCCCCTCAATCCCGCCGCTAAAATATAATAATTTTAGTGTTTAAGAAAACAAAGTGATAAAAAATATTTATGATTTATAAAATTGTCATTTGATTTTACGGTTTAAGAAAACAAAGTGATAAAAAATATTTATGAATTATAAAATGTTATTTGATTTTAAGGATTAGGGTTTAAACCAACAAAGTGATGAAAAGTATTTATGATTTATAAAATGTTATTTGATTTTAGAAGTGATTAAAAATATTATTTGATTTACAGTTTTTAGATTTGGTCCGATATAGCCACTCAGGCTGAATAACTAGCGATATAATTCAGATCTCATCTCCGTAATTTTTGATGTTTCAACTTTAGTATATATAGAATCGTAACAACTCGTTACAACTACAACAGTGTAAAAATGTTCATAAATAAGTGAAAGAATGGTTAAGAATTTAGAAGTAAAAACAAACCTTGGATAGTTAATCGCTTGGCGAGAATTGGAGAGAGATTTACTTGGGAAACCGTGCCGCCTTGAAAGCCGATTATGAAGAGCCGTCCATCAACACTCAAACTCTCCAAATTTCTTTGGAAATACGAACCGCCCATGTTGTCTAATATCACATTCACACCTGCTCGAAATAAAATGTAATACACCTTTTTAGAGAAATTTGCAAAAAAGCCCCTTGATTAGTTGAAATTGCAAAAAGGCCCCTTCATTAATGGAAATTATTTACAAAGAAGCCCCACTGTTTGTTAAGACCGAACACCGTTAAATGAGTTATCTTATAGGACGGGTTTTTTTGCAATTTTCTAGAGAATGGAGGGCGCGTTTTTAAAATTTAAGCATAATAATACAGGGGCCTTTTTGCGAATTCTCTTATTTTTATACTTTTATGTGCAAATTGGAGGAAGAGAAGAAGAGGGCACAGAGTATTTGTTTATGATCTCTTTTTACAATTGATCATTTGTAATTGTTAAAGAAAAAGAATTTTGGTTTTTGATATGATTAAACAAATTATAATGAAAATAAATAGAATGATCAAATATTATAATACCTTTGCCAGCTGTTTCTTCCTTGATACGAGCAACAAAATCTTCAGTCTTGTAATTAATGCAAACATCTGCGCCTAAATCCTTGCATGCTGATAATTTCTCTTCACTTCCTGAAATTAAAACAACATTAATATTATAAACTACTAAGCATTGATCAGTTGAATATGCAATTGACGTGTTAAATATACCCCACAAAACATAGGATATATCATTTATAGTAAGGGATCGTGATATTTCTATTACACATGAAATGTCGCATAATGTAAATTGGTGCCTAAAAGTAGTTTAAAATTTTCAAACCTGCTGTGGTGAAAACTTTTATTCCTAAATACTTAGCAATCTGTATAGCAAATGTGCCAATTCCACTTGATCCTCCATGAACCTGAAAAAAAATGAAGTACCATTTTAGAAATAAAGAGCAAATTATACTGAAAAAAGTAAATATTATAAATAAAACAAGACACTAATCAGTTTACTTTAACAAAAAAATTATTATATTAGACAGATGGATGGTCATGAACAATAGTAATATGGTATATTATACAAATAAAATGCCATATAAACAGTACACAGAACCCTGAAAACAGTATATTGCATTAGAAAAAATTAAGAAAACTACAAAACCTAAAAATAATTAAAATAACATACAAGGAAAGATTCGCCAGGAGAGAGATGACTAGTCATGAACACAGTCGACCAGACAGTGCAACAAACTTCCGGAAAACACGCCGCGTCTCTCAGCGAGACTCCTTGCGGCGCAAGCAACACCTGCCCAACCGGCACCGCCACCTTCTCCGCATACCCTCCTCCATTCAACAACGCACAAACCTACAAAAAATAAAATCACTCAACCTATCAGCTCGATTCAATCTCAATGAATTGATTGATTTGAAAGACCTGATCGCCGATGTTGAAAGGGGACCCGGGAGAGAGTGCAGGGCCGAGGGCGATGACCGTGCCGGAGCACTCGAGGCCGGGGTACGGCGGAGTGTTAGGCGGGGGAGGGTGGCCGCCCTTCCGCTGGAGCGTGTCCGCCCGGTTGAGCCCCGCCGCGGCGACCTGGATTAAAACCTCGTCGTCTCTTAGAGAGGGTTCTTCTACTTCGTGGAGTTCCAAAACCTCAGGCGGGCCGCCGGGAGAGGTTATTACGATTGCCTTCATTTTCAGTAGTTTGGGCTCAGTTCAGTCTGAGTGATTGATTGAATGGAAGGTTTGGTTGGAGTTTAATTTTAAAGTGATGGGAAATTACGACTGATTTATTGCGGATTAAAATTATATTTTCTCGTATATTTTTATATACGTTGTTGTATATTGTTTTTATTTTTTTAAAAATATATATTGTTTGGCCAATGAAATTTTATATACCGCTTTCATTTTCAATAGTTCGGAGTGTTAGTGAGGGAATGGAAGTGGGAGGTTTGGGTGGAGTAGTTTTTAGGGAGCTGATGCATCACGCGATGCTACTCTTGCGATCATATAGCGGTAATATATAAAAATTGTAAAAACAATATATACAAACATATGAACTGAAAATAAACAGTATATGAAAATTCATTCTATAAAACAATATGTATTTTAAAAAAATGAAAACAGTATGTACAAATATATAAACTGAAAACAAACAGTATATAAAAATTCATTCGGTAAATAGTATATATTTAAAAAAATGAAAACGGTATATATCGTATATAGGAACGTGAGAAAACAATATATAATTTTAATCCGTCGCTACAGGGTCGCTACAGTACCAGGCGTGATTTCCAATTTCCCTTGAAATTATATATACTGTTTTCTCGTGTTTTTATATACGTTATATACTTTTTTCATTTTTTAAAATATATACTGTTTGCCGAATGAAATTTTACATACTGTTATTTTCGGTTTATATATTTTTATATATTATTTTTATTTTTTAAAATATATATTATTTTACAGAATAAATTTTTTATATACTGTTTTTCTCAGTTTATATATTTTTTCAATTTTTATATCGTCCCTACAAGATCGTTACGGTACGCGTCGTGCAGTATCAGCTCACTTAGTTGAATGGCGTGAGAGAGGTTCTGGTTTGTGTTTGTTTGACTGTTTGGATGGAGATTGATTGGTTAGTGTGGTGTCATGTGTGGAGAAAGTTTCTGACAGGAAATGTAAGGATTTAGGGCCTGTTCGCTAGATAAGTTTTGAGTGTAGTTTTCGGTAGGAATCCATAAGGAAGTGTAGTTTTTTATCTCAAAATTTTCAAAACCAGCCAAATCTGCCCCAAAAGTACAGTTTTGCAAAATGTACCTCTGATGTCCGTTTTGGAGAGAGTAAACGTGGAATCAAAAGAAGAAATATTTTTTTTTGACGTAAAAAAGAAGAAACATTTCTTTCCTCTCCTCCAAGCTTTCCTCTTTCGTTACTGAAGAAACATTTTTTTCCCCTCCTTCAAGCTTTTTTCTTTCGCTACTGAAGAAACATTTCTTTCCCCTCCCCCAAGCTTTCCTTTTTTCGCTGATGTTCTAGACAGTGAAAAACGCATGAGATGAAGTGATCCGTCAAAGAGCTTCCGAAGGATTCCTCCTCTCGACCTCCGACCAAGAGCAGGAAAGGTTAATATCTCATTATATACACGAATTTTGGAGCTTTTTTGTTGTTCTTTTTTCAATTTAAGTATTCTTCTATCAAGTGGTTATTTATTTTTTTCTCTAAGTATAAATCTATAGAAAAAGACTAGAATTTGTAACAATTTTCGAGCCCGCTTTGTTATTATCTGTGGAAAGAGAATCATATGTATATTTATATTTTAGATGTCACACGTTCTGATCGTATGTTATTAATCTGAGCATATCAAGTGCTTTTTTGTTTAGTAGAGAGAAAAGAGAGTCTACTTTGTATTTCACATTGGAGAATCAATGCATGACAGTTGCTCGATGAATAGGTAGATACCAATTTTTTGTAAAATATTACTCTTCATTTTGTGTCTCATTTGAGTTGCTTATATAATGGAGCACTCAAACGGCTATTTTTTTTGAGTTTACTATTCAAGCACATGTTACTGTAAAAAGTATGTTCCTTCAACGGCTAGTCAAGATGCTTTATACTTTACTTTAATAAAAATATCAAATGTTATCTAATTTGGAGAACAAAATATTTCTGCAACTAAATTATTATGAATTTATTTAATTGATTAATAAATAGTGTCAATAGTATGTTAATTAAAATAAACAAAGGTTTGTTTTTTAAGTTATCTACAATCATAAATTTACATAATGCTTAAGCAATGAATAATAATTATAGATTTGATAAAAAATTCTAGATAAATTGTAGATTATAAAACAGTAGCCATCTGACGTCCAAGTTGGAATTATGGAAATCTCCAACGGCTAGTTTTTTTGAAATAATAATTTTATATTCATAGCTTCCAGTGTTTTGATCAAACACCTATTTTTGATACTTTCATACAGTTTTACGTAGCTTCCTGCACTCATGGCTTCCTAATGGTCACACATTAGCTTCTTGCCAGGGCTTCCTAACCCTTGTTCAAAACTGCCCTAGCAAACAGGCCCTTATGTTTTGAGTTTTGAATGTGGGTTTTCGTTTGTTTTGGGCTGGGCCTGAATCAGAGGGCTATTTTGGATGTTGAGTCACCAGAGGGAAATTTTCCAAAAAACCCCCAAACTTTTCTCATATTTATTAAAAAGCTCCTAACTTTTTAGATTCCTTCAAAATCCCGGTACTTTTAAATTTTAATTTCCCCCCTCTATGGTGTTAACTCTAACACTCCGTCCATTTCAATCTTTTTTAGACCAAAATGTCTTTTATCATATTTTTATAAATTTTAAATTCAATTAAAAAATATACAAACAAAAAAAATATATATTTTATGACATAATATCTCATGATATTATATTTACGATATTTTATGATACTATTTTACAATTCATTTTTTATTTTATGGATTTCATATTATATAAAGCATTATTTTATATAAAATAAATTTTTTAATATTAATATATTTCTTAAAATAATATTTTATATGAAATCATTAAATCATATTATATGTCATAAAATAGTATATAAAAAATCATAATTTTTTATGAATTATTATATCGCAAATCCTTATTTATTTTTTAATTAGATTGAATATTTTTTTTTAAAGAAATCATGAAGGACATTTTGGTCTTAAAAATATTGAAATGGATGAAATGTTTAAGTTAACACCATTTTGTTGTTTGGGGGGGGGGGGGGGGGGGGGGTGGTATAAAGAAAATTCATTGTATTTTATAGAGGGTTTCTGAAGGAATCTAAAAAGTGAGGCGGATTTCGATAAATATGAGAAAAGTTCAGGGATTTTTGAAGAATTTCTCATAATTCTAATATAAATCTAATCCTTTAGACACTGATCGTAACAATTCTAGAGACCATGCAATCATACCCTAAATCAAGCATGAAAGCCTAAATAGAAAAGAAATAATGAGAATATGAAAGTGATACAGATTCATCGTAGTTTAAAATGCTGAGCATAAACTTATCTACTGCATATATACTTACTATCAGTTATAATTACTATCAGTTAATTGGACTGAAGGGCCTAGCTTTTTTTTTTTTAAATCAGCCCTCTATATTTGGCCCAACCTGCATTAACCAATTAATTTATATTCAGTTATGATATATTAAACATTATTTATTAATGGATAATTTTATGTAGTGGAATTTTACCTCTCGTGGGGTATTACAACCAGCCAAATCAAACTTTGCTCTTTTGGGGTTTATTTCCCATGTTAGGGTGCTCCCTTCTCTCGATTTACCAACAATTCTCTTATCCGTACGTTTCCCCCTCTTTCCTAATCCTAAATTTTTCTTATTAGCCTTCCCTTTTTTGTCGTCATCTTTCCTTTTTGGATTGCTCATACTCTTTTCTTTTATTATATCATTAATAATTTCTTTCCAATATTTTGGTGGTACTTTTAAGACTGACACATCTTTTAACGTTATTGGTTTGTCGCAAAAAGTATAATAAGAGGTATCCAATTCGTCAGAATGTGGTTCTTCTTTTCGCATAGCGATCGAAACTATTCGTCTTGAATTTTGCTTCCAATTCCAAATAATTGTTATCGAAAAATCGGAAAGGCGATTTTCGTAACCGGTCGGTCGTAGAAAAGATTTTTCTATCGTATTTCTTACCGACGGAAATAATAGCCTGTAGGCATACTACACAATGCACACGCACACACACTAAGAGGTTACATCTAATTTTATCTGACTAAAATCCTCTATAAATTCCTGCTGAATGTGAAATTCGATTTTCTCATCTATGAAAAGTGGGGCTAATACCATAACCACTGGACTATCCTAGGGATGATAATTGATTTTAGTTCATAATTCCTTTTTAAGGTGCAATTTATCTCTAATTTTGCACAATCATCTAAACCTGATCTGACTAGCAAAAACGAATGGCATGTAATTAATGTGTGGAATTAAAAAAAGATATTATATTTTTGTTAATGTAATATAATTTACTTTTTATATCTTAACAGGGCGGCTGTTGCTGCTTCCATGCCTATAACTAACAGTGAGACTGTCGAGCCAGACAGGGGATCGGATGCCATCTTGAATTGGATGTTATGAGGTTGACCCCACGAGCTTTCCGCCACATCATATGTTGAATCCTGCTACGAGGCATCCAGTGGTGGATGTAGAGGAAGACTAGTGGGAGTCTTCGCTCCCCCCATCATTATGAAATTTTACATATATATACCTCTGTAATATGAAATTTTCGCCCCCGTACAATCAATTGTAAAGTAAAATGTATTGAATTTTTGGGCTTAAAAGTAATTTTCTTTCTCATTTGCATTGGGCTGCTAATTTGTTTTACTTCAAGAAATAATAAAAAAAAGACAAACTATATCAGTCAAGTCCAACTACTCAAACTCAATTTTTTAAATATTTATATTTTATGTAAAAAAAGTATCTTAAAAAAAAAAACTATATCAGTCAAGTCCAATTACTCAAACTCAATTTTGGGGTTTATTTCCCATGTTAGGGTGCTCCTTTCTCTCGGTTTACCAACAATTCTCTTATCCGTACGTTTCTCCCTCTTTCCTAATCCTAAATTTTTTTTATTGGCCTCCCTTTTTTATCCTCATCTTTCCTTTTTGGATTGCTCATACTCTTTTCTTTTATTATATCATTAATAAGTTCTTTCCAATATTTTGGTGGTACTTTTAAGACTCACACATCTTTTAACGTTATTGGTTTGTCGCAAAAAGTATAATAAGAGGTATCCGATTCGTCAGAATGTGGTTCTTCTTTTCGCATAGCGATCGAAATTATTCGTCTTGAATTTTGCTTCCAATTCCAAATAATTGTTATCGAAAAATCGGAAAGGCGATTTTCGTAACCGGTCGGTTGTAGAAAAGATTTTTCTATCGTATTTCTTACCGACGGAAATAATAGCCTGTAGGCATACTACACAATGCACACGCACACACACTAAGAGGTTACATCTAATTTTATCTGACTAAAATCCTCTATAAAATCCTGCTGAATGTGAAATTCGATTTTCTCATCTATGAAAAGTGGGGCTAATAACATAACCACTGGACTATCCTAATGATGATAATTGATTTTAGTTCATAATTCCTTTTTAAGGTGCAATTTATCTCTAATTTTGCACAATCATCTAAACCTGATCTGACTAGCATAAACGAATGGCATGTAATTAATGTGTGGAATTAAAAAAAGATATTATATTTTTGTTAATGTAATATAATTTACTTTTTATATCTTAACAGGGCGGCTGTTGCTGCTTCCATGCCTATAACTAACAGTGAGACTGTCGAGCCAGACAGGGGATCGGATGCCATCTTGAATTGGATGTTATGAGGTTGACCCCACGAGCTTTCCGCCACATCATATGTTGAATCCTGCTACGAGGCATCCAGTGGTGGATGTAGAGGAAGACTAGTGGGAGTCTTCGCTCCCCCCATCATTATGAAATTTTACATATATATACCTCTGTAATATGAAATTTTCGCCCCCGTACAATCAATTGTAAAGTAAAATGTATTGAATTTTTGGGCTTAAAAGTAATTTTCTTTCTCATTTGCATTGGGCTGCTAATTTGTTTTACTTCAAGAAATAATAAAAAAAAGACAAACTATATCAGTCAAGTCCAACTACTCAAACTCAATTTTTTAAATATTTATATTTTATGTAAAAAAAGTATCTTAAAAAAAAAAACTATATCAGTCAAGTCCAATTACTCAAACTCAATTTTGGGGTTTATTTCCCATGTTAGGGTACTCCTTTCTCTCGGTTTACCAACAATTCTCTTATCCGTACGTTTCTCCCTCTTTCCTAATCCTAAATTTTTTTTATTGGCCTCCCTTTTTTATCCTCATCTTTCCTTTTTGGATTGCTCATACTCTTTTCTTTTATTATATCATTAATAAGTTCTTTCCAATATTTTGGTGGTACTTTTAAGACTGACACATCTTTTAACGTTATTGGTTTGTCGCAAAAAGTATAATAAGAGGTATCCGATTCGTCAGAATGTGGTTCTTCTTTTCGCATAGCGATCGAAATTATTCGTCTTGAATTTTGCTTCCAATTCCAAATAATTGTTATCGAAAAATCGGAAAGGCGATTTTCGTAACCGGTCGGTTGTAGAAAAGATTTTTCTATCGTATTTCTTACCGACGGAAATAATAGCCTGTAGGCATACTACACAATACACACGCACACACACTAAGAGGTTACATCTAATTTTATCTGACTAAAATCCTCTATAAAATCCTGTTGAATGTGAAATTCGATTTTCTCATCTATGAAAAATGGGGCTAATAACATAACCACTGGACTATCCTAGTGATGATAATTGATTTTAGTTCATAATTCCTTTTTAAGGTGCAATTTATCTCTAATTTTGCACAATCATCTAAACCTGATCTGACTAGCAAAAACGAATGGCATGTAATTAATGTGTGGAATTAAAAAAAGATATTATATTTTTGTTAATGTAATATAATTTACTTTTTATATCTTAACAGGGCGGCTGTTGCTGCTTCCATGCCTATAACTAACAGTGAGACTGTCGAGCCAGACAGGGGATCGGATGCCATCTTGAATTGGATGTTATGAGGTTGACCCCACGAGCTTTCCGCCACATCATATGTTGAATCCTGCTACGAGGCATCCAGTGGTGGATGTAGAGGGGGACTAGTGGGAGTCTTCGCTCCCCCCATCATTATGAAATTTTACATATATATACCTCTGTAATATGAAATTTTCGCCCCCGTACAATCAATTGTAAAGTAAAATGTATTGAATTTTTGGGCTTAAAAGTAATTTTCTTTCTCATTTGCATTGGGCTGCTAATTTGTTTTACTTCAAGAAATAATAAAAAAAAGACAAACTATATCAGTCAAGTCCAACTACTCAAACTCAATTTTTTAAATATTTATATTTTATGTAAAAAAAGTATTTTAAAAAAAAAAACTATATCAGTCAAGTCCAATTACTCAAACTCAATTTTGGGGTTTATTTCCCATGTTAGGGTGCTCCTTTCTCTCGGTTTTCCAACAATTCTCTTATCCGTACGTTTCTCCCTCTTTCCTAATCCTAAATTTTTCTTATTGGCCTTCCCTTTTTTGTCGTCATCTTTCCTTTTTGGATTGCTCATACTCTTTTCTTTTATTATATCATTAATAAGTTCTTTCCAATATTTTGGTGGTACTTTTAAGACTGACACATCTTTTAACGTTATTGGTTTGTCGCAAAAAGTATAATAAGAGGTATCCGATTCGTCAGAATGTGGTTCTTCTTTTCGCATAGCGATCGAAATTATTCGTCTTGAATTTTGCTTCCAATTCCAAATAATTGTTATCGAAAAATCGGAAAGGCGATTTTCGTAACCGGTCGGTTGTAAAAAAGATTTTTCTATCGTATTTCTTACCGACGGAAATAATAGCCTGTAGGCATACTACACAATACACACGCACACACACTAAGAGGTTACATCTAATTTTATCTGACAAAAATCCTCTATAAAATCCTGTTGAATGTGAAATTCGATTTTCTCATTTATGAAAAGTGGGGCTAATTCCATAACCACTGGACTATCCTAGTGATGATAATTGATTTTAGTTCATAATTCCTTTTTAAGGTGCAATTTATCTCTAATTTTGCACAATCATCTAAACCTGATCTGACTAGCATAAACGAATGGCATGTAATTAATGTGTGGAATTAAAAAAAGATATTTTATTTTTGTTAATGTAATATAATTTACTTTTTATATCTTAACAGGGCGGCTGTTGCTGCTTCCATGCCTATAACTAACAGTGAGACTGTCGAGCCAGACAGGGGATCGGATGCCATCTTGAATTGGATGTTATGACGTTGACCCCACGAGCTTTCCGCCACATCATATGTTGAATCCTGCTATGAGGCATCCAGTGGTGGATGTAGAGGGGGACTAGTGGGAGTCTTCGCTCCCCCCATCATTATGAAATTTTACATATATATATACCTCTGTAATATGAAATTTTCGCCCCCGTACAATCAATTGTAAAGTAAAATGTATTGAATTTTTGGGCTTAAAAGTAATTTTCTTTCTCATTTGCATTGGGCTGCTAATTTGTTTTACTTCAAGAAATAATAAAACAAAGACAAATTATATCAGTCTAGTCCAACTACTCAAACTCAATTTTTTAAATATTTATATTTTATGTAAAAAAAGTATCTTAAAAAAAAAAAACTATATCAGTCAAGTCTAATTACTCAAACTCAATTTTTTAAATATTTATATTTTATGTGAAAAACTATCTTTTTAGAAATAAGAGCTAACAAAAACGAGTCTATGATTGTCTTATTGAATATACAAAAAAACATATTATCCTCAAAAAAATAT
Source organism: Juncus effusus (assembly GCA_027726005.1). Taxonomy (NCBI): domain Eukaryota; kingdom Viridiplantae; phylum Streptophyta; class Magnoliopsida; order Poales; family Juncaceae; genus Juncus; species Juncus effusus. The sequence goes on from CM050898.1 coordinate 3,761,708, forward strand.
ATTATAAATAAAAACGACGTACTGAAACTGTATCATCAAAAATATATATTATAAATAAAAACACTCAGTCAAGGGAGGAGTGTTAGGTGGAGGAGGGTGGCCGCCCTTGCGCTGGAGCGTGTCCGCCTGGTTCAGCCCCGCTGCGGCGACCTTGATTAAAACCTCGTCATCGTGCAAGGTGGGGTCTTGTACTTCTGGCGGGCCGCCGGGAGAGGTTATTACAACTGCTTTCATTTTTAGTAGTTTGGAGTGTTAGTGAGGGAATATTGGAAGTGGGAGGTTTGGGTGGAGTTTATTAATGGCGTGAGGGGGTTCTGATTTGTGTTTGTTTGACTGTTTGGATGTTGATTGATGAGTGTGTGGAGAACTTGAGATATGTGTAGAATCAAGAATGTTTCTGACGGGAAGATGTTAAAGAAGTTAAATTGTAAGTTTTAACTTTTTTGTTTCGTTTGGGCTGGGCCAGAATCAGAGAGGGCTAATTTGGACGTTCGTTCAAGTTTTCAATTATTTGGGTTTAATATTTCTACGATATTTAACACACCAGGAGCATGAAGGGCACAAACAAACTTCATGATTATTCTAGAGTAGTTGGAGATCGACATGCATGGTGCTCTCATAATATTTGCATTATCTAGTGATTTAGACACAGAATTAGCGAAGATCTATCATATATATCATGTTAAGATTTAATCATTTGTAGTAATTATGCAAATGCTATACTTTCTTTTTTGAAGCAGCAAATGCTATACTTTAGTAGGTGGTATGTATAATGAGATATTGGAGAAAGCTAAAGACATAAATATTAAGTTCAAAAGATATCCCATTATGTAGATGCACTGTATTTCATCAAGAAAAAAATGTAGTGAAGTACATAATGCAGGAGTATATATTAGTTTATTTTTTCATTCAATAAGCAATATCCTACAATATTACGTGTTATTATGGGTTTAAATGTTTTCAATAGTTAATACTGAATTACCAGTCCCATAAGAAAATGTGAAGAAGAAAATCAGTAAAGAAGTTCATCACAAATATATACTTGCTATTTGGAGGTGGTTGTGTTGATATCTTGAAAGCTCAGGACCAATTTACAGAACTTCAAATACATGTGTCCTATAAATGAACTAGAAATGGAATTTTTTTTGCAATTCAGTTATATTAGGTTGGAATTTTACCGCAAACTACATTTGAGATATATTTTCTTTTTATAAGAAATTAATTTAGAAAAATATTTTTTATATTGAATCAGTGTATATAAATTTTTAATTTATAGAATATTTTTTTTATATTGAATCAATGCATAAGATAAGGAAATGACCATTATGCGACTTCAGTCTCCGTTTTGTGACTTTGGTCTCTGTTTTACTATTAGTCTAATCGTTCCATTAGTATTACTATTATTAAATCCGCACTCCACTAATTGAACTACTGCATTTTTTTTTATCATAGTACTTTATTTAAGTCTAACTACTCCATTTGTCCTTAAATAAATTTATTACGAGAAATTTTTACGAACCCCCTTTGTTATTGCTAATTACAGTTATCACTTTGAAAATAGAAAAAATCATGGTTACTTTACGCTTTAATGATGAGATAATTTAATTTCACCATTGAACTCTATAAAATATGGTTCAACGAATCTAAAAAGAATACATTTAACCTGTCTAATGATCTTTGAATCATTGGATTTTTTTTTTAACAAATCCGCTGTTTTTTATTATAAAAAATTTGTATTATTTTTACTTTCTAGGTCTCTGATTGTAATACTGATTTTGTACCCCTTCATAAAGGTTAACACTCCATCAATTTGTCTCTTTTCTACCAAATTTTTTTTTATCAAATATTTCTATATTTTATTTTTCAATTTCAAAAATATGCAAAAAGATGACATTATAAAATAAATTAGTCATAAAGGATAGTCAAAATACAAACAAAATAATAAAAGCACAAAGAAGATAATAATTATGTAAAATAAAACATGACTTTACATAAAATCAAATACAACAATATTTTACACAAGATAATACCATAAAATAAAGAGTAAAATTCACCACAAGTCACCCAACTTTCGAAAATGACCAAATAAATCACGCAACTTTCAATTGTTCCGTATAGGTCATTCAATTTTAAAAAATTATCAAATATGCCACTAAAATTTCAATTGTCTTATATAGGTCACTCAACTTTCAAAAATAATCAAATAGCTCACTCAAATTTCAATTAACCGGGTGACTTATTTGGTCATTTTTTAAAAGTTGAGTAACCTATTGGGGACAATTGAAAGTTGGGTGACCTATTTGACTCTACGAGACAATTGAAAATTTAGTAACTTATTTAGTCATTTTTGAAAATTAAGTGATCTAGAATGAAATTTACCCTAAAATAAAACAACATTTCTAAAACACATCACAAAATGTTGTAAACATAACATCACAAATAATATCAGGCATATCAAAACCAATATCTCCAAAAAAGGAGGATAGTCACAATACAAACAAAATAAATAAAAACACAAAGAAGATAATATTTTATGTAAAATAAAACATGACTTTGCATAAATAAAAAATACAATATTTTACACAATATAATATAATATCATAATTAAACTAACATTTCTAAATCACATCACAAAATGTTGTAAACAAAAAAACACAAATAATATATCCCAGAAACATTGGAAAAATAGAATTAGATCAATTAATATCAGAAATAATATCTCCAAGAAAGCAGGGCATCTTTATAATTTCAGCATATTTACACTATTATTATATTGACCCTTTCCCAAACAATCTCTACCTCACTTTCTCACTTTCCCACTTTCCAGCATCAAATCAAACTCTCCCATATGCTTTCCTCCGCCGCCGGCGCTCCTCTCCGCCGCCGCCGGAGCTGAATCCAACCCACTTACTCTAATGGGCGGCGTTGCCATGATTTCGCTTCAAACCGCCGCCCCTCACCACCACCAACTCCGGCGGCGGCGGCGACTGTCCGCGGCGTACTGCACCACCGCGAAGGCCAGGCCGGAGAGCGGGGTGGTTAAGGAGGCGGAGGGGAGGGATTGGGAGCTGAAGGTGGCCGTGAGGGCGGTTCAGATGGCGTGTTCGTTGTGCCAGAGAGTACAGGAGGAGTTGTTGCAGAATCAACGGCTGAAGGTCGACAAAGACGATCTCTCTCCTGTCACTGTTGCAGGTTTGTATGAATCTTCTTCTTGGTGCTTCTTTTTCTTCTTGATTGTTTATTTTAGCTCGATTGTTTTGCCTCACCTATTAATCTTTGCATTGTTCTGTTACAAAGCCATTATCTTTCATGACAAATTTCAATACAATTCGATCAATTCAGCTACTTATTCAACAAACATCTTTACAATTCCTTCTTCTTTCCAGATTGGGCAGTCCAAGCAACAATAAGCTACATCCTTACCGAAACCTTCGGTCCTCAAACCACACAAATCATGGCAGAAGAAGACGAAACCGCCTTGACCAACCAAACCTCTTCTTCTCTCCTAAACTCCGTCGTGAGTTTCGTCAACCAAACCCTAAATTCCGCCCCTCAATTCGGCCTCAAACCGCCCAAAACCCCTCTTAAACCCTCTCAAATCCTCCAACTGATCCAGAACTGCAATTCCACAGGCGGCCCGAAAGGCCGGTTCTGGGTTTTAGACCCGGTCGACGGAACCCTAGGGTTTATCAGAGGCGACCAGTACGCTGTCGCTCTAGCCCTAATCGAAAACGGCGAGGTCATTTTAGGTGTTCTTGGTTGCCCTAATTACCCCATGAAAAAGGAATGGCTAAACTACCACCAAAAATATTATCGTTTAATGTCCAGGCTGGCGCCACCTCAGCCTGACAGCTGGCACAAAGGCTGCGTGCTATTTGCCAAGAAAGGTGGTGGGAAAGCGTGGATGCAGCCGTTGACCGGTCAAACCGGAGGTCAGGAAGGTTCTAGAAGGATCCGGGTTTCGGATGTTAGCGACCCGGCTTTGGCGACTTTCTGCGAGCCGGTCGAGAAGGCGAACTCGAGCCATTCGTTTACGGCTGGGTTGGTTCATAGTGTTGGTGTGAAGTAAGTTTGAATATGTTGTTATTTTATTGTTTCATACTTTCGTTTTATTGTTTCTTAAATTTTTGAACTTGACCGACCGACCAACTAGTCTTTTTGAAATTTGGGAAACCAAGTCTGGTTTGAAAAGTTGACCAAAAAGAAAGAGGTATTTGCAAAAAAAGCGCATATGTTATGCGTAAATTGAAAAAAAAAAAAATATTACCTAAAATTGTGAATATGCCCCTGTATTGTTGAAAGAAAAAAAGAAAAATTAGTCTCTGCCCCTGTATTGTTGAAAGAAAAAAAAGAATAATTAGTCTCTGCCGTTAATTCTCCTTTTTGGAAACTTAATTCTCGCCTTCACTTTCGTCAACTAGTTATTTTAACCTAGAAATCAAAATAAAAATACTAATAATTCTGAAACCCTAAATAAATTTGCAAAAAATCCTTCATTATTCTAAAATATGCAAAAAAAAAAAGCCCCTATATTATCCAAAGTTGCAAAGACACCGTTCATTATTGAGGAACAATTCGAAACCCCTTCTCTCACCAACTCGCCGCATTAACCTAATAACACATAAAAAAAACTAAAAAATAGAACAATATTTACTGAACCCTAAATATTTGTTAACAGGAAGCAACCGTTGCGAGTCTACAGCATGGTGAAATACGCCGCTATTGCGCGAGGCGACGCGGAAATATTCATGAAGTTCGCGAGATCAGGATACAAAGAAAAGATTTGGGATCACGCTGCCGGCGTGGTCATAATCCAAGAGGCCGGAGGAGTTGTCACCGACGCGCGGGGCCGATCGCTCGATTTCTCAAAAGGCTTGTTTCTAGAAGGCCTCGATAGGGGGGTTATTGCTTGTTCGGGTTTGTTGTTGCACGAGAGGATTATTGGGGCTGTGGATGCGAGTTGGGACTCGTCGAATTTGTGATTTGGTTATGAGTTGTATATATTTTGATTTTACGATGAAATAATTTTGGTACGTTGAAGAGGCTCATATGAAAAATTTCGATAATTTTTCAAGAGCTCCGCAACTTTTCTGAATGATTAAAAAGAAATCGTAATTTTTTAGATTCTCTCTTTTACTTTCCGAACGTTGATTGCAAAAACACCCATCAATACATCAATACATGAAGAACAATAATTTCAAAACCCCAAAAATAATTCACAAGAAGCGATGGAGAAATATTCATGAAGTTCGCGAGATCAGGATACAAAGAAAAGATCTGGGACCACGCGACCGGCGTGGTCATAATCGAAGAAGCCGGAGGGGTGGTCACCGACGCGCGGGGCTGGCCGTTGGATTTTTGGAGGGTTTGGATAGGGGGATTATTGTTTGTTCGGGCTTGTTGTTACGCGAGGATTATTGGGACTAGTCGAATTTGTGATTTGTTTGGTGGGTGTATATATTTTTTTGATTTGGATGAAATAATTTTGATATGTTGAAGAGGCATATGGAAATTGATTTAGTTCATGCATGTGAATCAAGGGGTTGTGGCCTAGTGGGTCAAATTTTTTTTTTTTTTTTTTTTTTTTGGAGGCAAAGCTTAAGGCAGGTGATTCTACACTCAAGTAATTTTCATTAAAATTATAAGTTACAAAGTTTGTCAAGTGACATAACATAAAGAGATTTAAATTTTGTTGATACTTCTAATTTTTCTATTAAGTATGCAGTAGAATGTTTGCTTGCTGCCCTAAAAGTATTTGTAAGAATCAGCCATAGAATTGGTGGTCTACAACATGGTGAAATATGCCGCCATAGAAAGAGGTGATGGGGAAATGTTAATGAAATTCACTAATCAGGACACTATATAGGAGGAAAGATATGGGTCCATGCGTCCGGCATGGTTATAATCCAAGAGGCGGGAAGGATAGTGCGATTCATCTAGTGAGCCCAGTTCTGCTCGGAATGGTCTAGTCACTGACGCCTGGGTCCGGCCTCTCGATTTCTCATAAGGATTGTTTTTGGAAGGTTTGGATTGGGGTATTATTGCTTGTCCGTGTTTTTTATTTGTATCTTGATTTCGAAGGTTTAGATTATTTATTTTAGTTTTCTAAAGTTGATTGTGAAAACACCCGTCAATTCATGAAGAACAATAATTTTAAAACCCTAAAAATCAATTTAAAAGAAGCGTTGAGAAGTATACATGAAACCTGCGAAATCAAGATACAAATAAAAAAAATCTGGGATCACCCGGTCAGCGTGGTGATAATCCAATAGGCGGGAGTAGTAGTCATTGACGCAGGGCCGGCCTCATGATTTCTCAAAAAGGTTGTTTTTAGAAGGTTTGGATAGGAAGATCATTAATTGTCCGGGTTTCTTACTTCACAGGTGGATTTAAAGCTGTCCATACGAGTTAGGACTCATTAAATTTGTGATGGCTTTGTTTATTGGATGCTAATTATATTTTTTGTTTTATGATGAAATAATTTTGATATACTGAAGAGGAGTATATAAAAATTAATTTTGTGTCAATCACACATATCATAATGATTGACTACATGCATATGGATTAAAAGGTCATGAGTTCAAGTTTAATTGACTATAACTAATTGGACAATAAAAAAATTATTGCTACCCTAGAAAAAGAAAAATTTCTCTACGATAATGTTTATGGATAACGTTAAGCAAAATTTCAGATTGGATGAAATCTGTTAGACTTCAATTTTAAATGTTAATTTTGAGATTCGTAGTTTTGATTTGAAATAGTAAATAAGACACTGTATTAAGCCATATATTTCTCTACAATGAACATGGACAAGTCTTTAGATGAACAAAGATACATCAATTGTAAATAAAAAAAATCTCAAAATAAATGAATCTTTTTTTCTTACAAAATACACCCTTTATGCATCAAATATATAGGTATTTTATCTATTGCACCTCAAGAATAAAAATCTTGCATTGATACGCATAATTAAGTGAGAAAATGGATAATTTATATCTTTTATTTTGAAACATTATGTAAAAGAATTATACATGATATTTTCTACATTTTTATTTATGCTTAGCAAGTGAGAAACTACATTTTAGTTTTAACGTTGTCAAGAAAACAGACAAGCGCCTCTCTTCATGCCTCAAGTAACTTCCACGCGACGCGATTTTGGCTCCAGATTAACTCATCGTGAGTAATTTCCATTTTTAGGCATCTCTTTCTCCTCCCCCACCTCTCTCTCTCTCTCTGAGGTGCGAGGGTGGCTTGGTGTCTTGGAACCTAAGGGAAAGAAAAGAGAAGAGGAGCCGGTTGATTCAGGTGATTATGTTTAATTTAATTTAATTTAATCCTTTTTATCTAACAATGAATTATTTTTTGTCAATCATTCGATTTTTTTATTAACCCTTTTTCTTTCCATTTTTCCCATTTTTTCTTTCATTCGTTCATGCCCTTGATTTGATTCTGTTGCAAATATTAGAAGTTCAAATTTTTCAAAATTTCTTTTTATTGAAAGTATTTAATTTTTGTGTTTGAAAACCTCCATTTTCAATTCCAATTACGACTCGTCTTTATCTGTAATGATATTACATTAGGAACTGAGTTCAAACTAAAGAGAGGAATTATTAACAATTTAATTTGTTTCTTACAAAATCTAGTGAATTTTTTGTTTGTTTATTACGCATTACAGATTGAAAGAATTTGCTGTAAAATCAAATCGAATCAAAATTCATGATATAAGAGTGAGAAACAGGGAGCATGCAGCCAGGCATTCTCACTCGGAGTTTATCTTCGCCATTTTCCTCTTCATCTAGCCACCAATTACCGCACAAGGTTTTAATCTTCTTCAAATTTTTTTGGTGATGGAATTATTTTGAGGGCGAAAACCACTGATTTTTGGATTTTATAGCGTGAAATATTAACACATATAAGGCAAAACAGAATATAACAACAAAATAGTGTATATGTAAGGCAAAATAATGTATATGTAGTGTTTTGTTATGGCCTTATGTAAATACTATTGCTATAAACCTCAAAAATAACAAGTTATATACCTTTTTCATTTTTCACCACAAACCCTTCATGGGCGCACTTTTACTTACTAGTATAAAACATGTAGAGAAATTCTTCCATAGTAGTAACAATAAAACAATCACACTAGACACTATACTGTTAATAAAAATGTAGGGAGCCACTACTGCGTATCAAGGATTTGCTGCCTTGCCAGCAATTGCTAAGTATCCGAACGGTGCAAGGGGAGAAAATGCTCTTTTGATTGAAGCTCTTAAAGATGAGATTTTACAGTTTGCAGAGTCTCTTGGCTTGCCGAGCCGAACCGCTTCTTCTTCTTCTTCTTTGGATGAGGTTTTCCTTTTTTACTTGCATTAACGATCATGTCATTGTATTTTTCTCTTTAGGTACATGAGTTCTTTAATTTAAATTGATGAATGTCATTTGATACTCTTGTTGTATGTAGGTGTTATTCATTACATTGAGGGCCTTGAAGAGCAAGTATCCGAAATGCCTTTCACGCTTTGAAGATTCCGATGCTTGCGAATCTATAAAAAAGGTCCTTTGTTTTTACTTGTGGTTTTTAAACAACTCATATTTGGTCAATTTAATCCGAAAAAAAATTAGATACACATGACTAAAACATTTCTATCAAAATTAGCAGGATTTACATCAGCTCTACAGGGTCCTAAATTTCGTTAAAGACTTCTCGGATGAAAGATGCAATAAATTCGCAAAGCTTAATGATGACGGAACTCTAAATTCTTTAAATTTTGAGTTAATTGGTAAGTCTTTATGGACCTTCAAGTAGCATAAATCGACAACCTAAAATCTTTGAACTAAATAATAATAGACCAGTCTTAAGTCAAATTATATATGCTCACTTCTAGTTATGAAATGTAAAACAAAAACGTGATGAGTGATGCCCTGCTTGTATGCAGGTAAACGAGTCTTGGAAATGCTCAAATGTTCAAATACTCCTCAAATGAGAGAAATGTTCGAATCGGCCGAGACCTCCATAGAGACAGAGTCATCTTCGGTTGGAAAAAAACGGAAGCTCATTCATGAATCCTCAAAGCCCAAGCCGATCCCTATTTTGCGTGAAAACCCTAGAGCGGGTTCTTCAAAGCCCGAGCCGATCCCTATTTTGCGTGAAAACCCTAGAGCGGGTTTAATTCTCAAAGATTTTTCGGATAATAAACCGTATTTAACACCTCGTCTCCGTCCTTTAAGGCTTCAGTCTCTGGGCAGACTCACACCTGTCCCTCCGTATTGTGTTGTGCCTCTTGCCTCAAGTCCAAACATCGGTTCTTTACGTGATAGTGACAAACCTAAAGATGATTTGAAACATGATGATTTAGATGATTCTTGGGGTATGGATCACGGATGCCAGACGTTCAGAATGGAAGAGGATGAGGAGAACGAGGATGATAGACCTTCTCATGAAGATTCATTTGTTCTTATGTCGGAACCGCCATCCAATGTAATGATAAAAGAAACTAGCTTATATCACATAATATTTATTTATAATCATAATGCATTGAATGTACAAATACACAACTTTTCAACATCAAGATGCTCAAAACATCCTTATAATACACCCTTTCAATTAATTGCATATTCTTAATAATTGTATGACTTCATGATAATTAAGGAATTATCATCCTGCAATCAAATTCCGAATCAATCTCGAAAGTATAAATAAGCAAGTCTCCTTCCTTATTTTGATTCCCACCTTACTCATTTGCACTTTCGAGATTGATTCGAGATCTGGTCACATTATTCCTAGACTTTTTGATTAATTCATCAATCTCAATATATCTAATGTGTAATAAACACAGCGAAGAAAGAGAGTTGAAGCCCCCGTAACACCTTCAGCATCTCCGGCCTTTGCTTTATTTCACCAAAGAATGATGTTTCCTATCGACACGACTCCGACGCCTCCATCGTCACCCATGTTCCTCACGGGAATGCCAATGTTCTTCCAATCGTGCAGGCCCGAAATGGACGGCGTTCCTTACGCAATGATAATCGACAACAGTAGCATCGAGAATTACGATAGCGACGAAACAAAACAGTTCATTGTGGGCACACCACCGACGAATGGCATCGTGGGCACACCGATGATTTTCGAACTTGCAACACCTAGAGCGACAAGCCCAATGGCACCTCCAATGCAATTTGCATTACAATCCCCGCAAAAGGATGTCTCACTAGCATCGACACCGCCTCCTTTGCCGGCTCGATCAATATCAACAATAAAATCTGCGCCTGCACCACCAGAACTACCAGGAAAAAGGAATGACTTATCAATGAGAGTAGCGCCACCACCAACACCGCCGCCTCTTCCGCCGTCAATAACAACAAATTCATCACCAAAAGTAAGTGCTCAACCTCCGCCACCACCTCCTCCTCCTCCAAGGGCGAATAATTCAATAGTAACAAAAGGACCTTTACCGCCGCCACTACCACAGTCTAGACTATCAAAGGAATCTTCTTCAACCAATGTCCCGTCACGGCCGACTCCTCCGCCACCGCCAGGAAGTTCTCTTAAGGGGCCGGCCCCTCCACCACCACCGCCAGGCGGTGCGGCAAGAGCCTTACGCGCGATAAAAGCTACGAAATTGAAAAGATCGAGCCAAATGGGCAACTTGTATCGACTTCTCAAGGGCAAGGTTGAGGGGTCGAGTTTGGAAGGTAAAACATCTCATGCAAAGAAGGGTCAGGGTGGTGGGTCTAGCGGCGGCAAAGGAGGGCAAGGAATGGCCGATGCTTTGGCCGAAATGACAAAAAGGTTTATGACTTTTTCTTCAACTCTTTTATTTTTGTTATAAATCACAAGGGTTCTAAGAAATAATTCGTCGAACACCTTGCGTGCGGAAGCTAACCCTAGATCTTTTAGGTATTAATGACACAACAAGCTTTATCCAATCGCAACCAAAACAACAAGAAAATAGCAAAGAAAGATCAAACAAACACACAAAGCACACACAATCCTTTTACGTGGTTCGGTTTTACCCTACTCCACGGGCGGAAACGCCGGCTCAACAAATCCACTATCACAAGAGTTTGATTACAAGATTAGAATGATCTCTCTTCACTCTCACAAGATAAATCTTAGTGGAATTCTCAAACAATCTCTCACCCTTAAATCCTAGGAGAGAACCCTATGCCCAAACTCTCTTTCTTATCAAGAAAGACTCTTTTCTCTCTCTCTTTTTGCTCTTTCCCGTATGGATGCATTAACCACACTTAAATACTCATTTTAGCACATATTTCAAGCTCATTTATCTCTCAAAATGAGTCCATACCATAGCCTAACAACTTAGACTACATTTCATGCATATTGGGCCAAGTGTTGTATCAAATAGAGTCTCAAAATCAAGCTACAAATGGGCCAACTTATAACAATTTTCTTTGTCAAATATATTATACCTTAAAAACAAAAATAATTAAGAAAATTATTACTTGCACTCAGCCTTAATTTTCACCCCTAATTCTTACTGTTCCACGATTTTTGGAGTAAAAAATTTGTTATTAACTGAAATATTGGTGCTGAACGATCAAGGGTTTGAAGCAAATATATAGGAGCAATAATTTATAAACCTAAGGAAATGCATTCATAAAACTATGTTAATCTGAGACTTAATACCCTTTTTCCTAACTTATATCTTAAATTTGCATTGTCAGGTCAGCTTACTTTCAACAGATCGAAGAGGATGTAGCAAAACACGCAAAGTCAATTTTGGAGTTAAAAAATGAACTCACTAAATTCCAATCGAAGGACATGGCTGAGCTGGTGAAGTTTCACAAACATGTCGAACAACGTCTCGAATGTTTAACAGATGAAACACAGGTTAATAATTAATTAATTACCCTAAAAATCTCGCAATTAATCAAAATGTAGAATATATTAGTCATATTTAATTGAAATAATTTGTATAACTGTAGGTTTTGGCTAGATTTGAAGGGTTTCCATCAAAAAAGTTGGAGTGTTTAAGAATGGCAGCAGCACTTTATGCCAAGTTAGATGGAATTGTGTCGAGTATCAAGAATTGGAAATTGATATCTCCAGTTGTGCAACAACTAGACAAAATTGAGACCCGCTTCAATAAGGTATACATGGGGAAAAAATGAAAAAAATGCAACACAATGATTTGTTTTCTTATGAAATAAAAAGAAAAGGGCAAAATTTTCTTTTCTTTTTAATAAGAAAAGGGTGTTTTTTTCCTCAAGTCTACAAATGTGTAATTTTAGAAAGATTGATAAATTCAAGTGTTTGATGTTTATTATATGTGTAGATTAAGGAAGAAATGGATGTGATTGAGCGGACGAAAGATGATGAAAATAAGAGATTCAAGGCTCAAAACATAGATTTCGACTTTACGATTCTTGTGAGAATAAAAGAATCTATGGTAGATCTCTCCTCTAATTGCATTGAACTTGCTCTCAAGGTACTCTCATTTATCTTTCTTTTCTTTTGAAAGAAGATTGTAAAAGTAATCTACAAAAAATGAGTTTAGATCACTGGGATTTGAAGTCGGCCCTCTGAATTGGATTGGCATCAGTTCAAACGAATAAAAATCAGATCAATTTGTATAAAAAGATTTCACATAACCATGCGAAGCATGTATTAATCGGAACAATACTTGCAGATTCCAACTAAATTGGATCAGAATCAGCCAATTTTGCAAACCAACTTCAAATGACGAAATAATTGACAAACCCTACTTCTTACCACATACATATATCTTACACATGTCTAAATTATGTTTTATAGGAAAGTAAAGACGCAAAGGAAGAGGCAACAACAGGAGGAACACCAACAACAGGAAAGAATCAGGCAAATGGAGCAGGCGTTTCAAAAATGCTATGGCGAGCGTTTCAACTCGCTTTCCGTGTTTATAACTTTGCGGGTGGACAAGACGAGCGAGCCGATAGATTGACGGCCGAGCTAGCTAATGAAATAGAGACATTTCGTCATTAAATTAATTAAGTAATTAACTTATGTACATACCATCATTTTTTTTTTCTATAAAAAAAGAAGAAAAAAAGGTGAAATGTGGAAATAAAATGTGTGAGAAGATGAGTGCGGAGAGTGTATAGAGAGTGAGTGATGTAGCATTTCCGATTTATATCTGATTATTTGTAATTTTGATTATTTTACCCTAATTAATTATGTGGTTGTGCTCACAAGTTTGGACTGTCAGAGAGTTTCATTTTTTTACCCTAAGCCCTAATATTTCAGTACTACTATGTCGAAGTAAATGTGTGAAGCTAATATTTTTTTGTTTCATCAAAATTTGTAGAAAAAAAATTGATGCATTATGATTTGTTACAGGCGGATTATAAAGAAGTTTTCATATATTATGTCCAATCAAAATGCAAATAAATCAATAATTTGATTTCGCCTTCATTTATAATTTTGATATATAGATGTGCACCTATGTTCTTATTATCGACTCATATAGCTTCGACTCTAAACCCTAAATCAGTAGATGTTTATCTTTGTAAATTGTAATTATACTTTTGCGTTTCTATTTAGAGTTAGAAATAGCTTTTCTCATGTCAAATCAAGAAAGATGAATTGTTAATTTTGAAACTTTAGATTTTAAATAGAAAAACAAAAATAATAATTTTGAACTCTTAAAATTCGAAAACACTATTATACAAAATTGAATATATATGTAAACGCATTATTCTTGCAATTTTTTTTTTCTTATTAATTATAAGGTTATTTCAGAGAACTACTCAAATTTAGCTAGGTCTCATCTACTTGACAATGTAACAATAATATTGAATATTGCTAAAGTTGTGGATAGAAAGAGCTTTGATGTCTAAAATACTAAGTTATGAACATGAAAGCTTGCATAAATTATAGCTTAGTCTCCACAATTATTCTAATTATTTAGTGTCTTTTGACTTTTAAGAAAGCTCACACCAATACAAACCTTCATCTTAATACCATAACAAAAGAAAAGAGGAAAAAAAAACATGGATTCAGAATAACTCCTGTAAAAAACCATTATTTTTGTAAAAAAAAGTTTATTTAATATTATTTCAGATAACTACTACTCAATTTCAGCTGGGTATCATCTAGTTGACATATGTAACAGGATTGAATATGGTTAAAGATGTGGATAGATAGAAAGGGTCTTTTGCATCAAAAAAAAGAAAGAAAGGGTCTTGATGTCTAAAGATTATTAAGTTAATTATGAAAGCTTGAATAAATTAAACATTATTTAGCTTAGTCTCCACAATTATTCTAATTATTCAGTGCCATCTGACTTTTAAGAAGTCCATACCAAAACAAACCTCCTTTTTAATACCATAACAAAACAAAAGAGAATAGAAGAGGAGTACAAACATGGATCCAACAACACTCGTAGAAATGTCAAGCGCTCCACCGCCTCCGCCGACATTTATTAAAAGATCACCGCCTCCAACGACACCTGTAAAAAGATCAGCAGCTTCTCCACCTCCACCGCCACCTATGCCAAAAGGTGGAAATATATTGTCATTCAAGAAAGTAAGCAAACTTAAACGATCGCGCCAGATGGGGGAGTTGTATAGGCGTCTCAAGCTTATGCTAGAAGGATCGAACAATGGGAGAGGCGGTTCGGCAGATGGCAAGATTTCCAAGAGGTGATATTGTCTATCTTTTTATTTATTTGATTTATTTCATATATAAGTATCTAACCAGCTAGGTATATGAAGGAGGACTTTTTGATGAAATAGGAGTCAAATGAGTTGCTTAGGTCTCGTTTGGCATCATTTATGTTTTTCTGTTTTTCATTTTTTGAAAATAAAAATCAGTTTTCTATTTTTGTTTTCAAAAAAACTGTTTTTTGTTTTTAAAATAGACAATAATTTTTCCTACTTATTATTTTATCAAATGTACATTTATATCATTTCCAGTACCAATATATCAAGTTTAAATTGCCAATTTGCCGTTTATAGTATCAATATAATATTTTTATTGTTATTATATTATTTTCAGCGTTAATATACTATTTTAAGTACTAATATATTATAATTTTCAGTGTCAATGGACCGTTTATAACATTGATTTATAATTTTCAGTATTAATATCTTGTTTTCTATAATCACAGTGTTAATATACTATTTTCGATACTAATATATTAAATTTTCAGTGTCAATATATTGTTTACAATATTAATATATCATTTTCTGTATTAGTATACCGTTTTTAGTGAAAATATATTGCTTTTAGTATATCAAAATATCATTTGTAGTATCAATAAATCACTTCTAATATCAAAATATTATTTTTAGTATTAAAAAAAAAGGTCAATATATCATTTTTAATATCAATATATCATTTTTAGTCTCAATATACTATTTCAGTGTGAATATACAGATTTCAATATCAATAATTATTTTTCAGTATCATTATACTATTTTCAGTAAAAAGTTACTTTTTTTACTGTAATATAAAATTTCAGAGTTAATCTTCTTTTTAGTGTCAACAACTTTATTAGTGTGATATAAAGTTTTAGGATCAAAATTCATTTTTTAATGTGAATATACCATTTTTAGCGCCAATATACCTATTTTAGCGCCAACATATCTATTTTAGCGCAACATAATATTTTAAGATCAATATTATTTTTTTATTGCTATCATATTAATTATGTGTGGTTTTGGACATTATAGATTTGACAACGAAAATAGAAAAGAAAAAATAATTTTTTCTCGTTTTCAAAATCTTGTTTATTTTTTGCCATTTGGACAGAAAAAATAGAAACGGAGCCAATTAGCCAAATCTTTTTTTTTTCTGGAGAAAAAAACAGAAAACAAGAAACAACAATGATACCAAATGAGCCCTTAAGGAAGCTCCAAAAATATAACCCAAATATGTATTTTTTTCGAGGTATGTGGGAATTGAACCGAGTCTTCCCAATCCCATCCAATGATTTTACCATTGAAGCGAGGGATCGCTTGCGAAAAGTACATTAGTGAGTTTATGTGGAACTATAAGGATATTAATTGGTCAAATCTTGATTTTAATAATTAAACCAATAATGATCTGTCAAATTTTCTCAAATCATTTCCATTAAGTGATTGAACAACAATTAGCCAAAAAAGGGGGCATAAATCACTCTTATTATTATCCATATATTCCAACAAAATTAGTACCCTAATAAGTAAATGCAAGCCTATATGTACAAACTATTTATACCAAAATGATTTTCTTATTAAAACATTCTCATCAGAAAGCTAGTGTGTCAAAATAGAATATTGAAATTTGAATCATGCAGAAAACTTTTGGATCAAAATACTCAATGCTTTTGTACTGATTTATGACAATAATAGTGATCAAGAGGAGACAGAACAAGCTTTGGCTCCATCATCTACACTTTCGGAATCGACAACGGTTCTTGAGATTGCAACACCAGCATTAACAAATGTAGCAATGCAAAAATCATTATTTCCACAGCCATCACCTCCAGCAATAACAAACGAAGCGATAGAAAATTCGCTTCCACCACCAGCAGCAGCAGAAACAGATGAATCAATAAAAGATTCATTACTTACATTGTCTTCACCATCAGAAGTAGTAGACAATACAACAAAAGATTCGCCAATTCCACCACCAACAGAAGATGGCAATACAATAAAAGATATAGCGTATCCACCTGCAGAAGCAGATGATACAATGAAGGATTCGTCAGCGACATCAACAATAGGAGTAACAGAAGCAATAATAGGAGAAGAAATTATAGATTCATCACCCATGGTAGTATCTCAACCACCAGTTACACTTCTACCACGACTGCTGCCATCTCGATTTCTTAAAGAGTCTTCCTACCATGATGGTCTGATTTTTCTTCATTTAGACATTCAAAACTCATAATGTATAAAATCTTCTATATACTTTACATGCTGAGTAATTAAGTTTAATGTTTAGAACAAGATCATGGATCTCATGGTCCTATGAATGAGTTATCAACAAGGTTTGTTGACGCATCACCTTATTTTCGACGGATCGAAGAGGACGCAGAAAAATATACGCTATTGATTTCAGACATGGAAGGTGAAATTATATCTTTCGAATCAAATGACATGGCTGAAATAGTGAAGTTTCGCCAGTACATAGACCAACGCCTCGATTGTCTGTTTGATGAAAGAAAGGTTAGCATAAAAAAGGTCCGCAATTCATAATTGTAAAACATAGAAAAAATTAATTGGTTGTGTAATTAATGGCAGGTTTTGGCTAGATTTGATGGCTTTCCATCTGAAAAATTAGAGAGAATAAGAACGGCAGCTGGACGGATTTGTAAGTTAGAAACCATACTGTTTACTATCAAGGACTGGAAATTGATGTCTCCTGTTTACCAACCACTGGAGAAAATTGAGA
Organism: Juncus effusus; assembly: GCA_027726005.1. Classification (NCBI taxonomy): domain Eukaryota; kingdom Viridiplantae; phylum Streptophyta; class Magnoliopsida; order Poales; family Juncaceae; genus Juncus; species Juncus effusus. The sequence goes on from CM050898.1 coordinate 3,779,085, forward strand.
TCTTCTTTAATAAGGTACCTACATTTTGAAGAAAAATTAGTGGAGTCATTCATCATTGTATTGTTTTCATAAATCTTTTCAACAAAAGTTATTAATATTTAATTAGTTGTTAATATTTAATTTATAAATATAAAATGGATATTAGTCCATTTATCAATTTATTTAGTATTATTTTTAGCAGAATATAATTAAATATGCAGCATATAATTTATTCCTACTCTCATAAAATGTCTATCAGTCTTTACTAGGGAAGATATATCAATTTTGAGTGTACTATTTTATGTAGATTTGGCGAGAAATGAATGAGATAGACCTTGCAAAAGATGAGGAAAGGAAGAGATTCGTAAGGCAGAATATGAATTTTGACGTCGGCAGCCTTATAATAACTATAAAAGAATCATTGGTTGATTTGTCCTCCAATTGCATCGAACTAGCTCTCAAGGTAATTAATCGTGTCGTGTAATGGGGTTCATGGTTTTAATTAAATTAAGTTACAGAAATTTTCTAAATTTTCTCCTTGAATTTGGGGGGAACACATATTACATAATTAGATATAAAGTTTAAAAAAACTTATCTTTCCTTGAATATTTGAAAATCTCCTTATATTTTGAACCCACCCTATAATAGGGATTAAATTTTTGTAACCCCTTATATTGTTCTTTTTACAATAAAAGAGAGGGAGTTTTAAGAAATGATCCTAAATTCTTAACAATTGATTAGCCAAAATTCTTGAGTAAAGGTAATGATAAGTAAACCATTCTAGCTAATATATGCAATTCAAATATCTACTTTGATATTTAAGATAAGGTTATAATCTCAATTATTTCCGTAGATTTAATTCCGTACCAAATTTTGCTATAGGAAAATGAGAAGGCCACTAAAGCAGAAGCAGAAGCAGAAGCAAGTGCCAGCGCGAATAAAGTTTCAAAGATGCTGATGAAAGGATCGGCTAAAAGAAGAAAACAAATGATGTGGAATGTATTTCAGTTTGCGTATCGCGTTTATAACTTTGCAGGAGGCCAAGATGACCGAGCCGATTTGCTGACGGTGCAACTGGCTCACGAAATTGAGACACTACATAAAATTAAATAAAAACTAAATTCACCTTCTCGTCATAATTAGGTGAAAGTGTGAAGAGTGTTTTATCAAAAAAAAAAAAAGTGTGAAGAGTGGAATAATATTTTCTATTATATATAAAATTCGATAGTTCTTCGTTGAATTGATGTTGCGTTTCATTAAGCGAATTTGATTTGATGTGAGTGAGATAGTTCAATTCAATTTCCAACTTTTTTAAATCATCAGTGAAGAAGTGTATTTGAGAAGAATAATGACTAGATAGTAGTTTGGTTGGTAGATTTTTCAACCTACCATTAACCATGTGGAAGTATAAGGATTTTTGAAATTTTATTAGATAAAATTTTGAAATAAATACAGCAAATTCATCACTTAAGTATGGAAGTAAGAAATTTTATAATTTTGGAATAAAATTACGAGAAATATGCTAGAATAATGGCATACTTGTGTGGTTCAGACTAAGGGCAAATTTTCCTGCTCAATGTTTTTGATCAATTATGCCTCCATTTGTCAGCAAAAAATGGAGAGATGGTCACATGAAAAGAAATGACATAGAGCCCCTTCATTATTAAAAATTCCAAAAGAACATTAATTATTAAAGATTACAAAAAAAACATTCTAAATTATGGGGCAAAATGAGAGGCATTTTTGTAAATTTCCCCATGATAATAATTGGATAGTTAATCTATTGTCATTGATGAATAGTCCTCCCGTTTTTGACTTTGAAACAGTCAACACGGAGCAATTAAACTTCGCATGGAAAAGACATCTTCTTCTTTAAGCAAGAAGAAGGAATATTTTGCATATCCCTGCAAGTATATAAATATCATAAATATCCCTGTGCAACATACAGCAATATATCATTTTATTTCTTGTAAAACAACAAAGAATACTGCTGCAGTTCTCTTTCACCACTCAGTTAATAAATTATCAAAGTTATCAATTTGTTCAGGCATTTTTTGTCATCAATTGTTCAAAAGAATGAGAAAATATTTTATTTTATCTGTATAAATGAGACTCAAAGAAACAACAATCAGGTGAATTTATCTTCCTTTTAAGATAAAAATAAGAAATTTCTCAATTTTGAACGGTATACACATTCTATATTTTTAAAAAATTTCCACTAGAACACATTAATTACTCCAACTAAGAAAATAAGGAGTTGACAAATTATGTTCCATAAAAAAAGATGAAAAAGAGAAGAAATCAAATAAACAATAAAATACAAGAGAGGAGAAAAGGAAAGAACAATAAAAGGAAAGAGAGATAGAAATGGATCCACCAACACCTATAAAAAGAATAAAAAAATAACAAACACAACAAATCGAAGAAAATCCTCAAGCTAGCATTCAAAAAAAAAAAAAACAAATCGAAGAAAATAAATGAAAATCGAAAGATGAATCCACCAACACCTTCAAAAATATCAATGGGTCCTCCTCCTCCTCCTCCAAGCAATGGCAAGGGAAGTTTAATGAGCAAACAAACAAGCAAATTGAAAAGATCGCCTCAAATGGGAAGCTTGTATCGGCTTCTCATGGATAAGTTCGAAGGAAGAGGCAATTCATCCAATAAAAAATCAAGTCTCAGAAAGAGTAATTCAGTCGGTAGCAGTTCAAAAACCTCTCAAGGCAAGGCTGATTTCCTTGCCGAGATGATGCAAAAGTACTTCGTTACAGTCTAAATGACATACTAATATAACTAAACTTCTGAAATAAATAAATCATATTGTAATTGTAAAATTCTGACTTAATTCTTCAAAAAATGGTCAGCTCGTCGCACTTCAAGAAAATTGAAGAGGATTATCAGAATTACGGGTCTTCCATTTTGGAGGTAAAATCAGCACTTGAAGCTTTTAACTCGACAAACATGTCTGAGCTCCTTAAGTTTCATCAACATGTTGAAGATATTTTCAAGTTATTAACCGACGAAAAACCAGTACGTTTCAACCATATATTTAAATCTCAAATTCATCCTTACATATCAAATTGTTAATATCATATTTACACTTTTAAAAAATCAAATCCATCAAGCTTGAAAAATTACACAGGTATTGTCAAGATTCGAAGGGTTCCCGTTTGAAAAATTGGACACGTTAAGATTGGCAGCCGGAACTTATCTACAATTGGATGGCATTGTTTCTACTCTCAAAGGATGGAGATTAACTGCTCATGCTGCTAAAGTGCCGCTTCCTGATCAGCTCGACAGAATTGAATCCTATTTCACCAGGGTTCATAAATTAATTAATTAAACCAAATCTCGTACAAAATTTTTATTTTATTATTTCAAATAATGAAGCAGATTCAAGACGTACAGTCAAAGTAAAGTATATAATAAGATTAATAAATTATTAAAGCAATCAAAAATTGTGATTCAAATTAAAGACATTTAGCACAACTAGAAAAATGAGGGAGAACTACAACTACAAGCGACCGCTTGCTTGCTTTGTTCTTTTAGTAGAGTGAGCTCATGAGTCCTCATTTATATTTTTAAAATCCTACTAGATACGAGATTCTCGATCCCTTCACTTATGTAAATGTGAGGCTAGTGGTGGTAGATTAGCACAACTAATAAGGCTATCTTTAATTTGTTGAAGAATGGAGGGTTTTTTGTAGTTTGTAATATTGTAGGAGCTTTTTCGCAATTTAGGTATAACGTAGAGGCTTTTATGCAAATTTCTCATGATTTTTTATATAATGTACCATTTCTCATATAAGTTCACTTTTTGAGAGACATGGCATTGGTATAATATATAAAATTACAACAAATCTAAAATTTCAGATTGCGGAAAAGGTGGCTGCTATAGAGAAAACTAAAGAAGCCGATACTAAGAAGTTTCAGAGTCAGAATATTACGTTTGATTATACTATTATTTCAAGAATAAAAGAAGCCATGGTTGATTTATCATCAAGTTGCATTGAGATGGCTCTCAAGGTATTAATTGTTTCAATTCAAATGTACTTTATAACCAATTATATTTCTTAAATTGAACTTTCTTTTTTTATTTTAAAGCTAGCTTAATTATAAATTCAGGATCAAGATATAATACCGGAATATTTTTCATGTGTACCCTACAAAATCCCAAAATATCATGTGTACACCTCCAAAATGATAAATGTCATGACACAACTACAAAACATGAAAAAAATTAAAAATATCATGAATACCCTGTCTGGCCTATTTTTTTTTTTAAAGGAATGCCGAAACGTCTCTTCTTCCAGATTTATTAATGCATAAAAAATAAGCATGGGCCATTTAGGGATATTCATGCTATGAGAAGGGATACTCATGATATTTCTTATGTTTTTGCAGGGATTTTCCATTTATTTCATATAGTTTGTAGCCTTGTAGGGTTATCCATGATGTTTCCCGTTGTAAGGGTGTAACTGATATTTTTTTAAGTGTGTACATGAAAATTCCTCCTATAATTATAATATTGATATATTTCTACTGTAATTATGGAAATAAATAGGTGAGCAAGGATGCAAAGGAAGCCGGAAAAGCGGCTAAACTCGGAAGAGTTATTTCAAATATATTATGGAGAGTTTTTCAATTTGCATTTCGGGTTTATGGATTTGCCGGAGGCCAAGATGACCGAGCAGACAGACTGGCGAGTGAACTAGCAATCGAAATTCAAACTTACTGAAATGATAAAATATTGTTATTAGAAACGTAATTAGGGTTCGACCGAAAGGTTGTATATGAGGGTTGTAAATTAAAAATGCAATTAGGATTGTAAATAAAAAATGCAACTAGGATTGTAAATAAAAGGTTAATGGATTAAATTAAATTCAGTTATTTGTTTTGTAATGTTATTTTCATAGAGAATATTGAAGGTCTTTTGACAGATAGTTCGAGTGGTGGTTGTATGACAAATCCTTATAAAATATGACTGATCATATGTGTATATTATTTTTATAATTGAAATAAGGCCAACATGACCTTGTTTTCCTTAAAATATAAATGCAGTTAGGCAAAAAAATGAAATTCAGTTATATATGTATTCTTAATTTTATTCAAAAATTAATTTACGCGTTTCCTCCTTCGTTTAACGAAATTGTACGTGTAAAGATTTTCGTTTTTTAATGAAATATGCAACAGATAATTTACCATCTATCTTAAAAAAAAACCAGAAGGCTTAATTAAACTTATTTTTAGTACTAATTGTTTATTTTGTTTTCTTTTTCGCTCTCTAACTAATCTAACCAATAACCACCCTATATTTCTAATTTCGGATATTTTATGTCCTGTTCAAGCTCATCGAAAACCGTCTTTCTCTCTTTTAACAATTCAGGAAAAATTCCAAATTAGTTTTTTGCATTTTCATATTCAAGTTAATCAGTTATTAGTATAGTGATAATCTCCCCTCTTTTTCTTTTTTCTGAGAATTTAATTTGAGCTCCGGAAAAGAAAGCATCCCTCTTTACTGAAGTCCTTAAATGAGAAATAATGCCATGGTGAGTAAGTCTTTTCTCTACTATATTTTTTTTTTTCATTTATCTCAGTAATAATATTTGATTTATGTACCATGACATTTTTTTTTTTACATTTGAATCTCTTTTTTATTCAATAATCATTTTTCATCTCTCGCATAATTTTACGATTTTCAATCTCATTTCATAATACATTTGGCTACTACATTCAATTCAGAATCCTGAATCTAACAATCTTAAATCACATAATTAACCAAAGTATAAAACATCACTTTTTTCAATACATAACATATCGTGCTTTCGTGTTTATTAGTATATTCTACTACAAACAGAAAATGTTACAAAATAGTAAATAGGCCAAATTAATTATTATTCACGTATGATTTACATTCATGTATTTACAGCTAATGATATGGTTGGAGGAAAGTCATGGTTTGGATGGCTTTTTAACCGTACAACAACAAAACGTCCATCAAGTATCGGTCTATTAACGCCTCTTCAAGTAATTAATTTCATATTATTTATTAATTAATCAATCACTCTAGTTAATTTTCCTTCCATTATTATTGTTGAAATAATTAAGGTAAATTTATTTTTTTTCTTACAGGAACAAAGAATTCAAAAGCTAAAGGATAGATTAAATGTGCCTTTTGATGAAGCGCGACCTGATCATCAAGTAAGTTTAGCTTTACTTTTATTTATCTTAATAATATTGTTGTATCTATTTATCTGGTTAAATTTCATAATAATTAAAAAAAAACAATTGCTCTTATTAAATTTTTATATAAAAAGTTAATATGAGGGTTTTCTGCAATTTATGCATGCTAATATTTCATGCTATATATATAATTATTATACAATTTTATAGGATGTCAAAAAATATTATACAATATTATTATTCTAACAAGCAAATTGCAAAATCAACAAGATATTAGTATATGCCAGTATACCATAACAAGCAGAGATATTTTTTAATTAAAACATATTAACTAGTTCTATATAATATAATTTGCGTGATTTTTAAACATTTTTTGTTATTTTTAGGAAGCACTCAAGGCACTTTGGCACGCATCGTTTCCTGAAACGGAATTAACAAACTTAGTCTCTGAGCAGTGGAAAGATATGGGCTGGCAAGGTCCCAATCCCTCAACAGATTTCAGGTATTGTGCCAGTATCACTTTTTACATCTTTTTTATATTCAACATTTATTCATTAATTTGTATGTTTGTTATTTACTTATTAATTTATTTAATAAAAAAATTATTATTTTTTTCTCTTTTTTAGGGGTTGTGGATTTGTTTCACTAGAGAATCTTTTATTTTACGCACAGACTTATCCGGTAAGTAATTCTATTTTATTCCAATTGGTACATTTTATATTTCTTCATATTGTATAGATAAAATTACTAACATATATATATGCGGGAAATTAAAATTAATATAGGGATCATTTAAAAGAATTTTGAACAAGAGAGATGGAATAAGGGCAAAATGGGAATATCCCTTTGCCGTTGCGGGCGTCAATGTTTCTTTCATGCTTATTCAGTTGCTTGAACTCAAATCAGGTATATATTGCTATTCCACTTCTTATTCCAATCCCTATTCCAATTTCTAATTCTTATTTCTATTCTAATTATTCTTGTTTCATCTTTTTGAAATGCAGCCAAACCAAAATCTCTGCCAGGAATTAATTTCGGGAAAATAATATTAGGTGAAGATTTTAACACACATATAAAAATTCTTCAATATCAATTTATCTTATTAATTTCATTTATATATTGATTAATTAACTAACTAGATCTTGTAATAATTAAAAATGCGAAATTATTTGGTTGTCATTAATTAGAAGATGAAGAAGCATTTGACATATTGTATTGTATCGCATTCGAATTGATGGACGCACAATGGCTTGCAATGGGGGCTTCTTATATGCAATTCAAAGTAATTTGTTTCGAAACCCAAATTTTTTATGTTCTTAATATATTTGCTAAGAAGTTGGAAGAGTTAAGAAACAATAAGTAAAAAAGAAAATGAACCATAAAAAGAAAGAAAATGAAATTTGAAAAAAAAAATTCAAACTAAACCAATGGATGGAATATTTTATTATTTTTGGATTATTATACAGTTGTGAGTATGGTAGATGACTATATGTATATATTTCTTTTTTTACAAAAATATATTTACATATATCGCCACGGTAACTAGAGATCATTAGAGAAGACAGAGGTGAAATTTAGAAGAAAAAAATGAATAATGGAAAAACCAAAAAAAAAAAAGGAAATATTTGTAAAGGTCTTCTTGCAATATATTTATTTTTTAATATATTTACTAACCATATTTATGCACATTTTTTAATAGGATGTATTGGAAGCAACAAAAATACAACTAGAGAGAGAGCTATCTCTCGAAGATGTTCGTAGAATTCGAGATTTACCGGCTTATAATCTATTGTATAGATAGTTTTGTTTTCTTATTTTCCTAGCATTTTTGCTTTTTCTTTTGTAATATTTAATTATTTACTGAGGACCACTTTTGTGTATATAATTGTATTTGTTTCCTTATCTATACATTTATTTAATACTTTATTATTTTCATTTTTCGTTTATTTGTTTATTTATTTATCAATTTAACAACTTTTTTTTGGGTTGAGATTCATTGTGAATCTAATAAAATAAATTCTAGTGAGGTTTTCATTTAGATTTTAAGACACTACATGTTTTAGATATGTAAAATTGTCAGATCAAAAAATGGGAATTGGAACTCTTGATTTGAGAAATTCGAGAATTGACCTGCCATTTTTATAAACAAACAGAAATTAAGTTCTTGGTTAACAAAATCTTAAATCCGAACTATTATAAAGTCAATTTTATAATGAACATCATTAAATGCAAATTTGCCAAAATTAAGCCATCTATCATCTCTCAAAACTAACAACAAGAAGTCAATTTTTCGAAAAAGAAAGTCATAAATTCAGATTACAAAAGAAACGAAGGGCCAAATTACAAATTTTTATCGCTCCACCCTTCAATTTGATTCAAAGAAAGATTCCCCAAATCCGCAACAAGCTCATCAACTTTCTCCTTTTCCGCCCCCAAATTCAAATTCAAATCTTCTTCACCATCTTTACTAATTTTCATAATCCTTTTCAAATCCTTAATCAACTCAATTTCCTCATCTGAATCCTGCTCAAAATCCAAATCCCAAATTCCAAAAATGCCCTCGCGCGGCTCCAAATTAGGGTTTCCACTCTCACTCTCTCTCTCCATTTCCATTTCCACGTCTGAATCCAAATTAGGGTTTTCAAAACTAGGGCCGTTTAGGGCGTCAATTAGGGCAGATTTCATTTCTTCCCAATTTTCTTCATCACCCTCACAAATTAGGCAAGAATCGACAAAATCAATTTCTTGTTGTGAGATTTTGAAATTTTTTTCATTTTCTTTTGATTTGTTGATGGATTCATAAAGAAGGGCTGAGATTTCATCAGAATCTTCTGACGAGATTTGATTCTCTTCTGTTGGTGGGGAATCTAGAAAAGATTCAGATAGAAGGGTAGATATGTCATTTTGCATTTCTGTGCCCATTTTACTGCAAGAATATAAATAAATTAATTAATGAATAAATAGATAAAACGAATATATAATATATATAAGATGGAGATGGGTAATTAATACATCATTTTGTATTATGCACAGAAAAAGGTATTATTAATATACCATTTTATATCTGAAATTCCATCCTGAATATAATAATTGATTAATTTAGTTCCAGTTTTAGAGTATCCATTGCGAAAAAATATTTGGTGCACTCTAAACAGGAATTTATCAGTATTTTGATGGGGAGACAAAATTAATTCTTAAGATTTTATAATTGCTAGAAAAAGAGAGTGAATTCACTTTCTCTCATTTTACAAACAATCAAATCTCCTTGTACACAAACAAAGCACCATAAAACTTCCAAAGAAGACCCAATTATTCAATTTTCAATTTAATAGTAGCAGATTTTTGCTGTCGTGCAACAAACACCTGATATGCATCTTTTTCACCTCAATTTATCAGCGAATCAACTTTTTGGACGATTAAAACCAAGGTTTAATCACATTTTTTCGTGATTTTTTTTCAATTCCAAGTATTAATATCCACAACCAAGTTGCAATACTAAAAACCAAGAAAACAATTGAGCAAAAAATGAAATATAAACAAGTACCTGCACGAGAGACCGAAGAAGAATTGGGGGGAAAAAATCGAAATCGACCGAAATTCCTTGTTCAAAAGGCAAAATCCTTTCTGGGTTTTGATCGCTGGTCTTCGAAACGACGAAATAATCTCACGCGATATTCTGTTTTTATTCAGAGAGAATTTATAATAACCGAGTTCTTGAGAACTGAAAATTTCATTCGAACCCTTGCGAACTTTCGGCTTCGAAATTTATGAAGTGTACAGAAGAAAAGAGAGATTTTGAAAATGAAAAATTTTCCGTTGCCGGGACTTGAACCCGGGTCTCTCGGGTGAGAGCCGAGTATCCTAACCAACTAGACTACAACGGATTGGTGACACACAATGTAAATGCAATTATATGTTAGAATTTACTTGTTATTTCATTTAAAAAAAAAAAAAAAGTAAGGTTGTTAGAAGGGCTTAACTACTTAAACAATGTGTTTCAAGTAAAATTTAGATTGATTAGACTCTCTCATGCTTATTTCACCCCTTACATTGTTTGATTTGATTTGATTTGGTCATGCATATTTCACCTCTCAACTTACACCTTAACTGACAAATTCTAAACAGCCATAAATAAACACAACACCATTCATTAATCACGCACAATCACTTAAAAGTAATTAATCATCACCACCATCTTAAACACCAACTTCACAAAATGGGAGCCGGTTCAGAGATCGTAGAGGAAGATCTCCACATTTTTCGCAGTCAATTTCCGCCGGTTTCGGTACCTGAAAACGTCACTCTACCTGAATTCGTACTGCAAGACGCGCATCTCTATTCTGAAAAGGTAGCAATTGTGGAAACCGCCACCGGAAAGTCATACACATACAGAGATGTCGTACATGAAATCCAGAGATTTTCAAAAGCGCTTTGGTCTATCGGAATTAGAAAAGGGCATGTGGTGGTTGTGGCGTTACCTAATCTGGCGATTTATCCTATAGTTGCTCTTGGAATTATGTCTGCTGGAGCGGTGTTTTCTAGCGTGAACCCGTTTGCTTTGGATACTGAAATAAAGAAACAAGTTGAGGATTGTGAGGCTAAAATTATCGTGGCAAATGAGGTAGCCTTCGATAAGGTTAGTTTTCGAGTCTAACACCTCTGAAAAAGTTCAAGAATATATTTCGATGAAGACATAAGTTTTAAACAAATTATTAAATTTTCAATGGATGATTGTCTTTAAGGTTCATCTGGGGTGAATTTTCGTAATGTTGAATCAGGTGAAGGATCTCGGAGTGCCAGTAATCACCATTGGAGAGGCGGACATGACAGGTGGAATAAAATGGGACGAGCTACTCTTTGCAACAGATAAAGCAGGCCGACCAGATATACAGGATCCAGTGACCCAATCCGATCTTTGCGCCTTACCGTATTCCTCAGGCACTACCGGCACGTCCAAAGGAGTCATGCTGACTCACCGCAACCTTGTTTCGAACCTATGCTCCTCTTTGGCAGGCGTTATGCCTGAAATGATTGGTAAAGTGTGCGTGTTAGGTCTCATTCCCTTTTTCCATATATACGGCATTACGGGCATTTGTTGTTCGGCTTTAAAGAACAAAGGAAAGGTTGTCGTGATGGGACGGTTTGAGATTAGGGCATTTATGGATGCCCTAATTGAACATGAGGTTACATTTGCCCCTATCGTGCCGGCCATCATGCTAGCCATGGTAAAGAACCCGATTGTCGATGAGTTTGATATTAGCAAGCTCAATCTGAAGTCTGTCATGTCGGCTGCTGCCCCGCTTGCGCCTGACTTGCGAACTGCTTTCGAAGAGAAATATCCCGGTGTTGTAATTCAAGAGGTGTATTCAATTTGTTCGAAAAAAGATAGAAAATTTATCTATATTTCTAAAAACATAAGGCTTCACTAGATATTTTCCAAAGGGTATAATTTGAAGACATGTAGGCATATGGAATTTACCCTATTGCAATAAAATATAATTCCGTAACTATTTAACTATTTCAAAAAAATATTACTCTAATTATTAGGCATATGGAATGACGGAACATAGTTGCATAACTTTAACTCATTCGGATCCGAGGAGAGGGCGAGCCATGGCAAAGAAGAACTCGGTCGGATTCATTTTGCCGAATTTAGAGGTTAAGTTTGTCGACCCTGAAACTGGCATCTCTTTGCCCAAGAATTCGCGCGGCGAGATTTGCGTTAGGAGCCATTGTGTCATGCAAGGTATATTTATATTTTAGGCATTTTCTGTTAGAGAGCAAATTAGGATGATATTTTAAGGAAAAATTTGACCAAAAAAATCACTGCACTATATACCCAAATTGCATTTTAGTAGTACAAGGGACTTTTTGCATTGGCCCTATAAGGCTAAGTTTTTCTTTTAGTAATAATTGTAAAAAAAGTCCTTCCAGTTAAAAGATAATTTTATTAACAAACTATGAATTAAAGTGATTAGGATAGTTAACTATGTTAATGAATAATTAATGATAAGGAGAAAGTTTTGAAGTTCTTGAAAATAGAGGTTGTTTATTACAATTTTCATTAATTGTATGAACTTTATTTCTCAATTGAAGAATAAATTAGGGGTTCTTTTGCAAATTCCATTCTTTTAATGGCAGATATATCCTTACCTTTTCCAAAACCTCATTTGTGTTTCTTAAAAATATATCCTCATAACAAACTAATTTATCAACATAAAAATGTAGGTTATTACAAGAATAATGAAGAGACTAATAAGACAATTGATGATAATGGATGGCTCCATACCGGCGACATCGGTTACATCGATGACGACGGCGATCTTTTTATTGTTGACCGAATTAAGGAGCTCATCAAGTACAAGGGTTTTCAGGTTCAACATTTTATTAACATAATTTATTTTTAGTTTTTTAAAACATTTTTCCGTGAATAAATATATATTTTTGAGTCTGTTGTTTTTTGTGACGATTTATAGGTTGCACCAGCAGAACTAGAAGCGATACTTCATTCCCATCCATCGGTTGAAGATGCAGCTGTTTTTGCGTAAGTTTATCAAGTTATGATGTATTATAAAAACAATTAATCATATATCGATTTGTATGTTATTTATGATGCCAATTATTATTTCAAATATTAGAGAGTTTAATAAAATATTAAAAAATATTTAGAAATTTAGTAAAAATAAATATGAAAAGAAGAGGGGTATTTTAGTCAAGAAAAAAATAGAGGGGTTAAAAAAGCTCATTCAATTTTTAAAACTAAAAGAGAGCAATTGAAAAGTTATGTTGTTTTTTTAGTTCTCATAAAATTATATTGCAGATTGCCTGATGAGGAAGCAGGCGAAATTCCGGCTGCTTGTGTGGTGCTAAAAGAGGATGCAGAAGAAAGCGAGGAAGATATAATTAGTTATGTGGCTGAACATGTTGCATCATATAAGAAAATACGATTCATGAAATTTGTCGAGTCAATACCGAAATCCGCCGCCGGAAAAATTATGAGGAGACTCCTTAGAGACAAATACCTCAATGAAAATAAATGACTAGTTTGAATATTTTTTATAATTTTGTATTGGATAAAAAGTTTTATTATGATGACAATTGACAATGTTATAATCACTTGAGGATGAAATATTACAAATTTAAGTTTTGCTTAATTTATGTTTACATATTTGGATAACATTACTTTAAGAAAATTTTGCAAAAGAGTAATTGGATTATACTTGAATTACAGAAAGATCCTCCTAAAAAATTTGTATTTTCCTTGTCATTGATTCTATTTATATTATATTATATTCTATTATAATTATATTATGTTATGTTATATTAAAATTTATATTATATTATATTATATTATATTATATTATATTATATTATATTATATTATATTATATTATATTATATTATATTATTTTATATTATTTTATATTATTTTATATTATATTATATTATTTTATATTATATTATATTATTTTATATTATATTATATTATATTAAATATTATATTATTTAATAATATAATTATATTATGTTATGTTATATTAAAAATTATATTATATTATATTATATTATATTGTATATTATATTATATTATATTATATTATATTATATTATATTATATTATATTATATTATATTATATTGTATTATATTATATTATTTTTTATTATACTATATTATTTTTTATTATACTATATTATATTATAAATTCCTACAAATTTACTAATTTACATTCAAACACAACAATTTTTCACCCATCCTAAAGTTTATAATACTTTAGTATTTGAATTTTGCAAATCTTAATCAGTAGAAATATTCTAATACTATACTAAAAATTTAACACATCCAAACTCAGTATTAAACGGCTTCACGATATTGGTCCGAGCGGAATATTAAGTCGGAAGTATAATATTTAAACAAAAAGATTCAAAAATGAATTTTTTTATCGTAAATTTGAACATTGAGATGTCTTATTTCAACAGTTGTTAGAATATTGAATTATTATAAAAAGAGTAATACGTGCAAAAATGCTACATAATTTCTTCTATAGTCTAATTTTATTTTATTTTTATTTATATTACTTTTGAACTTGTTGACAGTTTAATTTTTAATATCTTAAATATGATCTTATTTCTATTTTAATTTCATAACCTGAAAATAATTTAAGGGACCTGCTACAGCACGACGCACTGTAGCACGACTGTTCACGACGGGATCCAATAACAGTATATATAATTTATTTTCTAATAAGAATATATACATGACAATATATATAATTTATTTTCTAATAACAATATATACATAAAAAGTGAAAACAGTATATAAAAATGGGAAAACATTATATAAAATGGGAAAACAGCATATAAAAGTAAAAAAAGATAAGAAATATACAAAGAATAAATAACAGTATATTAAATGGCAAAGTAATATATAAAATGAAACAAAACAGTATATCTACAATGCGTCGTGCTACAGTGCAATCGTGTTTGCATATTTCCCAATAATTTAACATCAGAAAAATGAAATTTTCAATAAAACTAATACCCTTATTAAGTTTGCTTTATTTAAAAAAAAAAAATGAAAAATGGACTTCATTCTTTTGATTTTGCTTTCTTTCTGAAGGGCATATATGATATATATATACATACAATATCAATATTCACTCTTCCTTCGTAAATAACTTTTCCACTCTCACCAGTCGCAAAAATCTCTCCATTAAAATTCATCAATTCAACAATGGCGTGGAGGAGCAATCTCTCAAAATCCGTCAAAGAGCTGCGGTTCCTCTACTGCCAGACCTCTCCAGCCAGCTCTCAGACTCGGTACTTCCCAAATATCCGATCTCAAACCCTTTCCTTTTTTCTTATTTTTGGATTTGTAAAGGATGTTTGTGTAAATGAATCGGTATTATTTGATTCTGTTTTTGAATAAGTTTTGGGTTTTGTTTTGGAAGGGAATTTGTGAAGAAGAACTACGCTGAGCTGAAGACCAAGAATCCCAAGCTTCCGATTCTGATCCGGGAATGTAGCGGAGTTGCGCCTCAGATCTGGGCCCGATATGGTGAGTTCAAAATCAATTTTCGTTTGTTTTTAATTTTCTCATTTGATTTAATCAGTATATCATTTTGAGTTTTGGCTATTCTGTATCTATTAAACCTAATCCTCACACAATGCAAAATGGTATATTGACACATTAAATAGTATTTTGATAAACTATATGTTGTATTTGCCTATTCAGAAAGATTAAATGCAAATCCTCTAAATAATTATTTATAAAAAAATGATATTAATGTGCGAATTATCTATCTTTCTAGAGTTTCAGTTGAAATGAAGAAATAGATTCAGATTCTTTCTCTTTTGTGTAATTATGATCGTTTTAATTTGGGATTTTGATTAATAACAATTAGGGGGTGATTATGGTATTAGGCAATTTCAGAAGAAATTGGAATATAAATATTACAGAAGAGGTATTGTTTATTTGGGGAATAAATAAAATGAAAAATAGAAATAAATTTAAGAAAAAATTAGATTTTTTCAAATTCCTATTTGGTTTGAGAATTGAAATGAAGGGATTATCAGGAACAATAATATATGTTTGTTTAATTCATTATATTTAATCATGCTTTGCCTAATTATTATTGCACAAATTGTTAGTAACTTAATGTTAATATAAACAAATTGAGCTTAATTAAGTTATGATATATTTTTCTGGCCTTAATTATGCCCTTTCTAACCAAAAAGACTCCAAATTAATATATTTCAATTGGCAACACTATGACTGGTATGCCTATTTAAAAATAAAATGTCATAATTTGCATATTTTGTGATATTTTATCTTTACCAGTATTCATTTTTGGTTTATTTATTTATATTTATTTATTTACTTTTGTTTTGTCTATTTATTTATTTATTTTAGACTTGGGGGTAGAGAGGTGCGTGCGTGTGGACGGTCTATCGGAGATGCAAATCAATTCCAAGCTAGAGGAGCTGGCAAAGGCTGGTGCAAGCATTTAATGCCTGGACCGTGGTTATGTTTGAAATAATGTGCACAACTGTTGTGTTTGCATGAAGAACTTGGTTTTTGTTCTGAGTTTTCTTTTGCTGAATTAACATTGAGAAATCCCGGTTGAAATACCGAGCTTTAATTTTACTTTCTTTTTTTTAGATTATTTGTTTGTGATTTGAGAAACAGAAACTATTTGGTGTTTTGTTTCATGTTAGAGAAAAACTTGAAAGAAATAATAAATATCGGTACTGTGACTGTACCAATATTAGAAACTGAATTATCTATTATGAGCAAAAATATATCATGAATATTCCCCTCATAAAATTCTCAAAAAATATCTAGTTATCTTTTTATTATTCATTTATAATTAATAGATAATAAAGAAAGTAATAATTTCTTTTTGAAAAAAATAAGAAAATGAGTTGACAAATTTTGTTAGGTTCCACTTGATAGATACAAATGGAGATCATTATTTTAATAAAACTGGAGAAGATAGTTTTCACAGTCGATCAGAAATAGAAAATAATACAAAATTTCTCTCTACACCCGTTTCAACATAAACCAACACCTCACTACATTCACATTAAACTCAAAAAACCTTAGAAAACAACTCCACCGTGTCTAGCTAGAAAAGGAGCTAAAATTTCTCTCTACACCCGTTTCAACATAAACCAGCACATCACTTAACTTAAAAACCTTAGAAAGCCATAGTTGTTCAATTCGCGAATAATTCGCGTATTATACACGTATTTTCCGAATTTTTTAAAATTCACGAAGTCCGTGTCTCCATTTCAATAATTCGCATTCATTCGCGAATTTTTGACATGACAAATAATATCAGGAGAAGAATCATATTTATGAGCGGATCGGGTCTCAGCATCTCTTACCAGGTCGCCCGTTAAGACCCACTCGTCAGAAGCCGACAAAACCTGAACCCTTTCAGTCCCTTCAGTAAAACTAGATCCGCTCTCCTCTTGTGGGGCCCGCTCAGGCGAACCGAGAATCGAACTTTTCCTCTTTCTCAATTCCTCCTTGCCAGTCGTACCGCTCTTGCCAGCTGGACTTGAGCCACAACTGTCCTGCGAGACCCAAGAGAGGGTCCGCTTTTGGAAGCCTTCTATGCTCTGTTTGAGGCCCGATCTGGAAGACTGAGGGGCGGGGTCCGGTTTCTTCTATTTTGGCCTGGAAGTAGAAGTGGAGATGGAGAGACGGGTTTCGCGCGGAGTGGATGTGGTGTTGACTGAGATTGACTTTTTGGTGTACGATAGGATTAAGGCGTCGTCTCTTAGAGACGGAAATTCCTTCAAAACCTGTCAAATTAAAAATGTTGTTGCTTTCAAAATTTTGACCGAAAACATCATATCTACCCTTTTCAAAATGTAAATATCATAATTCAAATTTTCAAATCACCATTTTAGTATTCTCTTCCTTTCTCTCTCATACGTTCCATCCCAAAATATGATTCTTCCAATTTTTGACAGGCCAAATATGATATTTTCATTTTTTTTTTCAACCGAACGGCAATTATTTTCCGAATTTTTACCAAATAATAATATTTTCTTAGTTCTTTTTAAATAAAAAATATATATTTACATAATTTTATATACCGAATTTTTCCAAACAATGAACCGAATTGACGAATTATTACCGTCTCCATTTTAGTTGACCGAATATTTGACCGACTTAGAAAACGTTCAACATGAATTATATACGAATGCATCGCAAACCGTATTATTCGCGTATTACGAATGACTAATCGTAATACGCGAATAATACGGTTCGCGATGCGTTCGTATATAATTCATGTTGAACGTTTATTAAGTCGGTCAAATAAAATTGATACAGTAATAATTCGTCAATTCGGCAAATTGTTCGGAATAATTCAGTATATAAATTATGTAAATACAAACTTTTTATTTAGAAATAATTGAAAATATATTATTATTTGGTAAAAATTCGTAAAATCCGGGTCGAATTTTTCTCTTCTCAAAAATTCGTGAATGAATGCGAATTATTGAAATGGAGACGCAAATTTCCTATTTTTTGAATTATTCAGAAAATACGTGTATAATACGTGAATTATTCGTGAATTCACATTGGAAACAACTACACCACGTCTAGCTATCAATTTTCTCCTCCCACTTTGCTTGTGATCTCACTCTGCCATCTCCATTGCTAAAAACCAAAGAGAAAGGTAAAAAAAAAGAGCATTCTTTACGAGATGGAAGGCGATGAGAATGCGGATGAGACGAGGGAGCTGGTGAGGAAGGTGTTCCAGTGGGATCCGGTGTCGTTCAGAGTCCGCCGCAAGTCGGCGCTGAAGCTCGCCGTGTCGCAGAAGCTCCACGGGTTCCTCGGCGATTTCGACGATCTCACCCTCGTCGTATGTTTTTTTGAGTTGATTTTTCACCAGTCAGTCAGTGTGTTTGAGCTTTGTGTGTGGTTTATCGCTTGTTTTTTGTTATTTGTGAGTGGGAAATTGCGAGCTGAATATTCTTGATTCTGTAATTGTTGATAATATTAGATAGAATACTGTATTATATTGTAATTTTTTCAGAATTATCTTACATTTTTTTCAAATTTTTGCTTTGAATCCATCTCTTCTTCTGTTTCATTCGATCAAAGCCTCTTATGATGCTTGAAATTGCATATCGGTCTTTCTGATTTTGAATTGCTACATTTTCTTGGAGATATTGTACTATTTCTAGTTTTTCATACCACTTGTATATGTATATGTAGTTCCTTTTTCTCAAGTGATTTGTGCTTTTACATATCCACCCTCATTTTATATATTATTTTCTTTTTTATATTCTCTCAATAGTCAATATATCACATCATTTCCTCGTTGTCTTTATTAAATCAAGCATGAAGCTTCAACATAAATGCATGAACAATTAATTAGATTAAATTAGTCCTTTTATTTAATTATTCATATTATATTAGCTTCACCAATTATTATTGCAGGTTTATTATGCATTAAATATTTGCATGCACTTAATTACATTTTGCCTTTTCCATTTTTTCTCTTTTCCAGTTTTGTATCATTCATAAATTTTGTTCTAATATACTTGTATTAAATTAAACTAAACTAATATATCTTTCTTTTTGTAATTTTATTCTTTCTTTTTTTTGCTTCAAAAAGGAGTATATAATAGTGCTAATATGCAATGGAAAGACTCAATACCAGACACGTGATGACCTAGAAGAATTTATCGGTGAAAATACTGACAGATTTATAGCATGGTTTGTTTTCTTTTTTAATTAATTAATTAACTTTCATTTATGTAGCAATTTATTGACTATTTCTTACCAATCAGATATCAAATTATATTGTTTATTTATTTATATTTGTGGATTTAGCGTTTGCTAATTTGCTTATTTTGGGGTTTATGTCTGATTTAGGGTTTTGTTCTTTAAGAAACCTGTTTATAAATCCAATTAAAAGAGTAGATAAATAAAATAATGAGATAGTTAAATATTGTTTTTATTTGTGCATTTTTTTAAGGCTGTGGGATTATTTGAGGAGAGAAAATGACATAACTGAGGTGAGAGAAACTGGAAATTATTTGAAAAATAAAATAGAAGCGCAAAATGAAGTACGTATTTCTGAAGCTGATGAGCAATCTGGCGACACATCACTGGTGAGCCTTATTATTATTTTTTCCTACTTTTTAATTATATTATTATTATTATTATCATCATTATTATTATTGTTATTATTTTTATTATTAATTTCTTATTTTACAGATATTCTTTTAGTTCTGGATATTCTCATTCTTGTTACTACTACTACTACTATTATTATTATTACTATTATTATTATTTTAATATTTAAGTTTGCAAAAATTTTAAACCAATTACTAGTCTATTAATTATTAAATAATTTATTTATTTATTTGTTTGTTTATTTTTTAATAGGAAAAGGATGGATCGATTGAAGAGAGATATTACAGCGCGGATGCTGAGTATCCTTCTAGAAGCTTGAGAATCTCATCTGAAATTTCAACTGGAGGCGTCCAGTTCTCTCCTTATTATCAGAAGAGCCGTCGTGAAAAGGTCAATATATAGAATATTACATTTATTTTTAATATTTTTTCTAAATGAATAATTTCATAAATGCATTAAATATCTCATGAATACCCCCAATAAAACTTGTAAAATTTCTATCTAATGCATTTTTATTTTATGCTAGTTTATCGGGGAATTTAGAAAACCGTATTTTTGAATATTTTGTATGTTTTTCAAGTTCCTGAATAATTTTGAAAAAAAAAAAATTCCATATAAAACTCATAAAACTAAGTTGTGCTATGTTTCCATATTTATGTTTTTCTGTTTATTTTGTAGAAAATATAGAAAAAAAAGCTTCTTAACGTAAAAAATTCCCTATTTTATTTTTTTTTGTACTTTTTTATTTACTGAATGTTAATTTACTAAATCATATATTTTTTCAGAGAGAAGAAAAAATATACAGAACTGAAAGCCCCATTAGAGCTTCTAGAAGCTTCCAGAGGTCTAGATCTGATATTATATCTCAAGGGCATAATAGTCATTTTACCAACAGAGGCAAGAATTCTTTTTTCATAACAGTCCCTCTAAAATTTCAAAATATACTATTTCAATTGACATCCTTAATTGTTCATCCCATGGTTTGCGTAATCTCATACTGATCTATATCTTATATTTCGATTTACTTAATTATTATTTATTTATCTTTTTGTAATTTTTTTAACAGAAGAACTTAGGGTTAGAGAGGCAGAAAAGATCAAACCGCCTAACAAAAAGCTTGAAATGGACAAAGGCTCAAAACCTAGACACAAGAGCATTTGGGACCGATTAGACAAACCTACAAACGAAACAAAATCGCGAAAAGCGACAAAGAAAAATCCCTCTTTTAGAGAGAGAAACCACAACGACCACTTTTCTAGAGAGAGAAACCCTAACCCTAACCCTAATCCAGTGCCTCCAGTTCCAGTTCCTTTATCCGCACAGAATTTCCACCCGTGCCCTCATTTCGTCCGTCCCGTACCGGTATTTCCAAATCCGGGTCCAAAGGTATTTGGAAATCAGGTGTTTCCAAATACTGGATTCCAAATTCCAGGATTTGGAAATCCGGGAATTGGAAATCCGGGATTTGAAAAGGCGGAATTTGAGATGGCGAGTTTGAGGAAAAGGCAGTTTGAGCAGATTGAGAAGGATTTGTATGAGAGAAGAGTGCCTGTGAAACAAAGGCTGAAGTTTATTAATAATACGGATGAGTTTGGAAATAATGAGAAAATTCAGCCGCAAAATGTATGGTTTTGTTTTTCCTTTTTTGGTTCATTTTTTTTTGTAATTATTTGAATTTTTATTTATTTATTGTTTGTTTTGAAATAGGGGGGAGTGGATCAGGTTGAGAATCAATCGGATGTTCAGTCTGAAAATAAAAATGAAGCATCTCAAAATGTAAGTTTTTTTTTTTTTTTTAATTTGCAAATTTGAACTTTTTTCGGTTAAAATTGCAAAAATCCCCAAAAGAAAATGTTATCAATTCTTTCTACCATCTGTTGTGAACAAGAAAATAAAATGTAGCATTAATAAATGGATTAATTAATTACGTTTTGGTGATAAATAATGCAGGAGATTTTGGAAATGAAATTAAAGTTGGAAGAAATGGAAAAGAACATGAATGAGCTCCGTTCGAATTTAAAACTTGATTCTAAAATCAACCCTAATTCAGGTTCTTTTTACAAAAAAGAATATATTGCTAATTTATTTTAATACGTGCAATATGTAAACCCTAATTTTCTCTCTCTTTCGACTTTCTCTCTAGAAGTATCGTCAAATCAGCCGGATGAACTCACCCAGTCAAGAACCGTTTTAGTAACAAATGTAATATTTGAAATATCCCCTTTTTTATGTAATGATGATTATACCATATATTTATATTTATTTTTTGCTTTTTGTAATTAAAAAGGTGCATTTTGGAGCTAAAAAAGAAGCTTTAGTGGCTCATTTCTCAAAATGCGGAACTGTTGCTAAAGTTGTGATTCTTACAGACTCTGTTACTGCTCAACCAAAAGGGTACTAATAAATTACTATTATTATCATAATAATAATAATAAAATTATTATTAATTAATTAATTAATTTCATTTTTAGGGCTGCTTATGTTATATTCACAACCAAAGAATCCGCCGAAAAAGCCCTCTCTCTCAACAACACCTCATTCTTCTCTCGCGTCATCAACGTAAAATCCTCTCACTCCAAAAAACCAAATTAAAACTTTCAAATGTAAAATATTAATAAATATAAATTTCCTTAATACACAATTCCAGGTGGTGCGCAAAGCAGACAGGCCAGCTGGATTTCTGCCGCCAGCTCAGCAGCTGAGAAAGCTGCCAGCTCAGCATCCTCTCCAGTTCAGACGTAATGGACATCTCCAGTGGAAAAGGGAAAGTGTTGATGTTCCCACTGAGAGTAGTAATAACATTGCAAAATAGGTAAAGTAATGAAATTTAAAAAAGGAACTAAAGAAAAAGTAAAGAAGTTTTTTTTTGTTAAATGAAGTTTTAAGTGAGGGATTGGTGAAGGAACCCTTTAGTTTTTTATTTCTTTTTTTAGAAAAAAGGGTAAGGAAATAGGCTTCTGATGTTTTATAGCTTTTTTGGTAGAAAAGGACTTGGTGAAAAGAGCCTGGTTTTAGGTTTAGCGGACTTAACACAAAGAAAAAGATCTTTTTTTTTTTACTTTTTTTTGTCAGTGTGTTGCGTGATTATTGGTTTTCTAGGGGCGTTTATGCAAACACAAGGTTTTTAATGGCAGAATTTAATGGAGCTTATTATGTTCTTGTTTTGTGCGTTGTTTTTTCGGCTAAGTTAATATATATTATTTATGGAGCCAGGATATCCTGTCAATGCTAGTATGTATATTGTTATAATATAATCTATATATATAGTGTTTTGCATATAGTATATAATATTTTATGGTTTGCATGTATTATATGTTATATTATGTAACATCGTAATATTTCTTTAATAACCATTAGTATCACCTATATATATATATATATATATATATATATATATATATATATATATATATATATATATATAATTAAAGATAAAGATATAAATTATTAACTAAATAGTACATATTATATATGTGATGTGAATGCACAATTATCTTCTTTTCATTTATTGTTTATCTCAATGCCATAATTGTTCGATTTATGTTTGTCATTCAACTGTCAAACAATTATATTTTCCTTAGTACTTATATTTTAGCAGTCTCTATCTTCTGTATAAAGAATTGGATCATTCTATTATAATTCATAACCTGAACATTTTAAATTTTCAAGATATTGTTTGTTTATAACTGAAATCAGTTTCCACCAACATATCATAAGCTAAAATTTTAGTGTTCAAATAATTAATTGTGATATGATGATACAAAATGTACAAATATACAACCATACATCCTTCCTTTTAACTGCCAACTTCATACAACATTGTCCCAAAGTTAGGTTTGCATGAAACTTCACATCTTTTAAGTTTTAACTGCCAACTTCATACAAAACAAAATGATCCCAAAACAAAATGATCCCAAATAAAGGTTTGCATGAAACTTTTCTGTAAATTGTTTTCATTATTTTACGTATATATTGTTTATTGTCTCTGAAGAAATAAATCATATATATTATTTATTTAAGTTTATATATTGTTTATTGTCTCTATATACTATTCTTTTATGTGGATCTGAGCAAAATATAACTACTTTTTTTTATCTACTGTACTTAAATCACCTAAAAAACTAAAGCTAACAATATTAAAGAAGCCAGGAAACATAATTATTATACTAAAATTAAA
Source organism: Juncus effusus (assembly GCA_027726005.1). Lineage (NCBI taxonomy): Eukaryota > Viridiplantae > Streptophyta > Magnoliopsida > Poales > Juncaceae > Juncus > Juncus effusus. Next base: position 3,803,091 of record CM050898.1, read on the forward strand.
AACTCGTGACAAAAAATAGTTTTTTATATTTTTTATATAAGAACAAAAAAATGAGAACTCTTCAAATTTCGCAAAGTTTCATTTGATTATTAAATTAATAAAATCATAATATACAATCAAGTAGTAAGAATATATTGCATTGTTTCACTACACATATTAGAATCAATTGCACGGATAGTTATCATAGCTATGTTCAATCATTTATTTTTGTCCTGCCATTATTTCAAATGGATGGAGGAACATACCGACTCTTTTCCCACTGGTTGTTTATCTCAATTCCTTTTTCATTCCATAATTGTTCGATTTATGTTTGTCATCCAACTGTTAAACAACTATGTTTTTGTTAATACTTATATATTGGCAGTGTCCAGCAGTCTTCTGTGCAAAGAATTCCATCATTCGATTATTATTCATAACCCGAACATTTTAAACTTTCAGGAATTTTTTGTTTATGACTGAAATCAGTTTCCACGAACATATCATAAGCTAAAATGTTAGTGTTCAAATAATCACTTGTGATATGATGATACAAAATGTACAAATATAAATTTACCATGTCATTAGTGTTCTTAGATTTTAAATTAGCTATTTTTAGTAAGAACTATATGATGATTACTAAATATTTTTATTATGTATTTTGTCTGATTAATGACTATGTTTGTGTTTTGCAAACTGAAAATTCATGTATCACTTGAATTAATATAATATTATCTTCTTGTTTTTATCTAAATGATAGAAAAAAAATTATGTAATTATCATTTTTTTATTTTATTATCTATATGAAATAAATTCTTTCCACATTATATTTTCTTAATTTTTTTTTGTATTTTTAATTTTAAGTTTTATATTCATGATTCCGGCTAAAATTCTTATAAATTCATGATTTTTATAAATTATTTCCACAATTTCTTAAAGTACTAATTAATAAAATAAAAATGCCAGTAAAGAGAGAGAGAGAGAGTAGGGGAATGTTGGCAATTAGTGTAATTAAAAAAGAAAAATTATATAAGGAAGATACTCATCATATTTATGGAAGGGTAAAAACGTAAATATGATTTATGTTTTCCTGCTCCCATCAAATTCATTTATGTCCGAATCATTTGCCAATAAATCATTCTCTCCATTCTCTGTTATTCATCTCTTTTAGGAAGAAATAAATCATTTCAGTTTTGAAAAGAAATAATTGCAGAAATGATGTTCTTCCATAGATTGAAATTTTTGAAATCGCAATATCCTCTCTCTCCTTATAAATCTCCTCTTCTCTCAAACCTCCACAAATTTAGATGAAATATTGTTGTTATTGTTTGTTATTCTTATGTAGTGATTAAAATCTATTTGAGATACTTTAACAAGTTATTAATAATATTTTTATGTAAGATTTGTTTAGTTCAAATGATGATATGAAGCTAAACTATATAGTACATATTTGGCTGAGTTCAAGTTCTCATTTTCTGGAATAAATCTGAGACTTCCATGAGTCTTTTGCAAGCAAAATATGATAATTATATTCCAGCTATGTTTTAAAACCAAACTATCCATTTAGAAACATCTTCTATGGAGATTTCAATAAACTAAAAACTGTTATTCTTTTTCTCCCAATTACACCTAAAGTTGCTTTATCAACATTTTGATTTCTTTTTCTTTGCACCTTTTTCTTCAGACTGTAACAATATAAGCATATCAACAACATGTATATAAAATATACGAGATTAACATGTAATTTATATGGAAAAAGAGCATGATTACAAACTAAACGTTGCCCGCGCAAAATGCGACAAATTTTTGTCTTACAATAAATAAAAAAATTCTTTGTCCAAAATGAAAAACCGAACATTCATAAAAGTAATGACAACAATTACCAACTAATACCACATATTCATAAAAGCAATAACACAGTAATTATCAATAAACACACAGAAAAATTTTCAATGAAAAGACACCAAAATGGCCTTCATGATGGAACAATTCATTTTTCAATCACACAATTGTTGAAAAGAATCCTATAGTACATTTGACTATTGCACTCCTTTCTCTGCCTGAGGTTGAACTTTCAGTTATAACACACGCAAGAAGCAAACTTGCTGAACTCCTTCATTTCTCCATCCCAAACTTCATTCCGATCTAATTATGTCAATTTCTGAATTATAAATCCCATAAAGAGATGCTGCATCTAACAACGATCACAAATTGTGCTTTACACAATATTTCCATACGACAATTAATTGCTGCGTTGGTCTCTGCTCTCTGCATAATGACTTACCGCTCAATACTGCATACTTCTCAATTAATCTAAAAATCAAATAGAACTAAAGATTTACTGAATTTTCAAATTTAAAAGGATGAATATGAATAGATTAACAGACCAATAACTCACACTATCATCGTCCTGCTGCAGCTGAGCGGACTCCGTCGCAAATCGCAACACATCTCATTAAAATATACCTTAAGACTCCTTTGTCATTTGCCACATCAGATTCAATGCAATTATAAGAACTATTTGCAGACTGCAAAAGTATTACAATTGCGAAAGACTCTAATTTCAAATGATAACACTTCCTAATCTACTAATTTAAAATTGAAGAACACATAACTTGAGAATCAGATAATGGAACCCATCAGAGAACAAGGATGAATCGCCAGCCGAGAGGGATTTCCGCCTGAAACTAATTTCTTTCCGAAACAAATCAGGGTGAATAAAGAGAGATTAGAGAGTCGCCTAGAAGAAATCTCCCTTGTATCTTTCCAAAATTGAAATGGTTTATTTCTAGAGACGAAGGGAGTTCACACGCCTAACAGAAGGGAAGAGAGTTAACGGCCGTTTAACATTATTAATCAGGATGATTAATCGATTTCGATCCAAGGGCAAAGGAGCTGCTTAGGTACCATCCGCTCCCATATAGAAAAGAGCTTATGACTAAAATGTCTTTGTTCCATAATTTGAATTTATACAAATCATATAGAAAAGAGCTTATGACTAAAATGTCTTTGTTCCATAATTTGAATTTATACAAATCATATTAATGAAAAGTCTACTCAAATTATAAGAAAATAAAAAAGAAATAAATTAATCTAAAAAAAGAAGCATCAAAATAAAATAAATATTCAATAAAAATACAATAATAGAAGATAAATTGAAGCACAAATTCAAATAAGTCTTTATTTAAATAATTTCTAAACGTTTTTCAATTATTGTTATGCCGTTGCATATCTTCACAACGCATTTTTAATAGTCGTTCGAAGCAAAGAAATGTTCGAAGCAAAGAAATGAGCAATGATTTTTTGAGTGATTTACCAATGAAATAACCAATCAAACAACTATACACAAATATACTATTTTTCTTTCTCTTTAACAAGATCCATATCAACTATGTTTCTCAGTTGGTGTTTAAAAGATGAAGTAGTTATGCCACGTAGGACATAATTTGGAATAGATAGAAACATTTTTATCTTAAATTTAGGCTTAATTCATAGAATAACCAATTCTATCTCAACTATGGAATTAAAATTTTCATTATTCTATAACTCTAATCCGACATAGTCAAATATGTTCGGATGGAATAACTTGAAATAACCGGTTTATTCTTATATTCCGTGCAAATTAGGTAGTGCTGAACATGCACTATATTATTAGCCGTCCGATATTAATTAGCCCAAATCTTTTTTATTGTTTCCGTCGCTTCTATATCTTCACCTAGCTCTCTCGTCTCTTCACTTTCTCTCTTTCTCTCGCTATTCCTCACTCGCGCCCGAAACTCTTTCCTCTCCTCTCCTCTCCAATCGCCGCCCCCCTTAACCCTAAACTCTCTCCCCCACCATCTCTTTCCGTTCCCATCTGTCTCGCCTCTCTCTCTCCTCTCTCTCTCTCTCATCCCTTTTTTTGTACCACCTACTAATGAAGTCGGACCATCATCAGATCTCGTGCCATTGTTCTAGCGACTTCAATTGGCGTCCAACGCCCATAAATAGATTTTTATAATGTATAAGAAAGACAATAATTGAATACAAATAAATGAAAAAGTTCTTCTATCTTGATATTCTCTCTATCCTCTCGTTATTTTAGTTATTCCATAACAATTTTGTTAATATTGGCCTCTTTATTACATCTTGGCATATTTAATTTTGACGTAACTAAATGTATGATACCATAATTTATGGCTCATAAACATTACCTTACATGAGGTAATGGCAAATATAGACAATCTAAGATGGGATCTAATTTTCAGTTCACGATTGATGGCAGATCTCGAAAACCTAAAAACAACACTCCAGATTGGTGAACTCAATGATCATGAAGACATACTTATTTGGAATTACAAAAATAATAGCAAGGAGAGTTCTCAGTCAAGTCTGCATACTCATTCTTTAGCAATTTGGTTTGTAGAGACCAACTACGAAAGCAGCTATGGAAAATCAAAACACCCCGAGAATTAAAAAATTTGCATGCCTAAAGCGCGGATGGGTACGATCAGACACCTGCACATTATGCAGAGCAAATATCACATAAACAAAACACACACATACTTTCTCAACGCACTTATGCAAGGCAAATTTGGCAACAAGCCTTCAACGTCTTGGGTATAAACTCGCAAGACCAAATGGACTCGCCAATGCAACGATGCACTTCGTCTCGCAAGTAAATCGCCAAAAAAACACAAATAATAGGCAACTCTATGGCTAGCATACTGATGGGAGATATGGAAGGAACGCAATCGCCTACTGTTTCACAAAAAAAAATTATGGCTCGGAAAGACATAGATACATACTGAATATGAATTTGATATATCATGGCCCATAGGCCCATGCAACTCGACCAGCATACCCAACTACATCCTTTCACAACATTTTCTTAAGGCAAGTACAATGTATATATTGTCTCAGTGTTATATCCAGTTTAGTTTAATATTTTTTTTTAAGAGTATGCAGTTTAATATTGATGGGTGATGTTCATCTAGTATATATTATTTATATGTAAATAATAAATTAGTTATTTTAATTTTATAAGAAATAATAAAATAAAAACAAAAATAATATATAGTTATATATAATATAATGTTTAACTAAAACAAAAGAATATGAAATTATAATCAAATAATATATATAATTAAATAAGTAATAAGATATAAGATATATAACAAACGATAATATATGAACAATAAAATAATAATATGTAGCAAATAATAGGAAAATACTCTCATTTTAGTCCTTTGTTCACTTTGCGCCTTCATTTTTTTGAGTCATTTTCCTTTCCCCTTCTCTTTTCTATTTGTTCACTTTGGCCCTTGTCTTTCCTATTTTTGTGCCAACATGAACCCACAAGTATCCAAAATCAGGATTTAACATGCTTGATTAAAAAATAAAGAAAAATTACAAAATTCTCTCTCTTTTTTATTTTTTTGAGAATTAAGCAACAGGTTAAACCCGGGAGCCTGCAATTTATATAAATTAAAAGGAAATGTTCAATAATTTACAAGTATTCTGTTGTCATGCATAATTTTCAAAAAAGGATAAATTTTCAATAAATACCCTAACTATTCTAAATATTTAACTTATCATTTTATACATTTAACTTGAATTACCATTTCAATATTTTAATTTGTCATCTAAACAATATTCACATGGATTTGGACAATGTTAATATTTTGCAAAAATCTGATATAGTATTATATGAAAATTATAAATTTTGAATATTTTGTTCAAATCTGATGTTGTGTTAACAACAAACTTGATAATTAATTATTACAAACTGCATTTAACATTTCTAACGTATTATTATTTTTGTTATATGAATTATTTTTATTTATAATATAGTGCCACGTGTAGTTTCATTCATTATCTATTGGCTATTGCCAACTTATCAAGAATGATAGGGTTCTTTTAAAAAGTATCACATACAACAATGAAATCTTGATTTCAATGGTCTATAAAATAGAGGCTTGGACTACTTGGGTTGGGAGGCACGAAATGTTTCTTGAGCAAAAAACCACCAATTGTAGCATGTGGTCAATAATGACCAACCATTAGTTTTTTTCATTTTACCCCTCAAATTACTTGATTTTTGCACTACTCAATAGACTAGAATTTTGTCTGCAAATCAAGCAAAGTAATTTTCTTTTACAATAGTTGTATTTGTAGCACAATGAATTTTTACTAAAAATCCAAGTTAGATAAATAATATTTATTCTTTTAACTTGCAAAAGTTGTGTTCCAATAAAGTTAAATATACTTCTTCAAATTATTTTTGTTAATGATTTGAGCTTTTAGAATAAAAGTATAAAGAGACAATGAATGTAGTAATTTTACGAAAACGGTTAGTAGGATATATCATCTGTGTAGGTTTCTTATTTCTTTTATTTTGTTATTTCTTTTCATTTTTTGGATTTGCCTGAACTTTATAATTTTATTTTATTTTGTTCATGAAATTACGGTAAATATTTCGTGGACCGTGCCTCAATTTTTTTTTAATAAAATAGTCAGCCAAGATGTTAATGTTAAATGTGTAGGAAAAATTACATAATTGTAGAAAGTTACTTTAAAATTGAATATAGCTAGATTTCTTTTGTTAACTTGTTTTGTTTTTATTAATTAATTTTGTCTTGCTCCCAACTCATCCATTTAAGGGTTCTTTTCTTTTCTGGAGAAAACGGAAAGTTCGAACATGACGATAAATTGCTTATAGAAGTTCGAAAATGACGATAAATTGCTAATCATATATACAAAATAGAATAGCTGATACGATTTGCAGTTATTGAATATCCGAATGAGAAACTTACCGTGGACCTATATGCAAAATGTCTCTTAAATTAAACAAGTTGGGAACTTGGAAGCAGTCATCATTTTGGCCCAAGACCAACTTGGAAAAAAAGGCCATATTTTGTAGTATAAATATACCAACACAATCCAATTGAAGTCACAACCAAATATTTTGAACTAGAAGGAAAAATGTACTTCTCAATCACACTCCAATCCCTCTCCCTATTCCTTCTAATCCTTTACATCTTCTCCAAGACTCAATTCTCAAAGAAGAAACCAACAATCCATGGTCTCAAATCATATCCACTCATTGGCTACCTCCCCCATTTCATCAGAAACCGCCACCGGTTCCTCGAGTGGGTTACCGAACTCATTTTACAAAGCCCGACCAGAACCATGGGCTTCTCTAGCCCTGGTACCACCTCAGGCATCATAATAGGTAAAATTACAGCTCAAGAGTTATATTGATATTATTTTCAAAGAAAAAAAGAGTTAAATTGATATTGTATATGCAGTTTAGATATTGGTACTAGTGATCTCATTTAAATTTGTGGATGTAACAGGAAATCCAGCTAGTGTAGAGCACATACTCAAGACAAACTCAAGCAACTATCCGAAAGGCGAGAGAACCATCTCCCGGCTAGCGGATTTCCTAGGGCATGGGATATTAAACTCAGAGGGAGAACACTGGAAACAGCAACGAAAAGCCGCTAGTTTCGAATTTAATAAAAAAACATTGCGCCATTTCATTGTAGATTCTGTTCATTTTGAGATTAGTAATCGGCTTTTGCCGATATTGGACCGAGCAATTGAAAGAGGGGGTGAGGTTGAACTACAAGATGTGTTGGAGAGATTTTCTTTTGATAGTATTTGTAAAGTTGCTTTTGGAGAGGATCCGGCATGCCTTACGGAGGAACAAGAAGGGTTTGAAGGGACCAACTCAACGGAGCTTATGACTGCATTTGCACAAGCACAGGTAGATTCTATGTTGTAACTAAAGTAACATATTAATTCAATATAATTATTAATATTCAGTTCGAAAATACTCAAGTCAAATAATAATGAAATATTCTATGACAAGTGAGTAGCAAAACTACTTTAATGCGATCTTGATAAGTATCTGGCATGACATGGGAGGTCCCCAGAACTGGGACTTAGCCCAGTGGTCTTACCCCCGCCCCTCACATGAGAGGTCCCCAGTTCGAAACTGGGGAACCTTTCCCCTTCAAAAAAAAAAAAAGTGTCTGGCATGACCGGCCTTGCTAAAATAATCATAATGACCATAAATTACTTTAAATATATATACAAATAATTTAAACTTTTTATTATTTTAATTTAAACTTCTATGTGAATAAAAAGGTCGAGCCAAGTAAGGCTCCCAAAAGGTATGAGCAAAACAAATGTTGCTTTCTCGAAGAAAAGTAATGAACCATGAAAAGCAATAAAATCAAAACAGAACCATCAAAAGCAAATTAAATATACATAAAAAAAGTCATAAAAGTAAGCAAAGAAAGAAATGTTGCTGATTTCTGCTTGAAATTCATTGATTAACATATCTATACATTCCACACAGGACCTAACAGTGGCTCGATTCATAGAACCAATAGAGGGGATGTACAAACTCAAAAAAATTCTTAACATCGGTTCAGAGAAGCGGTTGAAAGAATCAATCTCAATTGTCCATGGATATGCTATGAAGATCATACGAGCCCGCCTCACAAAGGGAATGGACTTAGAAGGGAAAGAAGATATTCTTTCCCGTTCCGCTGCTAATAAGGATCATAACGTGGAGGAGCTTAGAGACACTGTTATCAGCTTTCTCCTTGCTAGTCGTGAGACGACTTCTACCGCACTTACGTGGTTATTCTGGCAGGTACTATTAAATAGTCAACTAATTAATTTGAAATTACTCAAAATGACAGAAAAAGAAAATAATATATTTCTCTTTTTTACCCATGAAAGATATCAACACTGCCTGAAGTGGAGAAAAAGATACTAGACGAGATAAAATCGATACGTGCCAGAAATAACATTACAACCACAACATTTTCATTCGACGAGTTACGTGAAATGAACTATCTCCATGCAACCATTACTGAATCGATGAGATTTTTTCCTCCTGTGCCCCTTGACAGGATGTCATGCAAAGAGGATGATATTCTGCCTGATGGAACTTTTGTTGGAAAAGGCTGGTCTGTTATGTATAGTGCTTATGCAATGGGACGGTCAGAGAAAATTTGGGGGAAGGACTGTTTGGAGTTTAAACCTGAGAGGTGGCTCAATGAACAAGGGGTCTTCACACCCGAGAGCCCATTCAGGTATTGGAAATCAAGAGTTTTTATTATTCAGTAAAAGTTTTGAAATTTGCAAAGATTTTTTATTATAACTCAACTAAAAAAAAAAAAAAAAATATTTGACTAAAAGTACTTTTGCATAGCTAGGTTTATAGGAACGAAAAGAAAGTTTGTTAGGCCTTAAAAAATTACAGAGTGAAATAAATAGTTATCTTGTCAAACCATCCATGATAAAGTGGTGAAGCACCACCGCACTAACTCAAAAATTGTGAATTCAATACTTCTAAAGTTAAGTTTTTTTGAATATAAATGTGAGACATATGAGTCTCTCTGTAAAATAATTTAAAAATAGCTATCTTATATCAACATCTATGATATGAATACAAATTGATTATGACCTAAATTGATGCACACATTTCAGGTATCCGGTTTTTCATGCTGGTCCGAGAATGTGTTTGGGCAAAGAGATGGCCTACATACAAATGAAGTCAGTTGTAGCATGCATGATTGAGAGTTTTAAAATTAGAGTTTTGAAGAAAGAGAAAATTCAAGAGCATGTACAATCTTTAACTCTCACTCTTAAGATAAAAGGGGGTCTGCATGTCCAACTTAGCAAAAGAGAGGAATAATTAGTGAAATAATGCGGATATTTTAGTTAATTATATGTTTTTTTAATATTATGAGTGATTTAGTTTAACATAAATAAATGTGTGATACTGTAATTCATGGTCCAGCAGTTTTGTAGTTTCCATACTCTTGTATTGTTTAGTGTGTATGTAGTATAGTATTTATAATAAAATAATAATAAATTTTATCTATAAATTTGCCTTTTGGGCCGACATGATCATGGGCTTAAAAGCCCAAACCCATGATTCATGTGATTATTTATCTTATGCAAACTTTGCTTATAAAAAAAATTACCACCACCACCAAAGATAGCCTGGTGAATGGTCCCTTCTCTTTCAGCCAATAGGCCACAGGATCGAACCCAGCTTAGATATGTGGTACAGGAGATAAATTAGGGTGGATTAGGAATATGTGTGAGTGTGTTGAGTAGGGACTACGGGCATATTAGTCTGAAAAAAGAAAAATTAAATATATGACTTCCAATAAAGTTCCATCTAGTATTTATTTTAGCATCTAAACTATAAATATCTCATTGTAAACCTTATATAATGGAGATTCTATTTTCCAACAAATAAGTTTCCCATAATTATAAATTAATCATTACTTTGTGCCATCTGAATTATTAACACATAAAAGAACAACTCATTTTAGACTTTTTGGTCATTGTACATTATAAATTGTGCGCATTTGATCTCTCACTTAAATATTATAGTTAACACAAATAAATTTTTTTATGTCATGGCAATTTTACCCCTTTAAATGATATCAAAACACAATAATTTATGCAAATTCAATAATAACAAAATATATTTGTATTTATTATATTTTTGTAGAATTATTTTCTTGATAAAAATAGATAATATATTTTTTCTTTGAAAATTGAAAGGACAAAATAGTCGTCTAAAAAAAATTAAGGGTGTTAGCTAATAGCTACAATCATTAAGTGAGAGACTATTGATGTATTTATCCCTATTTTTAAATTGAGAAATTATTAGCACCGCCCTCTTATTTAGCGCCTAAACAACGTCTGACCCATTTAAAAGTGCAACCCAATCAATACACGGGTCCAATTTAATCCAACGGCGCAACTTAATCACGTCCGCGGCTCAATTCACACTCGCTCCGCTCCGCTCCACTGCACTCTGCTTTGATTTTGTAGTTAATATTATTCCTCTTAGTTTGATTGATATACCTTTTTGGATTGCATTAGATTGCTATGTTTTTGTATTGTGTTAGATTGATATACCTTTTTAATTATATTGTTATGACTCTTAGGTATTAAATATGTCTTTTGTATTGTGTCGGATTGATATATCTTTTTAGTTGTGTTTATATGATATTTTAGTTACTGAGTATGTCTTTTTGTTGTATTGATATAACTTTTTAGTTACTGATTATGTATTTTTCAATGGAATGTTATATCTTTTCTACTGTGTTGGATTGATATGTCCTTTTAATGGAATATTATGTCTTTTGTATTATGTTGGATTCATATATTTCTTAGTTGTGTTTCTATGTCTTTTTCGTTGTTGAGTATATCTTTTTAGGAACTGATAGAGCACGACCACTGTAGCACGACGGGTCCCAATAACAGTATATATAATTCATTTTCTAATACAAATATAAGCATAACAGTATATAAAAATGAGGAAACAATATATAAAATGAGAAAACAATATATAAAAGTGAAAAAATAAAAAATACACAAAGAATAAATAACAGTATATAAAATGACAAAACAGTATATAAAAAGTTAAGAAAAAAGTCCAATTTTACCCCCTCAACTATTGAATTAGTTCATTTTTAGTCCCTCAACTTTTTTATGGTGCAATTTTAGTCCCTCAACTATTTAATAAGTGGGTTTTCGGTCATTCAATCCGTTAAGTGCTTAAGTGTCCGTTAAATATGACACGTAATCAATGATGTGGCATATATTCTTAACACATACACAATAACGTGTTAATTTTTATTTAACAAATAAACATGCATAAAAAATATATATTTTTTAATAAAAATAATATTTTAAGAAAAGAAGGGAATTAATATTTTTTTTATTTTTTTCAAACATTTGTCACGTTACTAATGCCACGTCATTGCTTACGTGTCAAATTTAACGGATACATATGCACTTAACGGATGGAAGGACCAAAAATGCACTTATTGAATAATTGAGGGACTAAAATTGGACCAATAAAAAGTTGAGGGACCAAAAATGAGCTAGTTCAATAGTTGAGGGGGCAAAAATAGACTTTTCTCAAAAGTTAAACATTATGTAAAAAATGAAAAAACAGTATACCTATAGTGCGCCGTGCTACAGGAGACGCGTATCATTGCGCGACGTGGCGCGCTGTGATTGAGCTGGCGGCGCGGTGCTACACAAGGTGACGTTCCATATCCGGACTCTTTTAAATTTACAAAATTACTATATCACTCTTGATTGTCCAACTGCATCTATTAAAACTCGGATTTGAACTCACCGGTCGAACATATTTCTCAGATGTTCATTAAATTTTCAAATTTTCAAAATTTGAAAGGTATATACGCAATGTTTTTTTTAATCAAATTTTTATTTTGTTCATTTTATTTTTTATCCTCATTTCGTCATTTTTTATCCAAACATAATGGAAATTCTACATTTCATCAAATTTGTAACAGTGTTATTTCATTTTGGTAACTTCTATATTTTTTTTGAGACAGTATGAGTAGACCATAAATCTAATAAAATTTTATCAAAATAAAAAACACACACCTGTATGGCCTTTGAAGTTCCCTGCGGAGGTAAAAAAACTACTACAAAGACTACAAAGATATAAAATAGTGATGCACTTTACCCTAAATCGTTACCAAATCTTTAAATCTATTATAGTGGATGAAATTCCAAGCTTCTCATGAAGCCACCAGATTAAATACATATAAAAAGTTATCCGTATTCATTAAATTTACAAAAGTTACAACAAAAATTTGTATATATATATATGAGCATATATAGTTATAAAAGACTATGCATAATTTTTATTTGTAAATTGATATTTTTTATTAAATAATATGTTAATAACATCAAGAAAAATTATTTTTATTATCTGTTTTAATAATTTTTTTACTCGCAGCAACGCGCGGGTGCCAGCCTAGTTAATATTACGACTTGAACTTGCAATAGTCAAACATATGCATAATATAAGAAACTAAGATGTTTATATAAATTTCGAATTATCAAAATATGACAGGTATATACGCCGAAACGCCAAAAAGAAAAGAAAAAGAAAAACACGAAGCAACAACCTGCTGTCTTTTTTTCGATCTCAAAACTTTCACGAAGCAGAAACAAATCAACTAAAATAAAACAACAGGAAAACAAAAAGAAAAGAAAACGAGAAAAACAATCCTCCATACAAAACGACCAGAGAGAGAGAGAGAGAGAGATCTCCGGCGAAGCGGCGGAAGTGCGGCGGCGGCGATGGTGGTTGGATCGCCGTGAATACATCTGGCCCTGAGTTGCGGTAATTTTGCGGAAAGACCATTGAAAAGGTTGGAATTGCTGCATCGGGCCGGTTGGATCGCCCGTAATTTTGCGGAGGAACCCTCGAGAAGGCTGGAATTGCGCATCGGACCATGTGGCAGTTCTGGCGAGCCAGGAATCGGTTCTCCCTTGATGAGCTCAGGTCAGTTCCCCAATTTTTCATAGAAATAGTTTGAATTTGATGTTATGGCCTTCGAAATAACTAATTTTTGTGAATATTAAGGAAGTTTTTGAGTATTTGTTTCTTTCCGGAGCGATTTGGGAAGAACGTTTTAATTGCTGAATTTGGTTGGGTACCCTCGAAAACTCAAAAATTGGAATTTAGTCCCCTGAAAGCTTCAGTCTTTACACTTTCCTGTGCAGAAACTGCAATAAAACAATTTAGTACTTGAAATAAACAGAAGAATAAAACATTCCATCTCCACTTGATTTAGAAGTAAACTACAAAAATGAACCAACATCAAAATTAATAGGGTTGAAACATAGTTATATTTAGTGTGCTTTAGAGATATATGCAATTCTGAAGAGTTTTAGGGCCTGTTTGCTAGCGTAGTTTTGAGTAAGGTTTAGGAAGCCATGGTTGCAGGAAGCTAATGTGTGAGCAGCAGGAAGCCATGAATGCAGGAAGCTACGTAAAACTGTATGAAAGTATCAAAAAGAGGTGTTGATCAAAACACAGGAAGCTATGATGGATGTAATTAATTTAAAAAAAAAACTGATATTATCATGCAATGTTATATGACTGTAAATATGTACAATTGTTATTTTTATTATTAAAAATATCCTTGCAAAATATAGATTATCAAATTTAAAGTATATCACATATTAATATTAACATAAATATACTTTTTTCTAGATAAAAAATGTCAAACTAAAGCTAGTATTCAAAAAATTACATTCAATGATGATAATTATATGCAAATATTACAATATTTCTTTTAAATTATAACAATTTAATTCTCCAATAACTTAGTACTAAGAATATTTACTATGTTAGTCTTTATAATAGAAAACTAAATAATTAATATACTTAAACACTATTGTATAAAATTTTAAAGTCCATTTTTGAATTGATTAAATTGCTATAATATAAATATAAAAAATGTTCAGTTGACTTTTATTGTGAAAGTATCTTTAACATTGATTAAATAAATAAATGTGAATAACTAATGAGCGAAAATCATAATTGCATGAAGTGGCAATTAGAAACATTGTAGAGGAGTCTAAATAGTTGTCAAATCCTTTCAAAGCCAGCCAAAAAACCACTCTGAGCTCCGTTTTTGAAAGCTGAGAAAAGGCATTGATTTTCTCGGTTTTGGATGGTTTAGGATTCAAAATCCATGCATCCTACATGGACACCGAACACCCAAAATTTCATTCCGTCCAATCCCCAGCTTCCTACCCGAACCATATCTCAAAACTGAGCTACCGAACAGGCCCTTAAGGGGTAAAAGGAATATTTGATTGCATGGCCTTTGGAATAACTAATTTAGATGTGCTAAGGAAGTTTGAGTATTTGTTCTTTCGGGGGCGATTTGGGAAGAACATTTGAAATGTTGAATTTGGTTGGGTACCCGCGAAAAGTCCAAAATTGGAATTTAGTCCCCTAAAAGTTTCAGTCTTTATAGCATGTAAACTGCAAATAAAACAATTTAGTACTTACAAGAAACGGAAGAATAAAACTTTTCATCTCTACTCGATTTTTAAAATATGTTATAAAAACCACTCTGAGCTCCGTTTAAGGGGTAAAAGGAATCAATCTCGATTGTCCATGGATATGCTATGAAGATCATACATGCTCGCCTCACGAAGGGAATGAAGTTAGAAGGGAAAGAAGATATTCTTTCCCGTTTCGCATCTAATAAGGATCATGATGTGGATGTGTTACGAGATATTGTTATAAGTTTTCTCATTGCTGGCCGTGAGACGACTTCTACCGCACTTACGTGGTTCTTCTGGCAGGTACTATTTTATTATTCAGCTAAATAATTTGAAATTACATAAGATGATAGAAAATAATAATTTTCTCTATTTTTACCCCTAAAAGATATCAACACTGCCTGAAGTGGAGAAAAAGATACTAGACGAGATAAAATCCACACGTGCCAGAAACAAAACTACAACCACAACCTTTTCATTCGACGAGCTACGTGAAATGAACTATCTCCATGCAGCCATTACTGAATCGGTGAGATTCTTTCCTCCTGTGCCCCTTGACAGGCAGTCATGCAAAGAGGATGATATTTTACCTGACGGAACTTTTGTTGGAAAAGGCTGGTTTGTTATGTATAGTGCTTATGCAATGGGACGGTCAGAGAAAATCTGGGGAAAAGATTGTTTGGAGTTCAAGCCTGAGAGGTGGCTCGACGAAGATGGGATCTTCAAACCCGAGAGTCCATTTGGGTATTGGAAGTCAGGAGTTTTTATTCGTCATTAAAAATAATTATTGAAATTTGCAGCCAATTTTTATTATGCTTTCAAAATTTTGAATAAATGTTAATGCTTGACCAAAAGTACGTTGTATAGGTTTATCGGGACCAAAAGGGTGATTTATTAGGCACAAGAAATTACTTAGTGAAACAACAATTAATAATGATATCATGTACCAAAATCCATGATATACATATGGTATTGATTAATTACGACTTTAACTTGATGCATAAATTTCAGGTATCCGGTTTTCCATGCCGGCCCGAGAATGTGCCTGGGGAAGGAGATGGCCTACATACAAATGAAGTCAATTGTGACATGTATTCTTGAGAGGTTTCAAATTAAGGTCTTGAAGAAGGAGAAAATACAAGAGCATGTGCAATCTCTAACTCTTAGTCTTAAGATCAAAGGGGGTCTGCCTGTTGAACTTAGCAAGAGAGAGGATTAATTAGTAGTTAATTAGAGTTTTATATTATGAGTGATTAAGCTTTGAAATAAATAAATGTATGATACTGTAATTCATAGTCTAGCAGTTTTGCAGTTTTAGTACTCTTATGTAATGTGCATCTAGTATAGCTTTCATATATAAATTAATAAATTTAAAAAATATATAAGTTTAGCTCCTGGACTTGATATTGGGCTGAAAGGCCCAAAAGCATGATTCTTGTTTCCAATTCGTTTTAATATGTAATTAACCATAATTATTTAATTTCCAACCGTTTTTCTTAATCCTTGTTTAGCCACGTCATCAACAAATAATATTAATAACCTTAGAATTTAATTAATTCCTATGGGCCCGTTCGGCAACACATGGAATAGAAGAATAACGGAATTGAGAATAAACGACTAATTCATTTTATTCCATGTACGTTCGGCAAATTAATTATATGAAAAATTTGATTTAAACGTATAGAAAGGGAGCGGATCATACCCAATCGCGTGGGGGAAGAAATCATGCCCAACCATCTCTACCACCGTTGGATCAAAATCATGATTAATCATGCACGATTAAATCTAAACAGTCTGTTAATTCTAGTTTCTTCGTTAGCCATCCCTTCACCGTCTGTTTCAGAAATAAATCGGGTGATGATTTGGACAGGAACCGTTTTGATGAGAACATGAAATGCCAAGCTGAATTTACTCTTTTATCCCTTATAAGTGATATGGATTAGCTGGTCCTATTAATTAATAATGGTAAAATATGGTAACACCAAAATATCTCTTATTTGATTGGATTTTGATCCAATCAATAAAATATATATTCCTTTTTAAGATATTATTTTATTTCCAACAATTATGTGATGTGAATAATGGAATCATAATTTGAAAATCTACTAAAAAAACTCAGAAATTTGTCTATTTATGTTAATGATGAAATAATTTAAAAATATTTAATTACAACCATAAACCCCTTTTTTAACTGCCAACTTTATACAAAATTGTCCCAAAGTAAGGTTTGCATGGGACTTCATATCTTCTAACTGCCAACTTCATACAAAATTGTCCCAAAGTAAGGTTTGCATTAAACTTCACATCTTTTTAACTGCCAATTTCATACAAAATGGTCCAAAGTAAGGTTTGCATGAAACTTCACATTTTCATAACTCACATTTCTCATTCATTCTTCTAAATATCATTCAAAACATGTTTTCCTTCATCATAATCAAATTTTGCATTCCCATTTTTTGATAGCTTCATGAGCCAATTCAGCCCATCCCCATTTTATAAACCCGAAACCTTTTTACTTTAAGGGGCTTTATGTTGTACCAAAAAACAAGAACAAAAAAATAAAGATGATTTGAGAGGTTAATATTTTAAACATGGGATAATTTCACATATGCCACTACAAAAACTCAAAATATCATATTTGCCATTACAAAAACTTAAATATCATATTTGCCATCGTAAAAACTTAAAAATATTATATATGCCATTACAAAAACTAAAATATCATATTTGCCATTACAAAAACTTAATATATCAAATTTGCCATTAAATTTACTCAAAACTTAACACCATCTATTTTTTCCGTTAAAATTAACGGTCCAATCTTATAATTACAATTACATCCCTAAATTCATTTCATGAATTAGATTCATATTAAACATCTCTCTCTCTCTCTCTCTCTTCGTGATTTAGATTCATATATAAGAAAAAAAAATTATCTTTTAATTTGAAGTCAAAAGAATTTGATATGAGAGAAATGAATTGATTATTTTTTTAAATTATTTTTTCTCTCGTGTCAAATTATTTTGACTAACAAATTGAACTGGAGATTATTTTTGTTTATATATGAATTTCAATTATGAAGAGAGAGATAGAGAGAGAGAGAGCGATCATCAAATGGATTTTTAATATGAAATCTAATTCATTAACTAAATTTAGGGATATAATGGTAATTATAAGATTGGACCGTTAATTTTAACGAAAAAAATGGATGATTTTAAGTTTTGAGTAAATTTGATAGTAAATATGATATATTAAGTTTTTGTAATGGCAAATATGATATTTAAGATTTTGTAATGGCATATATGATACTTTTAAGTTTTTACAATGGCAAATATGATATTTAAGTTTTTATAATGGCAAATATGATATTTTTGAGTTTTTGTAATGGCATATATGAAATTATCCCTTTCAACATTTAGGATTTTTTTTACAAATTAAAAAATATAAAAGGACAATTATTAGAATTAAACACGGAAGTAAGAAGGGTAATTTGGTCCACAAATAAGTATTTAACCAAAAAGTTAACTTTAACACCAAGGAGGATAAATGAAAATTAAAATCACTTTGTAGGGTTTCTTTTTTTGAGAATCTAAGAACTTAGGGGTTGTTTTTGTAATTTTAGAAAAGTTAGGGATTTTGTTTTTTAAAGTATATTTTTGTAGTGTGAATATCCTGCCACCGTCAGTGCTAGTAGCCTAGTATATTGTTTTTTTGAAACGATAGGCGAATAGCCTACCTTCAGACTTTGCATTAAAATTAAAAGATAGCGGCATGAGATATGACTATTTTACATCCTGAGTGAGATTAAGAGACAGAACATAAAGATATTGAACTAAAAAAATCGAAATAAAAGCCCTAATACTATTCTAACAAACTCCAAAGTTGATTTAAGTTGCTTGGTCGTGCTCTTCGTTTGAAGTGTTCAGTGTTCGTATCCAATCCTTGGCACCTAGCCAGGCAGTATTGAACGTCTGAAGGTTGTTTGGACTTGCATCTTTGAGAATCACCGCATTGTGTGTTTTTCAGATGGAGCCTGATGGAGCACGCCGGCATAGAACACGTCGGCTGACGTCAACTGACTTTAATCATGCCTGATCTAATTAATCACCTTTTCTTCGTCGTACAACACTCCCGTCACGTCTATAATCATGCCCATAATAATATATATATCATTACTCAAGTAATATTATAATCTAATAAAATAATATATAAATATGATATAACAGTATATAATGCAGACAAAACAATATATATAACAATATATAATTCACATATAAAACAGTATATATATCAATATACAGATATGATATAACAGTAGTATGTACACGTGATATATAGATATGATATAACAGTATATAAATATGATATAATAGTATATAATTCAGACAAAAAAGTATATATATAACAATATATAATTTACATATAAAACAGTATATATATCAATATACAGATATGATATAACAGTATATACATGTTGGTATAACAATATATAATTCAGACAAAATAATATATATATATATATATATATATATATATATATATATATATATATATATATATATATATATATAATTCACATATAAAATAGTATATATATCAGTATACTGATACGATATAACAGTATATAGATGTGATATATAGATATAATATAACATTATATAGATTTGATATAACGGTATATTATTCAGACAAAACGGTATATATATAACAATATATAAATCAGCCAATAACATATATAACAGCTTTCTACCGGCAGCTCAGCAGCTGAGAAAGCTGCCAGCTCAGCATCCTCTCCAGTTCGACGTAATGGACATCTCCAGTGGAGAAGAGAAAGTGTTGATGCTGCTCCCCTCCCACTGAGAGTAGTAATAACATTGCAAAATAGGTAAAGTGAAAAAAAAAAAAAAAAAAAAGTAAAGAACTTGTTTTGCATATTTTTTTTCCTTCAAAAATGAAGTTTTAAGTGAGGGATTGTGAAGGAACCCGTTTTTTTATTTCCCTTTTTTTAGAAAAAAGGTTAAGTATAGAGGCTAATCTTTTAGTTTTATAGCTTTTTTTGGTAGAGAAGGGCTTGGTGAGAAGAGCCTGGTTTTAGGTTTAGTGGACTTAACCAAAGAAAAAGATTTGTTTTTTGTGGTGTGTTGCATGATTATTAGGGTTTCTTGGGGCTTTTATTCAAACACAAGTTGTGGATGACTAATGCCAAATTTTATCTTTTATGCAAACACAAGTTTTGAATGACTAATGCCAATTTTTATCTTGGTGAGAAAAAGATATGTTCACTTTTTTTTTTTTTTTTTTGCTTGGTTTTTGTGGCTGCGTTGGTGTATATATTATATGGAGCCTGATTATCCTGCCATTGCTAGTTTGTATTGTTAGAATATAATTTATATATATTATTAAGTATATATTACATTATATTTTTTTTATTATTTGTATGTATTGTATGTTTATTATTTTAAATTTTGTACACTACACAAGGAGTCCAAAATCTCTATGCCTGAACTGAATATATGATTTATATACAGCATGTTAAAATTATGTACATCGTAAAATTTCTTTAATAACAAATTGTTAGTATCTCTTGCATCAAATAAAAAATCCAATTTATCTATATAATATTAAAGAGAAAGATATAAATTATTAACTAAATAGTACAATATTATATGTGCATTTCTCCAAGAAGCTCCCAAAGTGATGTGATGTGAATGCCTAATTATCCATATGTTGCCAATCCAAAGGCATTAAGTGGATATAACATCAGCATGGCTTGGTAAGTTCTACCAAATATCGCTAGAAATATTTAAAAAAATTATCATTGTGTGCTTTTAAAATAATGAGTTGTTAATATCGTAAAAAATATTCATGAATTTAATATCTTTTGGATTTATTATGAACTTATAAAGAACAAATGTGTGCAAAACTGACTCTATACAAGGAAAATATGTTAAGAATGTAAAATAATAAAGCAAATAAGATCAATTTCAATATCAGTCATATACTAGGTTGCTCTAAATTATTATAATACTAAATTTCTTTAAACAAGTGTTACTTCTATTAATTTCGTAGAATTTTTTCCCCAAGTATCATCAATAAAAAGCATGTGTTATAAATATCTGACTAACATCTTTTTTGTCATCTCAAATGCTAAAGTTATCCATTTATAATATTATATGGAACTTATTTTTCCTTTTATGTGGATCTGAGCAAAATATAAGTACTTTTTCTATCTTTATTATCTTAAATTGATACCTTTAACTGTTAAAAATTAAATTACCTAAAAAAAACTAAAGCTACCAAATATTAAAAGAAGCCAGGAAACATGATTATTATACTGAAATTAGAAAATCGTGACAAAAAAATGTTTCTTTTTTTTAATTTTGAAAGTTAAATATATAAGAACAAAAAATGAGAACTCTTCAAATTTCTCAAAAGTTCATATAATTATTTGATTAATAAAATCATAATTTACAGTAATGTAGCAAGAATATAATTGCATTATTTCACTATGAACAATGGTAGTTATCATAGCTATCTTGACAAACTAAATCATTTTTTTTAGTTTTAAGTGGGCCGGGTTAATTGCGTAACTTACTATTGTTTATGAATCATTTTTTTGAGTTTAAAAACTCAATCATTTTTTATTGCCCAGACATATTTCAAATGGATAGAGGCACGTAGTGGCTCTTTTTTCAACTGTTGTTTATTTCGACTTCTTTTTTCATCCATAATTGTTCGATTTATGTTGAAAATCTAGCTGTTTTAATAATTATATATTCATAGTCCCTAACAGTCCTCTATGCAAAGAAATGCATCATTCGATTATTACTCATAACCTGAACATTTTAAACTTTCAAGATATCTTTTGTTTACTATTTAAATCAGTTTCCACCAAAATCTAAAATTTTAGTGTTCAAATAACCCATGGTGATACGATGATATAAAATGTACAAAAATACAAAAATACAACCATACACCCCTCCCTTTAACTCCCAACTTCATACAAAATTGTTCCAAAGTAAGATTTGCATGAAAGATCACATCTTTTAACTGCCAAGTTCATACATTTCAAATCCAAAGAAATCCCTAAATAGCTTCTGCTTTGCAATTGAGTAGCTTGATAAATCCCTAAATTGAGTCTCAAAGGCAACATATCTTCAATAAAATCAAAAATTTCTGTTCTTTACATTGAACAAGCAAAAGAAAAGGAAAGAACTAATGAGAAGAAAGGAAAGAAAAGGCATCATTCATTAAAAAAAAATTGATTCAGCAAAAAACCGGGTTCAACATCCGGTCTAATTTCCGGTTTTTCAATAAACCCGGCCGGTTCAACTTAAAAAATCCGGTTTTTATGCATATCCGATCTAATAAGCGAATCAGAACCGGAAATTTCACTGGGTCTGATTTTTTCCGGTTGAACCACTGAACCAGGCCGGTTTTGATAACAGTGCATGACCCCATCACCGTTTATTACAAAAAAAGAAAAAAAATAAAGATGAATTGAGAGGTTAATATATTAAACATTTAGGATTTATTTACATATTAAAAAAATATAAAGGACAATTATTAAAATTAAACATGGAAGTAATAAGGATAATTTCTAATTTGGTCCACAAATAGATATTTAACCCCAAAAAAATTTAACTTTAACACCATAGGGGGATAATAAATGAAAATTAAAATCACTTCGTAGGGTTTTTTTTTTCTTTTTTTTTGAGAATCTAAGAATTTAGGGGTTGCTTTGTAATTTTAGAAAAGTTAGTTTTTTTTTTAATCTCTCTATTATTTATGTAGTCTGAATATCCTGTCACTGCCCGTGCTAGTATATTGTTTTTTTTATTTTTTTTTGAAGCGACAGGCGAATAGCCTCATTCGGACTTTGCATTAAAATTAAAAGGTAGCGGCATGAGATATGAGTATTTACATCCTGAGTGAGATTAAGAGACATAACATGAAGATATTGAACGAAACGAAATAAAAGCCCCTAATACTATTCGTCTCATCTCAGGGACTGGGGCAAGACGCCAGCATTTTGGTCAATTCGATTACGAATTGGCTCAGAAGGCAAAATATTTGTCCCGTTCACATGACCCTTCTCACATTTAGTCTCTTCTCCATATAGTCAAGACTCAAGAGATGTATAGAAAGAGAGAATCCACTGAGTTGATTCAAGTTGCCTTGTTCATGCTCTTCGCTTGAAGTGTTCGTATCCAATCATTGGCACCTTGCCAGGCAGCATTGAACGTCTGAAGGTTGTTTGATCTTGCATCTTTGAAAATCACCGCATTGCGTGTTTTTCAGATTTGAGCAACCCATTTATAAGGATCACCATTCCTGTTTTTGGGTAGAGTTTAGTCGCTTAGAATTTTCTTCTCATAACGTGACCGGGTTGCCAGTTAGATCTATATGCATTTACATGGATCTAGTGACTTAAGCTCAAATATTTTTTGCAAAAAGTGCATTGGCTAAAAGATGATGAGTTTCAGGGAGGTTTACATCGCACAGAACACGTGCTAGTATATTGTTATAATATAATATATATATATATATATATATATTATTTTTTATATATTACAATATTTATATATATATTTACTATATATTATGTAATATTTTATTATTTGTATATATTATATGTTATGTCATTATAAAATAAATATGATATATATATTATTAGATTATAAACTTTAGTACTGTTTCCTTTATTTGTATATGATGTTTTCTTGTTACTATATATTCTATATATATAGTACATAACAATAAATATTGTGTAACTATATATATAGTACATAAGAACATATAATCTTTTATTGTAATTCTACATTACTTGTATTATAATGTATTGTTTTATTGTAACTACATATTATACATAAATATTGTATGTATATATATATATATGTATATATATATATATGTATATATATATATATATATGTATATATATATATATATATATATATATGTATATGTATATATATATATATGTATATATATATATATATATATATATATGTATATATATATATATGTATATATATATATATATATATATATATATATATATTGTTTTATTGTATATATATAATATATAAATAAAGCTTAAAGTCAAATATGAACTCCACGCTCCCTAATCTTCTCTTTTTCCCATTAGAATTAACACAAAAAAAGAATTCGTTCATTCTGTTTCTAATCTTTCACAAGTTATGTACACCACCCAAGGAAGGAGCCAAAAGACTCTATGGCCTAAACTGAATATATAATTTATAAGATGAATGCCAGGCCATAAGTTCTAAATTGATAGATTTTGTTTTATAAAATCGAATTTTATTATAATTCAATCACATAATGGCTCTAAATCATTTAATTCTGATCTATATTATTATTATGTGAAAACTTCAAAATCAAGTTGTTACCATATGAGACATGTATCAAATAATATTACTAGTATGATATTACTCTCAGATTCGTAAGAACCATGTGATCTATCTGAATATTTTATTTTAAAATAATTAAAAATCATATACTTCTCAAATACATATAAGATTATATACAGCTATACATCTAAGTATATAGTTGAAGATTACAAAACTTTTGGTTTACCGAATGATATTCTTTAATAGTTAATTTTTAGTATTTCAATTTAAAAAAATATATAACTAAACATTTATATAAAAAAGAAAATAATTAGTGTTAGCAAAATATAAAAATTATTATTTTTAATTGATAGGCAATATATTAAGGTTATTAAAATTTATCCAAGAAGCTCTAAAGTGATGTGAGTGCACAATTATCCGTATGTTGCCAATCCAAAGACATTAAATTTAAAGAGTAGTAAACAGAGGGAGACATTCTCTCACAATTTTTTAAAAGAATTGAGGCTTTCTCTCACCACGAGTGATATTCATATGATAACTTCTTGGTATGGTATCCCTATTTTAGAAGATCGAGTATTTAACTTATCTATCCTAATTCCTATACTTTTTGGAATTTTTTTTGTCTATCTGGTCTTCTCAAGGCACGCAAAGTATAAATACTTTTTCATTTTTATTATCTTAAATTGATATTTTAGCTATTTAAAACTAAACTATTTAAAACTATATAAGCCACCTAAAAGAAACTTAAGCCACCAATCTTTAAAAGAATGGAGAAGAGCCAAATCCTCTCAGGAAATGGACAGGAGCCTCTTTCAAAGAAGGGGATAAGATTAGAGATTTACAATGAAACCATTGAAAAATAGTTCTAGTTTTTTTTTTCTTTTTATTGTGATGGGTATGGAACTTAGAATTAGACTTTGTGATTGTAATATTAATTATAAATTTGGTGGTGCATATAGAATGATTTTGCTTTCACAAATTTATGTTTTCTTAAAAGATTTGGTGATGAATATAAAATGGTTTTGCTTTCACAAATTTATGTTTTCTTAAAAGACATTTTAGGGGCAATATTATGTGTGTCCCTGCAAAATCTCAAAATATCATGCATATCCATGCGAAAAATGAAAAATGTCATAAATGCCCTTACAAACATAATAAATATTATGTATACCTTATAAACATAAAGGAAGATCATATTTACCCTTTCTTTACTTTTTGTAATAAAATGTTTTATAAATATAATAATAAAACAATATATAATTAAACATTGTATGGGTGGATTTCGTAAATTCAATATAACATTGCAATAAAAACTATATAAATTTAATAAATAATATATGATTATAACAATGTATAGATATAATATAGTACGCACGGCATTCGACCTTAGCCCGAACTAACATGTTTTTCCAAGTCTTCTCTAAAACTGTTTGACATACAGTCAAACTATCTAGATGTAAACTAGTAAACCCTGAATTAAGTAGCTGTCTATCTATATACCTCAAAATAGCAACTAATTTTTCGGTTTAAGTAAAAATGGTTGATTTCGGTTTAAGAACTAATTGTACGAATGAACATTTACTACAAAAATATATCGTCAAAAAAGGGTTGAATCAATAAAATTAACCTTTTGCAGATTTCAATTTCAGTCAAAAACTAAATCAAGATTTTTACTCATAAACAACTATAAGTATTAATATTTCTATTGAAAAATGTTAGAAAATACACTAAAAGTATATACTACAAGGTGTGACTAATAATATATGATATTACTTTATCACATATATAAATCTCTCTTTTTGTACAATATACCTAAACAATATACATACAACCTATAAAATGAATACAGACATACAACAGTATATGTTAATAATGTCATACAATTGTCAATTATTAATGTAAACTTGAGAATTACTTGTAAATATTCTTGTAAAAAAATTATTTTCTTTAATACAAGTCTAAGTAGTAAAAAAATTATTTTCTTTAATACAAGTCTAAGTAGGCAAATTGTCTGCATTTCAAACTTATTTTATTAATGTAAACTTCTGATGCCATTATACAACATTTCAGGGACCTTTCTCCAAACCATCATTTCCTTTCCAATATTCCCAAAATAAAACCCCTCCTCAAAAACAAAAACAAAACAATTAACTCCATCATAAACATATACATAAACACATAAACATAAACATAAATAAACATAAACATAAACATATTCTTCTCCTCACTCTGAAGTCTCTTCTTTCTTCTTCTTCTTCTTCTTCTTCTTCTTTACCTGGCTTTTAATGGAGAAACCTCACTTCGTAATCCCGCACGTCGCGTATTTCCAACTCCGATCCACCGGCGGCGGATTCGCCACGGCCGCCGCGCTGCTGCTCCTTCTGACCTTCCACTTCCTCTTCCGCCGCCTCCGCCACCGCCGATTTCCCTGTCCTCCGCCGGACTCGCCGGTTAACGTTGATATCTCCTCTGAATCGAGGTTTTTAGGATGCGAATTTTGAGGGTAAAAGCTTGGTTTTTGATAATTGGGGTTTCTAATTTGGGGTGGTTTTGGGGAATTGCAGGATTGCGGGCATAATTACGGAGGCTGATTTGGGCGAATTGATTAGGAGTCTTGATTCGGACCCGGCGAAGGAAAGGGAGAATTGGGATGATGTGATTTCGAAAAAGAATAATTCGATTTTGTATCAAGCTTGGCGTCACAAAAGCACGGTAATTAAATAAAACATTTCTTTGTTTAGGTTTTGATTCATATACCGGTAATAGTATTAAAAATTGGGTATTTTTCGAAAGTCTTCTATTTTTTGGTATTTATGAAAAAAAAGCCCCATCTTTTGGAATAATAAAAAAAACTACTTTAAACTTTTCATTTTACAAAAATCCCGTAGGTTTAATTTTTCGTTTTCAAAAACCCTCCTCACTCAAAATATATTTTGAAAAATGTCCTTTATTTATCATTATTCATATATTATTTGAATATCATTTAGTTTTTTTTAAATAAAAGATAAAATTAATTACTTTCTACTTTCTTCACAACTTTGAAATTTCAGTTGTTTCCGAAAAATAAAAACTAAAACTCAGACAGCTTCTTGTAAACTACTCAAAATCCCCCAATTTTTTCCCTTTTCCTGTTTTGCAGTCCACTCCCCCGAAATATTACAGCATGACAACATTCCACAAATTTCTAACATTTCTTCATAAATCACTCAATACACCCTCAATTTTCCTTTTTTACAGTCCGCTCCCCCGAAATACTACAGCGTGACCACATTCACCAAATCATCTCCTGAAATATTGTGCAATTTTTACATGGACAATGAATTCAGAAAAGATTGGGACAATACGATGGAAGTTGACGGTACGAGCGGTACGGAAATCGGCCGTACCGTCAAGAAGTTCCCGTTTCTGACGCCGAGAAAGTACGTTTTGGCGTGAAGGGTTTATTGAATCGTGTTGTCCATGTAAAAGTCGCGGATTATTTGCGGAGAGGATTTGGTGAATGTTGTCACGCTGTAATATTTCGAGGGACCTATCTGTAAAAAAAACTACTTACGGACTTTTAATATACTCAAAATAACCCCTAATTGACCTTTTTAACCCTAATTTAATGTTTTATTTAGAAAAAAAAAATACCTAATTTTGAAACACTACGGAAATGATATGTAAACACTTAATTCATCTAAATGTAATTCGAAAAAATGTGTTTACATACTATTTATCATTATTCATACATCATCTTAATCGAACCTATATTTGCTCAATGGATACAATCTGCTCATGGTAAGACTTCATATGGATTTAACATCATCTCAAAACCCTCAATTTTTCCTTTTTTACAGACGGGTCCCCCAAAATACTACAGTGTGACAACATTCACCAAATCCTCTCCTGAAATTCTGCGCGATTTTTACATGGACAATGAATTCAGAAAAGATTGGGATAGTACGATTGTGAGTCACGAGCAGGTGGATGTTGACGGTACGAGCGGTACGGAAATCGGCCGTACCGTCAAGAAGTTTCCGTTTCTGACGCCGAGAGAGTACGTTTTGGCGTGGAGGGTTTGGGAAGGAAAGGACGGGAGGGTTTATTGCTTTGTTAAGGTTGGTAATTTTGCAGTTATGCCCCTATAAAGATAATTTGAGATGGGGATATAAATTATATGTTTCGGACTAAAAACTTGAAATATCTCATATTAAAATGTCTTCTGCATTTTAAATTATTTTTAGTTAGATTTGTGTCGTTGGATGCAGTACAAACAGTATTTCCCTCTTGTTTGTTATATTAAGTTATTCCCAAGATTCCCTTTAGTTTTTGCAAGATTCTCAAATTAACCCAAACAAACTTCAAATTCACCAAACTCCCGTTCTAGCTGTATTCTCCAATTGACTTTTTTCTGTTTTTTTTTTCTTTATATTTCTGTTTTATAATTGTTTTTATTTTTTGCAAGGAATGTGAGCACCCACATGCACCGAAACAAAGGAATTACGTGAGAGTCAGCCATTTCAGATCAGGCTGGTGCATAAGTAAAGGTATTAAACATTAAACATTTGCAATTTGGTCCAATAATTTATTTAATATTACACATCTGACTTGGCCTATATGAATTTATGTCGGGTTCTTGTTGCATTTTCATCGATAATACGATTCATCGCATAATTTTCATATATTTCTAATATAATTTTTTTCAATTTCAGTACCTGGTACGGATTCGTGCGAGATAAGACTGGTACATTCAGAATTAAACGGGATGAATGTTGAAATGGCGAAACTCGCTTTTGCAAAAGGGATTTGGAATTACGTGTGCAAAATGGACCGAGCGTTTCGCCGCTATTCCGACGCTTATTCCGGCGGGAATTATTCCCCGTCTGTTCTCTCCATGCGCTCCCTCATCCAAAAGGTAGAATAAGTAAATAAATAATTAACTAATGGAATACAAAAGGTGGAATAAATAAGTAAAATTATTAAGTAATGGACTATTATGGTCTTTTTTGTTTCTTATCTTTTTAATAGTTTAATTAAATAATTAAATATATTTAAGTAAATAATCAAGTATTGGGTTTAAAAATTAAATGTATTTTAGTAATTTTATTGAGTAATTAAATAAGTATTAAATAATATTTGTTATCTTTATAGAATAAGTAAATGGTTAAATAATTTAATATTGTGGTTCTTTTTTATTTCTTATCTTTTTGGAACCTAAGCCTCCTGTATTTTGTTGTCTTCATTTTTTCAACGTCTCATTGACATATGGTAAGTGATATATAGTTTGGTGGTAAGTGAAAATAGCGGGAAATTATGTAAGACTTGGTATAATTTTCCTAAAGAAATATACTGACCTTGGTATAATTTTCATAAAAATAGCAGAATTATTTTTCTACACTAAACAACCCAATTCTACAGAGAAACGTCACACAAAACAATTTCACAATATTACTAGATATTCCATTTATAAATTTACGATTTTGCCCTTTTTTTTTTTCTCTCAGGTGCCTCCCTCAGTAGAAGAACAACTGCCCTCAACACCCAGTGGCATTTCCGTAAATAACACCCAGCAAATCAGCAGCCGAAACACAAAAAAGGGCAAAATGACCAAAATGCCCTCTGGAAAATGGATCGCAAACGGACTCCTTGTGGCCGGGACTGTAATTTGCCTCTCGAAGGGCCGGTCGACTCTCGGTGCCCAGCTGGCGATGGCTTGCATTTTGAAAAAATTAAATAATAATAATAATAATAATAATAATAATAATAATAAAAATAAAAATGATGAAAATAATAAGAGGGATAGGAGTATCAATAATGGTAACAATATGAATAGGTGGTGTAAATAGATAATGGAAAATGTAAGGGTGTGTGGGTGGGTGAAATTTTGGTAGGATTACTTTTTTGGTGGTAATTAATATTAATAATGTGTATAATATTTTTAGTTATTGTTTTGAAATTGGGGGTAATTAAATGACATAACTAGGACGTGGTGATGTAACTTATTGTTTTTGATTAATAATATACAAGATAACTTTTGTTTTAGGTGGTTTTCTTTGTTTTATGAACTTTCGAGCTCCATTTTGTAAATTAAATGTCAAATAGAGCCTTAAATATTGATCTATATATTTTTTCCCTTCACTCTAAGACGATTTTTCATTTTACAACTATTTAGCTTATAGAGGGAAGAAAATGATATACTGGAGTATATATAGTTCTATCAATTCAACCAAACTTACGTATATTCTCTTGTGTAAAAATAAATATATAAATAACATAAACTATAATATAAGGTGACTAAAACAACAGTTTATACTTTATACATCTCAAAAAACAATAAGACTAAACAAATAATTAAATTTGACAAATCACAAACAAATGACTGAATATGAAAATTAATGAATGATTTTTTCTCTCATTTTCTAAAATTGATTTGTTTATCCGATCTTATTATTATTTTATTATTATTGCTCAAAAAACAGTATATAGAAAGAGATGAAAATTAACGGCGCTCTAATCTCTCTCTCTCTCTATTATTATTATTATTATTATTATTATTATTATTATTATTTATCCCTCCATATATACTGGAACAAAATAGATGACTGAAGCAAAGATCTGTAGTTCTGTACATTACAACTCCATTAATGTCAATCTCCCCAACCTCCAAGCTCTCTCACGATCCATCCTCTCCATTAATGGAGCCTCTTAGTCCTTCCCAACCAGTCGTGCTGATCACCGGCTGCTCGTCCGGCGGGATCGGCGCTGCGCTCGCCACGGCCTTCGCGTCCGCCGGATGCGCCGTCGTCGCCACATCCCGCTCGTTGAGCTCCATGCAGGAGCTCGAGGGCGAGGCAGGGGTTCGGCTAAAGAGGCTGGACGTGCGGTCGGAGGAGAGCGTGAGGGAGGCGGTGGAGGGTGTGCTAATGGAGTTTGGGAGGATCGATGTGGTTGTTAATAATGCCGGCGTGCATGTTGTGGCGCCGTTGGTGGAGGTGGGGATGGATGAGGTTCAGGCGGTTTTTGATACCAATGTGTATGGTATGTTTGTGTGGATTTTTGCTTCCGTTTTCGGGATTTTTGTTCTTGCGAAATCATGAAAGAACTGAATTTTTCATGAAAAGACTTTCGTTTTTGCTGGATTTTTCATTGTTAGATTTTGAAGATCCAACAGATGCTGTTTTCGTTTTTAATGAAAGGAGTTAAGAGATACCAGTTGAAGATTTAATTGCAAATAAGCCTCAATTAACATAATTTTCCCTCTAATTTTGTTATTAACTCTCAATTAACCCCTAATTTAACATAATTTGCCCAATTTAACATAATAATTCTAAAACTACTTTTTGAATATACCATTATATTCATAATAATCATTTTTAATTTAGGCCCCATGAGGCTTATACAGGCGGTCGTGCCACACATGATTGAAAGAAGGAAGGGCAAAATCGTAAATGTGGGAAGTGTTGCCGCTTTGGCTCCTGGACCGTGGGCTGGCGTTTATACTGCCTCGAAATCCGCGCTCCATGCTTTAAGCGATACATTAAGGTTTTGTGAATTTCATTTTTAATTTTAAGAAAATTGAACTTTTCCTATCTGACCCCCTTTAATTTTTGAAATACCGAAGAGAAGCTGATTTTCAACTTATTTTTCTGGGTAATCTGGTTTGGAGTTACAAATTATGACTTGGATAAAAATCTGGATTTCAAATTCTGATTTAGTTTTTTTGCAACCAATCTAGTGATTTTAACATGTTCACAGGATTTGAAATCATCTTTTTTATCTAATTGAAAATCAGTTTGTTTTGAGTATTTGAGAATTTGAGAGGGTTATAGATAAGTAGACTTGCCTTATTATATACAAAGCATGTACAACTACAAAATTGTATTAGGCTTAATTTATAGCTTATCATTTTTCGTTAATTTTACAGATTGGAACTTCGTACATTTGGCATAAATGTAATTACAGTTGCGCCAGGAGCGATAAAATCAAACTTGGGAAATTCGTCCTTAGCAAAATACAACGAAATATCAGAGTGGAAATACTATAAGAAATTCGAGTCGGCTTTGAGGGCTAGAACGGACATTTCACAAGGGCCCAAATCCACGCCGGCCGATATTTTCGCTGAAAAGTTGGTGAAAAATGTGCTGCGAGAAAACCCTAATTCTTGGTTTTCTTACGGACATTTGTCGAGTATTATGGCGGTTTTGTATTATGTGCCATTGTTTGTAAGGGACTATTTTTATAGACTTGTGTTGAAGTGCTAAATATGAATCTTTATATTGTTTCATGTTTCGATCTTGAGTGGAGGGAATATAATAGTTGTGTTATATGTTTTGGAAGTCAAGTAGAGGGTATATAATGTAACTTTTTTCTTGATTGTTATTAGGGTAATGAACTAGTGATGAAATTTAATAAGGACACAAAAATTCTATGGTAACTTTTCAGCTCAATGAAAATAAAATACATTTTTTGCTTATAGGGCAAAAAAGTCTATTAACCAAATTTTTTCGTAAATGGAGCATCTTGTTTGAATATTAGAGGTCGTGGATTCAAATCTCATTTCAATCAATCGGACTGAAATATCTTTTTCTTTACTTTGTACAAATTGTCCTCATTTGAGTACCTAAAAAAAAAATTCAAGTCTTCCATGAAAAAAACTCATATTACTATCCTCATTATTATAGCGATCAATATCATGCTTGAAATTGTATAATGTCAATGAGTCCTCCATTTATCACCCTATAAAATATAAATGAACTTTGTTTGGAATCTCTTATACTTCCAAGTACTAAAATTATCAACTTCCTCGACATTTTCTTTTTTCCAAATGACCCTTAAAATAAGGTCATTTGAAAAAATACTCTTTTTTCCCAAGAGCATATCTGCAAAGAAAAATTATTCGAAGTGTTCAGTTTTTTGAGTGATCATAAGTGTCTACCATACAATTTTAACTGTGTGTATATATATATTTGCACTTGAATATACCTTTTATGTTTATAAATAAATATTTTTAAAATATACTTTTTTATAATTTTACTATATCTTTTACATTTATAAAAATATTTTTTTATAATTTCAATTATTTTTTTTATAATCGGATGCCGTTAGAGACTCCAAAATACTCACTTTCCAAGGGCATATCTCCAAATATATGTTAGCAGTCTCACTCTCCCTAACCTCCGGATTTAAATTCCCTTATCAAACAAACCCCGGCCTTCTTGTTCAGACTGAAACTGAAAGACTGAAGAAGAGTTCGAAGCTCATCCATGGCGATTTCCTGCTCAATTTCCCCTTTCAACCCCCGTCTTCTCCTTCCCTCCCGCTACAAATCACCATTTCCGAAACCATCTTCTCTCTCTCTGAAGCAATCCCTTCACACCCCAATTCGCGCTTTCCAATCCGAAAACCCCAAGCCCACAAACCCCGACGAAACCCTCGAATCCCCCTCCTCCGACAACCCCGACCCCGAACCCAATTCCTCAACCGAAGTGGCGGCGGAGCTGAAGCAGATGCTGAGGGAGAGGAAGGAGAGGGAGAGTTCAGAGGACGGGTTGTTCAGCGGAGTGGGGGAAGAGGTGAGGGAGATTGAGTGGCCGGAGTTAGGGAAGGTGGTGGGCACCACCGGCGTGGTGCTGGCGGTGATCGCCGGGTCGACGGCCGCGTTGCTGTCGGTCAACGCCCTCCTGGCGGAGCTCTCGGATAAGGTTTTCGCCGGAAAAGGGATTCAGGATTTCTTCTGAGGATGTTTTGTTTATTTGTGAGTTTTTTTTTTTTTGTAGTATTTTTTGTAATTGCAATTGTTCCGAATTTCTGTTCTTGCAAGAGTATTTATTTGGTATATAGAAAAAATGTTGCATTTTCAATAGTAATAGTTTGTACCTGGTAGGCCATTTCTCCAGTTTTTGTGTACCAGTGTTTTATTTATTTCTGTGAACTAATGTGCCAATGTATTTCTTTGATGTAGCAAAATGTTCCTCTTCACTGATAATAGTTTGTAAAAGTATTTTATTGTTGGGTCAATTTCATGTGTAGGAAATCTAGAAAATGCGATTTGATGGTTATACCCCTACAAAACGGGAAATATCATGAAGACCCAATGGCACATATATGAGTTATGTTATGCATGCCCTTATAAAACATAAGAATTGTATCATATATATCCTCTTAGTCCATTTGCTTCAAAAGATCCCAAAATTACCATCGCTTACGCTTTCAATTTTGCTTACACTTTCAATTTTTGAGGGATTCTTCTTGCCTTGGGTTTTCTTTGTGAAGACAATAGGAGAAGAAAAAGTAGATGACTTTTCTTTATTTTATAGGTATTATACATGATATATTGATATTTTTTCTTTACAATGCAAGTAAAGTTTTCTCCTCATATCCGCCCTTATCAACGTTCAAATTTTAAGACAAACCACTAACAGATATATATTCATTCCATGATTTCCTTTTTTCTTGCTTTCACCATTCACATTCCGCCCAAAATTATATATAATTTTTGAAAAGAGAAGCAAAGGCATATATGTATATATATAACACATGTATGTATTTATATATAACATGATCACCACAATAATCATAATTGAAATTACACATTACAACCTTAAACCACAAGAAAGTACACATGCAATATATTATCACAAACTTGTGCAAGGAAACATCGCAGCAATGTAGAATAATGATATTAACAGGTAACAGATTTGTTATTAACAGATTTAATTTGTTGTTTTATTGTGTCAAATCTTCGGAAAGAACGAATACTAGGTCTGTTAACAACAAACTTATTCTTGTTAATATCATTACGGAACATCAATACCATCCTTGCTTTATTTTTCAACACAGTGTAAAGCCATAAGTATATTTAATAATAACACACACACACACCAAAGATGGAGAGGATTTCAGGCGTTGGCATAGACCCCTATGCCGTTTATGTAAGTGCCAGCATATGCGAAAAAGCCCACGATTTGTTTGTTTTTTACGGGAACAGAAAAAGAGGAGTCACCTTTCTTGTTGCCATAAGGGCCGTACTGTGTTCCACCCTTAGCGAAGAAAGTTAGGGTGTGGATGACAGTTTTGCCATTATAATCGCCATAGGTCCCAGTTATTTTGTCCAAGTAATCATCTTCATCGAAAGTTATCTACGGAAAAAGCACAATTAAATCGTTTTCATGATTATATCATATATTAAGAAAAGGGAAATCTTTAGAATGGAATTTGTATTTAATGTTTTTCCGTTTTTCATTATACTGTTTTTTTTCCTATATATTATTTTTTTTATTTTTTACGTATATACTGTTTACAATAATTGAATATTATATATTGTTTTTTGTCTTTATATATTGTTTTTTCATGAAAAAAAGAAAAAAAATAGACGGTTGTGTCGCATTTCATATTTTACATATATAATGTTTTGCAATAATTGAATTTTATATATTGTTTATTGCTTTTATATATTGTTTTTTCGTGAAAAAAATAGAAGGTTGTGTCACACGATGAGAAACCCCCATCATGCAGTACCCGCTCTCTTTAAAATAGTTTTTTAGTTCTTATCACATGGAGTGAACTTTGTTTTGCCCTTATGTTGACTTTATTTGGAGTTTTGCATCTAAATGTTCTAATTCACTATTCCTCTTTAGTTTATTTTGTATACAATTATCCATACTAAGTCAGTTGCTCTATAAAAATTGATATTGTATTCTATTGTATGTTGTAAAACAAAATGAATAGGAAAAAAGAAAAGATACCACTGAACAGAAAATAATGATAAACTCCCATATATAACATCACATATATTTCTTGTAAATTAGCCGAGTTATTTTGTTATATATTCCATGCATAAAATAAATATTTGTCATCAATATTCATTCAAAATCCATAATAGAGGGAGCAAAGCATAGTTTCCAAGAATATATGGAGTTTTTCAAAATATTCAAAGCACCATGTTTTTGAAAAAAAATTCAGAAAAAAACAATACCTCAGTACTGTCCCCGCCAGAACCGCCCCACGGACCGAGGGTGACAGTGTTTCCGGTATCTTTCTCCTCGTACGAAAACTTTATGGAATCAATAACATCGCCTGAGCAAATTACAATGCTCGTTAATCGGACAGATGCACTTGTCATCTCATGAAACGTGTTTTCACGAGTGCCCCAATGACCAATCATCACGCCATTATCCGCCTATATATGTCATATTTCATGATTCAATAAAGAGTGAGAGGTTTAATGTCTAACATCCTTAACATGCCAACATCAATTTTTTTATTGTCAGAATCAAATGATGTATTTTTCAGCCATTAATTTTTTTTAATATTGTAATGACATATAAGATGATGAATATATAAAATTCGAAATAATATGAAATTTAATCTACAAGATATTTGTAATGACATATAAGATGATGAATATATAAAATTTGAAATAATATGAAATATAATCTACAACATATTTAAATGATATATGCACACACTAACACACGTATATGTGGGGGGGGGGGAGAGAGAGAGAGAGAAACCATTTGTAGCTTGAAGTGAAGAATTGTTTTATGGTTTCGACTTTGGAATGATTGGTGATAGGTCCGTTGGGCAATATTTATAGCTGAAATTTATTATAAATTTAAATAATTCGAATCATTTTCTCAAATTTTTTTTCTAATCATATCAGCAAGCATTCGAACTCAAATTAGAGTTTTTTCTACTATAAAAAGACATTATGAATGAGTGTTATTATATAAAATTGGAACATGCTATATCGTGATTGGCACGCCTACTACACGACGGAGGTGAGGTTTATTTAATTAAATTATTCCAAGTTTGTGTTACATCTAAATTTGTACTTAGTACAAGTATATTTTGATGATTATAAAACATTCATATCAGTTTATGTGAGATTACAATAATGTCAATATAAATGGATATTAGGATGACGGAGGATACATGCAAAATGTGAAATATAAGGAATAACATTTGTTTGATGACATTATTAACTTATCATACTCGGTTCCATTTCAATAAGAGTTTAGTATCCATTCGTATCTCTGATTTCATATTCCACACTTGTTTGGTTTATTCTAGTTCTGTAAACCATACCATACACATAAACATCAGTCATTAATTTTTGATTTTGAATCATATACCCAAGCTCACGTAATTTTTTTTATTTATGGAAAGCTCACGTAATTGTTATGATAGACTTATAACTTTGCTGTATTCTTAATTTGAATAAAAAGAAAAACGGAATAAATGAATATGAGAAGAGATGTGACTACATGAATGGGTTTGTCATGTGTTTGACCAAATAATTCAAACACAAATTTGTGTTTTTTCCATACAAAATGATATCTATGAATCAGTCTTATATATATAAATAATTACAAAATAATCTAAGCCTAATTTGAAGGATTTCTTCTTATTTTTCTATGATCGGTCTTTTCATATTCTTCTATGACTGGTCTTCACACGGAAATTAATATTCTTTATCATCCAGAAAATTGCAAGGTTAGATTATGTTAGTAATTTTAAAAACGTTATGATCATGATAAGCACGAATGATATTCAGAAAATTTGTGCGCATCATGTCATCTTCAAAAAATATTTATGTCAAACTTCCATTTTCTGCTTAAAATTTTCATTTTCTTATATTATCTTTGTGAATTTTATATTTTCCAAACTAGATTATTCAAATGGCCTATTTGCACTGGAAATTTCTTCATAGAGTTAATTCATAATTTTTAAAATTTAGGAGTTGCAGAAAATTCTTCTGTTCTTTTATGAGAAGTTTTTGGCCTGCGATTTTATAATTATTAATACAATAATTGCAAGGTTTACTGGTATTAAAAATTTGATCTATCCAATCATTAAGCATCAAATTTTGATGCATTAATGGAATTAAGTGAAAGAAAGTCCATTTCAAGCATTGCTGTAATTCTACTTTGTCAACTGGAGGATAAGAATAATTTAATTCGTTGATCAAACAGCAAACTGAACATCATTTTCTGAACTTCAATTATGTTTAAAATTCAGAAAAAAAAAATCCTTACTATACGAATCAGTCATGATATATCAAAAGGTAAATAATTTATACAAGTAAACTCAAAATGTGTCTTAAATTCATCCCTCTATTGAAAAGTCTGAAATTGAGCTCTCCTCAAAAGATTTCTCCCAATTTCTCCCATCAAAATCCCTAAATTCAACACAACAAGATTTCTTGCAATTCTTGGCGATACGAAATGATACGTGTGGAAGGAGCGCAATTCGAGAATTTTCCGAGGTCAACCCATCCTGTTATGGCTGCTGGTCAACATAATAAAGCGAGACATACGACAGCGTGGACTGCTAATTGCTAAGGAGATCTGCAAGTACTTCACGGTCTGGGTCGATAATTTTGAGGGTTTATGTATAACTTCATAGCTTAAGTTCTTGTTTCTTTTTCTTGTTCTTCTTTCAATTTCTGTTAATAGCTGTATAATGTTACTAGCTATAGGGAGTTAAACATAGAATGGAGGAAGTAACACTTTTTAATTATTTTATGAAATTTGAGAAGTAGGCAATTGCCTACACGACTTCGAAAAAAAGAATTATAATGAATTATTAAACATCAAATTTTGATGCATTAATGCAGTTAAGTCTAACTGACACTACCATAAAACTTGAGAACATGTGGTTGCCGCGGCTGAGCTTAAACTTAATTTGGAAAAATAGAGCACACCGAATTTTATAACAGGAGGAGGAGGGGATTAGGCTTTTTATTTTAATTTTTCTATTTTGTATCTTATAGCTAATTATTTAGCTCTTGTACTTCTTTTATGTTGTATTTACTACTCTTTGGGCGGATGGACTCATCACAGCTCACTCGCTGTTATGAGTATCATTTGTTAACCTTTTCATTTTTATAAAATTAATGATCTCTTCAGTGTGGCTAACCCACCTCAAGCTTGCATTAAAAAAAAATAAAACTTGAGAACTACGGATTTCATAATTTGAAATGAAAATAAATCAGGATCGATCTAGATTCGTACCACATTAATTATGCCAATAAAGCATGACTATTTATGTTGTTATGC
This sequence comes from Juncus effusus, assembly GCA_027726005.1. Lineage (NCBI taxonomy): Eukaryota > Viridiplantae > Streptophyta > Magnoliopsida > Poales > Juncaceae > Juncus > Juncus effusus. Next base: position 3,842,353 of record CM050898.1, read on the forward strand.
CTCACACATATATACTGTCTTTCTGTACAGTTCCAAACATTTCAATAGTGAGCTCACAATAAAAGACAAAGGCAAACGAATAAGATGCGGCTCCATCGGGGCAACGCGGCCATGGACGATATAAGTTTTTTGGTTAAAAGTTAAAACCGGTAGGTTTTACGCGTTGAAATAAAAGGAGCAAATACAAAGGTTTTGATTTCTACAAAAGAGAGAAGAACACATGTATGTATATATATAAAACATGATCACCATAGTAATCATAATTGATATTACACATTACAACTTTAAATCACACCAAAGTACACACACAACATTATCACAAACTTGTGCAAGGGAACATTAGGGCAATGTAAAGTCATGATATTTACAGGTACGCGATATGTTATTAACATATTTAATTCACTATTTCATTTGATCAGTCAGATCTTCTTAAGAGAGGAAGATTAGGCCCGTTAATAACAAATTTCATCTCGTTAATATCATTCCAGAACATCAATACCATTCTTGCTTTATTTTTCACCACACTGTAAAGCCACAAGTATATTTATTAATAACACATACACCATAAATGGAGAGGATTTCAGGGGTTGACATAGACCCCTATGCCGTCTACGTAGGTGCCGGTATATGCGAAAAAGCCCACGATTTGTTTGTTTTTTGCGGGAATCAAAACATGGTAGTCGCCTTTCACGGTGCCATAAAGTCCGTAATGTTTTCCACTTTTAGTGATGAAAGTTAGGGTGTGGATGATCCAATTGCCGTAGTAATCGCCGTGTTTTGATTGTTAAATTGTCATATAGTATTTATAACTTTTTTTTAATTATTGAATGTATGTAAATTCATGATACTCACAAATTTTAATGGATGTATCCTTAAAAATTTGTGGTCACCATATGAGAGAGAGAGAGACCATAAAGTAGTAATATTCTTCTTTTTACGAAGGAGTACACAATATTCATGATTTCATTCGTATTTCGGAGTCCATACATAATGTTTTTCTTTAAAATTCTACAAGTTAAATTTTATTATTTATTACAAGGTAGGATTAAAAAATTGTCCTATTATAGGATTAAATTGAGTTAAATGTTGTATTATAGAATTACTGTAGTTTTTGTAGGTCTCAAAAACCAACACCACTTTTTTTTATGTTGATTTTTATTTCTTTTCGTATTTGTTTATTCTTCGTTTATTGAAAAAACAATTAGCTAACATATAAAAAGTTATAATAAAAAAAAAATCCGATTGTACTGAAGCGGAGTGAGATCCCCTATTGTTAGTTATAAATTTAAGCAAAGGTGCATTAATTAGCCTTACAAAATATCTCACAAATGGGCCTTAAAAAACAACACACATAATAAGCCTTATAAATTAACATGGCTGCTAACTCGAATCACTTAAAAAAAATCAGCAATAGAAGCGCGACACATGGCCGTGAAATAGTAGTTTGAAGAAGAAAATGTGTTTTAACCGGGTCAAAATATTTTTTGACCGGTCAAACGCGAAATTCAATAATTGTTGTACAAAATTTCTGAAAGAGTATATTATTACTACTAAAATGATGAATTCTTTCTAATTTCTAAATAAAGAATGAATTCACTTTTCATAACCCTCCAATCTGGATAAATTCGCAGCACCCTTCTTTGTTCTGAAATAGAAGTTTGGAGTAAGAATTACAATGAGTTATGCATCATCAAATTTGAATCCAATTAACTGGTATAGTAGTAATGTCTGACGGAGACGCTACAATAAAACTTGAGCATCTATGGATTTCATGATTTGAATTGAAAAAAATTAGACCTATCTAGAATCTTACCGTATTTTACAGTATCATTGTAATTATGCTAATTAACCATGATTATTATTATATGGTCGCGACTACACCTACTATTATCTGCTTAAGTACCCATGTAGTATAAAATCCTAATTTAGGGCCTTTTAGGCTAATGTTACAACTTACAACTCAAAGGAAAGGAGAGCCCAACCCAAAGTTGAGATTTCTGTTTTTGCATGAGTATTCATTTGGAATAAAAAATTCTTCCATTTTTTTTCCTAAGAAAATTGTTGCATGCATACTTAATTAAACAAGGAATTCAATAATAATATAAATGGCTAATTTGTAGGCACTGCACACCGAGAATTTTTTTTTTTCAACAAGCAGCCCGTAGTCATTTTATTAATGAAAATAGCACTCGAGGTCACGAAGTATAATGTGAAATATAATGGCATTTTTGAGTAAAAACTCTAAAACATGTATCTATTTAATAGAAATAGATTGATTTTTTCCTATACCAAGTAATATTTTTCCCGTCGACATCACAACCCCAATCAAATATCACACTGAGGAGGGTTTGTCCTTTCTCGGAAAGGTTATTAAATTTCAACATTTAACCAGTGTTGTAAAAATTCTCGATTTGGACCGATTAATCTTCAATTAGTATCAAATCTTTAGAAAAATGACTGAATTTAGCCAAAAATCTTTTGTCCGATTTTAGTCTGATTTGGGCCGATTCTTATGAGATTTGGTTCTATTTTTCTAAAAAAACACAAAAAATAATATTTGTAGACTTTTCGTGTCTAAACTTAGGATGTAGTTCTTACATTTTCGTGCGACTTGCGATTCAAACGACGAGCAGTAACTAACTTTTGGTGGGCGAAGACTGAGAAATTATAGTGGCACTTTAACATGTTATTTTGCAGATGAATTTATATATTTTTTTTGTTGAGAAATTACAGTGTTAGTTTATAATTTTATAATTAAAATATGATAATTTATACTAACATAATCGTTCGATTAATTACCAATTAATTTCGATTAATCTGATTAATCCCAAATATTCATCTCGCTGATCGAGAAGTGATTTGTGACTTTTACAACATTGTTTTTAACACATCCCCCATTTCAAACTATATTTCCTATATCTATCATGTTTGTTTTTTTCCTTCCATTCAGATTTTCTTCAAAATTAATAAAGTATAGACATAGTTTGCCAAATAAGAAACAAACACATGTAATATAATAATTGATATTACCATATCAGCATACCACAACCATAAATCATAACATTTCACATATACAATATATTATCACATTGGTGCAAGGGAAACATCAATATACCATCCTTGCTTTATTGTATGCGACATTTAAAACCACAAAGTATGTAATATTTATAACAAAATAATACATACAATATGAAGCTAAGAAAACTCCATATTGTCCTTATTTCAATATATATCTAGCAATATATCCAACTTTAGGGGTTAATATAGAACCCAATACCATTTACGTAAATGCCAGTATATGCCAAAAATCCCACGATCTTTTTATTAATTACAGGAAGCGTAAAAGGAGTTCCGCCCTGGACGGTGCCGAAAGGACCAAATTGTTTTCCGCTGTGCATGATGAAAGTTAGGGTTTGGATGACCGTATGACCGTAGTAATCGCCGTATGTCCCGTTTACGGTGACCAAGTAATCATTAGCGTCAATATTTATCTGATAAGAATTTAAATACATAAATTTATGTAGCTCGATGCCTCAATTTTTCACATATGAAAAGAGGCTGATTTTTAGGACTTTTTTTTTAAAATACCATCGGTAATAAAAAAAATTAACTAACTAATATCCATATGGAAATAATTGAGCCTGGCGGTAGTGCCTTTTTTTTTAAAATTTTGTTTTAAATAGTCTTAGGAGTGTACTCAATCAGGAAAAAAAAATGCACTACCGTCAGAGGGCTTGGCGGTAGTGACCTACTACCGCCAGGAGGCCTGGTGGTCGTGCTAGATACGCAATTATTTCCGTATGGATGCTAGTTAGTTAATTTGTTTTTCTACCGATACTATTTTACAAAAAAAGTCTTTAGTTTTTAGCTTATTTCTCTGCCTGACTCTAATTCAGAGTTTGAAATCATGCCTCAAATAAATTAAAAGGATTTCACTATTCCTTTTTCTTTGAGGCAGGATCTGAAGCTCCGAACGATACGAATTAGTAAGAGAAATAAGCTGGAAATCAAGTTATTATACGTATTTGAAAATTAAGAGGGTTAGATACAAAAAAATTGCCTTAAAAATAAAATATAAACATAATAATTTATAGTCTATTTAGCGGTCCAAAATTGTCACATACATGACCAAAAATCATGACAGCACCAATATAGTGCCTACACTGCATTACAAGTCAGTCTATCTAACTAAAGAAATAACATTCACACTATATGCACTGCTACGTTGGTTGCTGCTCTAATGTTTTTTTGTCATGTTATGTATCATTTTTGTTGGTGTTTTCATGTATATAAGGAATAATAATACCTTATTAACACCCCCTGCCAGAATTCATGTATATAAGGAATAATAATACCTTATTAACGCTCCCGCCAGAACCGCCCCACGGACCAGCAGTGATTGTGTTTCCCGTAGCTTTGTCAACATAAGAGAACGCAATTGAATCAATAATGTCGCCGGATTTAATGACAATATTCCTCAAATCGACAGACGGGCTATCCATTACATTTAGCGTGCCAACAGGGTAGCCCCATACGCCAACCATCACGCTCTGATTCGATGCCTACATGTCAAATATCATGAATCAAAATACACACTAACATGTTTATATATATAAGATATCTAAAACACTTCATTAAATATAGGATTTGTACTTCGATCTTTTCAACCATTGAATATGAATCAAGATTTTGTGTGCTATGCAATATATAAGAAGTTTCTTTCTTTAAGCTGGTGACACCCATTATTTTATTTCCTAATGTGAATAGAAATATAAAATTTTATTAACATGCCAATATTTGCTAGTTCATGAGAGACCTCAAGTTCAAGCTCGGCTTGTCGGGTTTCTTTTTTTGTAAAGATATACAGGGGACATAACGAGCCCTCTATATAATTAAAAAAATAGGGGAGAAGATTTTACTAACATTGAAAAGTTGAAACAATCTTCTAATTTATGAATGAAAATGGATGAGATATTATTCAAGGATGCATGCAAATCAAAGAAAAAGTAGCAACATGCTTATACGTAGAGAGAGAGAGAGAGAGAGAGAGAGAGACCATTTGGAGCTTGAAAATGAAGGCTTGTTTTATGGTTTGGAATAATTGGAGATATATCACTAGGGCAATATTTATAGCTGAAAATCAACTCAAGATAGAAATTTGAATCGGTCCAATCGTATCAGTAAGCATTCACACTCAAATTTAATAAATTTTTTGTTTATGCCAAAATAATTACGAAAATATCTCCATTTTATAACATATTATCCATCTACGACTAAACTCATGTTCAAATTATTTGGTTTAGCAAATTACACATGTACATTTTTTAAGGGCTAATAGTAAGTACTAATCTCTGAACAATCTCCAGAGGTGAAAGAGTAAGTAATAATCTCCGAACAATCTCCAGAGGTGAAAGAGTTCCATTCTGACTTATCTGTTACAGCCCGGCTTCAATATTATGTAACGATAAATAAAATAGAATATCTGAAATAATTAATAATACTTAAATAAATCATTTTTTTTATTGGTGATTTTTTACTATCTTCTATAAATCAAGCGGTCATGATTTCACTATCACGTGTGCGGCTTTAATTTCAATATCAAGTGGCCATGATTTCATTATCCCGTGTGCGGCTAAACGGCCACGGTTTCGCCATTCCGTGTGCGGCTTTAATTTCAAAATCAAGCGTCCATTGTTTCGCTTGCCATGTGCAGCTAAGCGGATATGGTTTCGTCATTCCGTGTGCGGCTGTACTTTTATTATCAAGCAGTCATGGTTTTACAATCCCATGTGCGGCTAAGTGGCCACAGTTTCATCATCCCGTGTGCGGCTATACTTTTTTTTATCAAGCGGTCATAATTTCACAATCCTATGTGCAGCTAAGCAGCCACGGGTTCATATCCCGTGTGAGGCTTTAATTTCAATATCAAGCGGTCATGATTTCGTTATCTCATGTGAGGCTAAGCGGACACGATTTTGTCATCCCGTGTGCCGCTATACTTTTATTATCAAGCGTCCATGGTTTCACAATCCCATGTGTAGCTAAGCGGCCATGGGTTCGCTATCTCGTGTGCGACTACATTTTCTCACATTCCCAAAATAATTTATAAATCATAATTTATCAAAAATCTACCCAATTCACTTCCAAAAGTAAATCACCTATCCAAACCGAAAATAGCGTAAGAATAAAACTCTTACATTAAAAATGTTTGTAACTTGACTTTATGATGCTTCAGAATACCACGTCTAACTTGTGTCACATATGTTTTTGATTGATGTTCCTAGTATATCCACTGTTATTTGTAAATATGAGAATTTATAGGAGGAGAAACTTGCATGCTAAGAATATTATATCTCGTATTAATATGCCATTAATCACTTTTTATATTCATAAGATTGTATTAGAAGATGAAAGGACTCAATTAAAACCCACAAATTGCTTGCCATGACTGTCACGCACGTAACCCCTGACCTATTAAATTACTAAATTCATTTCACAAATTTAAACCAATATTAATTGAAATGTATAAAAGAATTAATCCACCCATTTATAACATCTGCTCAAAGAATCCTATGTATCACCATTAAGCACATAAACTTGTTAAAAGATTAATCAAAATGTGAACATATTATATGCTAAATAAAATGGCTTGCTTGGCTTAAAGGTTGGTACGATATTAATCTAGAAAAGAATAAAATGTAATAAATATAAGTTGCTATATCTGTAAATATTATATAGAAAATATAGAATTATTGTTTCAAGTATTCTTTAAATATTATTTGAAAATATAAAATATTTATTAAGTATGAAAAATCATAATTTAGTTAAATTATGAAAATATCTCTGAATATTTTGTTTTTTTTTAAATATGGGTTATAACATCACTACCCCTTAAAAGATCGTTTGTTCCCAAACGATCGAAGAAAATTTCAAAGAAACCTAACATGATTTTTTTTTTTTTGAGAAATGCGGAAGCGATTTTAAGATACAATCAAATCACCCTAATAGACTTGATTGTATATTCTGAGAATCATTGCTCTGTTACCATTTCAGTTACACCCCGACTGTAATATTATGTAACGATAAATAAAATAAACTATCTGACATAATTAATAATACTTAAATAAATCATTTTCTCTTATTGGGGATTTTTTACTATCTTTTATAAATCAAGCGGTCATTATTTCGCTATCCCATGTGCGGCTAAGCGACCATGGTTTCGTCATCCCGTGTACGGCTTTAATTTCAATATCAAGCGGCCATGGTTTCGCTATCCCGTGTGCAGCTGTACTTTCATTATCAAGCGGCTATGGTTTCGTAATCCCATGTGCGACTAAGCGGCCACGGTTTCGCCATCCCGTGTGCGGCTGTACTTTTATTATCAAGCGGTCTTAGTTTCACAATCCCATGTGCGGCTAAGCAGCCACGGGTTCGTTATCTCGTGTGCGGCTTTAATTTCAATATCAAGCAGTCATGGTTTCGCTATCTCATGTGCAGCTAAGCGGCCACAGTTTCGTCATCCCGTGTGCGGCTGCACTTTTATTATCAAGCGGCCATGGTTTCACAATCCAATGTGCGGCTAAACGGTAATGGGTTCGCTATCCCGTGTGCGGCTACATTTTCTCACATTCCAAAAATAATTTATAAATCATAATTTATCAAAATATTTCCCAATTCACTTCCAAAAGTAAATCACGTATCCAAACCGAAAATAGAGTATGAGAATAAAACTCTTACCTTAAAAATGTTTGTAACTTGACTTTACGATGCTTCAGAATGCCACGTCTAACTTGTTTTTCACATATATGTTTTTGATTGATGTTCCTAGTATATCCACTGTTATTTGTAAATATGAGTATTTATAGGAGAAAAAACTTGTATTCTAAGAATATTATATCTCGTATTTTTATATTCATAAGATTGTATTAGAAGATGAAAGGACTCAATTAAAACCCACAAATTGCTTGCCATGACTGTCACGCACATAACCCCTGACCTATTAAATTACTAAATTCATTTCACAAAGTTAAAACAAATATTAATTGAGATGTATAAAAGAATTAATCCGCCCATTTATAACATCTGCTCAAAGAATCCTATGTATCACCATTAAGCACATAAACTTGTTAAAAGGTTAATCAAAATGTGAACATATTATATGCTAAATAAAATGGCTTGCTTGGCTTAAAGGTTGGTACTATATTAATCTAGAAAAGAATAAAATGTAATAAATATAAGTTTGTTAAAAAATAAAGAACAAAAGAACAATAGAAATGAGAGAATTGCATTGAATTGTGGATCAAGAATATAATAGCTACTGCTCTCTTTATATAGTAGAGGGTGAGTGATGGCCAAGAAATCTATTGCCTGATTTAAAATTACAATAAAGAAAATAATATTACCTAAATACAATAGAATATACAGTAATAAATATCCTGTCACAACTCCTTCCACCCTCACAAGCATTTCTTAATTTATCTTTACTTAGGGGTCAAGTATTGGACATCCACATTAATTATATTCATAACACTCCTCCTTGGATGTCCATATTTCATACGCATTAGAAGATGCCTCACTAAAAATCTTGCCAGGAAACCTAGTAGGACAAAACCTTGGCTAAGAAAAAAAGAGTGCATATCATTATTTCTCATTATTTCATATATTAAATATGTCTCATTAAAACCTTACTAGGTAAAACCCTATGGGCAAAATTTTCTAGTGAAGGAAAAAGAGTGTATCATCATTCTATATATTACGCACAAAATTTGTCTCGTTAAAAACCTTACTAGGAAAATCCATTGGGACAAAAACCATAGACAAGGGAAAAAGAGTGCAGTGCATATTATTTCTCCCCCTTATTTATGCAATTATACGTGAGATGACAAAGTCCAATTTCTTTAATATATGCTTAAGAAGAGATATGCTGGATCATCATTTGAGAAGATTCGCTCAATATTCATTTCACAGTCATCATGCTCATGCATGAAAATAACTCATCATCCTTTATTTCAATTGTTAATACATCAAACAAGTTATCTTAATGATCTTAATGAATGCGATTTCTCCACATTATATCATTATAATAGATGGATTGTGAAACAATAACTCCTTCAGGGAGATATTCAATTTATAATTCAAGATAATATTTTATGCCTTAAAGAATTTAATCTTATATTCTTTTGAATAATACGGTATCTTTTGGAGCTCTTCGAGAGTACCATAAGATTTTAAATCATCAATATATATATATCAACATTTAAAAGATAAATATATAGTTCACTATACGTAATTTTGATCAATTACATAACATAACATTCATTCAACAAACATTCGTTATAGCAATTTTACCACATAACTCAAGATTGCATTAATTCATACAAAGATCTTTGTAATTTAATAAATTAAATCTCTCGAGAGTTTGAAATGTTTCAGGCATTCTAAATCCTTCAGGGATTTCCATTAATATATTGCAATCAAATGAGATATGAATAATTTGCTACTACGTTAATGTGTCCTCCAGGAACGACAAAATTAGAAATATAATTGCATATCACAATTTAGTTTTTCATTACATATTCTTAAAACATCCTCTTATAAATTACACCCGCTTATAAGTTACCGTTATACAACGCCATGTGTTTGGACTACATGTCCACAATTTTATATTTTACTAGTGAAAATAAAGATGCTTTAATCACATCTTTTGATTTGGCTAATACTTTATCTATCGACATTATATATATAATTTTAATTTTAGATCCTCATTTTTATTTATTATATTAATTGCAATTGCATAAATAAATTTTGATTAATCTTAATTTTTATTACAGTTCCATATTTATTCTAGTAGAAACATAATTTATTGAGATCTCATCATTTTCAATATTTTCAATATTATTAGGTACCTGAACCTCTTCTGGGGTTATTTGCTCGTCTATGTCTTCTACTCTTTTATCGTTAATATTCTTTTCAGAAAAATTTATTTATTTAGAAGTATCGTCAACTTCAATTATTCCAACTTTCTTATTATGCTCCTTTTTCTTCCTTGGATCTTGATCGTTGGAACCGATTGGTCGACCATGCTTCTGGCATATATCAAACATAGAATTATCCAAGGGTACTTCAATATAATTATGAGCACATAATGCTGGAATGTATGATATAATAATCATCTTTGCATCAATATAAATAATATAATTGCATGTTGTTTCACATTAATAAATTTATGAACTTCTAGTTTATATTAACTTGTTTGAGGATCTAAGTGAAAGATACTAATGATGCATTTCATAAAAGATATAACTTACATTTTCCAGCTCTTGTTTCTCTCCCACTAATATTATCATTAATTATTAATCAAGTTCTTCAGGACTTTCATTGTCTATTATATCTTGAACATATTCATTAATATTTGATTGTTTCACAACAATCACTTGGGTATTCATTCAATTGTTTCTTCTGGAATTTTGTCTATAAATATCTAACACACTTCAGGTGTGTTTTTGGATGATCCTCCAGGGATATCCATCCAAATTAAGATGTTGTCAGATTACTTTTATGAAAGAACAAATATATCTGATAATAGATTTGCTATATTTTACAAATGAGTTATATTTTAACTTATAGTTCGTATATATAAGATCAAGTATCAAAATTACATAATGATCGAAAATTTTCACATCAAATTTATAATCAATAAATCATATAGTGAATAAATTTATGTAATGAAGTTCAAGATATCAAATTATGCAGGGCAATTTTACTTAACATATATGTCCGATTTTTCTTTGTGACCCATTTTCGTGCGTTGTGGTGAGCTACCGGAACAAATATTGCATATCCAAAAGATTTCCAACAGTATTTACTTGGATGCAGGTCAGTCACAAATTATATGGGGAGTACTTATTATAAAATATTGGTTTTACTCTAATTAGTGCTGCAGCATATTTCATTTCATGGCCTCAATCAAAAGATGAGCATTCATTTCATTATTAGGGGCCAACGATTAATTATAATCGGTTAACAAGATATAATGTTAGATCATTCTAAGTGTGTGCGTGGGCCAATGCTCAACTATAATCTCAATCAACGTATAATACTCGTCGAGTACTTTGGATGTGTCTCACTGATAATCATCAAAATGAGCTGTCATAATTATACAATTCATAAATTATTATCTTAATTGGAATATTTGAGCAACAAATCTCGCAAATACAATATTTCGAGATGATAATAAACATATATGTGGCCGTCTAGAAGATGCATCTAATAATACCATAAAATATCTAGATGGTCCACATGAATGGAGACCCACACATATTTCGATGGATAAGCTCAAGAAAATTCGGTGATTCATTCCCAACCCTGGTTTGTGATGTCTAACAATTATTTTTTCTTGAAAACATGCAGCATAAGAAAATTCATTTGATAAAAGAATCTTCTAGTTCTTTAATTAATGCATATTTGAATTTCCTGTGATTATTTGCATCATCATTGCTCCGAGATTTGTGGACTTCTGGTTCATGCCAAACATGAAATTTCTCTTCGAATTAGTGAACTTCTGGTTCATGTCAAATCATAAAATTACTTCCTAAATTATTGAACTTCTGGTTCATGTTTAATGATAAAGTTGCTTTTCTAATTAGTGAACTTCAAGTTGATGTCAAAATTGTAAAATTACTTTTCAAATTGGACCAAATCTATTATGCAAAAATATAAATAAGTTTTAAGTCAATAAACTTTTGGTTTACTAATAAATATGACTTAATTGTATTAATCCTTCATAATACAAATCAATAGAAAATCTGAATTTGTTTAATATATATATATATATATATATATATATATATATATATATATATATATATATATATATATATTTCTTTCACGAACATTTCTCAAAATGTAGAAATATTTTAGAATGTAATCATTGTCCACTGTAATGTGACACACATATTTATAACTCTTATTGTGCCTATACATTCTTTGATTCATATTAGTAGTATCAAAAGAAAGAAAAATAATAATAATGATAATAACAATAATATAAAATAGAATAAAAAAAATTTCTTACTTGGTTCTTTCTCTACCTCATTCTTGTTAATGTGCTTTAGATCCAGCAGATGATATCATTATCGGTTATCAACATTTGAATTATCGTGATAAACAAGTCGACGTTATTATTTTCTCTTTGCCTCTAAGATGGCTTAATAAAGTTCCACAAGATTATAAGACGTACATAGAGACATACCAAATGTCCTTTATTACTGCGTTTTTCTTAATACAATCATCACAATCACAAGTATAGTTTCGACCTTGACCTCTTTCACATCAGCATCCACATTCATAATCATGACTTGTATATGTGGTATTTACAATTTTAAAGCATTAACTATTGTATACAGGCAACAAAATAGTAACTCTTTTGGAGTCTTAAATTACATTTACAATGCATGATATTATATTAATGCGTGTCTTTCAATTTCTAATTATTATTTTAGTTGTTCAATGTCTGCTGGACATATGTCTTTATGATCCATTTTGGATTCCACAAATAAATAAAATAAATTGAATAAATATAGGTCAAGGAAGTTTGCCTAAAAGTCATATGTAATATTTAAGAGTTTACTAAAATGGTTTTCAATTAAAAACATAATTAACCATATTTTTTTTCTCTTTTAAAGAGACTTTATAGAATTCGACAAAATATTTTGGTGTACAACAGGTACTTAACCAATGCTCTTTTATACAACATCAAAAATACATATTTTGGAATCAGTTACAAATGATATATTATTGTATCTTCGTCTTATGTGATTTTCTTGTAGTGACTTCTGACATTGGTCTCATTTATGTCATTATTTTGCAACATTCACTTATGGGAATTGAGTGCTACTATTTAGACAAGTTTCATAATTTTTTTATTTTACAACTCATTAATTTGCTTATTCACAATATAATATGATATTGGTTTTCAATATGTCTTACAACTCTCTTCATCTTGTTGCTGCTTCAAGAGAAAAATAAAAGATAAGGAATATGTTTATTTAATATATATATTCTTCATCTTTTCTCGAATTATTATTTGAGAGTTGATCTTCGAGATTTAGACAATGTTTCTGATTTACATTCTTGTAACTACTGGTGCTATATTTTGCAACTTCTAGTGCATAAAATAAATTTTGCAGCTTGTGTGCAAAGAAAAAAATTATTGCAACTACAGGTGCATAAATAAAAATAAATTTGCATAAAAATAAATGTGTAGAAAATAAATGTACATAAAAGTAAATGTGCATAAAAGTAAATGTACATAAAATTAAATGTGCATAAAATAAATGTACGTAGAATAAAGATAAATATACTTACAACTTCTGGTGCATAAATAAAAATAAACATACAACTTCTGATTGCGTAAATAAAATTAAACAAACAACTTCTGGTGCATAAATAAAAATAAATATGCAACTTCTGGTTGCAAAAATAATTAAAGAAGAAACTTCTGGTGCATACAAAATAATTTAAATGAGCAACTTCTAGTGCGTGAATAAAAATAAACATGCAACGTCTGGTTGCAAAATAAAAATAATTAAATAAGCAACTTCTGGTGCATTAATCTATAAAGAGAATCTGGAATTTTGGTGCAGATATATGTTACTTAAAAGAAGCTCGTAAAATAACGAATTTCAAGAAAAGCAAAAAAAAAATCGAATAAAAGAAAACCAAAATAAATAATGTAATGAAATATTAATAATTTGAAATTGTACCTTCTGAAGCAGAATTTCAGTTATGTTATTTAGAACTTCGAATGATTATTGTAGAGTCGTGCTGATAACGTGGTATAAAATAAAGAACAAAAGAACAATAAAAAAGAGAGAATTGGAAGGGGAGAATTGCATTGAATTGTGGATCAAGAATACAATAGCCACTGCTCTCTTTATATAGTAGAGGGTGAGTGCTGGCCAAGAAATCTCTTGCCTGATTTAGAATTACAATAAAGGAAATAATCTAATCTAAATACAATAGAATATACAGTAATAAATATCCTGTCACAACTCCTTTCACTCTCACATATATTTCCTAATTTATCTTTACTTAGGGACCAAGTATTGGACATCTACATTAATTATATTCATAACAAAGTTGTTATATCTGTAAATATTATATAGAAAACATCGAATTATTGTTTCAAGTATTCTTTAAATATTATTTGAAAATATAAAATATTTATTAAGTATGAAAAATCATAATTTAGTTAAATTATGAAAATATCTCTGAATATTTTGTTTTTTTTTAAATATGGTTATAACATCACTGCCCCCTTAAAAGATCGTTTGTCCTTAAACTATCGAAGAAATTTTCAAAGAAACCTAACATGATTTTTTTTTTTTTTTTTTGAGAAATGCGAAAACGATTTTAAGATACAATCAAATCCCCCTAACATACTTGATTGTATATTCTGAGAATCATTGCTCTGATAATTTCAGTTACACTCTGACTCAATATTATGTAACGATAAATAAAATAACCTATCTGAAGTAATTAATAATACTTAAATAAATCATTTTCTCTCATTGAGGATTTTTTACTATCTTTTATAAATCAAGCGGCCATGATTTCGCTATCACATGTGCGGCTAAGCGACCATGGTTTCGTCATCTCGTGTGCGGTTTCAATTTCAATATCAAGCAGCTATGATTTCACTATCCCATGTGCGACTAAGCGGTCATGGTTTCGCCATACCGAGTGCGGCTTTAATTTCAATATCAAGCGTCCATGGTTTCACTATCTCATGTGCGGCTAAGCGGCCACGGTTTCGTCATCCTGTGTGCGGCTGTACTTTTATTATCACGCTGCCATGGTTTCACAATCCCATGTGCGGCTAAGCGGCCACGGGTTCGCTATCCCGTGTGCAGCTTTAATTTCAATATCAGGCGGTCATGATTCGCTATCCCATGTGCGGCTAAGCGGCCACGGTTTCGTCATCCCGTATACGGCTGTACTTTTATTATCAAGTTGTCATGGTTTCACAATCCCATGTGTGGCTAAGCGGCCACGGGTTCGCTATCCCGTGTGCAGCTTTAATTTCAATATCAAGCGGTCATGATTCGCTATCCTATGTGCGGCTAAGCGGCCACGGTTTCGTCATCCTGTGTGCGGCTGTACTTTATTATCAAGCGGTAATGGTTTCCCAAATTGTAATTTTTTGAGCTACTTGGCCTTCTAAATTAAGATTTTAACCTGAAAAAATGAATTTTAGTCTAGTGGAACTGCCTTTTTTTCCTTAATTAATCGTATTTAAGAGTATCAAATGACTGGGATCAACAAAAATGAAAAAATAACGAGTTTCGTCAGAACTTCTAGTGAAAATGTTAGTGACTGAATTATTTTCAAAACAATACTATCTATCTGCCAAATTATTCTTAAAAAAATTGCCAAAACAAAAAAGAAAGTGTATGATTCACCCATGTGTTTTGACTTTATACTAATGCAAATCATGATTCATGCGTGCTTTTGACTTGACTTGATACTTGGATTTAGTTAGAAAAACCTACACACATCACATCAAGTACATGCAATAGTACTGTTAAACCGTCTCCAAGTATATTTGGTCCCTACTAAAATCCGAATTTTTTTACACAGTAATACTGTTTTGAAAATAATTAATTAGATGGCATTATTTTCAAAATAATTCATCAGATAGCACTTCCGTCAGACCTTCTGGCGGAACTGAACTAGTTTCGTCAGAGGGTCTGTCGGACCTAGTTAATTTTTTTTTATCCCAGCCATTTGGCATCCATAAACATGCTTAAATAGGGAAAAAAGTTAGTTCTGCCATATGGTCTGGTAGAACTAGGTAAAAATTTATTTTTGGCCCAATTTGGACAGTGAAATTGGCCCAAAAATGACAATTTCATAGGTTCCGCCAGATTGTAAGTTGGAAAAAATGATCTATAGTTCTGTCAGATCTTCTGGTAAAATTAGTTAGAAATAACAAGTTCCGCCTGAGGGTCTTGTGGAACTAGACCATTTTTTACAGTTCCGCCAGAGGGTCTGGCGGAACCTATGAAATCGTCATTTTTCGGCCAATTTCACCGTCCAAATTGGGCCAAAAATAAATTTTATCTAGTTCTGCCAGACTCTATGTCGAAACTAAATTTTTTTTCCTAATTAAGCGTGTTTACGGGTGCCAAATGGCTGTGATCAATAAAAAAAAAATAACTAGTTCCACCAGACCCTCTGGCGGAACTAATCCAGTTCCGTCAGAAGGTCTGGCGGAAGTGCTATCTGCTGAATTATTTTGAAAGTAATACTATCTGATTAATTATTCTTCAAAAAAGTGCTACTGTGAAAAAAAAAATCCTAAAATCCCCCATCCATCCCCTTTCACTGTCAAACTGTCCCCACTAACCATATGAGCTATATCCGCAAGGAAAATACACATTTCTTCATAGAGTTAAATTCAGAATTAACTAAAATACATAATAATTCAGAATTAACAAAAACAACTAGCAGCTAATTATTCATATTATTATATTTAAAGGTAGTTCAAAATAAATCCAAAAAGACCCTCATTTGGATCATAGGATACATACTCCATTAAAACTAAAACAACTAAAGTCCACATTTAAAGCTTGCACCAAGAAACCAACCTCATAAACTAAAACAAACTAAAACGAGAGAATCAATCATCAAAATTTTCAATTTTAATTTGTCAGTTGAATGAAGAATTTAACTTGAGTTTGCAACTGCAGTTTCTTGCAAGGCGGGCGGAAGTTGCATCAAAGAGAGATGAGATTTGACTGACAAGTGAGCCCCATTTATTTTATTCTTCTTTTCTTTTAGTTTTGTAAGGACTTTTCTAACTTCATTTGCGAGTGTTATCACATAATTCTCTTCGTGCCCTGTATGAAAAGAATATATTATAAATAAAAAGAAAATCTTCTTAGCGTTGTCTTATGATATTTGTGGAAACATATATGCCAAATGCAATTTCAGCATTTTCAAAGGTATATATGAAAGATGTACTGATACATATAAATATGATTTAAGATGAAAATGCAAAAGTGTACCTATATTAAACAAGGCTTTCTCTAATGAGAATAAATACTCCCTATTATTCCCACATGGCCCACTAGCTGTAGCTATTTGCCTGAATTGTTTCACAAAATATAAAAAATAAATTAAATAATTTAAAATTTACAAAGGAAATAAAAATAATTTGAAGTACCTTGCCATTTCATCAAGAGGAGCTGGACCAAGATAATATTTGTTAATTTTTGTATCTGGTGTAGATACAAAACTGCGCGAAAAAAGAATGAGGTTTATTTTTAAAAGTAAAATAAGAAGAAATTGAAAAAAATATATCAACATTTTGAAAGAACAAAAGAAATATGTTTAGTTTGGTTCTTACACTAGTACTCCTGTCACCACTGGCCTAAGCGGACCTCCTTCCTAGAAAAATAAGAATAGAAAAACTATTTAATTAACTTGGAAAAATTATCAAAATAAAAATTAACTAAGGAAATATAGAGAGAGATTAGATTTGAGTTGAATAAATTACCTCGTAAAAATCAACAGAGATTTTCTTGTCATATTCGCATTCTCTTCTCTCCAAATACTATAATTTAGAAAACAAGAAACCATATAAGTTGGTAATAAAACTTATTATAAAAAAAAATCCTAAAATAAATAAATAAATAAACAAAAATTACCTCCATTGCTTTAGATTCCTTCTCATTCCCACCTTTAACACAATATGCAGCGCCCCACTATTATGAACATTACATAACATTATTAAATTGGTAAGCTATATACATAAAAAATATCAAACAATTATTCTTTATTTTAACATTAAAATAAATAGAAACTATATTTTGAAACCTACGCAAATTTCCCTGTTTTTGGCCTCAAGAGTTAGTGTTCTTGCGGGAATTTCAGGCGTGCCTCTATGGTCTATGCATGCTATTAAATATATTTAAAAAAAGATTAAATAAATGAAATAATGTTTAATTAATGTTTTTTAAAATTTTTGATAAATTTAGGAATTCACCTAACTTACCAAGATCAAATACACGTCTATAGTCTTTGATGAAACCGACAATTCTCTCATCAAATTCAAATCCAGGGTTCCAAACAAGTGAACCATAGCCAAAAACCCACATCACCATGTTTAAATTTTCAATTTTTCTGCGTAATTATTAACATAAAATGTGTTAATACAAGATAATTGATAAGAGTTAAACCAAAATGGTGATTTATGTCAAAAAAAAAAAAACTAATTGCTCCACCATGAAAAATAACTGAGATTTATGGTTTAAGGTTTAAAATCAGTCAAAACTCCAATAAAGGTAATTTGGGGTCTTCTGTGAAGTAAGATTGCACATGCTCCACTATTCCATTTTATTCCAAACATGTTCAGCAAGATAAATTAGTGGAATAGTGAGATAAATTAATGTTTTTTAATTCTTATGGAATTTGAAAAGAAAGAGAGGGAAAAAAGGTGATTTATTCAACTCTATTTCGCTATTCTATCGACCATATGGATTAACTTGTCCACTCTTTTAATCCTCTCAATTCCATATTTTTTTCATTCGCGTTTTGCACAATAAAAAATTTGTTCCACTCTATTAGGTTGTTCTTGCTGAACGAGCACAATTGGATCTATCTTTCGAACCAGTATAGTTTCAGGTTCTAAATTACTCGGTTCAGGTCGAACCCTGATTACAGCTCAATTGAATTTCGGATTATTAGGATTCAGGTAAAATTTTGATTCAAAAAATTAATTTTTCAATTTGGGTTAATAATCAGAACTTCAAAATTAGAGATGACTTCCTAGTGAATCAACTAGATTTAAGATAACAGTAATTTGCACCAGATTTTATTGAATCAAATAAATCACAAAATAAAAAAGATAGAAAACATTCAAAGAAGTAGATTACTGACATGATAGTATCAAACTGAAAGAAAAGAGATTTGAGTCTTGCCACAGAGCTCGAAAGAGGGGAGAAAGATGGAAAGCTAGGGCTTTCACCCTCTTCAAACCACCCAGCTCTCTCTCTCTGTCTCTTCTCTCTCTGAATGAGGTTAGTCTTTGGTGCTTTTCCAAGGAGGGAGAAACAGAGTTGAAGGAAGGAGCTTTATTTATAGCAGGGAGACAAACGGATATACATGCGTGGAAGTTCACATGGCTTCACATGCATTGCGCCTTGGTTTTTACTGTTCTATCTTTTTATCCCATAAAATATTTTCAATTCTAATAAATTAGTTAGCTGCAAATTTTAAGCAGAGGAACATTAGTTAGCCTTACAAAATAATCTCACAGATGGGCCTTCAACAACATACACTACCAAAATTTGATAGCTCAAGCGGTAAATTACATCGTCAATTATGATAAAGACTCAAGTTCGAAGGCTGAATGCATTTAGTTTAATATTTAGGAAAGTCTACTAAACCAACCAATGAGTTGTCTAAAAAAAATATTGTTTTATTTTTTTATCTCATAAAATATTTTCAATTCTGATAAATTAGTTAGTTACAAATTTTAAGCAAAGCTGCATTAGTTAGACTTACAAAATAATATGATCTTTTTTTTTAAATGCAACCATTTTAGAAAATAAATCAGTAACTACCATCCCTTTGAAAATAATTAAAAAACTACTATTTTCGCCACTATGAGTGGCGGAACAGACTCATATTGGCGGAACATGGTATATTTTTAATTTTTCTTAAAAAATCTTAATTAGGCTAAAAAACATTGTCCCGTCACTAGTACTGGCGGAACAGGTTAAATTTTTAATTTTCCGTGATCCTTAAAAGGATTCTTCAAAAAAAAAATATATATTGTTCTCTGTTCCGCCGCTGAGAGTGGCAGAACAGTATTTTTTTTTAAAAAAAATTTTGATAAATTTTCATAGTGTTTTTAGGGGTTCCGCCAAGCTTTTTGCCGGGAAATTTATCAAAAACACTTTGAAAATTTATCAAAAAAAAAAAAAAAAATTTTAAATACTGTTCCGCCACTCTCAGTGGCGGAACAGTGAACAGTATTTTTTTTTTTTTTTTTTTTTTTGCAGAATCCGTTTAAGGATCACGGAAAATTAAAAATTTAACCTGTTCCGCCACTACTAGTGGCGGAATAGTGTTTTTTAGCGTAAATAAGATTTTTTAAGAAAAATTAAAAATATATCATGTTCCGCCAGTATGAGTGGCGGAACAGAATCTGTTCCGCTATTCATAGTGGTGGAAATAGTAATTTTTGAATTATTTTCAAAGAGATGGTAGTTATTGATTTATTTTCTTAAATGGTTGTATTTAACAAAAAAATCAAATAATCTCACAAATGGGCCTTAAAAAACAACACACACAATAGCCTTATAAATTAATAGGACAAATGGGCCTTTTAGAGATACAGAACCTCCAGGTAATACTTGTTAGCATTATATTTAGTTACACTCAAGAATTAAAATAAATCCCGTATACTAATGAGTAAGAAAAACTCATTATAAAGGCCATTATTTGGTTAGATGTACTTTGTAATCAAAGCAAATATAATCGAACAATATACATTAAGACTAACACTAGAATAACTTAGTGATTATGATATTAACTATATTTTTCATATATGAGGAGATCGAATTTTACATGCAGCAGAATTGTAGAGAAGTTTTTAGAGAAATTTTCATATAAGCGTAGATGTATTCTATCAATGTATATGTGTGTTTATGGCAACATGTGTTGTGTACGCCTACGGGTTATTGTTAAAAAAAAAAGAACAACACACATTAAGTACTCTTTTTTCGAATGTCATGCATATCAGAAATATTTCTGGTAATATCATGTTTTTAAAACATTCAAATCAAACATTACATGCTCATTCATTTCTTCTAAAAAAATGTCTATTCAAGTGTTCCACACATTAAATACTCACCCAGAAAATAATGAATAACCAAAGTTGCAACAAAATCTGGATGCAATAGCCAAGCACCGTATCACCAATGAGCCCACCATCACTAGAAGAAGGAACACTTCCATCATTAATACTAAAACTCAAATCATCCACATAAATATCAAACTCTAATACGGCTGTATTTATAGAAGGAACATATGAAACTGTCTTTATTAAAATATAACCCCTCGTCATTCCTAAACCTCCCGCTAGCTCCAACTATGGGCAATTCTCTCACATTTTCAAAAAGATTATTTCTTCCGAGTACCGAAACAGAGCTTCCGTTATATTCACCTTCATTAAATACAATATTCATTGATAGTAACATTTCGTTACCTGACAGACCTGCCACAACATAAAAGCCTTGTGCCCGAGCCACGATTTTGGATGTGAGATTCGGGTTCATTGATAGTGGGTCGTCTATTATGACTACTGACCCAAAATCTAAGTGATTTGGCCTCATACTTCGAAGGCTACCATCGAAAACATGTTCAATGTCCAAAGGAAAAATGGAACCGTTCATTATGATCTACATATCAAAATCTAGTTGGATACTAAAACTAAAAAATATTCATTTTGTAAATTTATTTATATGTCCATCAAATTCACAAATATATTTAGATAAAATTTCAACAAGTTTGAGTATCATTTCACCGTAAATTGACTAAAAGTTTATTTTTGACCGTTTAATGATGTGTTTTGTTTAAATCATTTGCATTTGTAGCAATAGCTTATTGATTCAAGTCCCGACAAACACAATAAAATATAACATATTTAGCAAAGTCTCTCAGTCTCAAAAAGAAAATGATGTATTTTGTTTAACGTCCAATGCCCAATCAAAGCGAAAAGTATGAATTTGCCACCCTCAACTTTTGAGCTGATGTATTTTATAGATCCTTAAACTTTTTGTTGGTTTATTTTTATCTCTTCAACTATTCATTGGCGGATATTTGGTCCATCAACTTTTTTTTTTTTTTTTTTGAGGGGGAGCTTGAGGTCCATCAACTTTTTTTGGTCCATTTTTAAACCGTAAATTATTTCTTTGACTCATCTGTCATCCCTCAATCAGTTAAGTATTTACATATCCGATAACTTTGATATGTGTACGTCTCACAACCTGCAAAATGACACCGAAAAATTTCTCATGAGATACGTTTTTATCACATAAATATTGATATTCCAATTCATGAGATTAACATCTCTCACGTGATATTTGTGAGCAGTTATGCTTGTCATATCTTTACTTTTATTATATTAACGTTTTATTAATTTTCTAAAACTAATGTTCACAATTTCCTAAATAGAGAATGCTTCCTAAAATGTTCTTGCTATGATACTTTTAATAAATGAATAATTGAAATGTTTTTTTTATTTTTATTTTATAGAGAAGGTTCATATGTCTCACATCTATATTCTAAAAATTGATTTTTGTTAAGTTTTGAACCCATAATCTTTGGATTGGTGAGCAATTGTCTAATCACTTCTACCAGAGGAATTGGCAAAAGAAGACAAAAATCCTAAACCGGTTCTACTAGAGGAATTGGCAAAAGAAGACAAAAATCCTAAACCGGGAAAATAGGAATTAGAGAAAAGAACTTCATTTTGATTTTGTTTGTATCTGCAGATTCTGTACTAACAAAAGATCATATGTTTATTTAAGCAATCATTTTTTGAATATTAGACACTTCGAAATTTGGAGAAACACAAAAGAGTAAAATGTTAGTTAAGAGAGATGCAGTCAATTGAGATCGACTGGGGAAATAAAAAAAGTTGGAATTATATTATTCACTATTATTCATTAGTATTGTTATTATTAACATTAACGACATAATTTTTTTTGCCGTGTGCTTACATGTGTCCTTTTTATAATTCATTAGAACTAGGTGAATACCCGCGCTATGCTGTGGTTACTTTTTTATCATTTTCTATATAAATAAATTAAAATTTATGAATGTATATAGATCACATTGAATTACCATATAATTAAAATAATTGTTCCACAATATATAAATTTGAAAATCCTAATTATCCAACATAATTTCATAATAATATAACCAGCTGATCTTTATCTTGAATAAAATTTTGAAGTTTCTAAAACAATTTTATTATTATTTTTTATCATTTTCTTTATCTTGGATAAAACTACAGGGTAATTTTGGCATCATTTCACTTGGCCATCTTTGGGAATTACATGCATTTGGAATGCGTGGCATTGCCGGTATCATGTTTTTAAGATGATCAAGTACACTGAGTCTTTGAAACTTGTTCGAAATTAGCAGAAAATTAAAGAAACAATATATCAAAAATTAAGAGAAGTATTCGGCTTTAATGGAGAAATTATGGACATTTCTTTATTAAGAATATGAAGAATTATTTTTACTGATGCATGAATTAAATAACAAAATTGTAATAAAAGATGATATGAATTAAATATTCGTTATAATAAAACTTTGTTTTTCATTAAATTGACATTCTTAATGTGCATTGTTTTGTTTCTGTGTGTGTCTTTCTCCACTACGAAGAACCAACTTCACATCATTATCTTGGTATGTGACAACCCCATGACTTTACGAATCTCGCTTATTAGATCATCTTTATTATGTAAGACCACACTCAACAATTAATTATTCATCCATCAGATAAATAAATCTGCATTTCCATGTAATATCGGGAACAAATCAAAATATTATTATTATTATTATTATTATTATTATTATTATTATTATTATTGTTGTTGTTGTTGTTGTTGTTGTTGTTGTTTGAAATAAACATGTATTCTTTCAGTAGTGCAGAATCTGCATATACAAAGAAAATCAAAATGAACTAATTTTCTCTACTTACTATTTTCTGCGTTTTGGCATTTTTGTCTTCTTTTTTTTCATCAGCTTCATCCAACATTTCAAGTATTCATTTATTAAAAATCTCCTAGCAAAGAAATTTTGCATTCCCTATTTTACGAAATTATGAACATTGAGTTTTAGAAACTTAATAAAACATTAATATTAATATAATAAAAGTAAAGATATAGCATGCATGACTGGTCACAAATATTATGTGAGAGATGTTAATCTCATGAATTGGAAGCTCAATATTGTGTGATAAAAATCCATCTCATTATCTTTTTTTTTTCCTTGATAGAGTAAGGTATTTTTGCCATTTCATCTGGACATGTGGCATGACCAATTGATGCAATGCACACCGAATTTTTTTTAATCGTTTTCTTAACATGTTTCCATCAAAATCAGGTGCATAATCTTTGACACTGAAATTTGGAGAAATTAAAAAACTATAAATTTTAGGAGGGGGCAATTGAAGCATGGCTTTCTAGTTAAGAGATGCACTTAATTTTTTTTTCTTTGAAGTCCCTATGCATTTTTCCTTTTTATAAATTCCAAAATTTTATAATTGCAATCTCATTTAAAAGGAATAATAAGTAAATAAGAATCTAGTCAGAATTCATTTATCATATCTCTCAATCCTCCTTTGAATTGCTTAACAAACATAGCGCTCTCATTGACACCACCAGGGCCGGCCCCGGGGCAAGGCCGGCAAACCGATGGGATAGAGCAGCTAGGTGAGTCGGGGCAACAGTTTAGGATTCTTATTAATAGATCTTTGATTTCTATCAAACGGAAGTGTTGTCAAATAGAGTTGATACTGGGAGAAATTGTGAATCTAAGAATCGTGTGTTTCGATTTGTAGAATCTATTTCAAGTTGGAGGTTTAGGAATTTTGATTTCTAGTGTTTTTTGAATTTTTCATCGTTTTCCATGGAGGAGTCGTTTGGAGGAGATGGAATTGGCCTAATTAAGAGCGATTTATTGTAACATAATGTGCTATATAACCCTATGTTTTCATCATATGCAAAGTGAAGGGGCCGCAATATATCCGGGTTTACTAATTTGAGTAGTAAATATGGCTTGATTTTATTGGTCTTCTCTTTTCTACTTACTTTTAGTAAACCTGAGATTCTTGTATACTATTGGTTGTTAAAAATTAGCAAGAGTATTATAATTAAGCAAATGTTAAACATCACAGTTACTTGGTTAGGCTCAAACATACGTTATAGAACATTAATCATTAATCATATTTTTTAATTCCAACCCTAGTTAAAACAAATTTGTTTGTAAATTTATTTGAAATTTCCTTATCATGGTAGAACAATGTTTTTTTTAAATTAGAATAGATAAAATTTTGTTCTTTTCATAAAATGTGACATGATTAAATATATTTATTTTGTAATTAAGTTTCTTGATGAAGTCCTGTAATTGCTAGTTTATACAAAGTTCAAATAAAATTTTTAAATGGACGAAAGAATTTAATTCATAGCAGCAATAGTATATTCTTTTTATAAATAATCAATAATCTTTACAAAATAAAGAAAATATTACTTTTACAATAATATTTCTAGATTGACGAGTAAAAGTCCAAAATCATTGCTCTAATAGATGCTAGAAATATATTATAATTTAATTTTCATTTTATCTTATTTTGCTTTATTTTACGAGGCAATATATCGGATAACGTCTAAATCCATTAACATGTCGGGCTAGAATAACTAAAATAACGGGGTCGGCCCTGGACCCCACCCATGATTACACCTTTAGTGTAGCCTTTCCTTGAACCATCTTACCGCGCATAAACGATTCTATTCTTGAAGAAAATTCTGAAAAAAATAATTTTGATTGATCAATATTTCATATAAATATTAGAGCATTATTTATACAAAACATAAGTGCAATCATACTTGTACGACAATTGCAGTCTTCACTTTTTTGTCCTCATCTTTCTTTGAATCAAATTCTTCTATCCCCCTTACATGCTGTAGTGGTTCCAAATTGGTACGAAATTTGGAAGATCTGTGAAGTATAATATAATATTGAAATAAAAGAAATATGTATTTTTTTGTAGTGCAGATACAAAAAAAAACAAAATTAAGTACATTTTTCTTTTCTTTGTTTAGGCATTTGTGTGTTCTTTTGTTCATTAGCTTCCTCCAACATTTCAACTATTCGTTTATTAAAAAATCTCATAACAAAGAACATATTGCATTATGTTTTTTATAAAAGAACTCACTAATTATAGAAACTTAACAAAATGTTCATATAAGAAAAGTAAAGATATGACATGCATGACTGGACACAAATATTGTGTGAGAGATGTTAATCTCATGAACTGGAATTTCAATATTGTGTGACAAAAAACCTATCTCAGAGTGAAAATTTTCGGTGTATGTGCAGGTTGCGTGACCTGAACAATGATATAGTTGGCCTCACATTTTTTAATAATTTTATTTTTTGAAAAACTACATTTCTTAAATTGTAAGAATTTATTTTATTTTTCTCTTGTCTGAGTAGGGATGTTTGTCTTTTCATTTGGTCATATGGCATGACATTTGATGTATAATGTATGAGGTTGTATATAACAAAATTTATTTTTATCTTTTGGTAGAGCGACCACATCACACATTTTCAACACCAATTTTTTTATTATTATTTACCAAGTGGTAATACAGCTTTGGAATTTGCAAAGTGAAATTACCATAAGCAACTTTTTTTTTGAACTGGCAAAAAAAAAACAAGATTAATTAATAGAATGGCTAAGTTTTCAAATTATTTGTGATACTAGCCGTTTTGCTCCACCATTGGGCGAAACTAAGTTAGTTTCGTCCAGTAACGGGGCGAAACATCTATTTTCTCATTTTTACCACTGAATTAAGCTAAAAAATATTTTTTCAAAATCAATTTTTTTTTATTTTTCCCACTGAATTAAACTGAAAAATATTATTTCGCCTCATGGCGGGGCGAAACATGCATTTTTTTTTCAATTTAAAGCAAAAATATATATTTTTTTTTGTCAGTTTCGCCCAGTGGTTGGGCGAAACATGATTTTTTTTATTTTTGCCTTAACAAATGTTGTTTTAACGCTAATAGCAGAAGGGATTGCGGGAAATGAAAAATTGGCTGTTTCGCCCAGTGGACGGACGAAACGATTAGTTTCACAAATAATTTGAAAACTTGGCTATTTTCTTAATTAATTTTGTTTTTTTGGCGGTTCAAAAAAAAAGTCACCATAAGCTTCAAAAAGAAGTGGAATTACCACGTGAGATAGTATGTTTATATCCATGTACTTTTGGCCCATTACTACCTATGACTCCATGGGGAAACACAAGGGCGTGGAATATTTTCCCATAATGTATTGTAAGGCACACTGGTGGACATTACATGCGTTTTGAATACATGGTAGTGGTAATACATTTTTGTAGGATTAGTGTCCTAAATCAAATATATTTGTGCTAGGAAATGGATTATGTATTAAGACATTATTATTTCAATAAAGGTTGTTTCTTATATATCTGTGTGTATGAGTTGTGAATGTAAATATCTTATATCAACCATGAATAACATTTCGGGTTCACGTTATCAGAATATGTGATTCTGATAGTAGTAGAACTATGAACCAATGAATGACATTCTGAACTGTCCCTAGTGATATGTAGGATGTTTATAGAGATAGACATAGTTAAGGTAAGAAGCTACATATCCACACTAGTATATTCGCAGGCTGGATGATCATGTTCTGATGATCATGGACATAGAGATGTCAAGTCTGGAATATAGATATGTGTTAGAGAATACGTACTGGACTGACCACACTATGAAAATATGCATGGTATATGTCATTAGCGATTCTCATATGAATAGTGTGCTTGTTCCTACGACCTGAGGTCACCGTGGATTCCTGTTTATGGAACTGCATACTTTAATATGATCTTACGTCATCCGTAATAGGATGATCATTAGGGTCATCATTAGGTATGCACTGAATCATGACGAGGAATATGAGTGACCAAGATAGGATTTGTTCCTCTCGTCATGAGGGAGATATCTCTGGGTCCCCCGATGAACTAGGACTGAAGGAAATTCATGGCCATGCTCAAAATGGATTAACATGTGTTGTTAATATCATTTTGTATTTATTCAGTCTAATTCTCGATCAGGAAAGAGACTTTGATCAAACTCAAGGATGACATACTTCTATGCCTTATGATCAAGACATATATCATAGAACAAAAGGAATAAGCAAATGTCTATTCATATAGGTTTATGATCGCTGATCATTTCATTTAACATGGGTAGTCATGACATCAGTCTAGAGGTTACTCATGACTTACGATATTTAGAAGATCGTTGCCAGCGTTAAATGGAACATACACGGTCACACAATGAACTCCATTCGTACGGGATGAATATGCCTCAAAACAGTTATACATATGATGTATAAATTGGTGAACGAAATAATCATTTATTGGATAATTGATTGAACAAAACAGTACCATTCCGTTGGCAACGGAATAGTTCCGTTCCCAACGGAATAGATATGGAAACTGTAATAACCTTAACTGCCAAGTATTCCGTTATGGAAATACCTATTCCGTTGGCCACGGAATAGGTGTAGATTAGAGTTTTAGTTATGGTAACTGAGCAATCATTCGCCTCTCTCACTAGTATAAATAGAAGGGCAGTGCCTCTCTATTACACACACAATTCAGAAGCCTTAGAGGCCATCTAATACACAGAAAGAGAGAGAGAGAGAGAGAGAGAGAGAGAGAGAGTTTTGAGTTATTTTCGGAGAGTATTTCCGGACTCGTCTAGTCGAGTCTGGTTATTCCGTGCGTCTGAAGATCGACATGGATACG
Source organism: Juncus effusus (assembly GCA_027726005.1). Classification (NCBI taxonomy): domain Eukaryota; kingdom Viridiplantae; phylum Streptophyta; class Magnoliopsida; order Poales; family Juncaceae; genus Juncus; species Juncus effusus. Next base: position 3,870,993 of record CM050898.1, read on the forward strand.
AGTAGAGGTCTTCTGCTTTGAAGACTAGCGAGCGATCAGTTTCTTTACCCTAGGAGAAGCAAGGAGTTCGTTCGAGTCGAGCTTCAGAAAAGAGAAGGTTGCACGTCAGAAAAGTTCAGACTTATATCCGTTCTTCGTCTCACGGATCAGGAAGATCCGAGGTATAAATTTTAATAGCTAATCTTGTACTTTTATTTCCTTAACAATGATCCTAGGGGGGTTGAATCCATAGGTTCCGCAGCGCATGTAACGTACATGGCTATGGATTCCCCAACAGTTTTCAACAAAATCAGGTGCATCTAATGGGATTACATCAGTACATGCATTTTGAATACATGGTGGTGGTAATATGTTTTCAGCAAAATCAGGTGCATCTAAATCTTAAGGGCTTGTTTGGCATAAGGTGGAAGAGTGGAAGAGCGAATGAGTGCAAGAACAATTATTCCATTTTATACCATCATCGTTCGGCAAACTTCATAAAATAAAAAGTTGGTTTAAAATATATAAATAATATCTAATGTTTGGAAAAATGGTGGATGTTTCGCACAAATTTTCTCACTCGGAACTTTTGTTGAACACCTCGTGTGCGGTATTTACGGTTAACTCAAATACGCAAATCAACACCATAAACTCAACTCGACTCACTCGATATAAGAGGGATAAATACACAACAAACCACAAGAGACACCAGAATTAGGAAAACTTCTTTATATTATTTACTCGGTACCGACCATACCAATTTCATTACAATATAAAGAATAAAAACTTATTCTAGAATTTCCAATCAAAGCCTAGGTTCACTCATCACCTTTTAGTGGATCACGCGTGTGGGGGATACCTAAAGAACAAAGTAAAAAGTCTACCGAGCTAGAGGAACTAGCGAGAGGTTTCACCGTATCGTCTCTTATCAACCGCCGATATGAAAGAGCTTACAAGGACCGAAGCCGGTCTCTTCCCCTTTTCTATTTCTCTCTCTCCTTCCATTTATTTTTCTTTTTCTTCATTTTTGGTCGAACCAAAAATGGTTGCCTCTCTTCTTCATCTCTCTCTCTCCCATTTTCTTTCCTTCTTTTTCTTTTTCCTTCTTTTCTTTTTTGCTGCCCAAAAATCTCCACGCACCAACAGAGAGGTGGCTCCTCTCTTATTCAAAAAAGGGAAAATATTCCCAGCTCTCTATTTTCTCAAGCACCTTCAATTACCTCATAAGTGACGTCGGCGGTGATGATTTTGCTCAGATCAGAGGAAGTTTGTGGGACTCACAGGTTGAAGCGAAACCATGACGCTTTTACTGCGTTAGTAAGCTGAATTATCACCATAACGATGTCCAATCAAACCTGCACAACATCATTATTGTTGTCCATTTTCCAGAAAAAGAGACGAGAGAGAGAGAGAGTCCACTGTACATCAATTCTCACTTTTTCACATATTAGGAAAATACTCCGCGCTTGACTGCGTTTTTTATAATTTTGTTAACTACATTTCTCAAAAAAATATATAGAGGTAGAATTATAATTAAAGCTATACACTAACCGAGTATTTTTTGACAAAAAAATAGAAGTTATGGTTAGGAACATGTCAAATACACACGTAAATTTGAAGTCTATTATTAATCATAATAAAACCATTTATGATTATTTTTGTTACACCCCGACTCCAATTTCAACCCGAGATGTAACGGTCATATAACTTTAAGGATATATGACGCTAAAATCGTATTACACAGCGGAAAATACAAGGAATATAAATAAATCAAGTATCTACAAATTTATTTATTACATTAATCTCTTATATTTATTTTATTTTCTCGATATGACGACGCTCAACCCGGTACTCCCGAATAATTGAACCTGAAATCTGGGGAAAATGGAAAAAGGAGGGTGAGCACAACAACTCAATAAGGATATGCTTCGCATACGTTAAAAATAATATTAAATTTAGTAAATAAATAATTGAATAACTCGTAATAAATATAACTATATTTAAAATCATATATATTGGGATATTGATTTATTATTCCATTTCATGCATACACATTAGATCATGCTCTGTGGCATTGAGTACGCGCACAGATACAAGTCTTTCCGAGCTCGTTATTGGGTGATTTGGCGGCCCTAGTTTCGCTCTACTAAGTACGGCCTATCACCATTCGTAAATCAGCGGTCTTGGTTTCGCTCTACCAAGTATGGTTGTATCCACTTTAACTTCTCACTTTCTTTTAACACAACAAATCATATCCCATAAAAATTATTTATCGCATTAAAATATACTATTATTATTATAAAATATTTTATTTTGATAAATAGTAAGATATTCGGTATGAGCAATATAAGCTCAAATAAAAATATAATTCATATTATTAATATTTATTAATAGCAAAACAATTTAAGAATCGTAAACGTATTTGAGAGCAAAATCCCTTACTTGAACGAGAAGATAAATGATCCTAATTAGCAGTCTCTAAGATTTTCGGTTTTCGACTCTTTCTTCTAAACATCTCTGACTATGGCAGATTTTCACCAGTGAATCAAGACAAAATGAACTCATTCATATTTCATAATTCTCATATACGACATTTTGTTTGGATGATACTCTGGCTGCGACTTGTCTTAGAGAAAACTCATGAAATAGTCCATGTTTTACATGCAAAGGAAGATGATATTTATAGACTTATGAACTTGTATCTCAAGGCTAAGGGTTAAATTTTCGGTTACAAATATATTTCAATTAATTTACACGTATCAAGACATGAATGCCACATCTTGACCCGGTTAATGCCCACGTTTATTCCCATTAACTCATTTAATTACATTCAGTTAAAATAAAATCATGATATTTATATTATATAAAAATTAAGCTGCAATTGTGTTCAATGTCAGACTTGACTAAGTCAAAATATAAGCATTTCATTTATATTTGTACAAAACTAATATGTATGTATCCATAAAATATAGGTATTATTCTTTAGAAATAATGTTAAGAATCTGAACTCATGAAATTCTGATTCGTGAAATAAAATATTAGCTTATAAAAATTAAAATTTGAAAATATATCATGAAAGATTTGAATATACTTAAATATACAAAAATTTATAAAAATACCCAACAAAATATATTTATATAAAAAAAATATGGGTTATAACAATTTTCTATATATCAAATATGTGAGGATAAATAAATAACTTAAAGAAAAATTAACATCATCATAAAAAGTAAATATTCACAAGTTATGTCTAATGCTAAATACATGATGTTATTCAATCCAGTCGCCCTTACCTCAATTCAATTGTTTGTATAAAAAAATTCATCTTACTTGAAGACACGAAATATTGAAAATTATTATGAGAAAACATAATGGTGCGTTCAAAAGCATAACAATTGAGATCTTGAATGAAAAATCTCATCATTCTTGTTCCATTTTTCATTTTTTCACAAAAAATTGAGCTCTTGAAAAAATCATATTTTGAAAGAAAATATCGGGAAAAAAAATTACCTGCGAGAGAAAGAAAGAGAGAGAGACGCATGGGGCCTACATTTTATTTTTTTCTTTCTTTGGAAAATATTTAATTCATTTTTTTAATTATTTGAGGGAGAGAGAAAGAGAGGGCCCGCATTCTTCTTTTTTTTTAATTATTATTTTTTTTTCTTTTTTTCTTTTTATTTGAGGGAGAGAGAAAGAGTGAGTGACACATGAGACCCACATTTATATTTTTTTTTTGATAAGTCATATTTTATTTTATGATTTTTATTTAGAATGAAAGGTCTCATCATTCTTGTTATATTTTTCATTTTTTCACAAAACAAATGAGCTATTGAAAAATCATATTTTGAAAGAAAACATCGGGAAAAAATTTATCTGAGAGAGAAAGTGAGAGAGACGCATGGGGCCCATATTCTATTTCTTTTTTTCTTTTTTTTTTGAAAAATGTTTAATTCATTTTCTTTTTTCTTTTTTTAATTATTTGAGGGAGATAGAAAGAGAGGGCCCACATTAATTTTTTTTTTCCTTTGTACTTGAGGGAGAGAGAAAGAGAGATTGACATATGGGACCCACATTTTTATTTTATTTTTAAGATAAATCATATTTTATTTTATTATTTTTAGTTACGAATGAATTATGTGTAGCGAGCATTCAGTGGTTATTTTATAACTCATAACACATAAGTTATATAGTTTAGTTTTCAAAATAATTAATTATATTTGATTTGATATTTTACACTAAATCAGGATAGAACACAGAAAACCGAATTCAACCAATCATATTCTTACACTATATAATTACACAGAAACCGCCATAAAATATCAAAAACTCTAAACGATAGACCGGTCCATATCGAACCACACACCCCATCCAACGGTCACGAAAATGGGTGGATGTGGCCTCTTAAAGCCCTTTCCTTGGATGCTAGAAATTTTTTTTTTTTTTTTGGGGGTGGGGGGGGGAGGGTATTTTGCTTTGTCTTTTAAAGATTTTTCAAAAGATTTTCTCATTTCTGCACTATTTTATTAATTCTTTATTTAAAGAACTAGAAATTTCTAAAGGAAGTGATATGGACAGGAAAAAATTTGATAGGAGCAGGAAAAATTGTGACAAAAAGACTTCTTTACCCTTGTTTGTATGTATCAATCAATTGAATTAAAAAAATGCAAGAGTATATCACTCTTTATTGTTGATTCCTTCTCTCTCCAACGTAATTATCATCAAAACCTTCAAATTTATGAATATTCATTAAAACCAACTAATTATTTATAAAATATGTTGTTAACTTATTAATATTAATTATTTTTGTTCATGAAATCTATAGAAATTTTAATATTAATATACTTATTCAAATAAAGGTTGATTAAGAAAATATACTGACTAAATACTTATAAACATATACAAGAATAAAAAATAAATTTTTAATATTATACAATTTCATGAATTCATAATTGCTCCATAAACATGAAATAACAAGTAAATAAAAAAGCCAAAATGACTAACTAATATTTTTTATTTATAAAAAATCTTATAACGGACTAACTAAATTAAAAATTTATTTTTTTGTAGAAGAAAGCCGTTTCTTTTTTCAAAATTATCAATTGCGCCATTTATTTTAATTCGTTAGTATTTGAATATAGTATTATTTTTTTTTTATCAAATAGCATTTGACACTTAATATGTTATTTTTGTTGTTCAATTTTAATTTAGTTAGTCCGTTATAAGATTTTTTATAAATAAAAAATATTAGTTAGTCATTTTAACCTTTTTATTTACTTGTCATTTCGTGTTTATGGAGCAATTATGAATTCATGAAATTGCATAATAATGAAAATTTATTTTTTATTCTTGTATATGTTTGTAAGTATTTAGCCACTATATTTTCTTAATCAACCTTTATTTGAATTAGTATATTAATATTAAAATTTCTAAAGATTTCATGAAAAAAAATAATTAATATTAATAAGTTAACAACTTATTTTATAAAGAATTAGTTGGTTTTAATGAATATTCATAATTTGAAGGTTTTGATGATAATTACGTTGGAGAGAGAAAGAATCAACAATAAAGAGTGATATACTCTTGTCTTTTTTAACTCAATTGATTGATATGTACAAATAAGGGTAAAAAAGTCTTTTTGTCACAATTTTTTATGCTCTTATCAAATCATTTCTTGTCCATATCATTCCCCATTTCTAAATGCCACATATGAATATATACTAGTATTTCACATTCCTATTCTATGAGGTATTATTTTGGAAAATATTGGCAGTAATATTTGGCATTAAATGTCATGAAAAAATGGTTTGAAAATCATTTTTTTTAAGTGGCAGTAATTGGAAGAAAAGGAAATAAATGGTATAATGGCCTGAAATAATTGGAAACTCTTAAATGGTATGAAATAGAAAATTGCCTAATGGTAAATCAAACATTATTTTTTTCTCAAGGTATTTTTTTCCTTTCATATGTTTCCTTTTAATTTTCTTTTCTTATTTTTCCTACTGGTAATTTTCTATCTATATATCAACAATAAATGTATGAAAATAATGGCATGAAATATTTGGAAATTAATAAATGGTATGAAAATAGAAAATTGCCTATTGGTAAATCATACTTTTATTTTGTTTCCTCAAGGTATTTTTTTCCTTTCTTATATTTCCTTTTGATTTCCTTTCTTATTTTTCCTACTAGTAATTTTCTATTTATACATCCACATGAATTACTACCATCAAAAAATCTACAACAATTACTATCATCAACATAATTTCCTTTCAAATTTTATCATACACAATTGGTGCCATTAACCAAAAATTTAACATTGACAAACTTTACAAATTATTTACAAAGACTATTACAATAACCATCACTATTTGTAATTTCTATACATTTTCAAATTTCAATAAAATCACCACAATGTTCACAATAAAAATTTCAAAATATTAACATATTTGTAAGATTGCCATCACAAGAGCATTTTCTATTTTGGGCCTAAAATAAATGGAAGAACAATAAGTTAATACCAAATAAAGGAATAAACTCAAAATCCCTAAATACAGTAAATATTACCACCATGTTAAATAAATTACCATTAAATAAAATATTGCCATTTAAAAAACTCTTCCTCTATTTAAGCTACTCGAGGCGTGCTTCAGTTTTTGCTGCCATAAAGCCTCACAAAGAAAGATCGCTAGAAAGACAAAAAAAAATATAACAAGATTTCTAGGGGGAAAAAACGCACAAAATACATAAAAAGGTATCGAAACATGCTTTTGATCGGTGGCAATCAAAGCCCTCGTAGTGAATCCCTAATTGCAGTGGGAAAATCCGTGGTGGTTAATTTTGAGGCGCACATCAGGTTGTTAATCTCCATCGATGTAGTGGGAGGGGATCTCATGTTGGGAGCAAAGGCTATGAGAATCGGGATTCTACCTTGAACCGTTTAGAATTTAATTGCTTAGAGATAAAATCGAATCGGATCAAAGATTTTATGAAAAGAAAAATTAGTGAAAATATTTATGAGAAAATATTTAGTCCATTAACAAATTTAAAGTAATTATATGCTCATTAATCCATCACAAAGTCAATATTCGATTCATTTCTTCAATATATATACATGTTAAATGTATAAATTGTTTGAGCAAATATATTAAAACTCAAAATTAATAATAAATATTTTATATGCTATATGTTGTCATGTTGATGACTAAAATATTGTACATAACTTGATTTGTAATCTAAATCCACAGATATACTTGATTACTAATGAGACTAAGGCAAAATGACCTTCTTTTATTGTTAACATTTAATTAAAAAGCTTGAAATATATAGTTTCTCTTTATTTTTGTAGTTATATGTGCCATATGACATTCTAAATAACTTACTTTGAGCCTAAAATATTTATTTTGCCTTATATTATATTTCATGACTATCTCATATCATAAATTGCAAGTTTGGTGTAGAATCATAAAATCGTAATTCTACAAGGTTCTACATGTTAACTCAAGATTTTACCGGGTTTCTAGAAAAATAAGATTCTAAATAGGAGTCAAATCATTTTCTCAACTCAAAATCATAGAGTCATAAGATTTTAGGAGTTGAATCGGGATTTTAACAACCATGGTTGGGAGGAGGCCGCCGAAAGGGGGAGGTGGTGGTGGGAGGCGACCATCGATTGTACAGTGGGAAATAGTCGTCGTTTCTCCAGGAGAGAAAGAGAGAGAGAAAGAAAAATATGGGCCATGTTGGAGGATTTTTGGGGGAAATTTGGAAAATTTTTGAATTTTAGCCGGCGGCCTTTTTCGGCCTAGTAGATGTATAATAAATGTATTTGACAGGACCTCTGCACAGTAATAACTATCCCTAAAATTCAGACCTAACATATTTCACCTACCACCGTTGATTCGGCCCATTTATTTACTGCTGATAATTCAGCCCATTTACGGAGGTCTAATTCTGATATGAATTACCACCACTCAAATGCTGACATCATGCTGAGCAAATCGAGGAGTTATATTATATAAGCTCTTCAAAAAAATGCAACCCTTGCATTTTTGCACAAAAGCCCCTTTCCTTTTCTATATTACAAAATTACATATTAAAAGCCCAAAAGGCCCAACAAATAATTAATTGCATGAGGAGAAATTTCCAACACCTAATTACTAAAATGTCCTTATTCTAACCATACATCCATAATATTATTAATTTATTAAATTATTATTATTCAACTTAAAAGAAAATAAGTAATTTTTTTTTATTTAAATAAGATAGAAAATAATTTGTTTTGTTTCCTAAATCCTTATATACGACAAGAGAAATGGAAAAAATGAATAATGGAAAAAAAAATATGAAAGATGGATCTCTTTAGATAGAGAAAAACGAGAACAATTATTTTCTCATTTTAAATCTATAATTTCATGAAATTATTATTGAGAATCAATGATTTTTCATCCTTATTTTTCTACAAAAAGATATTTGGAAAAAAATTAAAAAAAGAGACATAACATTAATTGCTATTGCCATGTCCTCTCAAGGTTTTTTGGAGATACTGGAAATTTGGAGAAACTAAAGAGCTGCAAATTTTTGGTGGGGCAATTGAAACACTCTCAATTTTATTCATAAAACAATATAACAAAATGAAGTTAGAAAAAAACAAGAAACATCACAGAGCATAAGTAATAACACAAATATATTAGAACATTACATATATAAATATACAGCCCACTGCCCACTACAATTTACATATACTACATAATATAAAGAGAAATTTTTCAAAAACCTCGTAACTTTTTTGAATATTATAAAAAAAAATCCTATCTTTTTAGATTAATTCAAAATTCTTAGCCTTCGCCAAAAAACCCCCTAAATTTTTGGAAAATTATCAATAATCCCCTGTCATTTAGTTATTTTTTTTTAAATGACAATTTTACCCATCGCATTTTAGTATAGTTTTCTTTTTCTTTTTTATGGGTTATTATTATTCTTAATATATTCCAACTTATATTTAAAAAAATATAATTTTTATAATAATGTACAAAAAAATGAAAACAAATTATTTGGAAAAAAAAATTTTAATATAATTTAGAGTAAAACGGCAATACAACCATAATCTTACAAAAAATATTTTGCAAAAAAAGTCTTGTATTATGTCTAAACTGCAAAAAATATTTTTAAATATAATTGGGAAAAAATCATTCTAGAAAAAGTCTTGTTTCAATTTTTTTGTTTCAGAAAGATATTTTTTTAAATCTTAATTTTTTAACAAAATTATTTTTTTGCACCGTTCTTAAATGTTTTTCTGAAACAATTTTTTTCAAGATTTTTTTCATAATGATTTCTTTTTCCAATTATATTTAAAAATATTTTTGCTGTTTAGACATAATACATGGTTTTTTTGAAAATTTCCTATATCTTTTGTAGGATTATGGTTGTATTGTCATTTTACTCCAAATTATATTTAAAAAAATATTCCAAATAATTTTTTTTTCTTTTTTTTACATTTTTGTAAAAATTATATATTTTTTTAATATAAGTTGGAATATTAAGAATAATAATAACCCTTAAAATAGAAAAATAAAACTATAATAAAATGAGATGGGTAAACTGTCATTTAAAAAAATATAACTAAATAAGAGGGGGTATTGATAATTTTCAAAAAAGTTAGAGGGTTTTTGAAGAAGGCTAAAAAGATAGGGGTTTTTGAAGGAATCTAAAAAGATGGGGGGGTTTTGATAATATTCAGAAAAGTTAGGGAGTTTTTGAAATTTTTTCCATAAAACTATACTAAAATGAGAGGAGTAAAATTGTCATTTTAAAGAATATAACTAAATGAGAGGGGGTTATTGATAATTTTCAAAAAAGTTAGTGGGTTTTTGAAGAAGGCTAAAATGATAAGGGGTTTTTGACGGAATCTAAAAATATAGGGGGTTTTTGATAATATTCAGAAAAAATTAGGGGGTTTTTAAAAAATTTCCCATTATTTATATATTTATTTATTTGTTTTAATATATTTACAGCTTGTATAGTCACACCTGAAAATCCCGCAAGAAAACTAACTCTTGAGGCCAAAAAAGGGGAAATTTGCGTAAGTTACAAAATAAAATTTCGATTTGTTTTAATATGAAAATAAAGAATTGCTGTTTGATATTTATGTTTTTCTACTTACTATTTTCTCTGTTTAGGCGTATATGTGTTCTTTTGTTCATCAGCTTCCTCCAACATTTCAGCTATTCCTTTACTAAAAATCTCAAGAGCAAATAACACGTTGCATTCTGTATTTAATAAATTATGAACTCATCAGATCTTAAAACTTAAAAAATGTTCATATAATGAATGTAAAGGCATGATATGCATGACTGGTCACATATATTATGTGAGAAATGTTGATTTCATGAATTGTAGTGATAAAAAAAGGTCTTATGAATTTCGTTGTCATTTGCAGGTTGTGTGACCTGCACAATGATATTTGGCTTATTGTTTTTTCTTTTTTCTTTTCTCTTGATAGAGTAAGAATATTTTTGTCATTCATTTGGCCACATGGCATGACCATTTGATCTATGCACACAATGTGGGGATTACATGTTGGAGAAAATATTAGAAAACTCAAAATACAATATTTATTAGTAAGTCATATATGTTTAATGTACAAATATAATTTAATAATATTAGACCCACTTAATACATTCTTAGAACCAGTACATTACGAATTAATTACTACCTTGTTTGTATTATTAATATACCAGTTAATTAAAGATTAAATGCACCCATTAAATATTATTGTAACTTCCTAGACCCTCATAACTTACCTAGATATTTGACCGGGTCAAAAGAGTTAAAAGCCAATTAATTAGTCGGTTACCAAGAGCATTATGAAACAATGACCTACCCGTAATCACATGACTATATATATGTGCACCTCTGATGCATCATAGAACGAGAAGAGAAAAGATAACACAGATTATCTTGGAGCGATTCCACAAGTCTTGCACGTATAAGACGGAATACGCTTTAGGACAGAGCTTGCTCGATCCGAGTAAAAGAGTTTTAATTATATATGTTATTTTATGTATAAAGATTATATTTATAAAATTTATTTAAATTTATTTAATAAATAAAATATTTTATTCTTTGTCAAAATTCGAATATCCCAAATAATTTGCACCAACATTACATGCATTTTGAAAACTTCACAGTAACATGTTTTCAGCAAAATCAGGTGCCTTGAATCTTAAGCACTTTGAAATTTGGAGAAACAAAAAATAGTTAAATTTAGATAAGAGAGAGACAGTCAATTGAGATCGATTGGGGAAATAAAAAAAATACTTGGAAATATATTATTATAATAATAATTATTATTATTGTTGTTGCTGCTGCTGCTGTTGTTGTTGTAATTATGGTACTCCCAATATTGTTTTGCTGAAAACATGTTACTGAAGTTTCCAAAATGCATGAAATCCCCATACAGTGTGCATAGATCCAATGTCCGTGAATTATACCATATGGCCAAATGAAATGACAAAATTATTTCTACTCTATCTAGAGAGAAAAAAAAAAAAAAGGAAAAAAAAGCCAAATATCATTGTGCAGGTCACACGACCTGCAAATGACACCGAAATTCATGAGATTTGTTTTTATCACACGATATATATTTTTTTTTATATTCTGCATTGTAATTTCTATTTATTTATTAATTTTATCACACAATATTGATGTTCCAACATTTCTCACATAATATTTGTGACCAATCGGCAATCATGCATGTCATGCCTTTACATTTATTATATTAACATCTGTTTGAGTTTCAAAAATGAATGAATTCATAATTTCTTAAATAGAGAATACAATCAAACGTTTTGTTTGCCGCCCTAAAAAATTAATTTCCTAAATAAAGAATGCAACATGCTTTTTGCTCTTTTAATAAACGAATAGTTGAAATGTTGGAGGAAGCTTATGAACAAAAGAACACAAAAATGCCTAAACAGAGAAAATAGTAAGTAGAGAAACGTAAATTATGCTCAATTTTGATTTTCTTTATAACTACACTATAAAAAAAATACATGTTTATTGTATGTAATCACCGAATCATTGTTATAATAACAACAATTTTGGCTGGTTCCAGATATGCACAGATGTGGAGATCCATTTATTAATCAGATGAATAAACATTTACTGAGTTAGGCATATAGACATAATGAGGGGATCCCATTAGCCATATTAGATAGCAAAGTCATGCGGTTATTACATATCACCTGATGATATATAAGATGACGTTTTAGAGTTGGTCTTTCACATCGAAGAATGAATGAGAGGATTAGAATATCTAGTTGGAATGAATTTCATAAAAAATAGACTTCTATATATATTATTGTACTCATAAATCTTGGTAATAGAAAATATTCTAAAAAAGTCTCAATTTCACTTTTTAAGCCTAATAGTCTTAATTTATCGTATATTTTGTTTCCTTTTTTTCTCCAAATTTGGAACAAATGCCTTTAAGACTTGTGTACCTGATTTGGCTAATAACAAGATGAGCGCGGCTATTTTGAGCTACCCTTTTCTTAAATTGAGCGGAGAGAAAAAAAAAATTAATTATACCCATTTTGCCCCTTTTTTATTTTTAACCATAAATAAGCAAATTATTAAGCAAGAATTGATACTCACATACATGTGCATGGCAAAACAAGAAAGAAATTAATGTAAGATTTTTAATTAAATGTCTTGAATCTTTTTCATTTCTCAAAGCATCAAGCTCTCAAAAGAGGATCATCAATATATAATTTAAATTTTTAAATGTCATGTACTCATCTAATAATTATTTTTTGCTAGATTTAATTGCTAAAATGTTTTTCTTTCTAGACAATCTGTTTTGATTTAAGATTATTATTATTATTATTATTATTATTATTATTATTATTGACTTAATTTATATTATTATTTTTTCATATCTTTTCAAGTTTAAATTTGTATGATCAAAGTATATATGATAAGTCCATATGAAAAATGACATATTCTAATTCCAACACTTGCTGACCTAATTTACATAAGTAACAATTAATTCTTGTACTATATTTTTCCTTTCTCTATAGGGAGTATTGTGGTGAAAAAGATCTTCCAAAATATTTTTTTAGCAACATATAATATACATATCAAGATATTTAATTAAAAATATCTACCATCAATTTCTTTCTTTATTTGACATTTACACACCTAAAGAGTTTGATCATTTATAGTAGAAAATAAAACATTTCATTTAATGTATATTCAAATCATCACAATTAATAACATTCATAAGGTCAAAATGGGTATAATATAAAAAAAGTTTTTTTCTCCGCTTAATTTAAGAAAAAGGTTGCTCATAATAGCTGAGCACTAACAAGATATCAATTCCATGTATTCAAAATGCATGTAGTCACCAAAGCATGACCAAGTGAAATGACACAACAACCCTCTATTTTATTCAAGACAAAATACAATCAAAGAAAAAACTAATACACCATCTCATGAACTTCTAAGTTATTGTTACACTAAAACATAGCACAACATTATTTATTCATAACATGGTTACAACAAGAGCTCACAGCTACAAAAGAAAAACTAGAATTTCAAATACAAACCCCTTAACGCGTAAATATCTAGAGTTCTAAGGGTCTAACTGAAAAATGTTTAATATGAGATAAGAAAAAAAAAAATTAATAAATACCGGGTATAATTCGGTACCTCACTTTATCGCAATACAACTTCCAGTATTTTCCGTACCTATATTAAGAAATAAAATATTAATTTCAATCAATTAAAAAAAAAATTTAATAATATAAAAGAGTTACAAAAATTAAATTTATATAATTACTTGGAAGAACAGCGGTCATCATCTCTTTTGGCTCGGTCGAACAGCAGAATCGTCAGAAATATCACATAGAAATACGGCAGAAACTGCAAAATATAAAAAATATATTATTAATAATTTATTATTACAAGAGAGAGAGAGAGAGAGAGAGAGAGAGAGAGAGAGAGAGAGGAGAGAGAGAAAATACATGATTGAAAAGAGCCGGTACGGTCCAGAAAAAAGCAGCTGATATTTCAGGTACATAGTGGAAATGACGAGACAGACCCCACCTATTTATTATAAATTATAATAAGTTATATTAGTAAGTACTTTTTTGTAAATTTAAGTTTATACAAGGGTATATATGGAATTATGCAATGATATGTTAATATTACCATCCAGAAGTTAAGAGAAGGCTTGATTTGGTTTCTCCTTTTGTCGTGCGATATGATGCCACTATCTGAAAAAATAAAAATTTAAAAATAAAAATTAAATTAAAGTTATAAATAATTTGTTAGACAAATTAAATGGTTTGGTTTTATTGTGGGATTTATTCATTTATTTATTTTTTATGATTTGTCGTGCTTTATGAATAATTTGACAAATAAATATTTTTCTCAACTATTACACATTTCCAAATATTCTTTTCAATTACAAGGTTAATAATGAATACTTTTTGACTATATATAATAATAATAATAATAATAATAATAATAATAATAATAGTTAAATAATTAACTAATAAAACATATAATAATAATAATAATAATAATAATAATAATAATAATAATAATAGTTAATTAATTAACTAATAAAACCTTGGAAGGAGCTTTTCCCCAAATGGTGCATTTGCCATTTGTTTTACGGAACTCTTGTCTTTGTCTATCACAGTCGTAATTTATATATATGCACATAAGCCCTGCAACTAATATAAATAGCGCCAGCTACAAAAAAATAAAGAAAAAATCAGAAACTTAGTTAAATCATACTTGAACCTCAAAACCGTAGGCAGATAATAATATTAAAAAAAGAGAACGAAAAAGAAGAGGGATATTTTATTTTGAACTTTCAAGGGTGTAAATGTAAATAGGAAAATTTAGAGGGTTTGGAATGAAAAATTACCTGAGTGCCGAGTTTGACTGGATGATTAACTAGATACATTCCAGGCGAAGTGTAAATTGACGGGACCCACACTAAGCAGCCCCAGCAAATATAAAATCCAGCTATAAATAAATAAATTTATTCAATTGAATTATTTAGAAGGAAAAAAGTCAATGAAAATGTAAAAAATTTATTTTAGAAAAGAAAAAAAAATAGAATAGAATAGACCCTCTTGAGAAACCATAACCAGTTATAAATAAATAAATAAAGGTATAAATTGACTATTGATATCAGCAAAGAGAAAATTGAAATAAAAGATGAGATAATTAATTCTCTAAGAAAAAAATTAATTCAATTGAATACATGAAAACATAATAATACATTCAAAAATTAAAATGTAACAAAACAAAGAACACATAATCCCAAACAGAATAAACCCTCTTAAGAACTGACTATTGTTGACATCAGCAAAGACAGAAAATTCAAAACAAAGAACTAGAATCTAATTATTAATTAATTAATTAATTAATTAATTCTTTAAGAAAAAAAATAACACGATAAACGCAAAGAGAATAAACCCTCTTAAGAACTGACTACTGTTGACATTATCAGACAGATAATTCAAATAAACAAATAAAATTTCATAATTGTTTAATTAATTAACTAATTAATTAATTAATTGCTAAACTAATTAATCGATTGATATTATTACCTCGGTCGTGAGCAATGTCCATGGTGCACCAATATCCGGACTCCCACCAAAAGAACTTTGTTATGTAGACCAGCATTAATACCGTATTCACCAGCATCGAGTCTGAAACCTCTCCATTTGTCTCGTACTGGAGACGTCCAGTTAAAACACAAGTTTCACAAGGGAAAAAAACAGAGGCGTTAGTTAACTTGTTTTCGAATGTTCTAGGTTATTATTTGGAAGAAAAGAAAAACATAATGAATTGAGAGAGAAATTAATTTTTTATTAAAAAGAATTAAGAGTCTCGTTGAGTCCGACACCTCTCCATTTGTCTCGCACTGGAGATGTCCAGTTAAAACACAAGTTTCACAGAGGGAAAAAACAGAGGTGTGATTTAACTTGTTTCGGAATGTTCTTTCAGGTAATTATTTGGAAAATGTAGTGAATTAAGAGGTAAATTGATATTTTTTTTTTGTTAGAAAGAATTAAGAATTGCATCCTCTCCATTTGTGTTGTACTGGAGATATCCAGTTCGACAAAATTTTCACAAAGGAAAATGAGAAAAAATACGAGGAAAAAATGGAGGTGTTGTTTAACTTGTTTTCGCATTTTCAGGAAAATATAGAAATGGATTGAGAGGTATTTTAATGTTTTATTGTAAAAAAGAATTAAGAATTGTGTTTTTGTAAAATAAAAATATTGACATATTATCAATATACCTGTTTGATGCAATAAGTAAGAGCAAGAACTGCCCATGACATCATGCCGAAACGGCAGTTCGTGAAGACTTTAATGTCGAAATATTTTCCGATTCTAGGGTAAAGCTCCATGCCCTAAAATAAAAATTAAGTTAATACTCAGTTTTATTATATGAAAGTTTAGAGAAATATAAATTAATTGATAGTCTTTTTTAATCACTTGCCCAATAGAAATCAATTATCACGTTTCCAGACGAACCAGAGTCGGATGAAGATGGAGCTATATGGCCCTTCATTAAAAAAAATATAATTAAAAATGATTAAAAATTAATTCAATAAAATAAATAAAAGGATAGCATAATTGAAAAATGTTTTTATTTACCTTAAGATAGAGGAAAATGCAGAAAATGAAGCTTCCAAAGACAAGGGCAGAATATATCTCTCCCAAATGATCATAGACTATACTTGGATTGAATATACCAAACCTAATTTACAGAAGATGATTAGTACATTTTTTAGCACAAAAAGTAAATTAATTGCACTATGAATTAATCTGATGTTAGACATTAGCATTTTACAGATAATTTGCATATGAATAAGAAAAATGGTGGGGATAAATACAAAATATGAAGTTTTATAAGGCTACAATACAAGGAAACAAGTTTTTTGATGAATGAAAAACTATAAATAAAAAACAAAAATAAATAAATAAATCTCGTACCACCAAAGACCAAGATAAGTCAACAAAGTCACAACATAAGCTTGCAGCCCATTTGCCTACACCAAATAAACGCAAATAACAAAAATAAATAAATAAATGCATACCAAAATAAAAAATAATATAAATAAATAATAAATAAATGCATAACAAAATAAAAAATAATATAAATAAATACATAATAAAATAATAAAATAAATAAATAAATAAATAAATAAACAAATAATATAAATTAGCAAACAAATAATAAATAATCAATTAATACTAAACTAATCAATTATTTAATTAAATAACTGACCTTGTAAACCGGCACATTGCCAGCTGGCGAAACAGGCCCTTCAAACCTCTTACCGGGAAGCGCCAGCTGTAAAAAGGCCTCGAAGGCCCCAAAACAAGCGATGATTTTCCACGCAATAACAGTCGGCATCGGCCAAATCGCTCTCAACCCCTCAAATCCGTTATTTTTCAAGTAATCGAATGTGTGGAGGATCGATCCGTCTGCATGCACCATTGTGTACCATCTGTTGAAATGATGGAAATTGTGTAAAAATGCTTGAGATTGCGTACCAAATCGTTGAAAGGTTGAAAAGTTGTGTGAAATGTGTGATTGTAGGAAGTTGGAGATTATTTTTTTTTTTGATTACTTGAGGTGGGTGATCCCACACTCAAGATGATTTGGAAGTTGGAGATTATTGGAAGAAGAAATGTTATTGATTGAAAGAAATTGAAAGCTACAGAAAAGGATGTATCTTTGTTTTAAAAAAGTGACAATTCATGTGCAATTTGTTACTAAATCTCACTGAGAGAGTGTGACTATTTTTCGATTAGTAATAAAAATGAATTATTTTTCTATTAGTAATAAAAACAGATTAAACATACCATAATAAGATAGTTCATTGATCTCAAATTAGTTTAAGAAACATTGAAAATCAGTAGAAAAACCCAGAAAAATCTCCGAATATCAAAATTACAGATCCAAAAACCAATCAATTAATCAACCAAATTGAGCTTACAGCAGGATGACAAACGGAGGGCAGAGGGTGAGCAGAGATATCATGGACGTGTAGGTCAGCCATGGCGAGTGCACGGTCTCCGCCATTTCTCTCTTTACCTTCCCTCTCTATACACCTTCTTCCCTTTCTTTCTCTAAGAACTGTATTGTTTGTGGTGAGAGTAACAGAATACTGAGTTGATCTCCATTCAGTCCAGTCTTTGTTTTGGCTGTATATTCAGACCGTGTCTCTCCGTTTCTCATAGTCTCCAGTTCAATGGAGATCCATTCATTCATTCATTCATTCATTCACTGCTGAATACATCAGTATGTTAATATATTTCATAATTCCATTAATGCAAAATATTATTTACATTGTATGATATCTATCATTGATTTATATACAGAGTATTAAACAATACGTTAATAGAAAAATGATGCATTTACAAATTGGATATATGTGTATAAAATAGTGTGTAAAATAAAAATTATAATACTGACATGAAATATTCATAAAACAAGTACATAAAAAGTGTTTATTTAGAAATAATTTTATAGTCGTAAATTACACTGAATTATCTCAGCATAAAAATGATAACAAAACTAACATTTAACTACTTGATTTGTAAATTTGTAATGGATCTTGGCTTTTCATTCAACTAGGGAGGAGTTGGATTTTATACACTATTGACATAATTTCTCATTTACCTAAACTTCTAAACACCATAAATATCCCTGACAGGAGACGAAAAACGTCTCCCATAAACATGAGGAACAATCATTGATCATCTCCCAATTTCTTCAAAAAAATTATAAATTACATTGTTTTCCTTTTTCATAAATATATTGACAAAACAGTAGTGCATGAAAAATATTTTATGTACCAAGGACCGTGCATGATATTTTGAGAATTTAAGAGGGGCACATAAGAAAATTTTTAAATGAAGAGATATCACATGAAAAGCCTTACCTTACCTCAAAACAATATTTTTCAGATCTTTGTTTGAGTTGGTGTATGGACTATGGTGCCACGTGAGTGCTTCTTAAAAAAATCTGATCTACTGTTGTGCAATAAAATATTTTCTGTATTATATTATGTATGTGTAGTGGCCTAGTGGGTCAATATATCACTCTTAACATTTTGTTTAATACAAGATTATTATATCAACATGCAATAACATTACTATTACCCCGAGATTTTTTTATAGATTCAATGTATTAATATTTTTATTGTAATATTAAACCATATACAATACGATAAATAGTTTATTATTGTTAATATATTCCTTGCTCTAAAATAATATTCTTATCTCAAATAATTAAAATAATTTCGGAACAAAGGTGAAGAAAAGGTAATGAAGATGTATGGGTGTTTTAGAGAAAAGAAGAGAAAAATAAAAATTATGTAGAAAGAAATATAAAAGTGACGTTATTTTCATATTTCATGATTTTAACGTTTTACACTAAAGTATGCATAGAACAAAAATATCACTTACTTCAACTTAATAATTTCACATGAATTATCATAAAAAATGATAGTTTGATGAAAATCAATCATTCACATATCTCGTTATTTAAGATTTAACAAATTGAAGTTGTAGCTCGATAGGACTCTATCTAGTTTTTTTCCTCATGCTCTTTAGGTATTAGACCTAAATTTATACAATTTTGTAATATAAGAAAAGTTAGGAGCCTTATTTGCAAAGTGCATATAAATGCGCTTTGAATTTTCTCGTGAGGGGCTAGAGGCGAGAGATTTATTTTAGTTCGGCCAACAATGCATAAGAAAAAAAAGGAAGGGGAGAGAGAGAGAGAGAGAGAGAGAGAGAGAAGGAGAAAAGATCGCATCATGGTCTTTATAAGTTCTTTCATATCATCGAATGATACGAATTAGTATGGTAGAAACTCATCTTGTTTCTCTACTTAGGTAGCTTTTTTCTTTGTTCTTTTGAGATTTTTCAAGATTGTGATCCACCGAAAGAGAATGTTTAATCTTTGTGTTTAATTGGAAAATCTAAAAGATTTTTTTTTATTTTCAGTATTTATTGATATAATAATAATAATATAAATAAATAAAAAATTGTGTCTTTTGTATTTTGTTGTTTTATCACTTGTATTGTGTTGTGAATTGGATGAATTTTGTGGTGTTTAATTGAGTGTTGAAGTGAAATCACAAATATCGCACACAAGGTGTTCAACAAAAGTTCTAGAGAGTAAATTTGTCTGAAATGCTCTCATTTTTCCCAATAAAGTCCTCAATTAGAATAAATTTTATATATCAATATTTTATTTTATTTTATTTTTCGACTATTAGCCCGTAGGCACTCAACCCCTACATATTTATGTCCCCCCCCCCCCCCCATGTATCGAACTCATGCCCTCAAAGAGAGAGGGAGTAACGCCTATACCAACTGCGCCAGCAGTGGTTGGCTATTTTATTAAATATATACACTATGTAGACATTTTTTTTTAAATAAATCTTATAATTAATTTATTATAATAAAATAATAAAGTCAAAATACAATAATGAGAACAAACACCATATCTTTATCAATAATTTTTTAATCAGCCTAGTAATTTTTAGATATCAACCCGTTGCACGAACCTCACACCAACAGCTGCACATTATATCAACTGAAACTGGTCTCATCTGATTGCAGATTGTCAAGATTCCGTGCGCATGCCGCTCGTCCTCTCCATTTCAAATCACTGTACAAGTGTACATCTCCACTACCTAAACTCTTGGTTTTATTTGCTGACAAAAATACACCTCTTCTATTGTGTATTTTCAGGAAACGATTATGGCTGTTCTTTTTTTCTTCCTGGTATTTACTATTTATCAAAAATTCCCTAACTTTTTAATATTCTTCAAAAATCCCTATAAAGTAGATTGAATTTCTTTTTAGTCTCCTATAATATTTAACTTTTCCATCATTTTTTATTTTTAAAAGACTAAAATACCCCTCATATATTTATTTTCATGTAATATTTTATTGAATTAAAAAATAAATAAATTTATATTTACATCAAAAATAAATTAAAGACTAGAATATAAACAAAATCATAATAAATAATAATGAAGAAAATAATATTTTACGTAATATAAAATTATAATTTAAATATAAGATAATAAAAAAAAATTTGTAATATAATACCATAAAATTAAAATTAACGTATTATAAAATATCGTAAAAATAACATCGTGAAATATTATTTAAAAATAATATTTTTTCATAAATATATGAGGGGCATTTGTCTCTTTTAAATAAGATGGCAAAGTTAAAGTTTACCCCGTAGGGAGCTAAAAAAAATTCAATCCACTTTATGGCGGCCGGGGGGGGGTGGGGGGTTGAAGAATATTGAAAGGTTAGAGGGTTTTTGATAAATATAAGAAAAATTAGGTTTTTTTTTACCTTGATAGTTTACTCCATTAAATTCCGCTGACTTCTACTCTTATGTTTTAATATATGTTAAACGGGATTTAATTGAGTGTTTGAAGTGCTATATGATAAAAGTAACGCATTTTAATTATTTTTTTTTTTTTTTGAATGTAAAAAGTAATGCATTTTAATGGTTCCGTGGTGTAGTATTAGAGTATCTTTGTTTAATTAAGATAGAAGAGCTCATGAATTCAAACCCCATATGTACTTATTGAACAATTTTCCTTTATTACTTATAAAATAATTCTTACTTGGTGTTTAAAGAAACGGCATTTTAAGGGAGGCAAGTATAATTTTCCTTTTTAAAAAATGGCAATTATCTGTGGAAGTTCTTTCAAAGTTCTTCAACAAAATTTAAATACTTCAGCAAATACATAAAAATATGTATATTTTGAAGTTTTATTATCTAAAAACCTAATAAGTAATAATATAAATAAAAATTTGAGGGGGGCTAAGATCTGAATAAAGTGAACTAGGATTTATGCACTTGCTAAAAAATGAAAATTTAGTTATGATAAAATCATCTAAATTACAATATTTTATGCCCAATACAGTCTTTAACGAAATCTTGGCCCAACTATGTTCAGATTT
Source organism: Juncus effusus (assembly GCA_027726005.1). Taxonomy (NCBI): domain Eukaryota; kingdom Viridiplantae; phylum Streptophyta; class Magnoliopsida; order Poales; family Juncaceae; genus Juncus; species Juncus effusus. Next base: position 3,893,018 of record CM050898.1, read on the forward strand.
ATTATAATGCATAAATTCCTATATATGCATATTCCCAAACAACAAAGACGAGAAAATAAGTTCTTACTATTAATGAAATCAAAGAATTTGAAACTCTAGTTTGTCAGATCTCTTGTTTTAATAGAACTTGGAATTGAGCTACTTTTGTACAACTGGCATGAATTGCGTGATTGTAGGAAGTTCTAATTTTAGTAATGCATGATTTAACTAAAGTTGATGCAAAACTTCAATGAATATCGTTTCGTTTATATAGCCATTTTGAGGATCTATTGTTTGTATCATTTGCTCTCTTTTTTTTATAACCACATCTATTTTCTTCTATATAAATAATTCACGTGATCAAAGTCTATTTTAGCATTATTTATAATGAGAAATTGGTGGACACTAACAAAATATGGGTTTAATTTAAAACGTTTTGAATCTTCCATGAACTTGCTTGAAAAATAAGAACCATTTTATGCAACTAAGCAGTATTTATCTAGTTGATCGTGTTCACTGGAAAAAAAATTATCTGATAGCCAAAAAATGAGGTTTTGTTATACTCAAAAATATCCATCAAGATTTCAAGGTGAAACTTAATCTTCGACCCACTCTAGTATAATGTCATTTGTATCGATTATTATTATTGTACATAAAGTTGGTTAATTATTTGTGTCACTATCTTTTTGCTATAAATTCAAATATTTACCCTCCCATGATGCATAAATTTGAATATAATAAGCTTATATTGTATAGATTTACTAATTATGACAATTTTAAGTATTGTGTCTTTTCACACTTGTTTTTGCGGGGTTTACAATTATTCAAAATAAGTCTAAAAAATATAAATTTCAAAAAAAATAAAGTATTTCAATTTATAATCTTCCAAATTACTGGACACTTCAATTAGTTTCTTCACTTAGGGCTTGTTTGGATCATAAGGAAATCTTAGGCAATATGTAAAATAAGGAAAAAATCCTGAAAATTTAAGATGGCTTATTTGGATTCATTTTAGAAATCGTAAGGAACATTTGAGTATAGAAATTTTGAGGAATTTTTATATAGAAATTTGTATAAAAAAAACTGAACAAATTGGTCAGTTTTTTCTCATGAAAAGGAAACGCGTGCCTTCTCTTTCTCCTCTCTCCCCCATTTTTTTCACTGATCTCTCTCCCGTTTTTCACTGATCTCTCTCTCTCTCTCCCGTCTTTTTTACTGATTTCTATATCTTTAGCGTTCACCTCAGTGCCCTTCCTCCTTGCCTCTCTGTCACGACGACCTTCTCTGGCTCCCTGTTCGAAGCTTGTTCTTCATTAATGGAAATCTCCTTTCTTCTTCTGTCTTTCTTACTTTCTTTTTTTTGTGAAAAGATCATCAAATTTGATATAACTTTCGGGGTAATTAGAAATCTGAGAAAAGCAAAATCATTTTAGGGATAAATGAAAATATTGTTTTCACTAGCGCAGTTTTGAGTCAAGTTTTGACAGGATTCCACTGATTGCATGGAAAGAAAAAATGGGTGTTCTACCCGCTTTTTGAAAACCAGCCAAACCTGGCAAAACTTCCAAAACCAAGCAAAACGAGGCTTTTTTTCAGCTTTTCAAAACTTCACTCCGAGTGGATTTTTGCTTAGGAAAAGAGAGAGAAAAATTTAAAATAATAAGTCATGGTCCACCCATTGTTCTTCTCTCCCAAAAAAGACAAGCTCTTCATTTTATTTCCTTTCTATACAGAGGCTTTTTTCCATTGATGAATCTCCCCTCTCTTTTCTTCTCTGATTTGGTTCATAATTTTGCTTAATTTCGGATTTAATGGTGTTCTCTTTCGGTTCTTGCTTTTTGTATATGAGATGTACTTTATTGGGTTTTTTTAATTGAATTTTCTGGTTTGTGCTTGATTGATTTTTGTGCAATATAAGTTATTTAAAGGAGTAATTGGGGTAATTTGTCTAATTTACTATTTTTCTGGAATAAATTAGTGATTCATTTTGCTTAATTTGGGTAACTGGGCGTAACTGAAGGACTAATTGTGCATAATTTGTTTCTGGAGTAATATTACTTACTACTTTTGCTTAATTTGAGTAATTAGCGTAACTAAAAATATTTGTGATTATCTATGCTTAAATTTTATGTGCAATAAAATGACAGATCAATTGATATTAATATGACTAGAAATTTAATAATCAGTATGGCTCTTATAATCTTATGTAATGTATAATGCTGATTTTCATTATTAGTACATGCTTAATTTTTACAATTTACAATTGATTTGCCATCGTTTATGATTGATTTGCAATAATTGATATTATTTACTTCTTATATTTTCAAATTATATTTTATAGCATGTTTAAATAAATAGATAGACAAAATAAAGGAAAAGACATATGTTTAAGAAATGAAAGACATTTTCTCACAATTAATACTAAATGGATGTTTAATTAGCACTTAATTGTTGCTTAATTTGGTAAACTGGTGTTTAATTGGTGCTAATTTGGGCAAATATGAAGTATATGCAAGCACTGTCTAATTATTATTATTATTATTATTATTATTATTATTATTATTGTTGTTGTTGTTGTTGTTTTAAAATAAATAAAATTATTATTATTATTATTATGAATGAGTGATTTCGTTAAATTAGTATTAAGTATGGTTTGAAGCTTATATTATCAATATTATATTCGTAGCTGCCTATGTTTGTTTTTATAGAACACCTTTTTTTCACCATTCCTACTTATTATTAATGATTAGTATTGGGAGGGAGGATGTGGGTTGACATGTCCAACGGAGTATTGATATTGATTCTCAATTTGTACCCCATTATATTTTTATTCAATATTAGTACCCATTTTGAACCCAATATTATCAATTCATATTCAATATTATGATGTTTTATGTTTGATATTATGATGTTTTATTACTAATAAAGTAATAATATAACATATTATAATATTGAATAAATTATAATAAAATAATATGAATCTCACTCTAAAAAGGATTTTTTCATAAACTCCTAAAATATTTTTATTACATGTTTGCATTTTTCCCCCTATGAAATGAAATATTTAAAATCATTTTAATATTTAAAAATCTGACGTAATCCCTTAAGTACTACAATTTTACAATATAAAAAAATTTATAAACTACTAATAATATATTTTCTGTGATAATTTTGTTAGTCAAACGTATGAATCAGGATATTTTTCAATCAAGACAAATATCCAACACATAATTCGTCACACCATTTTAATTTCTTATTAACGCTAGATGGGTGCAGAACATTTGACATGTGGTCTTTTTTAAGATTTTCTATTAAATTTTATATACATAATTTTTGTATAATAATGTAGAGTGATATTAGACTTTTTATAATGCAAAATAAAATACACTGTGTATATATGAAATTATATTCAATATTTCGAAGCGGAGCGACGGCTCCCTTAGTTCTTTCTAATATATAAAGCTTATGTTTTGGGGGATTATTGATACGTGGCTATTTTTTTGATTTTCGGTACTATTTTTCTTATAGACTATTATGTAGAAAGTTATTTCCATTCAATAATATAAAGAAAAATTGATTCATTACATTGACATGTGTCCAATTTTTAGATTTTTTTTTGTTGGATAATCGTATAACGAGTCATTTTTATTCATTAAAAAAACAAAAATTAAGACAAAAATAATATCATTATTCATTAAAATAATAAATAATGAAAAATAAAGACAAAATTAATATTTTTTAATATGAGATAAATTATTATTTTCATACTTTTTATTATGTCCCATTCTATTAAAATAGAAAAAGTCATGTAGCGAGTCATTTTTATTTATTAAAATAACAAATAATGAAAAATAAGATCCCAAACAATATCATTTCCATTCACTAAAATAATAAATAATGAAAAACTATGACAAAAAATAATATTTACTTAATATGAGATAAATTCTTATTTTATATTTTTTTATTATGTCTCACTCTATCAAAATAGAAAAAAATTATAATTTTTCATTTTCTAATTTATTTGTCCTCACATAATTTAAATTTTACAGTTTGATATCATATCTCATATTTGTTCTTTCATTTATCTTTAATCATTTCCATGCACTAGAATAATAAATAATAAAAAACTAAGACAAAAAATAATATCATTTCCATTCATTAAAAAATAAATAATGAAAACGAAGACAAAAATAATACTTCTTAATGTGGATAAATTATTATTTTATATATTTTATTATGCCCCACTATCAAAATAGAGAAAAATCATGTAACAAGTCATTTTCATTCATTAAAATAACAAATAATGAAAACCTGAGACAATAAATAATATCATATATATCATATCCAGATAAATTATTATTTTTATATTTTTTATTATGTCTCATTCTATTAAAATAGAAAAAATCATGTAGCGAGTCATTTTCATTTATTAAAATAACAAATAATGAAAAACTAAGACACCAAATAATATCATTTTCATTCATTAAAATAATAAATAATGAAAAACTAAGACAAAAAATAATATTTTTTAATACGAGATAAATTATTATTTTTATATTTTTATTATGTTTCATTCTATCAAAATAGAAAAAACTAAAAAATTTCATTTTCTAATTTATTTGTCCTCATATAATTTTAATTTAATAATAAATAATAAAAAATCAAGACAAAAATAATATCATTTTCATTCATTAAAGTAATAAATAATGAAAACGAAGACAAAATAATACTTCTTAATGTGAGATAAAATAGTGTTTTATATATTTTATTATGCCCCACTATCAAAATAGTAAAAAAAAATCATGTGAATTAGGACTCTTTTGACACCTGTATATTTTGAGGATTTTATCTGAACATTTCGTACAGCTTAATATGCAGGTATGGCATCTCCATTGATACTCGATGGGCTGAATCCCATAGTGGACAAACAACAAGGCCTAAGAAGCACATAATATAATTTAGCTTATTTTCATATAAAAGTATCTTTATTTAAAGACTTAATCATTTCTTTTGCCAGATGTGGTGGGATTAATATTTGAATGAATAAGACCGTTACCACCAAAACATTAGATTTGTCTTTTCTGATTTATTGTGGCCGTTCTCAAGTATGTTAAAATGATACGAGTCAAATTTATATTTTTTTTACGTGACTCACTATATTATCGCTATTATGTTGGAGTTTCGTAGTAAAAGTGATCCTACGTGTCATTGTAACATTCATTATACACAATGTACAATTCTCCCATTCTTCTAATATATAAAGCCTATAAATTCGGCAAAAATTGACATGTGTCCACTTTTTTTTATTTTCTGTGTCATATGTATCAATAGACCATACAATGAGTCATTTCATGTAATGAGTCAATAAAATAATTGAATTGAACAAAATTTGACATGTGTCTAGTTTTGGATTTTACGCGACCTTATTTATTGACGGATCATGTAACGAGTCATTCCATGTAACGAGTCTTATAAATTGGGCAGAAATTGACATGTGTCCAATTTTTTGATTTTCCGTGATCATATGTATCAATAGACCATACAATGAGTCATTTCATGTAATGTGTCAATAAAATAACTGAATTGAACAAAATTTGACATGTGTCTATTTTTGGATTTTACGCGACCTTATTTATTGACGGATCATGTAACGAGTCAATGTTAAGACAAATAATAATATCATACAATCTTAATATTGTGATAATATAATTATATAATATATAATACTATATAATTATAGATGACAATAAATGATAATATTATATAATTATTTTTTAGCTAATGGCTAAATATTACATGATACAATATGATAATAACAAGTGGGCAATTTTGGTATTTGTTCTATTCGAAGGCGAAATATTTTCCTTAAGTTTTTTTTCTTCTTCTCTTTTTCATGGTTTAAATTATTAATAAAACTCATTCATATTTGTTTTGTCTTTTTTGAGTTTGTACATACTATATAGTATATATGGATTAATGAAAGTAGCATTTTGGGCTCTTTTTATCTATTAATTGATGACTTACCATATTTGTTTAATTTGCTAACCAAAATATGTAATACATCTTGAAATGTAATTAGGGGATACCAATAACATAATGGGAGATGAATATGATCATATACGAATACGATTTGGCAATAATAAATAACTATTTTCAGGATAAATTCATAAACCATCAAATCTCTCGGATTTCATAATTTAGATATTTCACATTTTGTTTTCTTTCTTTTTAATGAATGTGTTTAATTAAATGACATTAATATTTAAATTTTGTATTTTTCAAAAAATAGGTGAACGGCGAGTAATGGAGCATTTGATTTATCTCTGAAATTATGAGGTTTTGTCATAAATAAACTTCTTTCAAAAGTAAAATTTATTGTCCATTTCTTCTAAGCACATTCCTTTTTATTTCTTTTATCATTTAATTTCAAGACAAAAAGATTTATCTAATTACTCCCTAACAAAATAAGAAATTCTTTAAAAAAGGCAATGATATTTTTCTTATTTCGGGGTATACATTATACATGATTCTTTTTAATATTTTGAGAGTCATACATGATATTTCCTTCAATATTTCTACAAGTTATTTCCTTACTTATTAAAATAGACATGATCTTTTTTCCATATTTTAAACGGCATGCATGATATTTTCTTCAATATTTTTACAAGTTATTTTCTTACTTATTAATTATTATACATGATATTTTTGCATATTTTGAAGGGCATGCAAAATATTTCCTTCAATATTTCTACAAGTTATTTTCTTACTTATTACAGAAAATGAGATGAGAAGTTGTGTTACAAAAGCAAATAGGTCAACAAATTACTTCAAGATTGAAAGTGAGAATAAAAAATCAAAAATGAAAATAGAACGTCAATTAAACATTTTTGTATTATAAAGTTATTGTATTTTCTATTGCCAATTCTGTAATGCACAAAATGACTCGATAAACCAATATTATATATATATATATATAATTATTTGTTAATTTTGTTTCTATTTTATTGTCATTCATTCGGCCAACATCTAAGAGGGCTGAACAAAGAAAATTCAAACAACTTTATGAAGCGGAGCTAGGTCCCCTTTAGTAATATATAAATCTTATGTTTTGGGGGATTGTTGACACGTGGCTACTTTTTTGATTTTCTGTAGCATTTTCCTTATAGACTATTATGTAGAAAGTTATTTCCATTCAATAATATAAAGAAAAGTTGATTCATTATATTTATACCACGTATAACTAAAAGAAAGGAAAAGATTTTTTTCATCCCAGGGTTCCACAAGAGAAATCCATCATGTTGAGAATTTGTAGAGTTTCAAGTGTAGTGAGTTGTTTTTATTGAAAAAAATGAACCGCCACACAGTATATTTTCTACCATTGGTTACAAAACAATATTCAAAAAATACGGCTTCTCATTTCGACTGCAAAAAGTTAAAATGCAAATTTGCAAATTGGTCCATGTACCAATAATCATCTTCAAATTGCACCAAACAAATGACAATTTTTCATTTTTTTGCAAAATATTCATTACGAAAAATCAAAATTTTAACAAATTTTAAATAAAGCAATTTTAATTATTTTATTAATTTTTATATTTTGTATACTAATTCAAAATAACATTTTTATTTTGTTTCTTATTTTGAATAAATAATAAGAAATATTAGAAGTTTCAAAATAATATTATTTCATATTTTTCAAATAAAATAATGATTATAGTTTATTAATTTAGAATAAATAATTATTATTTTGAAATAAAATAAAAATATTATTTTCAAATAATATATATGGTACTATAATGCAACACATAGTTATTATTATTGTTTTAAAATAGCATACAAATCTAAATAAGTAATAAAATAATTAAATGAATTTTGTCTAGAATATGTTGAAAATTTGATTTTATTTTTTATTTTTATTTTTTTGTAGAGTGAATATCATGCAAATTTAATTAGAAGAATGAAAATTTTTTGGTACAATTTGAAGATACTTAGTGGTGCTTGGACCATTTTGTAAGTATTGCATTTGAAGTTTTTACAGGGCACGAAATATGTTTCAAAAGAATATGTTTTTTTTTTTTGGTATTCCTGTTTGAAATTTAAATACGAACGGCAAAAGTCCTAAAATTTAATTGTGCAATTTTTTTCTAATGAAAAAAAATCAAAATACATTTAAAAAAGAAGGAATATTTATCAAATATCCATTGACTTTTCTTAGTATTTTAAATTTTTTTCACCTTTTAGATTCCTACAAAATTATTTAATAAAATTTGATTAAATTTTTTTACTCCTTATATGTTAATTTTAACATAACATTCATTTATATTTTATTTTAGACTAAAATATCCCTCACTTCAATTTTCTTTAGTTTTCATATTTCTTTTCTTTCAAATTAAAATAAAAAATAAAAAATTAAGACACAAATATATAATTGTTTTTAATATGACAATTTATGATAAGAGATTATTTTCTTATTATATACTAAATATTATATTACTATATCAAAATAGAAAAAAATTAATTTTTAATTAATTTATTTTCGCCAAACTAATTATAATGGGTCATTTTCCAATTTTCAGTTTGTAGTTGTGAATATAACATACTACATACGTCAGCTTATCATATATTTATTCTTTTTAGATTTCTTTATTCAGAATAAAATTTCATAAAAATAACTATTGAAAAAACAAATATATGTGTTCAACATTTAGTTTACATCATTTTCATAAGATGTCAAAACAAGAACATGTTTTTTCTCCTTAATTCTTAATATGAAATTAGATGGAAATACTTATTTATAAGTATTGTGAAATGAATTTCCTTATGCTTTCTCTTGACTTCTTTGTTTGCTCATTGTTGTTTTTTATGAACATTAAATTGATTTACCTTTTGCTTTCGGTTCAAATGGAACTGATATAATTTTCTATTTGTTATCTATTCGAATAATATACAACAAGGAGCTTCAAATTAGTACAAATTATTTTATTGGAACAGTCATATTTAGAGTTAGAAACTTACAATATCGATGAAAAGTTATTTTCTCAATTATTCAAATTGCAATGGGAGTTCCAATCAGACAATCACACTCCTTTAAAGAAAATTGTTGTCTATATTTCAGCTCTTTTTTTAGCGCAATACTCAATATTTGTTGAGTAGGCATGAAAAAAATAATTTATTTAGATTTCTCATTTTATAGGGTATACATAATATTTTAGCCTCTTTATAAATATAACTTATATCATAAATAAACAAACCTGGGTTAACGGGTTGAATATGCCTCGCGATGCAATGTCGATTGTTAAATGGCTACAACGCAAAAGACACATGTCACAAAAAGAACCATTTTCGAACATTATATATAAGAAGATAATTCCGTAATTAATAATATTTTATAATATTATTACTCTTTATTATAACTTAATAAATTAAAATATTTCTATAAAAATGAATATTATTGATAGAGAAAATCAATATTGAGTTCAAATTGGGGATCCTTAATAAATTCTATAAAAGATAAATATATTTGTTGGATTCAAAATAGGGATGCTTATCAAATGATAACACATATGGAGAATCAATTGGGTATCAATTATATACACCTTAAATTTTAACGTATAGTACATGACGAAAGAGCTCTACTAAAATACATATGTAAAAGATTGCAAAATCTCAAATTATTAATTGCCCAACAAATTTCATCTTTATCACCCCATTATTATTTGTATGATTTTTTTTGGATTTAAATCACGAGTGGTAAAATATTATTTTTTCATATTTAATGCAAAAATATTATATAATAGCATAATTGTGATAGAAAAGAAAAATAACATGAATATATTAACATTCATATTTGAATTTATCTTAAATTAGAAACATATATTAACCAAGATGATCATAATAGTAAATATCATGTAAATCTGTCGTGTTCAATATTTAAAAAAAATAGCTAAAAAATTGAAAATTATGCTACTAAATCATGAAATATATGATCATTATTTTTGCCATTTCCGATTAAACAGTTAGGTCCAAAGCGGAGTGAGGTACCCACTTGTTTCATACAGTTTCTGGTGCTTCCTGTACTCATAGCTTCTTGACATTCATTTTTCAGCTTCCTGCACCCATGGCTTCCTGTCCCTTTACAAAACTGCGCTAGAGAATTAATTGTAAATCAATCATAAACTATAAAATCATAAAGAAAAAAAAACTAATTACGCCAACTTGCTATGTAAGTGTTTGGGCCCAAACTAAAAGCCCAGAACAATCAACGGTTCGATCTGAGTTTATTTCTTTTTTAGAAACGGTTCGATCTGAGTTTAACTTTTAACCACATTTAGTTCATATATGGCCTTTCTACAACTGACATGAATTGCGTGATTGTAGGGAGTCCTAACTGTAGAGTAGTAATGCATGATTCAACTAAATAATGTGATACAAAAATTGTATGAATATCGTTAGTTTTATATAACCATCTTGAAGATCTTGTTTGTGTTATTTGCTTTTTCGGAATAAGTCTTTTTTTTTCCTTCTATATGAATATATAGTTGACGTGATCAAAGTCTGTTTTAGCGTTAATTATAATGATAAATTGGTGGAAACTAACAAAATACGGATTTAATATAAATTCATTGCATCTTGTCATGAACTTACTTGAAAAATTAGAACTATCTTATGCAAGTAAGCAATAATTTTCTAGTTCACCGTATTCAGGAACATATCTTAAATCCAAAAAATGATATTTTGGTATATTACAAAAAAACCTTCAAGATTGCAAGGTGAAGCTTGTCATTCAAAACATTCTAATATTAAATGTCTGATTTTTTTTCAAATTATTATAAGTGAATCTGGTTATTTATTTTTCTCACTATCTTTCAGCTATAAACTGCAATTGCCTTCAAAATCATAAGAATTGTGTTTCATGATGTATGACTTTGAACATAATAAACTTACATTATATAGATTTACTTATTACAGTTGTATAACATTGTGTCTTTTGACACTTGTTTTGCAACAATAATTAAAATAAATCCCCAAAAATATAAAATTAAAAAAAAATGCATTTCGATTTATAATCTTTCAAATAACTAGACACTTGAAATTCAATTAGTTTCTTCACCTTCTTGCCATAATCCCCTAATTACTAAACCATAGTTACATATCCAATTCTATGACACATGGGACCCACATCTCAGTTAAACACTTGATAATTATTTCACTAGACCTGGTTCAGTTCGGTCTGGGTTTTAAGTCTAACCGCGTTTATTCTATCGGGTCAAGTCTTTTTTTCTCTAATCTCTAGTCTAATAAACTCAGTCGCTATTTCCGCTCTGATTTCTCTCTCTCTCTCAGCACGCAAACAGTGGCTTCAGTCAACCAGAGGTGAATTCCCCCTCTCTGAGATTCTCTCTCTAAATCCAATTAATGGTTACCTAAATTGGGGTTGTATAGATTCGCCCCAAGGTTGCTTTTGGATATCTGCGTTTCCTTTTTTCTGTTTGATTTTATGCCAATACAGTCTTCAACGTACAAATATTATTTTTTTGAGGCGTGGCCGAACAAATATTTGGCCCAACAAAGATAAGGAAATAAGTTCTTACTTTTTTATGAAATCAAGGAATGAAAGTTGAAATTCTAGTTTGTCATGCTACCTTTGTACAACCGATATGAATTGCGTGATTGTAGGAACTCCTAATTTTAGTAATGCATGATTCAACTAATGTTGATGCAAAAATTGTATGAATATTTGATTTTAGTAATGCATGATTTAACTAATGTTGATGCAAAAATTGTATGAATATTTGATTTTAGTAATGCATGATTTAACTAATGTTGATGCAAAAATTGTATGAATATTGTTTCTTTTATACAGCCATTTTGAAGATCTTCGTTTGTGTCGTTTGCTTTTTTTAAATAAAGTCATATTATGTGTATAGTTGACATGATCAAAGTCTATTTGACGTTATTTATAATGAGAAATTGGTGGAAACTAACAAAATACGAGTTTAATATAATTCCTTTCCCACTTGTCATGAACTTACTTGAGAAATTAAAGCTATTTTATGCAAGTAAGCAATATTTTTCTAGTTGACAATATTCATTGGAAAGAAATTTATCTCACAATCGAAAATTGAGGTTTTTTATATTACAAAATAACCATCAAGATTGCAAGATGAATCTTGTAGTCGCACCAAGTTTAGTATTGTCAGATTTGCATCAAAGTACAATAAGTGAATTTTGATGGTTAATTGTCAGTATCTTTGTGCTATAAAATGCAATTGCCTTCAAATCTTAAGAATTGTGTTTCATGAATCATGATGTATGAGTTCGAACATAATAAACTTATATTTTATAGTTTTAGTTATGACAATTGTATATATATTGTCTTTTGACACTAGTTTTGCAGGCTTTGCAATAATTCAAAATAAGTTCAAAAAAAAGGATAAAATCTCAAAAAAAAAAAAAATGCAATTCAATTTAGAGAAATTTTTCAAAAAAACCCTATTTTGTAGCTTCTCACATAACCTCCCTAAATTTTTTGAATATTATTTAAAAACTCCTTACCTTTTAGTTATATTTTTATAAATGAACATTACAATTAATTTCTTCACCTTATTTACAAATAAGGACCTGATATGTCATGACGCACTGTAGCATGCTGAAATCACGACGACAGTATATATTACTAATTAACAGTGAAAATAACACAGTGCATTCAATTCATTTTTTGTAACAGTATTTACGTGAAAAATAGAAACAATATATAAAAAATAAAATAATATATTAAAACAGTATATACGAATTTCAAAAATAAATAATGCATAAAGAATAAAAAATATATCTAAAACAGTGAAAACAGTATATAAAAAAAATTAATATATTGAAAAGTGAAAAAAGCAGTATATATAAAATCCATTGTGATTGACCGTGCTATGGTACCGTCGTGATATTACATTTTTCTATTACAATAATCCCCTAATTACTAAACTATAATTACATCTCCAACTCTCAGTCGCCATTTTTGCTCTGGTTTCTCTCACTCAGCACGCAACTCTCATCTCAATCAATCATTCTCTGTTCTGTCAACAAGAGGTGAGTTTCTCTTTGTGATTCTCTCTCTAAATCCAACTAGGAGAATTTTCGCGCTCCGCTGTGATTTTTATCATTTTTATTGTTTAATAATTAACACATTAAATTTATCTTATGAATTAATAATCATAAAGAATCTATATAAATTATTTTTAATAGTCATTATGAGAAAACATAATGGTGCATTCGAAAGTATAACAATTGGGGTCTTGAATGAAAGATTTCATCATCCTTGTTATATTTTTCATTTTTTTTTAAAAATTGAGCTACTGAAAAATCATATTTTGAAAGAAACCGTTAGGAAACAATTACCTTAGAGAGAGTCACACACATGGAGCCCACATTCTTTTTTTTTTTTGAAAAATGATTTATTTATTTTCTTTTTTTTAATTATTTAGGGAGAGAGAAAGAGATGGCCCACATTTTTTTTTTGAAAATTATTAATTTATTTTTTTTATTTATTTGAGGAAGAGATAAAAGTAGTGACACATGAGACCCGCATTTTTTTTGACAAAATTATTATTTTTATTATTATTATTTAGGAATGAGTCATAATGTCATCTGATATTGTGATATTCAATCCAGTCGATTGAAGACACGAGATATTGAAAGTCATTATGAGAAAACATAATGGTGCGCTCGAAAGCATAACAATTGAGATCCTGAATGAAAGATCTCATCATCCTTGTTCTATTTTTCATTTTTTCACAAAAAAATGAGCTACTAAAAAAATCATATTTTGAAATAAACGTTGGGAAAAAATTACCTGAGAGAGAAAGACATATGGAACCCATATTTGTTTTTTTGGAAAATGAATTATTTATTTATTTTTTTAATTATTTGAGAGAGAGAAAGAGGGCCCCACCTTTTTTTATTTTGGAAATCATTATTTTTTTTTTATTTAAGGGAGAGAGAGAAAGAGAGTGACATGTGGGCCCATTTTTTTTTTGATAAATCATTATTTTTAATTTTTTTTTATTATTATTTAGGAATGAATTATGTGTAGCGAGTATTCGGTGGTTATTAATATTATAACTCACAACACATAAGTTACACAGTTTAGTTTTCAAAATAATTAATTATATTTGATTTGACATTTCACACTAAATCAGGATAGAACGCAGAACACCGAATTTCGACCAATCATATTCTGACACCATCTAACTACACAGAAATCGCCACAAAATATCAGAAACTCTAAACGATCGAACGGTCCATATCGAACCACATCACCCCATCCAACGGTCCCCAAATGAGGGTGACGTGGCCTCTTTTGGGGACTCCCTTGGATGCTAGAATTTTTGGGTTTTTGGGGGGGGGGAATTAATCGACTTTTTTTTTTATACCATTATTTCCCAAAATAAATCAATACTTGCCACTGTTTTGAAAATAATGTGGTAACTACCATTTCCGCCACTATTAGTGGCGGAACAACCTCTGTTCCACCACTAGTAGTGGCGAAACAGATAGATTTTCAGTTCTGCCAAAAACGGTCCATTTGACGCACTAAACGTGGTTAATTAGTATTAAAAATCTTGTTCCGCCACTACATGTTAAAATATTTTTTTACCCCCACTTAAAGATTAACATGGCTCATGAATGGGCAATTAGCCTAAAAATTGAAGAATTACTATGTTCCGCCACTATTAGTGGCGGAACAGGTGCATATTTCACCCGTTCCGCTACTAGTAGTGGCGGAACAGGCCAAATGAACTTTTTAAATCTGACTTAAAAAACACAGAAAAAACCACCTGTTCCCGCCACTATAAGTGGCGGAACAGGTGAAAATACCCTCTGTTCCGCCACTAGTAGTGGCGGAACAGGTCCGTTTTTCCACTCACTCGCCCCTGACCTGGAAAACGCAAAAAAAAAAAAAAACGGACCTGTTCCGCCACTACTAGTGGCGGAACAGGCTATTAAACCCAAAAATTTCCCTTTTTGTTGATCTTTCTCTCTCCACTCCCCCCATTAAAACATTCAACCCGACGGGAAAAAAAAAAAAAAAAAAAAAAATTTTGGGCGATTTTTGAGCGGAAAAATTCCAAAAAAAGTAAAAATTGGAGGAGAAAGGAAGAATTAGAAGGAAGAAAAAGAGAAAGGTAATTGATTTTATTTTATTTTGAGGTTAGGTTTAGGTTTAGGTGTTGGTTTTGGTATTTTTTGAATTGATTGAAATTAGGATGAAATAAGTTTGAATTAATTGAAGTTAGATTAATTTGTTAGAGTAATTTGTTTGATTGATTTGAAATAATTTATTTGAAATTATTGTTTAAAATTAATAATTATTTTTTCAAATATGTGAAATATGAATAAGGAAGGTGAAGGTTAAGGAGAAGAAGAAGGTGAATGTGAAGGTGAAGGTGAAGGAAGAAGATATTAGATTTATTTGGTATGTATAATTTATATAGTATTTTTTTAAATTATGAAAATATTTAATAGGGGAAAAAAATATTTAGTAGGGAAAAAATATTCTAGAAAAATATTTTAGGGGAAAAAAATATTTTGTAGATAGGGGTAAAAAATATTTTTAGAGGAAAAAATATTTTAGAAAAGTTTTTTAAGGGTAAAAAATATTTTTAGAGGAAAAAAAATTTTTGAAAATTTTTTTAGGGGAAAAAATATTCTAGAAAATTGTTTGAGGGGAAAAAAATATTTTTAGAGGAAAAAATATTTTAGAAAATTTTTTTAGGGGAAAAAAATATTTAGTAGGGAAAAAATATTTTAGAAAATTTTTTTAGGGGAAAAAAATATTTTTACAAACATGTAAGAATTTTTTATTTTAATTTCAAGAAAATAGTTTTTCCGGAAAAAGATGTCATCTGGAGCCGGTTCAAGTCGGGGCGGGCATAATCGGGCGAACAAAGGGAAGGCTCCGATGGTTGAGCCCCAACGTCCGACATATCGTCCACTAAACGTATTACAAGACAGACACAGAACGAGAAATTTCGAGGAAAAACGCCGAGTACATTGCCGGGGGGTTATCGGGTTCAGGCAGCATCACACATCGGTAATGTATTTAAATATGATTCTATATATGTATTTATTTGATTATGTAAAAATATTTTACTTATATTTTTCGTTAATGCAGGTACCATGGAACTATCAGTACGAGCCATATTTTTTGAATGCATGTTTGTTACAAACACAGAAAATCGGTCATATTCAAATCGAGGCTACTATGATAAGTGCTCTGCAGGAGCGGTGGAGACCGGAGACACATACGTTTCATATGCCACACGGGGAAATGACCATCACCTTGGATAATGTTTCATGTTTGTTGGGGATGCGGGTTGATGGTACGCCGTTGTGTTTGAATACTGGAGAGATTAGTTGGGTAGATAAAGCGACGGAACTGCTCGGAAAAACCCCACCGGTAAATATGTTAAGAGGTGACAAAAGAAAAAGCAAGATTTTAGTTTATAAGAAATCGCCCAAATTTTCGCCCCTTTTTGTGTTCCGTCGGGTATGGAGAGTGAATGGGGGAAGCGGAGAGAGAAAGAGCAATAAAAATGGGATTTTTTGGGTTTAATAGCCTGTTCCGCCACTACTTAGTGGCGGAACAGGTCTTTTTTTTTTTTTTTTTTGCGTTTCCAGGTCAGGGGCTAGTGAGTGGAAAAACGGACCTGTTCCGCCACTACAAGTGGCGGAACATGTGAAATATGCACCTGTTCCGCCACTACTAGTGGCGGAACAGAGGGTATTTTCACCTGTTCCGCCACTTATAGTGGCGGAACAGGTGGTTTTTTCTGCGTTTTTTAAGTCAGATTTAAAAAGTTCATTTGGCCTGTTCCGCCACTACTAGTGGCGGAACAGGTGAAATATGCACCTGTTCCGCCACTAATAGTGGCGGAACATAGTAATTCTTCAATTTTTAGGCTAATTGCCCATTCATGAGCCATGTTAATCTTTAAGTGGGGGTAAAGAAATATTTTAACATGTTCCGCCACTGGTAAAGAAATATTTTAACATGTTCCGCCACTACTAGTGGCGGAACAAGGTTTTTAATACTAATTAACCACGTTTAGTGCGTCAAATGGACCGTTGTTGGCAGAACTGAAATTCTATGGTTGTTCCGCCACTAATAGTGGCGGAAATGATAGTTACCACATTATTTTCAAAACAGTGGCAATTATTGATTTATTTTGGGAAATAATGGTATCAAAAAAAAAAAGTCGAATTAATGGTTACCCAAATTGGGCTTGTATAGATTCGCCCCAAGGTTGCTTCTGGATCTGGGTTTCCTCCTTCTGTTTGATTTTATGCCAATACAGTCTTCAACATGGCCGAACAAATATCTGGCCCATCTTGGACTTTATAAGAATCCATAAATTTCTATGCATTCCCAAACAACGAAGACAAGGAAATAAGTTCTTACTTTTTAATGAAATCAAGGAATAAAATTTGAAACTCTAGTTTGTCATGTTCTAATAAAACCTGAAATTGAGCTACCTTTGTACAACTGACATGAATTGTGTGATTGTAGGAACTCCTAATTTTAGTAATGCATGATTCAACTAATGTTGATGCAAAAATTGTATGAATATTTATTCCTTCATATGAGCCTTTTTGAAGATCTTGTTTATGTCGTTTGCTTTTCAAAATAAGTCATTTTTTTCTTCTATATAAATATATAGTTGACGCGATCAAATTCTGTTTTAGTGTTATTTATAATGAGAAATTGGTGGAAACTAATAAAATACGAGTCTAATTGAGACTATTCTTAAATTGTCATTAACTTACTTGAAAAATAAGAATTATTTTATGCAACTAAGCAGTATTTTTCTAGTTGATCGTATTCATTAGAAGCTAACTTTTTCATAGCCAAAAAATGAGTTTTCGTAAAAATAAAATTTTGTGGTACTTATATGTAAATTTTTGAATATTTTACAAGTTAGCGGCTAAATTTCAAATTTTAAAAATTAGTTTTTATTAAAATAATAAATTTAATATTTAATTAATTAGTTGTATGTGAAAAGATATGTGTAGTTATGTGAAGAGTTGTGTAGTATGTTTCAAAGGATGTATAATAAAATTAATAAATAAAAATAAAAAGTATAAAATGAAGTAATAAGATAAAATCAAAATATAAAATGAAGAGAGACAAGTAGAAAATAAGATCAAAATATAAAATGAAAAAAATGCAAGCAGAAGATATATATAACCACCCTATCCCTATCCCTATCCCTATCCCTATCCTCATCCTCATTCTCCCTCTCCCCTCATTTCTCTTTCGTCCTTTTCCCTTTCTTTTCGTACCTATAGAATCTGAAACAAACAAGTCTTGGAATTGTTAATTGGATTTTGATATTAATCTCCCTATTCTCTTCCTTTTCCAATCTCTCCAACAAAACAAATAAACAATTCAAATTCCAATAAGAAGAATATGAGAAATTGGTATTGGTGATGTGAGTTCATTCAAGAGGATAGTTATAATCGGATATTTCCAATGATCGGTTAGTTATATCGTGTTCATTCGAAATAAGGATTTATTCCCTTAAATATGTTTATGATTTTTAACTAGTTTTATTTTTATAGATATTAATAATAAATATTATATTTTTATTTGGGCTTATATTACTCATACCGAATATTTTATTATTTATGAAAATAGAATATTATGAGGATAATAAATAATAGTTTTGAGAAAATATAAAATGTTTTACGGATTATATAAAATATTTTGAGAAATATATATTTTATGGGATAAGATATGATTTGTAAGAAAAGTAAATATAGTTAAGGACAATACAGCCGTATTTGGTAGGTGGAAGTCAAGGCCGCTATTTTGCGAAAGGTGATAGGTCGTACTTAGTACGTGAAAGCTAGGGTCACCGAATCACCCAATAACGAGCTCGGAAAGAGTTATATCTGTGCACGTACTCGATGTCAGGGAGCATGATCTAATATGTGTATGTGAAAGTGGAATGAGAAATCGATATCTCAATATAAAAGGATTTTGAATATATTTATATTTATTACGATTTATTCAAATATTTATTTACTAAAATTAATATTATTTTTAACGTATGCGAAACATACCCTTACTAAGTTTTAATACTCATCCCTTTTTTTTTTCCCTTTCTTAGATTTCAGGTTTAGTTATTTGGAAGTATCAGGTTGAGCGTCGTCATAATCTCGAGAAATTTAGTGTAATAAATAAATGTAGATACTTGATTTTTATAATATAGATACTTAATTCTTTTATTTTTCGCTGCTTTAGTATTGTTTTAGCGTCGTATATCCTTGATATAACTTGAGGATATACGACCATTGCACCTCAGGCCAAAAATGGAGCCGGGCTATAATAGTTATATTACAAAATAACCTTCAAGATTGCAAGGTGAAATTTGTGTCGTTGAAGATATTCTAATATTAAATGTCTCATTAGTATCAAATGATTACAAGTGAAGCTGGTCAGGGCCGGTCCTGTGCTGTTATAGACCCAAAGCGATATTTATTTGAGGCCTTTTTATACATGAAATTAATATTGTAACAAATTAAGTAAAAATAATTTGCAACACAAAAAACAACAATTACTTATTTTGAGTTCAAAAGCAATTACATAATAGTACCAAAAAAATTATATAACAGTACCAAAAAATTACATAACACTACACTCACTCACAATTGACTGCCGAAATTTCCTTGTTGATTGTCTTTAGCTATTTTTTAATATTATGGACCAATTAAAATATACATATGTACTTGTATATAATTGTGAGGCCCTCTATATTTGAGGCCCTATGCCATGGCTTGGGTTGCCTTGGTCAAGGGCCACCCCTGAAGCTGGTTAATTATTTCTCATTATTTTTCTGCTATAAAATGTAATTGCCATCAAAATCATAAAAATTATGTTTCATGATATATGAGTTTGAACATAATAAACTTATATTGTATAGATTTACTTATGACAATTGTATAAATATTGTGTCTTTTGACACTTGTTTTGCAGGCTTGGCAATAATTAAAAATATGTCCCAAAAAATATAAATTTCAAAAATAACTCGACACTCCAATTAGTTTCTTCACCTTTTTACAATAATCCCCTAATAACTAAACAATAGTTACAAATCCACATCTATGACACACGGGACCCACATCTCAGTTGAGCACTGATAATTATTTCACTATACCTGGTTCAGTTCAGTCTGGGTTTTAAGTCTAACGGCGTTTATTCTATCAGGTCAAGTCTTTCTTTCTCTAATTTCCACATCTTTGAGCACTGCTAATTATTTTGCTAGACCTGGTTGACCTTACACATTCCTTGAACTCATAGATAGGCGTGACATCAAGGAATGGAATTGAAACTCTTTGTCAAATCCCTTGTTTTATTAAAATCTGGAATTGAGCTACCTTTGTACAACTGACATGAATCGCGTGATTGTAGAAAACCCTAACTCTAATGATGCATGATTTAACTAATTTTGATGCAAAAATTGTATGAATATTTCTTCTTTTATAAGCCATTTTGAAGATCTTCTTTATGGCCAATTCAAAAAAAAAAAAAAAAAAAATCTTGTTTCTGTCTTTTGCTGTTCAAAATAAGTCATTTTTTTCTTCTATATAAATATTTAGTTGATGTGATCAAAGTCTGTTTTAGTGTTATTTATATTAAGAAATTGGTGGAAACTAACAAAATATGAGTCTAATTGAGATTTTTCCTGAATTGTCATTTCAAAAAAATGCATTTCAATTTATAATATTTCAAGTAACTAGACACCTCAAATCAATTAATTCTCTCCCTCACCTTTTAACAATAATCCCCTAATTACTAAACTACACTCACTCACACACCCAAATACATGACAAACATGCACGAAACTTTACTAAATTTACTAGAGTGGCTGAAAAAATTTCTTCCTACTGATTAACACTGTATAAAAATTTTAGAGGGGCCAAATACATAGAAATACATATATTTCAAATTTTTTTCCACTAAATTACTACTAATATATACTACTCCGTCAAAATCTTGAAAGGGACATGACTCCTCTCAGTCCCTATTAAGTTCCGTCCCTGATGACAAATGAACCCACATCTCAGTTAAACACTCATAATCATTACCCTAGACCTGGTTAATCTTAAACCAAAATAAACCTGACTGACCAGTATCTATTAAGCTCTGTCTCTAATAACAAATGAACCCACATCTCAGTTAAACACTCATAATAATTTCCCTAGACCTGGTTCAGCTTAAACCAAAATAAACCTGACCAGTTAAGTTCGTTTCATCAGTCTGGGTTTAAGTCTAACCGCGTTTAGTCAAGTATTTCTTTCTCTAATCTCTCCAGTCGCCATTTTTCTTCCTTCTCTCTCTCAGCACGCAAGTCTCATCTCAGTCAATCTCTCGCTCTTCAGTCAACCAAAGGTGAGGTGGGTTTCTCTCTCTGGATCCAATTAATGGGTACCCAAATTGGGTTTCTATGGATTGGAATCAAGGTTGCTTCTGGATCTGGGTTTCCTTTCACCTGTTTGATTTTCTCTCTTTCTTTTGGAGAAGGTTGGAATTTTGTTATTGACATGTAGTAAATGCTGTAACTGAGGTTTGTTAGTGGAGATGTTTGTTGCTATGTTATAGTATGTGTTTCCTGTTTTTGTTGGCTGTTTTGGGATTAGAACTTTTTTATTTCTGTAGAAAGGTTGAATTTTTTTCCATGAAATACTTGAACTTGAGTTACTTTTAGACAATTTCTATGCTAACGAATAGGCCATGGTGTTTTAAATTGTTATTCTAATATTTTATAATCTGCATTTGAAAGGTGAATTGAATTTGATTAAAAAAGTTTTGAGCTTTATCTATAAAAAGGACAGTCTAATTTTAATTATTTTCCCCTTTTTATTATCTCCAATTTTTTCCTAATTTTTTTTTTGTAATTTTAGCCCCCAAAAAAGAGAATTTGTTTTGGTGCCAATACATTGAACCTTTCTTACAATAACGATACTAAACCCATGTCTCAATCTTTTTTTTGCAGGAATTAAACATTTCGCGATAAATAAATAAATAAATATATATCTGAATGTGAGTAAAACCAAGGCGACCCGTTAGACCCGTCAGAGGAGGCTCGACGCATGGACAATGCAGCTGGTGCCTCATCATGCCGATGCATCGGAATCCGTGCCGATTCTTCTTCAACACACAATGGAATCAGAAAATGAAATTACAACAAATGAAATTGGAATCGAAATTGGTGAGGAGAGAGAAAGAGAAACAGAGATTGGTGAGGAGAGAGAAAGAGAAACAGAGATTGGTGAGGAGAGAGAGAGTGATGGTGAGAGCACGAGTCAGCAAGACCAGCCGCAGTGCAGGATCTGTCTGGACACCGAAGGTAATTTTGCGAATTTGCCCTTTGAAAGTTTGTAATTTGTGAAAGTGAAATTTACAGAAAAGCCCCTGTGTTGTTACTTGTAAATGCCTAATTGTAAAAAAAACTTCTTATCTTTTCCTTTCGCAATTTAGGCTAATACAGTTTTTTTTTCTTTGCAATTTATGTGTAAATAAAGTAGCGGCTTCTTTCAAATTTCTCTTGCAAAATTATAATTTTGCTTGTAAGTTCACTTTATTTGTCTATTCATTTATTTTTTATCCAATTACTCTACCCCAAAACCCTAAAACCCTCAGCCCAAAACCCTAATCCCAGCTTCGCAAAATTTCATCATCAGTACATTCAACCATCCTTAAAACATAAAACGGTTTCTTAGAGAAATTTTATAAGTAATAAACAATCTCAGTTGTGTTTGAGTTGTAATGGAGATCTCCATTTGTTGTGTGAACAGGAGAGGATTTGATCGCGCCGTGTCATTGCAAAGGCACTCAGAAATACGTGCACAGGTCTTGTCTCGATCACTGGAGATCCACAAAGGTAGATACTAAAATACTTTTAAATTATAATTTTATTTTATTTTATTTTATTTTCTAGTTTCATTTTTTTTTTAAGTTTTCTGAGGGCCTTTATGCACTTAATTGGGATGAATGGTTTGGGGTCTTTCATTTATTTTTGAACTTTTATTATGAAATTTGCAAAAAAAAATAAATAAATAAAAATCTGCATTATGATGAAATTGCAAAAAGAAGAAAAAAAAACAAAAAGATGCTTCCGAATGTTAATTCCTCTATAAATAACCTATGTTAAATTCTTATACATGCCTATATATTTCCATCTTCTATGTATTAGATACGACTTCGTTACTCAAAATATATGTACTTAATCCAAACTGAAAAAAGGGATTTTTTTCTTTTTGCAAGTACAATTAACAATAAATGGCTTATTTGACAAACGCCCCTATATTATCTCATGACTGCTATTTTATTTACTTAATAATTATTGTTTTCTTTAACAATAATAACAATTTTTCGTTCTTGTCAGGAAGGGTTTGCGTTCGCGCACTGCACAGAATGCAGAGCAGTATTCATACTCAGAGCAAATGTTCCGCCGGACCGCTTTTGGCTCAGGTTAAAGTTCCAGCTCCTCGTGGTGCGCGACCACACCCTCATCTTCGTCGTCGTGCAGCTGGTACGCGTTAAGAATGTTAAAGTCAGAGTCGGTAAATTGTCATGTATGACCCTGTAAAACTGAGAAATGTCGTTGATGTCCCCGCGAACTGTAAGAGGGTGGGAAATATAATTGCTGGTCGTATGAAAATATGAGAGTATTTTACTTCTTTATGCTGTGTGAGCGCGCTCTCGTTTTTATCATTGTACAGCTCGTACGCATTTTAGAAACTCAAAATTTATGAATTATCGTATTATGCCCGTGCAAAAATGAGAAATTGCAGTAATTCCCCTACAAATGTAAGAAAGAAGTACAAGAAATATAACTGAAAATTTCACTCATTTATTTTTGTTTTCATTTTAAATTTGTTTATTTGTTTATCAAGTAGATGGTGGCAATATTAGCATTGTTGGTGTATAGATTCTACGGCGAGGAATTGCGCGAAATGTTTGGCTATCAAGAACACCCCTATGCTTTTTATGCTATGTCCAGTACGTCATTTATTAATTACTTAATAATAATAGAAAATCATAAATAAATAGACTAATTAATATATATATTTGTTTGTTTTCTTTGACTTAATTATATAGGATTATATATATTTCGACATACTTTTGTTTGTTCTAGTTTCACAAAAGAAACAATTACAAACAAAAAGTACTGCAAGATTATAAAACACGAAGGACTAACATGAAATAATTATCTAATTTGAGGTATATTTGTAAAATTGCAGTTATTTCTGTATTATTGGTTGGTTTGCTATACGGTTTCTTTATAGCGATAATTTGCGGCCAAAGAATTCATGAAAGGCATTATCACGTACTCGCCAAACAAGAGCTTACTAAGGTAAAGAAAAACAACTAAAACCCTAATTTTTATTTAATTAAAACCTAATTTTGTTTGTATAGAAACAAGACGGTATGATTGAAACAGGGTTATAATTCAAAAAATCAAATTTATGAAGGGGCAAAATGCAAATTTCGTAATTACTTTCTTCTGATAATTAAAAAAGTTCATTTAATATGGGCCTTCCTTCAAAAAAAATATAAGGGCCAAAATAGAAAATTCATATATTATTTATTTTTTCTTATAATTAATTAAGAAATTAATTATTATATTTAAAAATAGGAATATATAGTGGAAGATAGAGAGAAAAACGAGAGCTTTCCAGAGCTGGATCCAAGTCATGTTCATGAATTGCAAATGTTAGGCCTTTATTAAGTAAGTTTTATTTTTATTTTGTATTTTGTAAAAATTACGTAATAACCCTGATTTATTTTGAATTTGTAAGATTGCACAAAAAAAGATGAAAAAGAAAATAGTAACAATTTATAATAGAATTTCAGGTTTACTTTCCGTGTCAAATTCTTGAATTGGAATTCTAAGTTTTTTTGTTTTGACATATTTTTCAGGTAATTGCAAATAGACGATGTTTTAGATATCTCAACTTTGGCAAGTTTTGCATATTATGTAAATTTATAGAGTTATTTTTTAAATTACCAATTTCCTTTAGGAATTAAACTAGCCATTTAGTTTGGTGGCCTATTCTTTTTCTTTTTTGAAATGTATTTGGGACCTTATTATTTATGTACTTGAAAATTAATTCTAATATTTGAAAAAAAAAAGGATACAAATAGAAAAATCTCACACGTGCAAAATATTTATTTGTAATTTTACTTGAAAATAGAAAGAAATATATTTTTTTTAAACAATATTCGATTTAAATTTAATGTTACAATTATTATCTTCTTTAAATCTAATGTTACAATTATTATGTTTTATGCAAAATACAAAGATAGATGTGAAAAAAGTATGGACATGATTATAATGTAGATTTTCTTTCAAGCATGTGTTTTGTTTGTTGCACGTCTCTTGAGAGTTGAGACAAAAGAAGAATTAAATTTCAAAAGATAAGTCAAATCTATTGAATAAAAACCATGGGCTAGTATTTGACTGGATATTTTCTAATTTACGCCTTTTAAAATAAAATAAAAACTTTTGAAAACTTTGATCACTCTCAGTGGCGGAGCTTGAGTGAAATTTCTGAGGGGGCCAAAATAATTCTTCTTACAGATTAACACTACGTAAAAAATTTGGGGGGGCCAAATACACAAACATACATGTATTTCAAATTTTTATTCACTAAATTAGCAATGATATGTATTACTTTTTTAAAATTTTGGGGGGACTATGGCCCTCTCCGGTCTAAATAAAGCTCCACCACTGATCACTCTATTACACTGAGTTTACTTCTTTTTTTAATCATCTATGTGTATATTTTTTTACATCAAAATATTTTCTGGCTATCTGTATATATGCATACTTTTTTATACTCTCATATATACTCTTTTTTCACTCATATATTCTCTTTTTATAATCATATTTTTTATCCATATATTCTCTTTTTATTATCATATTTTTTTATCCATATATTCTCTTATTTTACTTATATATTCTCTTTATTATCATTTTTTTTTATCCATATATTATCTTCTTGTAATCATATATACTTTTTTACCCAACACACGTAGAAATAAATAGCTTTCAGAAATTTACTTACTAAATTATTATAACATATACTAATATATTGTTGAGTCATGACTCCTCCAGTCTCTATAAAATTTCACCTCTGCATTAGCAATGCATTAGTGATTTGTTAGTCTCTTTAGGAAATCATGTCTCATGAAAGTTTGAATTTATTATCTTATCATGCCTCATGAAATTTTGTATTCATTACCTTCTTTGTTATGTTATCCATATATTTTCAATTAAACAACAAAAACAAGAACAAAATTTATGAAGGCGCAAAGTTTAGTATTTACTAAAGAAGATCTATAAATAAATTTAAATACATTTAACCTTTAAATTGTAGTAGAAGTGAATTTTGTGAATGTTCAGTATATTAAAACATCAAAGGTTTTTATATCTAACAAAATTTGTTTAACCTCTCATTAGTTTTAGTCAGTGTTAATAGAGACTAGGGGGCAGCTCCACCTCTCAAGATTTTGAAGTTATAGTATATATATGTGATTAAATTAGTATATTTTGTATACAAATTGAAAACTATGTATATACCGCCCCCCTAAATTTTTGATGTATTTTTCACAACCCCCCCCCCCCCCCCCTTTTGTCAAGATCCACCGCTGTTTTTAGTTATTTTATTTGTTCTTGTTTTATTCTATATTCAGATAATTATTACTTATGTTAAAATATAAAAAGCCTATAAATAACTGAATAAAAATTCTAGTAGTATAGTGTAGCAACTTTGAATTTGTATAGAGACTGGGTCTACACTGAAACTATTCTCTTTCTTACCAACCTTTGCTCTTTCTGTAGATCATGCAACTACCCTTCTAATCCAAGTTCAAATAATCAGATGTAACCCTCACAAATAAACATTATGTGCAGCGAGTCAATGAATTGTAAATTGTACATCTCTAAATTATCAAATTGTTATTGATATAAATTAAAATAATAAACAAAATTATTGGCTCGTTACATAAGACACATGATTTATACTCTTTTAATCAAGCTCATCATCCTAACTTGTTTCCTTTGTAGGTGTAGCCCATGGATTTCATTTCCAAAACCATCAAATTTTTTATTTTTTTTTTATTTGGAATTCAAATCTTCAACACTTCATCCAGTACATTTGCAAGAATACCTCTACAAACTTATTATTCCCTCTTATATCCCTCAAACTTTTTACTTTGTTTATCTTATTTGATAATGCGAGCTGCGTCATTCAAAGTTAAAATTACAGTCTTAGTTGTATGCTACGAATTTTAAAAGTTATCAAAAAAGTTGACCCCCTTTGTATTTCCTAAAAATTTTCAATTATACAAGTGTATATACACAAAAGTCTCATTTCCTTTTGTCCAACTCCAACCACACCTACCAACTCCATTATTTCCAACTATATATACACTCAATCCATATTGTCTTCAAAATAACAATCAAATACAAATTAAAATAAAAAGTGTGTCTGTAACACTTGCCATTAATGACCCTATCTCTTTCAAAGGTGGCCATCTCCACCTTACTCTCCTTAGCCTCAATTTGGGCCATTAAATCCTTTTTCCCTTCACAATCTTTCTTAGCAATCCCCTTCTCAATCTTCCTGTTTTTGGTATCATTCTTCATCTCCAATGGTGGTAGGCTGCCGAACTCTCCTCCTGGCCCCGTGGCGGTACCAATTTTCGGCAATTGGCTTCAGGTTTGTACCATTATATATGAATTTTTATAAACTCTCATATAAAAATGTTACATTTTTCATACGAGGCAGGTAACTAGCTAGCTTATGATATGATATGAAATGATATAAGTACGAAATTATAACATTTCACATGTATTTTTTATATACATATAAAAAATCAGTGTTTATCATTACTAAAATATCCATCATAATAATTCGTGTAGGTCGGAAATGATCTCAACCATCGATTTCTCGCACGCATGGCCAAGAAATACGGTGACGTGTTTCTTCTCCGTTTAGGGGTCCGAAATCTCGTGGTGGTTTCAGATCCGAAAATGGCCACTGAGGTTCTACACACGCAAGGAGTCGAGTTCGGATCGAGACCGCGCAATGTGGTTTTCGATATGTTCACTGCGAACGGAAAGGACATGGTTTTCACCGAATATGGGGATCACTGGCGCAAGATGCGGCGTATCATGACCCTCCCTTTCTTCACTCAAAAGGTATTGACTGTTTTCTAAGCTTCCTATAATGAAAATGTATTTTATAAGAAAGAAAGAGATTATACTACCACTCAATTAATTGATGAATATGAGATTTGAACCGTCAAATTCTAGTATGTTAATCAAAATACTTAACCACTAAGCCACGAAACTATTTATTTAAGGTATTTATTGCGACGAAGTAGTTCAAACTTGTATCCAATATTCAAAAAAGGAGGATATTAGACATTAAAAAGTAAAAACCATCTTAATGAGTTTTAATATAATGTCTTGGTACTAGGTTGTGCAACAATATCGTAACATGTGGGAAGAGGAGATGGACATGGTTGTATCCGACCTGACCCGCAACACCAAATCCCACACAGAAGGTCTGGTGATACGTCGCAGACTTCAGTTGATGTTGTACAATATAATGTACGGCATGATGTTCGATACTCGATTTGAATCCGAGTCGGATCCGATGTTCCAAGAAGCCACAAAATTCAACTCAGAGAGGAGCCGTCTCGCGCAAAGTTTTGAGTATAATTATGGGGACTTCATTCCGATTTTACGGCCTTTTCTGAGGGGGTATTTGAATAAGTGCAAGGACCTTCAAGATAGGAGATTGGCCTTTTTCAACAACAATTATGTGGAGTTGAGAAGGTATACTGTTGGTTTCCCTTTTCTTGGGTTATGCATACACAATCCTCCAAGTTACTTAAACCCTTGTAGATATATATATATATACATATATATATATACATATATATATATACATATATATATATATATATGAAAATAAAATTATGTATTTAAGGACCTTATTGGAATACCACATTTGCAAATGTATATATGAAGAAGCACAAAAATGTACATATGTCATTCTTTCAAATATTAAATCATCTACACTGGTGCTTTTTCATAGAGTAGGTTGTTTAAAGAAAAAGAAAAATGACTTTAAAATGATGAAAAGTACTCCATTTTCAATAATACTAAAAACTGAATATTTACTGGCTTCTGGTGATATTTTAGGGGTCAAAATACAAATTTTAATTTTTAATCAATAATAATAATTATAAAAAAAATGTAAAATTCAGGAAGGTGATGTCAGCACCAGGAGATAGAAACAAGCTGAGGTGTGCAATTGATCACATACTTGAAGCAGAGAAGAATGGAGAAATCACTCATGAGAATGTTATTTACATTGTTGAAAACATTAATGTTGCTGGTATATATTCTTCATAATATATAATTTTAAACTACAATATATTATTTTTAAAATTTAAATATAATATCATCATATAACCTTCTCTTTATTTTGAATGAAAAAAAATATTTTTTGAATAAATATTTGATCAACCAACTTATATTGTAGCAATTGAGACCACTCTATGGTCAATGGAGTGGGTGATTGCTGAGGTGGTCAACCATCCGACCGTACAACAAAAGATCCGAAACGAAATGAACAAAATACTTGGCGACGAACCTCTAACCGAGTCAAACCTGAACAAATTGCCGTACTTGCAGGCCGTTATAAAAGAAACCCTAAGACTCCACTCACCGATCCCGCTTTTGGTCCCACATATGAACTTAGAAGAAGCGAAACTTGGAGGCTTTACAATTCCAAAAGGATCGAAAGTCGTCGTAAATGCTTGGTGGCTCCAGAATAACCCTGAGTTGTGGAATAATCCAGAGGAGTTCAGACCAGAGAGATTTTTAGAAGAAGAAAGTCAGGTCGATGCGACTGTGGGTGGTAAAGTTGATTTTAAGTTTGTCCCGTTTGGGGTCGGCAGACGCAGTTGTCCTGGAATTATTCTGGCTATGCCAATACTGAGTCTTATTATTGGAAAGCTGGTTAAGAATTTTGAGCTAATTACTCCGCCCGGGGTAGAGAAGATTGACGTGAGTGAGAAAGGCGGGCAATTCAGTTTGCACATCGCGAAACACTCCGTTGTTGCGTTTCGTCCGATTACTGCATGATTTATAGCTTATTTTGAGAAATAAAGAACATAAAGTATGATTAATGGCTTTCAAAAAAAAAGTATGATTGGTTGGTTTACTTTGTTTGAATTTACTAGTTTGGGTTCTTTTTCCATGTTTTAGTAGTAGTGTACAATTTCTAAAAAAAAAAGTAATTTTGTACTTTTATTCTCACAATAAATAAAAGAATGTTAGTTAACAAAATAAATAAATTCCTAGTACTATGATTTTGCATTAATTTGATTCCTAGTACTATGATTTTGCATTAATTTGATTCCTAGTACTATGATTTTGCATTAATTTGGACCACTGCCCAGTAATTGCCTAATTGGGATTTATTGGGCCCAAAACTAAAACTTAACTAGGCCTAATTTCATGCGGTACCCCTATCTATTCCACTTCATACTTTCAAATCCTCGACAAATACAAGATGTTTGCAGGGTTTAGTAGTAAAATGAACTCTCTTCTCTTCTAATAAATGTGCGCGCAAAATTTATCGGATTCCGACGAGCTCCACCGGCGGAGGTGGAGCAAAGTACGGAGCACTGGTTGAAATGGCCATTATGCCTCTCAGAAACATCCTTTGAGAAATTTCTTAGCTGCTCTTGGTACATTAGAACCCTATAAAAAGAGCAATTAGAGGAGTTGATGGAATGTATGTTTTTTTGATTTGATGTGAAAAAACAAAGTTTAGATGGTATGGTTATGATGTAATTGTAAGAGTTGTTTTTCTTATTTTTTTATTGAAATTAAGAAAGATGTGATATTAGCAATATGTTATTTAGTGTGATTAAGGGTGATACGTAATTATGTTATTTGCAAATGTTACATCACTAAGGCATGTTGCTTTAATCTTTTTTCAAATAAACTTTTTTTTGATGTATTGTTATAATTAGTTATTTTGATTATACTACGTGACTCTCGTAGAGTCTAATTATTTATATACTTCTGGCTCTCAGCTAATGATATTTTGTCATTTTTCTATATAATTATTTCATTTCGATTTCTATTTTTCACTTTATCTGTAACTAATTTCACCAACACTGTTTTTTGCTAATTTACATTATCCAGTGTCTGAATATTTCATTAGGTTCCAAAATATATTCTTTCAATATAAATTATTTTTATGCTTTCTTTCAAAAAAAATATTTTTATGCTTATATACTTCTTAGAAATATTACGAGTAAAATCATAACATAGATTATTCTGCAAAATGAAATAAAAAAATATAATTTATTTGACACTTACTAAACATAGCTCACTTAATGAATAAGTTTGCTTGTTTAAATACTTTTATTTATGAATGATATAAGAAAATAAAGAGCAAAATATTGATTTACAACAATGTAGTATACTGAATTGTAATATAAAGATAAAATAAATAAAGAGGTAACTTTATACGGAATGAACCTGGTGTAAGTAGTATTTATACGGATGAAGGTAAGGTGTCCCTTACCGAATGGTACACAAGACAAAGGAAAAACTAATAGAAAAAAAATACAAAACAAACCCAATTTAATTTCCACAAAAATTGTCGGCAGCTTAATGTATAATTTACCAATATACCCTTAAAAGTCAAAAGTCTATATTATTATTATTACTACCAAAATACACTCAAAACCTTGTTTTACCAAAATGATATTGGCCATTTTATTTATTAAGCATATCTTTTGCATTTAATTCTTAGATTAACTACACTATTTGGTGGACTTGTTCATCCTAACAGTAATTAAGGTCAATTTTATTTATGAAGCATATCCTTTGCATTTAATTCTTAAGATTAATTACAAAATCTTTTATTAATCCCATTATATGTATGGGCTTATTTATCATAACAGTGAATAAGTCAATCCACCTAATAAATATTTGGAGAATTTGGAAAATCGGCTCTTGGATATGCTAATTAATTTACTTTTAATATAAATATTTGTTTGTTCTAATTGTTCATTTCATTGGATTTGTTAGCAATTTATTTTTTAAATAGCTACTTAATATATATGTTGAGACTTTGTATCTCTTTTTGCAAAATAAAGATTCCGATAAATAAATAAACAAGAAATATTTAATCTACTTAACTATGAGTATATGAAAAATTGATCTGTATTATATAATTCACGCAAAAATGTTACTATCCGTCATCAAATAATACCAAGTTATAATCTTACAATGCTTATAAAAATACATAGTATTTATGTATAATCTCTTAATTCATTCATTTTAATATCAATAAATTTTGGTGTACCACCCAAAAGCTATTTCCATTCACAACATTCTGTACTCTTATTTATATAAAATAAAAATTATTTGACACAATGATTTATATTCAAATACATGAATAAAAACCACATAATTGCCTAATAACAAATAAACTAAAATGGAAATATAAAAACAAATAATCAACACCAGTGAATCTTCAGGGGTAATTCAGTCACTTCATAAAATTCTCAGACAGATACACTAAAATTAATGCTCATCTTTATTTCAATTATAAATAACTTCTCTCTCTCACTCAGAAGTGGAGTGTCACATTGTCAGTAAATTGAGAAAAAAAGGATTCTGATAGCCACTGTGTTTCCCCATTTCTGATAATCTCAGCTCTGTGCTAAAGAATTGGTCTCTGTCCAAGCATTTGTTGTTCTTCCTATTGAGAAGGTATGGGTTTTAATTTTAGTTGTGGAATTTGAGTGAAGTTCAATTTGTCTACAGGGTTTTGAAATTTAAGCTTTTGTGGGATCTTGGGTTTGTGAGATTTTACTGTAGAATTTCATTTTTGGTAGTTGAAATGGAAATGGGTATCTTTTTTGTTTCCTCAATTTGTTTTTTGGTTTAGTAAATAGGGTATTTTACTGAAGAAACGAGTTTTTCATGAAATCTTATTTCAATATCTTACTTGTGATAATTTTACTATTTTTCTTTTGGGTTCTCTATGTAATGGTTCTTTAATTTGGGGTAAATTTTGATGAAATAGTTCTTTGAATTGGGGTTTATCTGGGGTTTGGGCTTCTTTTGATTTTTGTACTTTTTCATATTTGTATAAACTGGAAAATTAATGTCTTCTTTTTGTTGGAAATTTCTCGCTTTTCTTTGCAAATAGTTCACATTTTTACTCTGTTTCAATTCCAAGTTGGAATTTTGGGTCTGCATAACCAATTTTGGAATTTTTGTTTGGGTTTTAATTTCTGTATGTGCATTTTGGGGTTGGAGGTAGTTTTAATTTTGTTTTTTGCTACAGTAATTTTAAAATTTTTTTACAAATTGATGATGCTAATATTTTGGTTTTTACTCACAACTTTTATTTGAATGGACAATTTTCTTTCCATAATTTTATGGTACATAATATTCTTCTTTATTAGAGAAACAAACAAAATTAATAAAAACAATTTTACTCACATAAATGTGGCAGCATCCAACTAGCACTTAAATTAAGACGATTTTGTCATTCAACTGAAAAAGTACTAAAGTTATTAAAAACGCGTAATAAATCGTATTTCACAAAATTATAATAATCCGCTACCAACCACACCGCAAAATCTGTCAGCGTTTCCAAATCGACACAAATTCCTTCATATTTCACCATAAAAAGACACAAAATAAGCATGACTCACACTACAGACCCTGCCAGACTCGTTATATAACATTTTTTCCTTTTTTTGAATTTTTAGGTTATTATTATTATTATTCAAACACTCCAATCTTTCACCTCTTCCAAACCGACACGAACCCTTCCATATTCCACCACAAAAACACACAAAACAAACATAACATAACATATTTCACCATAAAAATAACACATTTCCCCTTTTTTTCCCCTTTCAGCTCATCATCATCATCATTCAAATCCAAAAATGTCGCGCAGAGCACCAGGCTACTACTTGAGCAACGGTTTATACGTCTCAGGCCGGCCCGACCAATCAAAAGAGAAGATCTCAGCCGTCTCTTCCGCCCCGGCTCCTTACACCGGCGGCGACCTCAAGAACTCCGGCGAGTTTGAAAAAATGTTCAAGAATTCCGGCCCTCAATCTGGCCCCCAAATCGGTACCGGTTCCAAGAGATCCGGCCCTCAAACCGGTACCGGTACCGTAACGAGGCAACAATCCGGGCCTCAGATTGGTACTGGTTCTGGTACGAGGCAGAAATCGGGCCCTCAGAATGTCACGAGGCAAAAATCGGGCCCTCAGACTGGTACCGGTACCGGTACGAAATCCAATTCCGGCCCGATTGTTAAGAAATCGTCAGGGCCTCAATCAGGTGGTTCTACTCCGATTCTTCCCACAACAGGATTGATAACATCAGGCCCTTTAAAATCCGCTTCTTCATCCGGCCCCCTGTTGACTTTGACCGGTCAAAGTCAAAGTCAAACGTTGACCAACAACGGTTCGATAACGAGTTTGGCCGGTCAGAGTCAGAGGAGCATCAAGCGGGGCCCGTCTAGGGTTTCGGTGTGGGTTTTGGCGGTGTTTTTCGTGCTGGCATTTGGCGGGGGTAGTTTCGTAATTTACGCGTGGAAGAATTGGATTTGTTTGTTTGTTGTGGGCGGTTTGTTTGCGATGGTTTTAGGGTTTTGGGTGTGGAATTTGATGTGGGGAGAGAAAGCGGTGGTTTTGGGGTTTATGGGGAGGTATGCTGATGCGGAGCTGAGGTCAGCGAAGGACGGGCAGTTCGTCAAAGTTACAGGGGTATGTTTGTCTTTTGCGTTTTTTATATTTAGTAATTATTAACACTAAAGATGATATTTGTATATTAATATTTAGTAATTATTAAAATTAAAGACCATATGTAATGTTAATATTTAGTAATTACTAAATATTTAAAACTAAAATGATATTTAATGATAATATTTAGTAATGATTAAAAGGTGATATTTAATATTAATATTTAGTAGTTATTAAAACTAAAGATGATATTTAATGTTAATATTGAGTAATTATTAAAAGTAAAGATGTCAAGATCATATTTAATATTAATACATAGTAATTATTAAAAGTTTAAAATGAAAGATGATATTTAATGATAATATTTAGTAATTATTAAAAGGCAATATTAATGTTAATATCTAGTAGTTATTAAAACTAAAGATGATATTTGATGTTAATATTTAGTAATTATTATTAAAACTAAAGATGATATTTAATGCTAGTATTTTGTAATTATTAAAAGGTGATATTTAATATTAATATTTAGTAATTATTAGAAGTAACAATGATATTTAATGTTAATATTTAGTAATTATCACTAAAACTAAAGATGATTTTTAATAGTAATATTTAGTAATTATTAAAAGATGATAATTAATATTAATATTTAGTAATTATTAGAAGTAAAGATAATATTTAATATTAATATTCAGTAATAATTAAAAGATAATATTTGATATTAATATTCAATAATAACTAAAAGATAATATTTAATATTAATATTTAGTAATAACTAAAAGATAACATTCAATAACGAGAGTATTTCGAACTACAAATTCCAACTGTTCGAATTGCAAATGTCAAAAACAAACGTTACATAGAAACGCTCGGTATCACGAGCCTTACCTATCCCTTTTATTGTGAACCCGATCCACGCATTAAATGCACACTTCCGTCCTTTCTCTCTCAACACCCTATAAAAAGGCTCTCATCTCAACACCTCTCAAACCAACAACAAAACATCTTTCCCAACCCCCAAAACAAAACAAAAAACCCCCCAAAAAAATAAAATAAATACAAAAAAAATAAAAAAAAGGCCAAAAAATGGTGGAATTTTTCCGCCCCAACCAGGCCTGAGACTTTTCAGACCAGTACGGTACCGAAATCCGAGATCTAACTCCGTCCGCTGACGTGGCTGCGCAGATAGTGACATGTGGCGGCGCGCCATTGGAGAGTTCCTTCCTGCGGGTGCCGCGGTGCGTGTACACGTCCACCGCGCTGTACGAGTACCGAGGATGGAGATCGGCGACGTCAGCGAATCATCAGCACCGGAGGCTCTCCTGGGGGCTCCGCTCTCTCGAGGTAAATTTACTTATTCACCCCTTGATAAGTTTTTTATTGGTTTGTTGGGAGTGGTTATAGTTTTAACAAGATCGGGAAAGGGTTTCTGAATTTGGAGAGAAGTCCCCGTGAGTTGTGCTGAAATTGGAAGAAAGGACCTGCTTTATTGCGAAAGGGACTTTGCTGCAATTTCGGCATAATGCGGGGCTTTTTTGGAATTATTTGCTCATTTATTTAAATCTACTTAATTATTTATTTATTTATTTATTCATTAACCAATTTATTTATCTATAATCTATTAATAATCAATTTATTTACTTATTTATTATTTTAATTACTATTTCTTATATATTATTTACTTATTTATTTATTCTATTTATTTATTTATTTAATTATTTATCAATATATTATCAATTATTTTACTCATTCCCATAACAACAACAGAGGCACGTGGGGGACTTCTACATCTCGGACTTCCAAACCGGTCTCCGCGCCCTCGTGAAAGCCGGCAACGGCGCCCGAGTCCTCCCCTTCGTCGACGAGCCCACCGCCGCCGACATCAACGCCTCCGAAACCAAATCCCTCCCGCCCGAC
Organism: Juncus effusus; assembly: GCA_027726005.1. Taxonomy (NCBI): domain Eukaryota; kingdom Viridiplantae; phylum Streptophyta; class Magnoliopsida; order Poales; family Juncaceae; genus Juncus; species Juncus effusus. Next base: position 3,929,793 of record CM050898.1, read on the forward strand.
TTCCTCGCCTGGCTCGCCCGCCGGAACCTCTCCTCCGACGACCGCCTCATGCGCCTCAAGGAAGGGTACGTTGTTGTTAGAAATGGTATATTGGGGACCAATTTAGGAACGGTATATTTGGGACAAAGGTAGTATATTAGGAAATAGCAAGTCTAGGGATCAGGCATGAAAATCTAAAGAAGGAAGCAAATAGAGAGAACATGGAAGTTTTCTTTCCTTATTTAGGCTTTCATGATTGAGTCGGGGCCCAGTTGCGTGGTCTTTGGACTTTTTGATTAGGAAATAGGGCGATTTTTTCAAATAAAGAAACCGTGTAGTTTTTGATGTTAATGAAAAAGTCCTTAATTGGCTCGCAAGGAGGAACCTCTCCTCCGATGAGCGCCTCATGCGCCTCAAAGAAGGGTACTTTAGAACTTTATTAAAATAGTATATTTCGCGTGAAAGTAGTGTATTGGTGTATTAGATGGTGATTTGTTTTTATGGTGTTTGTGAAAAAGAAAATACCACCTACCTTTGGATGTTGTTATTTTAAATATTTAGGATTTTTTCGTATTAAAAACACAAAGAATAGTTAATAAAATTAAACATGATTGTAATAGGGGTATTTTGGTCCATAAACTTTTTTTAACCCCAACATGTTAAATTTAACACCATTTTAACACCATAGGGAGTTTTTTGAAACTTAAATTACTTCACATCGTTTTTTTCGAAAATCCAAGAAGTGAGGGGTTTTTTTAAATATTGAGAAAAGGTAAAGTTTTTTTTTTTTTTTTTTTTTGAAAATTTCCCTATAATATGCTAATTCGGATAATTGTTTATATACATCTAATTGTAGGTTCATAAAGGAGGGAAGCACAGTGAGCGTAATGGGCGTGGTACAGCGGAACGACAACATTCTGATGATCGTTCCGCCGTCTGCGCCGGTCTCGACGGGCTGCGACTGGTGCCGCCTCCTGCTCCCCGCCAGCCTGGACGCGATCGTGCTGAGCTGTCAGGACGCGTCAGAATCCGACGTGATTCCTGTCTAGGATTTGGGGATTGGATGGATGAGCTCGGTCGAGAGATTATTAGGGTTTAGGGGGAAGGGGGAAGGGAGGGAGATTATTAGGGTTTAGGGGGGAAGGGTTTGAATGTAATGGCGTTACCTTTTTAGTTGGGGAGGAGTTTTTTAGGGGTAATGGTTTTACATTTTTATCCTTTGGTTGGGGAAGTGGGGTGTATAGGTTTTTTTGGGGTTTTTTATTGTTAGGGTTTGGGAATTTGTTGTGAGAAAAATGTTGTTGGTCTTTGAAATGAAATATAGAAAATTGGTGGTGCGGTTTGGGAAAACTTTATCTTTCTTGTGTGCGTTGTTTATTTTCAATAGTTTATACATAATGGAATACTGACGTATGAGAACGATATAGGTACTATATCAACATTCAACAATATTTCACAAGGAATATGTCATTTTGAACATTTTGACCTCATTTTGTTAAATAGTATATTATACAATAAGTAACATATATTGGTAAATTTCATATGGAATTTAGTAGAATATAGACAAAATTGGATATCTCAACCAGATTAGTTTACATATGGGAAATGTTATAAGATACATAAAAATGGTATAGCAACCATAAAGTTTACTCAAGGAAAATAGTATGAAATACACAAAAATGGTATATCAACCACATCAGTCGACATTAACTGTTCTCTTTTGTTTGCATCTATCTATTTTATCTTTCAATCCTTCCAACTGAAAGTTATCAGAAAAAGAACATGTACATTAAATTGTCATTTATTTCTTTGCCGCCAACTAATAACTAACCGTTGATTACTTAAAACTGGATTGTTATTCATCTCCAGTTCTACTCACAGGAATTTCCTGTTCCACAAAACTCTTCTCTACATTATAAAAGAAAATTAAAAGGAAAAAGTGGAGAGTAAATTGTCTAAACATGCAATAAAACTTGCATTTTCTCTACTTGATCAATAAAAAATCCATATCCTTCTAAATACCAAAAAAGGGAACAGATAGAAAATAAATTTTATTAATTTTTATTCCTAGACCAAACAAAAATACAAATATCATGTACTCTATATTCTATCATCATTTATTTCTATCTCCAAGGTACCAAACTATCAATTTCTCTCTAAAGGCACCACTTTACCTATCTATCTATACATATCTATAAAACAAAACAAAACAAAAATAAAACAATCTAAACCCCCTAATCAACTCATATAACCTACAATCACTACTAATCACAAACATCCTTTTCTCTTCACAACCGCTTCAATAATCCTCTTTCCAAGTCTCTTCCCACCGGGCCCCGCCTCCACCTCATTCACATCCCCACTCTCTCTCCACTTCCCATACGTAAAATTCCCCAAACGCCCCTCAAAACCCTCCAAATTACGTTTCAAAACCTCCTTATCAAGCCTATCCAAAACCTCCTCATTGTCCCCAAACCTTCTCGCGAAACCGGCCCCGCTTGAAATAATCTTCTCAAAATGCGATTGGTTGAGGAGTAAAGGGTCGAGGCCGGGCGGGTCCGCCCAGAGGAAGAAGCGTAAATCGGAGTTGATTGTACGGTTTTGCAATTGCGGGGAATTGCAGGCGAGGGTCTGGAAGTAGGATTCGGAGGAGTAGGCTGTGTTGGCGAAGTACATTAAGAGTTTTCTGGGGAGATTTTCGGAGCCTAATATGGTGTGGTGTAAGAAGGATTTGCTGAGGATCACCCATGGCGACCCTGAAAATTAGAGTTTTATTATTATTTTCTTTTTTTTTAGTTTTTGGTTTATTGGGGAAATATATGGTATATTGGATGGATGGTTACTATTTAACTATCTTATTTATGATGGTATCATATAAATTAGTAAATAATAATAATAATAATAATGATAATAAAGATTAGAATAATAATAATAATAATTATTATTATTATTATATTTTTATTATTTTACATTAAAAAAGACGAAAATCATAAAAACTTATTCTATTTCGTATTATTCACTTTTTTTTTTAATTCAAAAATTTGTGCCTATTTGTACTAGTATATAAAAGTGCCACCTTTGTAAAAAAGACAATAATAATTGATAATGATGTTATGATGTATTGGTACAGGGCCAAACCCGTACCGAAGTTTTGTTCTTTCATATGGGAGTGTGGCATTAAAAGGGTTAAATTAAAAATAAAAATAATTTGAGGGGCAAACCTGTAAATAACTTGAAAGCATCAGGTGTTTTTCTTGATTCTGTAGCCAAAAAATATTTGCTGTTTTTGTTATTGTATAAGCTTGGATCAACTATAATTTTATCAAACCTTGCACTCCTAATAAAAAATAATAATATTAATTTTTAATTTATGACGAAAAGAGAAAATAATTTATGAAAATGATGAAATTGGCTTACTCTTTCCAACCAAGGTCACTTGTATGATCAATAAAATTTAAATCTCTTGGTACTGACATAAATGCATCAAGCAAATCTGAATATAAAAACTTAAATTAACTCTTTTATTCATCTGCTCATGTTATTCGAAAAATATTCATCTTAAATTCTTTAATGTAAAACATAATAATAAAATTAAATATAGTTGGCATTGCAAAAAAAATAAATCCAAAACTTCAGAAAAGTTCATATTCTTTTAAAATTGTTAAAACAGAGTAAAAAAAAAGGTTAAAAAACAAAAAAAATTAATAAGGAAACCGTTTTGAGTAACAATATGATAATTAAATGAGTTCAAATTAACAAACCAATCTCAATTTTCACAAACTTTAAACAAAAAAAAGTCAAAAAAATACAAAAAAATAAGAAAAAAAAACATACCGTCTTGAGTAACAATAGGATAATCAAAAGAGCTCAAATTAATAAACCAATCCCAATTTTCACAAATTCTCAACAAAATTGCCGCACCATGAAGCGTTTCTGAAATAATGGAAGGTCCAGTTCGATCCACTGCATTTCCTTTTCCGGAAACAAAAACATTTTCAAATTTTCTAAAAGTATTTTCATTTCTCACGTATTTCGCCAGCTCGATTCTTTCTTCTTCTGTGGAGTCAGCATCCAAACTCACGAGATAATAATTCCTTGGGTGATAAATTGATTTTAACAATCGGATTATTTTTTGGTTTTCTTTCGTCGTGCCGGAAATGAAATACGCGAAAATCGGAGGTTGTGTGGGGCCGAATTTCACAATTTCAGAGGAGTTTATGGAACTGGGATTGAGATTTTGGGGGAAAATTGATATGTTTGAATTGATGAAGTATTTGGACAGAAACAAGGCGAAAGAGATTAGAAGAAGTATTGTGAGAATTGGAGAGAAGTTTTTGGTTAAGAGCTTCATAATCTCTCCTAGCTGTATATCAATAATAATAGTATTTCAATTTGATTCAGGTTTAAAAAAACAAGCGAAATGATGGGGGAAAACATGAAAATTCAATTACCCAATTGAGACTCAAATTCGGAGCTCAAATTTGAAGGGGAGAAAACAAAAGATCAAAATCAACGAAACAGAAGGACCCAAAACCAAATTGAGCTTAAATTTACCAAAAATCTATGGAAGAAACAAACTTTCCTACCAGAAGTGGTGGATTTGGACCTGACAAGTCGCTCTCTTTCTGATAAGTTAGTCCAAAATCAAACAAAAAGAGTCAAATTCAAAGATCAAACCTGAAACAATGAGAGAATTTCGATTGTGCACGACAAGTGGAGTGGATACCTACCAAACAGGAATGAACAGAATTTTAGTTATAAATCCAAAAAGAAACCAGGTTTGAAATTTAGTTGGTTTTATCAAAAATGTAAATATGAAAGTGGCTTTCATATGATATAATTATATACAAAGAAAGAAAGAAAGAAAGAAAAATGGGAGAAAAGGAATGAGAAACAATAAAAGAGAATTTCTAATTCATAATTATGTTTGTATGGTTGGTTGGTTTGTGTGATGGTGATCTAATTCATAATTAGAAAGAGATAAACATATTGAATGCACTAAGAGCATAGTTATAAAAGAGAAATATTTGCATTGATTACTTGTAAATTTGAAAATTTAACATTTAATAAGTAGAGCCTCTAATTTAATTGGTTGTATCAGTGTTGTTGCATAATCAATTAATTGTAATTAAATTACTTTATAAAAGAGAAATATGTGCATTGATTGCTTGTAAATTTGCAAATTTAACATTTAATAAGTAGAGCCTTATATTTATTTGGTTGTACCAGTGTTGTTGCATAATCAATTAATTGTAATTAAATTACAAGATAGCTTAATATAATGGAGTTTTTGGCCTATGCACCAAGTGCAAGCAAATTATTTAGGAAAGAGAAAGGTGAGAAGGCAGAATCCGTACGCCCCTACGGAACAGTCAACATAATTTGTTCTTACACCCGGTGTAAATATACTATTTAAAGACCGAATATCATATCTACACATCATGTAAATTAATATATTGATATACAAAGTGATATTTGATAAATTATATACAAAAATATAAGTAAGATACAGTAGTGTTATTTTTTCATTTTGTATTTGATCATATAACTTAGTATTTTTGTAACTTATTAATATTTATTTACTGGTCAAACAAATAAGAAAAGATATAAAAAGAGAGGGGATGGTCTTGTCTTCGGATAAAACAGAAAATATATTAGTAGTTCTTGAGAATTTAATTTATGATTCTTTATAAATTATATTCGGCCCCTATATGTTTTATAGACTGAAATGACACATAAAATAGTGAAAAAAAATGTTATGCAAATAAAATAAAATAAAGTTATGCATAAAAAGAGGTAAATAGTTACTAGGTTCGTGAAAAATTGTTCTCGTTAGAGAAATATTGTTTTTGGATTCTTCTGTACTCTTAAAATAAAATGACATGTAAATTTTGTAAGAACTTAGAGGTTCAAAATATTTTTTTTTCTTTATTTATAAATATTTATCACTTACAAAAGTGAATTAGGCTAACACTTTTATAAAATATAAAGTATGGACCAGGATCTTGTAGTCTCAGTCACCATTTGAGTGTCTTTGCCAACGTGTAACCTTTCTCTTTCTCGTGCCTTTCTTCCATGACTCGAGTTGAACATCACATTCTACATTGTTATATTGACATATATAACTTATTGTCAGAAAAAAAAATATTGACACATATAACCTTCAAATTTCTTAAAGTACTAAACGTCGGAATTATTTGACAAATTTTTTTTTTTGAATATTTGCTCGAGTATTTCCCAAGTTTTTATTGGGTAGTGAGCTTCCCCCGATAATGGGAAGGCCAAAAAATTCTTATATCTTCTAATATTTGTAAATTTATTTGGGGGACTAATATCTAAATTTTATTTTTCTGTAATAATATAATGCACTAAATTTTATAGATATATCGTGACCCATTTCAATATGTATTAAGCTCCACTTGTGATTTAATTATGTTGTATTTGTTTACAAAATAAGAATTTTATTATTAAAAATTATGTAAGAATACTGTGTTTGTAGTTTTGATAACTTTTTTGCTATGATTTTAGTGCAAAAATTAGCTCCCATCATGAGCTAGTAAAAAAAAAAAAATTTCTCAAAATATTTTAGTTTTTGTTAAATAATAATTACTTTTACTATTCGGTCACACAGTACACGAAAAAATCGTTCTTACAAATAAAATCAATAAAACACTTGTTTTATAAATTAGACAAAAAAATCCTATTTCAAAAAAAATTAGACAGAAAATGGAGGATCATATAGAAAAAGTGCTCCTCATTTTTTGGGTACAATTCGTACTATATTAATGGACATGACAACACTTAAGGACTTGCTTGGATGTGTCAAATTCTCCAGTACAAGATTAGAATATTTCTAGAGAGTAGAAATTGTCCTTAAAAAGTACAAAGTTTTTGGGAATATGCAAAATGTCATGTTTGGATGCAAAGTCCTAAATTTTTAGGAATTTCTTTATGAAATTTCTTTTTTTTTATAAGTACTAACAAAAATATTAATTATTTTAACATTATATTATTATCAATGTATGCAAATTAATTAATTAATTGTTTGTATGCAAATTAATTATTTAATACTATATGCAAAATGATACAATTTGTCCTCTTAAATATTTATTAATTAATGAATTAATTTATTTATGTGATATTTCATTTAATATAATTTAATTATTTAATAATTATTCAATATTTTATCTTATTAATATACATATGTACAAAGTTATTAATATATAATTAATTATTTTAATATTTTACTAACATTAATGACATTGTAAATTTTTAATTATATTTTGTTTAATTATTTTATATTTTATTCATATTAATGAAATCTATAAATATTTAATTACCATTTATAATTTTTTATTTTATAATTTATTTATTTTTAATTACTATTTACTATTTATTAATTTTTAATTCTTGTTTTTTTTTTATAAATTCTTATTACATTTTAGTTATTATTACTTTAATTTTTTTAACTATTTTGTAATTAGTTTACTTCATTACTTATTATTTTTTATCATCTTTATTAACTATTTGCTATTATTCATTAGTTTTTGAATTCTTATAATTATTATTTATAATTTTTAAAGTTATTATTTGCTAGTCTATAGTTAATTATTTATTGATTATTGATTATTAATTATTTATTATTTTTTAATTATTATTTATTAACTTTTTAATTATTATTTATTGATTATTAAATGATGTTTTAAAATAGTTCCTAAAAAATTCCTAGAAAAAAAACTTTAAAAAAAAAGTCAAGTTTTCATTTTGGCCAACTTTCTATTCTCTATCCTAGACTAAACCAAACATTACTGCTCATCCAAACAAGCCCTAAATCATAATTTTATTGGGACCAAACCAACTTTCTAGAATTCTAGTTGAGAGAAAAGGCGTGATCCATGAGAATTGTCTTTCCTACTCTTAATCTAATCTTCAAATAATGAAATTTCAACCAAAATGAAATAAAATATTAATAGCCAAAGACATCACAAATTACGGTTGCATTTAATTCAAAAATTTCTTGAAAACGACTAAAAGCCATATTTTCAATTAAAAATGTGAACTTATCCAACTGACAGGGAAAGCAGATTATTAATAGCTTTGAAATCAAAGATTTTAATATGTAGGAAATTTGAAAAAAAAAAAAATAATAATTTAATTTATGGCTAAATTGCAAGAAGAAAACTATATTATAAAAATAACAAAAAATCATCTTTTTTCAAAAGAATTAAGAAATAGACTATCATTGGATCTCTTCTAATACTGTCAAATTAACATTAATAATCTCATAAATATCACATATGATCTCGTAATTAACATATAAATTGTACATAACAAAAATTTGTCGGCTGCTGCGGGTTACAGTGAGACTCGCATCATGTCTTGTCAATTGGCGCAGCAAAGAGATTGACATCTAAACATCAAATTAGGTAATATGTAACACTAGTTATTTCAATACTGCTGTTACAATGTTACTTTTATAATATGAAATTAGAAAAACAGTTGTGTTCAGAAATCACTGGCACAAAAAGAGACAAGTGAGACAAAGAACTCTCTCGATTGAATAGAAAGGACGCCGCTCCCGTCAGCCGAAAGAAACCCGAAACTAGAATCACATATATGGACGGCCTGATGTCTTTGTGCGAGCCCGCAATTTACGTGCCGATTAACCCAACTATATCCAAAACAACAATAAATTCTAGAATGTTTATTTTCTCGACGTTGTAGAAAAAGTCGGATATCGATGAGAGGATGATTATCAGGATCGACATCACAGACGACGTAGTGTTAAAATAGAGGAAGACCACGTGCGTAAATTGTTTCCATTGAGAACTTCAATTAGTTGTAAATTGGTAGCAAAAGGCTGTAAATTTTTATTTGAGGGATATTATGCAATTGTGAGGTAGATGCTATAACAAGATGGTCATACATATACAAGGTGGAGTTTAATGAGATTAATTATCCTGTAACTTCAAGACTATCTTCAAAGCTAAAGAAAACTAAATTCAATGCATGTACATATAAACTCTTTACTCTTTGATGGTTATATAGTGTTATAAAATGTTTTTAATAATGGACATAATTAATATACTCATGGGCTTTAAATAGCCGAAAAAATTAATAGGCCCAATTATTTCTTTCAAATCTAGTTTTCAAGCTTTTGACCAAAAGAGGCCCAATTAAGATAAAAAAATTAAATTAAATATAGATTTTGATAAATTTTATTTTAATGGGTCATAATATAATTAATCAATCTAAACATGAAATTTATGAGTTTTAAAAATCAAACAACAATATTTAAAATAAATTATTTTGAAATACACCAAATCAAACACGCAATAAGAATAACCAAATACATTTATTTGATGATTCATTCATATTAAAATACACCAAATTAAACATGCCCATAGTGAAAAAAAAAATTAGACAGTAACCAGCATTTTAATTTTTTTATGTTTCTCAAGTCCAAGTGAGGAATATATTGTAAAAAAAAAAAAGAGATAATACTTCAAATGATGCAAATGGGGTTTATACAATTTTCAATAAAAAAAAATATGAAAAAATATCGTTAATGATTATTATCTTTTCCGGTATCTAACAATATACCGGTGTGTTAAATCAGTTTAATTTTTCAACTATTAATAGTGAATACTATCTGTCTCCGTTACCAACCAAACCACCCATCAACCCTTTAAATATTTGACCACCATTCAATTCATTAATTCAACCTACTAAAAATAACTCATTTTTTTGAATTCTTCTCTCATTTTATTCTCCTTTACGCATGGCGACTCATACAGTGAAAGACTTCATGGCCGAACATGCGATAGACCACGCAATTTATGAGAAATTCATCTCTCATGGTATCCAAATCGAACTCGCACGAGATGTCGTTTGTCTCCTTATGTGGATCGATCAGATAGGTATTGAGATGATCACACAAGTCATGCTTATTAACAACTCCGCAACCTTATTTTCCCTGATAATTGAGGCCAAAGATGTGCTTCATTGCATTCGGCAGGAATACAGTATGATTAGCAATATGGCCTTACCTTTAATTTCATATTTAAGTAGAGATAGGCTCGATATGAGCTTCTTCGACTTTCACAAGACCACTATCATAATAGAGTGCTCGCAATTATTTAACGAGGTTGGAAGAATTGTGTTCGATAATTACTTGTATGAGATTTTATATGCTCATAACGATGCTGTGAGAAAGACAAAGCAGAAATCATCCGGCAGGGCGAGAAGGCCGATAACTCCATCATTGCCACCTATACTTTCCTTGCCATATGAACCAACTTCAGAATATTTAATATTTATTCTTTTTTCCTAAGGGGTAGCCAACGAGGGGCTTATTTTTTACTAATTATTTCCATGAGTAAGTAAGCCATATGGAATGAGGATGGCGTTATCTATAGAGGAATGTTATTTTTGCGTATAGAGCGATTTTTTGCAGTTATACTAATATTAAATATTTTTATTCAAGCAAGAAAAATATTAAATATTAATAACAGGAAATCATTGTATTAATTGATTGCAATAATTCATGTATTTTTTTTATTTTTTGTTTTGCTTAAATGCCCGTAGGCTCATTAATTCATTTGAATTATTTTTTTAAGTTCTCTTATTTTGAAAAAAAAATACATTTTAAATTTAATAACATAACACATGAATAGAATCAAATACCTTTTAATATTGATTTATAAAATACAAAAACATACATAGTAGTCCCTACATCAAATATTTAGAACATATCAACTAAAAGTCTAAATCAAAAATTTCAAATAAGTTTTTGAGGTTTAGACATGAGCCGGTTATTCTAATTATTAATAAAAAGTTTTAACAAAAGCATATTTGGGCCAATAAAAATATGATGGTTTGCAAATGACCCATAACTTAGCAGGCTAACACTTATAGCCTAGGCTTGTTAACGGACCGGATCGGGTTCGGGTTTGTCCATACCGAAATTCGATCCAAAATTTTCGGATTTGACCCAAACCCACGGATAACCCGAAATCCACGGGTAAACCCGAAACCCGAAACTCATCATCATTAATGGAGAAAGTGCCTTAAAAGAAGAAGAAAGGAGAGTAGAGGAGAGGCGAAGGGGTGGCGGGGGTTTTCATAATTTTTTTGTCTTTTGTACTCGGTTTCAGATCGGAAATTAATTTATATGATACATTGGGTGTCGAAGAAGATTATCGTCTGTTATTTCCTTGACATGTGCTAAGGAGCAACAATTCCAGATGATCTTAGAGCGTCCCGTAAAGTCTTCATGTAAGACGGAATAATATTTAAGTCCAGCGTTTACACGATTTGATCGAGTAAACGGTTATTACTATATATTTTATTCTTTATCATAATCTAAGTAAACCATTTTATACATTTCTTTTAACGTACACATGAAAAAAGACTATTTTATATTAAATCTGCATATGCCTTCTTGGGAATTTGTAGCTAAATTTAATTGGCGGAAAAACTTGCAGAAAATTCAAGCACTATATGTACTGTTCTATTGTGAAAAACTTCTGATGAGAAATAAATTAATGCAATGTGATATGTCAGTCACCTCAGGATGCAGTTTATACTCTCGACAAGTATATGAAAATTACTCAACACTTCTTCTTTCAATGCCAATTTATAAAGCCAATTTGGATGGACATGGTTGAGCAAGGAAACTTAGCAAGTTAACAACAAACAAAATTTCATTACTAACAAAATAATTTTCATTAATACGCCTTTGAGCATAATAGTTCTTCATTAATCATGCCAATATATATACTGACAGTAACATTTTCTGATATTACACATTAATATATTTGTAGATTCAGACCGATTTGATAACCATTATTTGATCGATTTTATATTTGATCAAAAACTCATTGTGCTCGTCGGGCTCTTTGGTGCATCAAGCTCAACAATGGCTGCTTCAATTTTTTGTTTCATCTCCGCACTGGTAGTTTTGTCTGCCTGAAAATAATAAAATATTTACTGTTATTCCTGTAAGTCTTACAAGCATTATTTATTAATATAAGTTTAAATAAAGATAAAAAGAGCTTAGAAAATCAGCTCCTAGGAAGAGAAGGAAAAAAGAATCAGGAAAGTAAGAACAAAAAATTAGGAAACGAAAGGCATCCTTCGTGAAAGAAAAAACCAAGAAACCTTATCCCACTTATCTCCAATACAAATAACTCAAAACCTAGAAACCTAATCCCACTTATTTCCAATACTATCTCCAATACAGCACTGATATCTCATTTCTCTTGTAGATCTTTTTGTTGTATATGTTTAATATAAGGATAATTTCATATATGCCACTACAAAAACTCGAAATATCATATTTGCCATTACAAAAACTTAAAATATCATACTTGCCATCATACAAACTTAAAAATATCATATATGACATTACAAAACCTAAAATATCATATTTGCCATTACAAAAACTTAATATATCCAATTTTCCATTAAATTTACTCAAAACTTAACACCATCTATTTTTTCCGTTAAAATTAACGGTCCAATCTTATAAATATGATTATACCCCTAAATTCATTTCATAAATTAGATTCATATTAAACATCTCTCTCTCTCTCTTCTCTCTCTCTCTCTCTCTCTCATGATTTAGAATCATATATAAGCAAAAAATTCTTTTAATTTGAAGTCAAGAGAATTTGATATGAGAGAAATGAATTGATTATTTTTTTGAATAATTTTTTCTCTCGTATCAAATTATTTTGACTAACAAATTGAAGTAAAGATTATTTTTGTTTATATATGAATTTCAATCATGAAGAGAGAGATAGAGAAAGAGAGATCATCAAATGAATGTTTAATATGAAATCTAATTCATTAACTAAATTTAGAGGTATAACGGTAATTATAAGATTGGACCGTTAATTTTAACGGGAAAAATGGATGATTTTAAGTTTTGAGTAAATTTGATGGCAAATATGATATATTAAGTTTTTGTAATGGCAAATATGATATTTAAGATTTTGTAATGGCATATATGATATTTTTAAGTTTTTACAATGGCAAATATGATATTTAAGTTTTTGTAATGGCAAATATGATATTTTGAGTTTTTGTAATGGTATATATGAAATATAATATAATATGATTCAGGTGTGTTTTTAATTAATGCGTGTGGACATTGTGTTGGATATAAAAGAGAAGAAAGAGACCCCCCTGTAAATCTCAGAAAAATCTGGAAATAATAAAAAAATTGAAGGGTACAGCGTGAAAGCTCAGTCTATATATTATAATCACGTGTTTTATTTCGAGAATTTTAAAATATTTTAATCAAAATTGTCCTTACCACGTTTTAATTCGTATTCCAACTCAAAAATTTCGTGATTTTTATGAGGTCAACTGCGAAATTAATGGTTTCATTAATGGAAACATGCATGCGACTTTTGAAAGAAATAAATATGCACATGTTTGGTGTGAAGAATTTTTAATCCTCTTGAAAGTATTTTATCTTATCCTTTTCAAATTCAGTTTTAGGTGCAATTGAATATATTATTTTTTTCCTAGCAATAATACTGAATATTGTGTGTGAGTACTAATTTGACATTTAAGAGAGATCCCAAACATATGATATTTATTTAACAATGACAGATTTTAATAGAGATTAAGAATGTCATCGGTCTATCCTAAATTTTGAAATAGTACTGATAATATATATATATATATATATATATATATATATATATATATATATATATAGTTATATTGATATATAAAGTATTTTGATAAAGTTAGAGTTATATATACTTCACCCTTGAGAATCATGATGAATTTTTCATTAGGGTCTTTATTGATTTGGATTGATTTGAATTTTTCATTACGGTCCTTATTGATTTGGATTAAGGTCCGCCGCCAATGTTAATTAATCTTTTAACCCAATGATTGAGTGTTTTAACTTTAAATTAAAAAAAAAAAAAAATCAAATTCCACTCATGTGATTATCATATTGAAAACACACGTTACACAAAACCTGACACGAAATTTGAAATTTATTATCAAGTAATGCAGAATTTGAAATTCTGAGTAGATTAATCATTGAAACAGTGTTCCAATGTGTAATTGAAAAATTTAAGGAGTTCGATATGTAATCCTCTCATGTCCTTGTCCTTACTGATAAAATGGTCCACAGATCATGTGGAGCTAGTCAACAAACCCTATTATAGTGATTAGTATCAAATATTATCTTTCCATCAAGTGATTTTATAAGGGAAATTTTCTCACCCCCTCCTGATTTTTCTTAATAAATTGAAAAGGCCTATAATTTTTAATTGCCTTGAATTTCCTGTACCATTTATGAAAGATAATTTTTATTTTATTCAATTAGAATTAAAAAAGGAAAATAATTGAAATGTTGTTCAGACAGACCAACAAAATAACTCAGATTTGAACAGTCAAAACTGGACTGTAGTCCAGTCCAGGACCAGAGCTTCTTTCGTTAGCCATTATCTTCTTGGCAAGTGTACCGTCCAGATTTCTCTCACAAAAATGTACTATTTCATATTTCCAGCAAAAAGAGGAATGGTATCTAAACATTCAAAACAATCCAACATTGTCAAGTGTAATGAAAGTGACCAAGGAGATGTTGAGATCGCACCATTCAATTCAAATAAATATTTTTGTACAGATAACTTCTATGATTTTTTAAAGTTGGAGATTATATTTTTTTGTTTCTTGTTTCGAACTATGTGAACTTAAAATTAACTTCCCTGCTTCGTCATTTGATATTAAAAAAGCTATTTCAATCTCTCATAATTCAAATTAAAAAAAACTACTAATATAGTCATATAGTCCCATTAGATTTGATACTAAATACTTGCAGTAAAAATACAAATATAAAAAATAAAGAATTATTTACCTCAACAAAAAGGGTATGAAGGAGGCTTCCGGACACCGCCGTGAGGCTCGCCGTGATAATATTTAAGTTCAGCGACTCAAAAACTTCGCATAATCGAGCCATTGTGTCTTTCTTTTTGTTACATGTCAAGCTTATTGCCAAAACATTGTCGCCAATCTCTGATACTTTAAGCTGTAAAAATAAATAAATTTAATTCATTAAATTATGAAAAAACTAGCACAAATATTCAAAATCTTTTTGTGACCAAATAAATTGATATTATTAAAATTCAATTGTCTACAGTTTATTTCAAATAATAAGAAAAGGCTGAATAGTTATATTGAGTCAGTATATCACTTGAATTATAATAGGTTGAGTTGATTGCTATGATATCTTAAACTGTAAAAATAAACAAATTTATACACTATAATATAACAAATATCCAAAATCTTCTTATGATCAAATATATTTATACTAAAAATTCATTATTTGCAATCTATTTTAAGTAATAAGAGAAGACTGAATAGTTATGCTGAGTCAGTATATCATTCATACTATAAAAGACATAAATAATTACTTCGACAAGTTCAATTGCAGATGAGCTCCCAGCATACAAAAGAGATAGGGAAGAGCTGGACATAGACTTATTTTTCTTCCTCGGTGAGGAAATCATATCATCAATTTCCTCATAATTAACCTTCTTCTCTCTTTTACGTTCGAGCTCTGAAATATCAGCCAAAATATTCTTCTCCTCCTCCTGCAGTTGTTGAATATACTCGATAGCATCCTTAATAATTGACGCTTTATCCATCTGGTAAAAAATAATCATCACGTAATTAAATTCTAATTTATTATGTGAAAAAATAGGAATGAACCTCACATGATTAAATCTTAACCATTAATTGACCACTGATTTTATATGATTATTATTTATTTGTAAATTTAATGTACAATTATCTTTTTTAGATTTTTATATCAATAACATGAATTGTATATACGAATTTTATATCTGATTTACCTTTGTAATATTTGGGACGACGCTTCGCAGTGAGTAAAGTTTTTCGTTTAACTTCTTTCTTCTGTTTCTTTCTATCACTATATTTTTTGCATTACTAGATACAGCAGACGCAGCAAAAACGGCAGAAGCAGATGTGGTATTCTGTAAGGATGATGTAGCAGCCTCGGCCTCCGGTGAAGTTGAATCGTAATGGCTCGACAATGCATCTTCTAAACCATAAATGCTTTAAAGAGAAAAAACAAAAAAATTAATTTGGATCATATTTATATATGTTTCAACAAGATACAAAGTAAAATATTAGGTGGTGAGCTTCAAAAAAAATATTAGGTGGTGCAAAATTGCAACACGCCCCTTCATTATGCCTAAATTGCAGAGACACCCTCTAATAATCTTGAAAAAACTACGAAATACCATAACTAATTTCCTCTCTAGTCCATATTTCTATCCTATCAGATTAATCCATGCATATATTGATGCTATTCTTTTTTATCTAAAGGAGTCACTTATATAATACTTTCCATTTTGTTTATATGCGTACATTCTTCAAGTAATAAACCCAATAATTGATTAAATTTTGTGAAACTACCATTTTTACCTGTCGAGCTCCTCGGTCTCAAAGAACATCTTGGTCTCCCAGTATGAAAGATACTCAGTTTCCATGTCATCCATTCTCCCTCTCTCTAAAACTCACTCTTTCTGTGCGTTTTTTCCTGGCTAGAGAAACACGGCTAACTTTATATATAGTGGCAATGGATAGGAGGAGGATAAAAAACGGATGTTGTCTAGCATTTAGTGGTTAGACCGAAAATGTAATTTCTCACGTGGTCTTTGTATCAGCGTCAAGACTTGACATCTGGGTGACGCGGCATGTGAATAGAGCCCACAGGTTATATTTTTGTACATGTGAGTTATTTTCATTTGCACATGTTTTCTTAAGTCAGTCGAGCGAGTTTACTTTTGATATTTTTTGAGATAAATCATAATCAATGAAATTTCAAAGTTGCTAAATATTGAAGCTAAATAAGTTTGTTCTGAATTTGGGTCAGATGTAATTGACATCTTATCACTTCACCTATCAAGCTTTGGCTTTATATTTTTGTAATTAAAAACCATGATATAAATACTAAATATAATATATTTTTTAAGACAAAAAATAATAATAAATACAATCAGTGATAGAAATTCGTAGGTTCAACGAATAAAATTTCTAAAGTTATGTATTTCTATGTGTATTCACCCTTAAATTTTTTTTTACAAACTTAGTCGGTAGTATGAAAATTTTCTGTCAAACTCCACCATTGAATACGGAACTAAAAGTAAAAAATAGTATGCATGGAAAGACTTGAGCAGGAATATATGAAATATCATGACCTTGGAGTCTTAGACATGTTTTTATAATTGTGTGTTATACAAATTTACTGGTTGAGACTCGAATTTGATATTTTTCATGAAATTTAAGAATGTCTTATACAAAGTTAGCGAGTTTTGACAGAGTCCTAGACGTGTTAAATGTTACAATATTTATTTTCTCTTTTTTGAAGTAATTAACTTTTTTTTGTTTTATTTTTTATTTTTTAGCAAATAGTCCATAATCTAGTAGATTGAGTATATTGTATATGTATCAAGAGATTATGGGATTAAGTCTTGCCGACGCACATATACAATGATTTTGAATGATTCTGATGGACATCCGGGGTCTACCAAGACAATGAGATGAAGGCGAGCTAGATGAAGGATGCATGTATTTTATGTGTGTTGTTTATATGATAGATTGTTAGATGAAGGAAAGTAAAAATTAGTGTGTGATATGAAAGAAAATTAAAAAGTAGTTACAAAAGGTTATTGTTAGATTGAATTATGTATTTATTTAGATGAATCAAATATATGAGTTCATTATCATTTTTTAAATTAAAATATTTCAAATATAAACCGAAAATAATTACTACTTAATTATTATCAATTTCTGTTTACTCATATCTTAATTAAAAATATCTTTAATTACAAAAAAATACGAGAAAAAATTAACAAAAATGTTTAGGCATCATTTTCAGAAATTCTTGCCCTATCCGTAAGTTTGTATCAATCCGTACCAGTTCTAAAACCGACATTCAAAGAATGAGCTATTTTACCGGAAAAATCTCTTCAATTGGCATATCACTTCTTTGACATCCACTAACACAATAGTCCAAAAATTTTACATCAAAAAGAGTTCCATAACAAAGAAAAAAATCCAACAAAAATATACTGCTAAGATGAAAAAATAAATTCAATTAACTATCACAAATATATGTTAATCAATTTCAATCAATTCTCCAAATTAAATTTACAATAATTGGCTTTTGTTTCAGTCAATTTGGTCCTGCAAATAGATTTAATTTATAGAATGTAATTTGAGCAAGTAGGGTAATAAATTAGTGATATTTGAAGAATTGGGGATAATATGAGTTCTTTCTCAAGAATTTTTGTACTGCCCAAAAAACAAATAGAAATTGGGGCATGATTAGTCTGGATATAAATCACCATTAAGCAAACCAAAAAATCACTAGAGAGGGAGAGAGAGAGAGATGAACAAGTTAGACTTGATGATGGAGGTGGATTCTGGACCAAAAATGGTATGAAGTAACATCTGAATGATGATGAAGGAGATGGTCTTCACCATCTCTTAAAATCAGCCACATCAAACATGGGATATGAGCACTTATCCGGTATATACATGTCTTGTCTCGTAAAAACTTCCAAATCAAACGTGCCCATCTTTCTATGGTGGATGAAAACATTGAAAAGACAAGCTTCACGCAGAGCTATCAAATTTATGTATATAGAAAAATCATCTTCATTTTTCTATTTATTATGGTAGATGAAAAGACAAGTTTCATGGAGAGCTACCAAATTTATGTATATAAAAAAAACTTCTCCATTAATTCATTAAAGGAGATGTCCATTATTTCTAGATAGTATGTGTTATAGAATGGAGCTATGATGTTTGCTATATTAAACGGAGATGATTACTCCAATAAATGAAGATGATAGACTTTGATTTATCTTTTTCGATTATTCTGCATCGGAAAGCCTAATTTTGGGATATTTGCAACAAGGTCCTACATTATGTTAAAATTAGAAAATCCTTGTATTATTAAAAACTATAAAAAAAAACCTTGCTCAATATTGCAATTTTTATTTTACTATTATTAGGAAATTCGCAAATGGCCCTTATTTTATCGCGATATTGCAAAAAAGTCCTACAATATTCAAAATTTCAAAAAAATCTCCTACATAAAATAGAAATTACAAAAGAGTTCCTGAATTATTTAAAATTATAAAAAAGTCCTTACGTAATATTTATGGAAATTTATAAAAAGCCCCTATATTATCTCAAACTTGCAAATAGTCCTCGCATTATTGAAAATTTCAAAAAAGGCCGTACATTATTGCCAAAAATATTATCATTAGTTATGAACAAACAACATTAGTTTTTTACTCTAATAATTTCAAGAAAGATATTAATTAATTTTTCTTCGCCTTGAAATAAATTTTTAAGGAAATCTTGAGTTCAATAAAAAATACTCAAAAGTGTAAAAAATTCTTGAGAAAGATTTACTAAAGATTTATTAAAACAATCTAAACTAATTCTAAAGATTTACTTAATTTCATACAATTTTATTAAAACAATTCTAAAGATTTACTTAATAAAGTATAAAAATATTACTTTAATAATATTCTTAAAGTTAATTAATATTACTTAAACTTAATTATACAATATTAATTTACTTATTTAAGTTTAAAAAAGTTAATTAACTTTAGAAAAATGTCATGAGAGAAAGAAAAAAATATTAATTAATACTTAAATATTTTTTTATCTTATTCATTAATTTAGAAAAACTAAAGCAAAGATTCGTGTGGTAGTAAGTATATATAGTTGTGATAGACTATGCATAAGTTTTTTATTTTTTGTAATTTATAATTTTTAAAATAATATATTTAAACATTACAAAAGTTATTTTTATTTTCTTTCATAATAATTTTATACCCGCATCAACCCGCGGGTATCATCCTAGTATTTAAAAAAGTCTCTCTAATCTCATTTCACTACATTGATAAGCAGTAAGGTATGAATAATTTGCTCTTGTTCCCACTTGAGTGGTTGACTTATCTAGTATAGGATAAAAGAGAGGCTCTCTTCAAAGATTATGAAATAGTTTATTAATAAAAGATTTTGGAATAGAGGATTTCAACTTTGCTTAATTCATTTTTTTGTTAAAATTTAGATCGATGAATTTGACTAATTTGATGCTACATCCTAAATGTAGAATATCCTGAAATAACAAAATACATATACAAACTCATCTCTAATAGAGTGGTTAGGCATCATCCCACCAATTCAAAGATTATGGATTTGAAACTCGGCGAAACCGGTTTCCTTCAAAAAAAACATAATACATATAGATTTTATTTAATGATTTTATAAATTTATAAACATTTTTATAATAAATCTATACTATTTTTATAAACCTAGTATTCAATTTATATCTATAGTATTTTTTATATATTGATTTTAACTTTCTTACAATATTTATATATTGCCTATATAAACCTAGCTATATACTGTTTTTATAATAATTATATATGATTTCTCATAAATATATACTCTATCAATATAATTTTTTCGACGGGATACTCTGCCTATATAATTATGTATTATTTTACAAAACCATATACTATTTTTAAACATAAATATTTTGTGTAAAAAATATATGTATATGAGAAAATGTCTTTTCCACTCAAATTCAAAGACATTTTCTTATTTACATATATTTTTTTCACGAAATATTTATGTTTAGTGGAAAAGGCATTTTCTTATTTACATATTTTTTTTACACAAATTCAAAGGCCTTCATCATAGAAAAAAAGATTCTAAGAAAAGAAGCAAGGCAACTCAGTAGCATAAGTAGTCCACTGTTAGTAGTATGCCCTAGGCCAATATATTTGAGACCTAGATGTATGGATTGTGTTAAACAAACATTGTGTTTATTTGGAGATATTTTATATAATAAATGCGTATTGGTTATTTTATTCTTATTACTAAAATGAACCTTGAATATGATATTCAGCTTTATATCATCAAAATATGTGACTTTGATAGTAAAACTATAACGTATTATGAATGATATTCTAAACCGTCCATGATCATTCATACGATGTTTGTGAGACAAACATACTTTATGATAAGCTATAAAAATACATCAGTATGTTAGTTGACTGATGATCACGTTTTACTGATCATGAATAAGAGTTATTAAGTCATTAACGTAAGTATATGTTAGAGACCATATACTGGATTGACCCACCGTGAAAATACTATATGGTTCGTGTCATTAGTTATTCTCAGTAAAGAATGTATCTGTAATCCTTAGACTTGAGACTATCTCAGTTTCCTTCATGAGAAATTTTATACTTTAATATAATTTAACATCGTCTTTAACCGGACGGTCATAAAGATTATAATTAGGTATATAATGAATTATGCAGAGGAAAGAGTTTAATTAAGATAAGATTTGTTCCTCTCATAAAATGAGAGAGATATCTTTAGGCCTCTTGATGATTTGATTGAAGAAAACGCACGGCCGTGCTCGAGTGAATTAATAAGGAGTTATTAATGTCATTTCATGTTCAATCAAATTCGGTGTCAAGAAATATTTATCGACCAACGTAAGGTTGACACATACCATGTCTTATGGACGATATAGATATCGTGTTACAAAGGGATATAATGCATGAACATAAATTAGGTTTGATCGAATCATCTATACTTGCTTAATTTGGGTAATCATGATGTCTTGCTAGAGGCCGCTCATGATTTATAATCCGTTGTGATTATTGCCAACATTAAGTAAACCTACAAGGTCACACACAAAGAACAACTATTGAGACGTACACAGAAAAAATCATAACTTATGTGATAAGTTGTATGAAGAGCTACATAGTCAAGTGACACATCAAATCCTACATCTTATATGATAAGATGTGTTGCATATATGGTTACATAGTTACCATGCACATAGGATATGAAACTTATGGACTATATAGGCACAAGAGACACCCCAAGTAGATATATGAAGATATATTATTTTCGTCCTATTTTGTGAGACAAAAAGAGAGAAAAATCCGAAAAAAAACCTTCTCTTGTTATTTCTGTGAGAAAAATAAAGAACGAATACTAGCATATATCGTTCTCTATTCATTCAAAGGAGTTGTTCGTATGGATACCGGTAGAGGATGAAGCGAAGTGCGGCGTCTTTGTGATTCGGGTTGAAACCGTGATTTTTGTTTGGAGAATCGGTTTGCTTGGAGAATCGGTTCGTTTGGAGATCGCTTGGAGATCGGTTTGTGAGACCGGTTAGGTGTGCTTTCGATCATCACGGATTAAGCGTAATCCGAAGGTACAAAGTTGTGAACTTTTTTTTGATTTAATTGTAATTCACGGATCCTTCTTTTGGGTTTCGAATTCGATTTTGTTTCGTTTTGTTTTTTCCGCTGCATTATGAACAGTAGAAACCCAACATCCACAGCCCCCAAAATTAAAAAGCCCCTTATATTTTACAATAATTATGCCGGTAAAAAGACAAATGAGACGTTTTCATTTTTATTTTTAAAACTCAAAATAATTTTGTTGAAAAAATAAATTTGCTTATTTTATGAGTCAATATATAAAATATAATCATTCTACTGGTAACCAATATATAAAAAATTAAATAGTTAGAATAAATTAACATATAATTTGAAAAATAAATATCATGGATATATGAAACTTTGAAAATTGAGGGGTTCTAAAATATTCAGAAAAGTTGGAGTGCTTTACAAAAAATTTCCTAAAAAATCAATGAAGATGGACCATGCACATGCTTATTTCTTGTTGGCCACGTGTGTATTAAGACTAAAACGACAATAAAAAAAAAGTGTGACAAGAACCTTAAAGAAAGAAAATGAAAAATGAAGTTAATAAGATTCACAAAATTAGTTCACCAAGAGATATTTAAATGTGGCATAATTTTTTATTGACTGATTGTCTGCATATATTAGGAAAGATATGTTTTATCACTTATCAGCTCACAACAAAAACATATTCAACATGAATATAGAAAAAAGTATATTCAACGTATTCAAACGATAGACGTTTAATGAAATTGCCTAAGAAAATCTTCTCTCTCTCTTTTTTTTTTCCTTTGATGCTGATCTTACTCAATTAGATGTCTTTGTATCTTTTATTTTGCCAATATTGTAACTTTTTTTATTTGATTTAATGAAATTATGTTGGCCGGCTTTTCGCCTTCCAACCTTAAAAAAAAAATGTATTCAAACGAGCGTGTTTATGGGTTATTCAAAAGAAACCTGGATATGTCACGACGCGCACTATACCAAGCCGTAATCAACACAAGAGTATATATAACTTACTAACAGTGTAATAACAAATATATGTAATTCATTTTTTGTAATAATATATACATAAACAGTAAAAACAGTATATAGATTTCTATTGAAAATTGAAAAAATAATATATATATATATATATATATATATATATATATATATATATATATATACATGTATATTGTATATATGTACATACATACATATATACATACATACATATATACAATATACATATATACATATATATATATATATATATATATATACATATATATATATATATACATATATATATATATATATAACATTCATCATGCTATAGTGCCGTCATGATATATATCAGATTTCCCTATTAAAAATATATGAAGTGCGAAAAATATTTTTTTGATAAATTGACAATCTTTAGGGACTCGAAATAATTGCAAAATTCGTACTCGAAATCATTTTTTTATGTTCAATTATATGACAAATTTATATAAATTATCTCAAATTATTATTTTATTTGTAATTTTTAACAAGTACTTGAAATTGTTTATATATAATTATTATTATCATCTGGTAGGTATATGATTGTATAATACACAGAAAATGCTATATAACATATTGTGTAATATATAACAAAAGTAGTATACACAGTAAGTTTTCTAATTCTAATGAAGGCATTACAACATTTATTTAAATAATAAACCAATAAATATATAAATAAATATATGATATCTACGAATTAGTAAATTAGATGAGGAAGAAAAATAATAAAAATCAGAAGGCTTATTTCTTGGACTTTTTTTTATGTACCATTTTTTTCAAAAATAATTCACTATTTGTCACTGTTATGAAAAAAAAGGAACTACCATTTCCGCCACATCTAGTGGCGGATCAGATTTTGATCCGTCAGTCATAGTGGCGGAACATGTGGATTTTCAGTTTTTTCAAAAATGTCCCGTTTGGCTGGCTAATCATGATTAATTAGTGTAAAAAAATTTGTTCTGCCAGAGGTAATGGCGGAACAGGGTGAAAATAATTATGTTTTTACCTGTTCCGCCAGATGCTCTGCAGAACATGCTTTTTCCACTAATTAACCCCGTTTTAGTCCACTAAATTGCCAGATTTTAAAAAATTACAGAATCCACATGTTCCGCCACTATCACTGGTGGATCATCTGATCTGCACTAGGAGTGGCGAAAATGGTAGATACCCTATTATTTTAAAATGAGTGGTATTTACTGATTTATTTTTGAATAAAGTAGTACATAAAAAAAAGTCTATTTCTTGTCAATAAAGCCCAAAAAAGTCTATTTGTGCTTTGTACAATGAAATCCTCGTTTTCTTTAGTGAGCTCATTTAGGCCTATTATGCCTATTAGGTCATTTATTGAATTATTATTGTTATTATTATTATTATTATTATTATTATTAAAGGTCCTGTTTAGATCAGTCTGAATCTATTCTAATAGATTGTTAATCATTATTGTGATCGAATAAGGGATTCCATATTCAACCACAATCAAATTCAAGAATATTTGAATTCGAGTCTCAAATCGATTTCCACAAAATCACTCAGGCGTCCTTTCTTGCTGTTGGTTTCGAGATATGATCGATAATCCCATAAGCTTGGGATTATATTGCAGACATAAACTTCTCGGTTTCCATATCCTCCTCTATCACATTTAACGGTTGTTCGGTAGTATCTGCAAATATCGACAACTGTGTAGCGAAGTTCCAACATCACTTCTACTTCCAATGCCAATATATGTGAGGTCCAGAAAAACGACCAGCCACGGGTTGATGAATCATAACCCTAGTGTGAGGGAAAGCTACGCGTCTCTGAGCTGCTCCTCCCGTCAGAATTAAAGATGCCGATGATGCTGCTAATTCCATGACTAATTTACAAAATCAGGTTTTATAATGTTCATAGTATCATATATAGCAATTGCTTGTTGTGCCCCTCCACCGGGAGAGCATATATAAATAACAATATCCTCATCTCCATCACTAAGTAATAGTAAAGAAACAATTTTAATCATAGTGCTGCTGTCAATTAGTTCACATAAAAACAATAATCTTTCTTGAAAAAGCCGCAGAAGGTAATTTGCGAGTTGCCCAGAGCTATCGAAGCATTCGAGCAATGAAGCGACTGATCAATCTGAGGGTACGTCCATCTCAATGTCTATACAAAGGATAACTGGGCATTACTGAAACTATTCTTTCTAGTAGTATTATTGTTGTTGTTTTTTGCAGTACAAGGGCCAACTTGATCCTCTTCCCCATGGATCCCAGAAGAGGAAACCCTAGGAGAGCCTCGACTCCAAATATCGTCCACGTACGATCCATACTAGAATTTCTGATTTTTTTCGAAAATAGTTTTCAGAAAAATTTCAAAAAATAATTCTAGAAAATTTATTTGGAGAATAACTTTTTTAATATAATTTTAAGAAGAAATTTTTTCAAAAAATATTTTTTATGTAGAAATTTTTATTTTTGAATAATATTTATAAAGAAATAATTCTTTCAAAAAAAAAATACTTTTTGCAAGAAATAATTTTTTCAAAAATAATTTTTTGCGAGAAATATTTTTTTCAAAAAAAAAATTACAAAAATTATGTATTGTAGAGCCACGCCATCATAAAATGCCATGTAGGTGATTGAATGTACCTGTCATGTTGGCATTTAACAGCCACATCACCACTTAATGGATGGAGATACTTGATTGAACAAAATCAAAGAGGTAAAAGAGATAATTGAACAAATTGAAACGTTAGAAACTTGATTGAACATTAAGCAAAAGATAAGAGACCAAAAATGAACTTTTTTCTTTTTCCTCTAACCAACTTGAAACATTTTGCTGACCTGCCACACGGTCCACACACTTGGTTTATCGACCAACATGTCATTGCAAGAAAAATGTGCAACACTTATCTGAAGAGTGTTGCTTTGTACAAAAGCACTGGAGTTTCATAATGCGGTGGGATTTGATTCTTCTCCTCACTATTCTATTTCATCAATGACGAGCAATGTGATAACAGGAGATAGAGATTTCAAACAATTGTCATCTTTATTCCAATTTGTAATATGAAGGAAACGGTGTAGAAGAGTATTCACAGATCAGAAGATGAGTAATTCGGTGTTAATTGAAATTTTGGAGAGGCGATATCTCAGAGAGAAGTAGACTGAGAAGCTCAATAAGCTCAAGTTGAAGAGAGGACTGCTGTTTACTCTCAGTGAAAAAACGATGACTAGATTTTGAAGAGGAGATTTAAAAGTCTGGTTCTCTTCTAGTTAGTTTTGGAAAGTCATGAATTCAATTCTTGATCTTTAATGTGCTGGTTTCTATCTTGGGCCGAGTTTATAGGCCCAGCTGAGTCAATTTTTCCAATTTTTAAAAGATGGAGATAGTATTGATCTTAAAGAGCAAATATCTACTTCTCTCTAGCGATATTGAAACTCACGAAGGACCGAAACGTGTAACGTTTATTGATTTTCTGTGGCGCTTCTCTTAGAGATAATATGAAACGGATCAACTTTGTGTCACATTCTGACCCGTTATATCGTATTTTTATCTCTTCTTATTGGTCAATCACATATTCATTCGGCCTAATTTCGTGAATGGCCCAAAATCATTTTAAGATTGTAAAGGTTAGTCATTGCCTTTCATTATTATATATCTTAGGGCTGAAATTCATCTCAACAAAAACAAATCTGTGAGATCATTCATGATTGGTCCCATTGAATAGACTACTTATTATAATGTTCAAAACAAAAAAAAATATTTTTTAATACATGTACCACATGAAACTAGTCTTTTTATCTCCATCTTTCTTCAATTATTTTTTAAGTTTTCATATCTTTTCGTTATTTATGTATCCATATCTTTTATTTTGCATGAATGTGTCCAGTATATCAAGTATGTTGCTTTTGATGCTTTCACACCTTTGATTATTTATGTATTCATTATATCATGATATTTTTATGATATTTACATTTGAAGCGGAACGAGATGACATCCAGTGTAATTTATGTAAAAAACAACTTGTTAATATAAGCATTCAAAACAAAACTTATTGATACAACCTTTTGGAAGGGGTACTTAAGACCCCTCAAAATTTCTTAAAAAAAAAAAAAAAAGGATATGATATAAGGGGGTACGTAATATTTTCTCTTTTATAAGGGGATTATCTATAAATATGAACACTTCCATTTTTACATAGATCTAGCAGACTGGACAAAAAGATTTGTCTAGTCTTTACTAAGGTGGTGAATAGATGGGTTGGGTCGGGTTCGGGTCGGGTTGTTCAGGTTATGAGTCATTCGGGTTTCGGATCAGTCGGGTCTCGGGCCGTTCGGGTTTTGGGTTGTTCGGTTCTCGGGTCATTCAAGTTTCGGGTCGTTCGGATCTCGGGTCATTCAGGTCTCGCGTTCAAGTCTCAGGTCGGGCGGGTTCGGGTTACGGGTCATTCGGGTCTAAGTTTCGGATAATTCGTAGGGGTGCACAACAAATTTACAAACCTGTCCAACCCGCCCAACCCGACCCGACCCGACCCATTTTTTGCGGGTTCTAAAGCTACCGGGTTGGGTTTGGATTTGGGTTTAAATTTTGTAAAAAAACGGAGTTTTGGGTTGTTTTTCGGGTTGGAAACGTAAAACCCGTGTTAACCCGACCGACCGTAACTCGTATAAGTAAAGACTTTTTTAATAAATTACTACAATTGCCCAAATAGAATTATGGAAATAAATTTTATCATGTATGAAAAATATTAAAGTATCTTTATTTTCATTTCCTTTTATACCTCCATAATATTTTGTTTCCTAGTTATAAACTTAACAAAAGAAAAGTCTCTGGATAATATTGTAGAAACACAATTACAAATATTTAAGTGCAAGAAGAAGAAGATTTATCTATAGAAATCAAATCCAATATTAAAAGTAAAGTGTTAAATATCATAATTTACATTATATATGCTAAATACCATAATTTGTATTTGGTTCATCTTAGGTTACATAATGTCTATCTAATAAAAGCTCAAAACCCGGCCAACCCGACCGAGAAAAATATTGTCGCATTGGGTGAGTTTTCGAAGTGCAATGGATTGGGTTGGGTTAAAAATACTAAACCCGTTATAGTTGGGTTGGGTAATATTTTTAGTTGAAACCCGCCTAACACGACCCGTGTACACCCCCTAGTAATTCGGTTTAAATTTCGGGAAATTCGGGTATGCGGTCAATTTGGTTACGGGTTATTTAGTTCTAAGTTTTGAATATTTAGGGTCGGTATTTCTGATTGTTCTGATTTATATTATGAATCATTGAATTATTTTAGGTCAATAAAATCATTATTATGGGTCAATCAGGTCTTTAGATCCGGTTAGTCGAATATGAATTTTACTTTTGGATCATTTTAGATTATATGTCATGCTAACTAGTCATCATTAACCTTGACCTTATCAAGCGTGTGTTTATAAACGATTATTAAATTATATTTAAATCTTAGAAAACAATGTTAGACGCTAGTATTATAAAATAATGGTCAATCGGGTCTTTAGATCTGGTTAGTCGAATATGAATTTTACTTTTAGATCATTTTAGATTATATGTCATGCTAACTAGTTATCATTAGCTTTGACCTTATCAAGCATGTGTTTATAAATGATTGTTAAATTATATTTAAGTCTTAGAAAACAATGTTAGATACTAGTACTATAAAATAATGCGTTACTCTCTAAGATAGTATATTGGCATTATAAAAACTATAATAAGATATTATAAAATAATATATAATAATAGTATATAATAGTGAAATCAATAGTTACATGACTATTTATTCAGTGCATTCAATCTCAGGTCATTTGGGTTCGGGTTACGGGTCGTTTGGGTTCGGGTCATTCGGGTCTCGGGTCATTCGGGTGTCAGGTCGTTCGGGTCTCGGGTGTTTCGGATTTCAGGTCATTCGGATTCCGAATCATCTGGGTTCGGGTTGAGTCGTTTTTCGGATCGTTGACTTGTCAATATTTTTGTGTCAGCTCGGGTCAGGTTTGGGTTCGGGTTGGACGGGTGGGTTTTCGGATCGGGTCAGATTTTGCTAGCTCTAGTCCTTACCTCATTCTTTGCAATATAATTTTATCAAGTGGTTTGTTAAAAAAGGATCTCTCCCTTTTAGATTGTGTGAATTGTTTATAGACATTTCACTACATGACTGCAAAACATACACCAAAAAGTTGTGTTTTTGCGTTGCAATGGCATGTTGGTGGATAAAGGAATTGTGTGGTGCTAGTCAGTAAAATGTTTCGGGTTGGTTAGAGATGTGGTGAGGTGGCGATTATAGTTTTTAAACTTTTCATTTAGCACCATAATATGTCTCGCTTATTATCAAATATTATTATTCAAAAAAAGTTTTTGTGTTTTTCATATATTATTTTTCAAACAAACTTAATAAAAGTATCTTATCAAATTTTGTTAAAATGTTATTATGTTACTAAATACATAAAAAATAAAGATCAATTAATTCATGACCTAGTGATTAAGTATAAAACACAGTGAGTTAAACTCATGAGTTCAATATTTATTGATATCAAATAATAGATGTAAGACAAAAAATTCTCCTTCGTGAAAGGGTCATCACACACACCTTATAATGCAATAAACAAAATTTTTCCATAAAATATTTAGGCCTACCGTTATCTTTAGCAAAACCAACAAAGAGGAATTTTTACCAATCACTGAAAAAATCAGGAGTAAAATTGCGGATTAGTCCACCAAATATCTCTTAATAGGGGAGGTTTACCCTCCTAAACTCTATGCTCTCTGAAACTACATTATATTTCATGCAAGCGTTCCTATTCCTATTACCCTCTTGGGTAATCAAGGAAATTGACAAGGTAAGAAGAAACTCCTTTGAGAGATTCCAAGAAGTATACCAGAGGAAAGAATTTAGCAAATTGGGAGTAACTCTGCACTTCAAGGCAGAATGGAGGTCTAGGGATTAAGGACCTCAAACTCCACAATGAAACATTACTTATGAAATGGGTATGGCAAGCGAACGTCAATGCATCGGGGTTGTGGAATTCTAAAATTCAAAAATATTATGGCAACTTTGAAAGAATGTGTCACAACAAACAAAAATAATTTTTTCATTAACGGCCTGGCAAAAATCCTACCATTGTTCAGCAACCGTACAACCATCAAGCTTGGAAATGGGTTTTACCATTAATTTCTGGAAAGATAAATGGCTGCATGGTAAAATATTAGCAGAGGAATACCCGGATTTGTTCTGACGGGCTCGCAAGAAATTCAGCACTGTCAGTCAAATCCTCACATCTCAGCAACCCTAGCAATGGGGATAGGCTACTTAGTACCCAGCAGGAGAACAAACTCCGGGAACTGCAAAATGTTATTCAAGGTGTCAACCTTTACACTCAAGAGGACAAGCTGGTGTGGAACAACGGCACAGGGGAGTCCTTCACAGTAAAGAAGGCATACACTTTTTTTTACAGACAGAGGACAAAAGGACACCTCCCAAGCAAAAATATGGAAACTCAAAGTCCCCCCGGATTAAGTTCTCTATGTGGCTGCACTCCAAGGAGAAATTGTGAACGAGGAATAAATTACATGCAAGGGGTCAGCTGCACACCGATGCCTGTGTGCATTGCAACACTAATGTCACAGAGACACACGTCCATCTCTTCACTCAATGTCCTTTTGCAAATGAGGTTTGGGGCAAAATTGTGAGCTATCTCAACATGACATAGCCCTCAAACGGGATGAAGCACCCATTACAAATCCTCCACACAATCCATGGAAAACTCGTAAAGGAACATCATAAGTGGGGCATCATATGGGCAGTACTTGTTGAGAAATCTAGAAGACAAGAATTTTGATTACATCTAGTTTGAAATCTTTTTAGTATTTTTAGCGTCTATCATGTAAATATTTCATGTAACGCTTTTCATATTAATATAATGTAAACAAACGCTTAACCTTAAAAAAAAGACAAAAATCCTTCTTTGTTCTATGTAAAAGAAATATATATACATATAAAAGTAAGGACTACTTAGAGGCGAGATGTAGAACTCCAAACAATAATCATGCAACATAATACCTGTGATGTAGAACCTAAAATCTTTTTTTATCTGAGGTGAATGTAGAACTTCAAACTGAGTTAATATGCGAAATAAGTTGAAAATTAGGTTGTTTTGGATATTCACAAAATTAAGAGAGTTAGATATTAAAATTTATCAATAATAAAGGTAGGCAAGAAAGAGGGAGGGAATAAAGACTAAATAAAGAGGAGCGAATATAAAATTTAACAATGTCTAGCTAGGCATGCTCTCATATGGTGTTTGTCTTTAGGCCCCAAAGACAGAAAGCAATACAAAACCCCTATCTCTTGATTGGAGTGATGGGTTTTATTCTGACAAAAAGAATCCCATTCCATTCTTCCCTTTCTTCTTCAAAAGACGAGCCCCTAACTCCATGAGAGAGCTTTTTCAAGACAAGATTTTCATGGAGATTAGAATGCTGTTTGAATATAATTTGTTCACTCAATCTCAAAAAGAGAAAAGATAATTTATTTATTTATTTATCCCTGCTTTTTGAATAAATTGCAAGATTGGATTTTAAATCTTCCCTACTTTCTTCAAAAGAAGAGTCCCTAACTTCAAGAAAGCTTTTTCAAGACAAGATTTTCATGGAGATTAGAATTTAGAATGTTATTTAAGATAAAATTGCATATTTATATTTAACCTGCTTTTTACTTTTAAATAAATTTTCAAGATTAAGCTTATACGGAATGCAAATAAGCTTCCCTTTCTTCTTCTAAAGAAGAGTCCATAGCTTTTTCATGGCTTTCATGGAGATTAGAATGTTAGTTCAGATAAATTGAATATCTATCCATGCCTTTTGAATAAACAGGAAGATATATTTTTAACAGAATGGAATAATAATCTAGTTCCTCTTTCTGTAAGGGTTCATTGGTTTGAGGGCCCCTTATTTTTCCGTAGTCCATAGACTATAAAGAGAGTAGGAGGGGCTCCATTTTCTCTTTTTAGGGTTATTAGGAAACCATTCTCTTGGCATCTAGTAACATTCCATTGGACCATTAGTATCCTAAGCAGATTCATTGTTTGTCCCCTTAATTGAGCACCCCCCCCCCCCCCCCCCCCCAAAACAACACACACACAACAAACGTATCATCTTTTCAATCATCGTTATATATGTGAAATTTAATTAGAGAGCGAATTAACAATAATGTTAATCAAGATAGGATAGTATATTTAGTCAAAATTTACTAACTCGAACGGTAAGATATCTTGTCCGTTTTGATAAAGACACAAATTCGAGTCAGCACAAACATATTTAATTCGATATTTAACAAGTTTAATAATCTATTGATTGTGAGTCGTCTAAAAAAAGATAATATTTTTAAGAGAATTTTGCAAACAATTAAGCCATGACCAACTTTTATGAAGTAGAAATGCGTTATGCATTTAGATAATATGCTTTTATTACTCCGATCAAGATTGATGTCTTGTATTCATATTTGTGATATTTGAACCGTTTTCATTTAATATCCAGATTGTATGATTGTATCTATATATATACAATTCAATATCTGTACCTGAAAAAAAACTATGAATATGGTATAACTCCTACCTAAACCGCATTCGAACCATTTGTATCATAGCTATATATTAATAGAAAAAGAATTTTCTTTTTTATAAAATATATATACTATGCACAAGGATATTTCACATAGATGGGATGATTGTTCGTAACTACATAGTACATACTAATTAAAAAGAAATCTTTTTCTAAAAGATGTATATACTATGCACCAGGAATTTTCTCATATATAGATGGGACGACTGAGTCACTATATAGCTGTTCAATTTGTGAATAAGTCAGTATTATACATGTATGTTTTAAATTTTAAAAAAATAAATTTTCGCATTTCCATTTCAGTAATACGCATTCATTCGCGAATTTTTGACAAGATAAAAATTCATCTCGTATTTTCCGGATTTTTACCCAAAAAATAATATTTTCCCAATTATTTCTAAATATAAAGTTTATATACCGAATTATTTCTAACTATGAGCCGAAATGATGAATTATTATTGTCTTGTTTTATTTGACCGAATATTGGACCGAACTAGAAAACGTACATATCACGCACTGTATTAATCAAATTGAACATGCCCAATAGTAATGTAATAATTTTAGTGAAGTTTAGTAAAATTCATCTCCAATTGTACTATGAGAATTATACAACTACAAATATTCTCTTGATTCAAGAGTTGGATTTCATGAAGCAAATCAGCTTGTAGGGACCCTCATTTCATTTCAAGTCACAATCTCTTTCAAACTTGTTCATATCCTTTGTCTTAGTCTCTTTGCACTTGGATTATAATTAGATGCCTTTGTTTTATCAAGGAACAGCGACAGTACTCTCATCTCTCATTTTCATTATATAGTATGAATGTATGATCCTTGATGCATATGCTATACGTATGCGTAATTGGACAAGTTCTTGATTGACCTGGTTAAAATGAAGTCTTCTGTTCGGATTATTGATTTGACTGACTAGTTATTGATCTACTATTGACATCCATAATAACAATACATATTTTTTGACACTCTAATTTATTTCTCTATTTGTATTTATGATATATATGTTTGTTATTCAGTACAGCATTCTTGATAATAATTTTTTCCCTAAGTTGGAGTGGTAGAAGTTAGGGAGGGAGAGATAGCAAAGATGTCAAGTTATTGTTCAGCCCAAAGTTGTCCCGTGTTTTGGCGTAGCATGCAGAGCGTGATTTTCGAGGGACAGAGCTAAAAAGACATTCCATCACTCAATTCTCTCCTTGGTCTGTTCACACTATTCATGAGAGAAGAGAGACAAACAATGCAACGAACAAAATACCAACAACATTTGCCTCTATCCGTTTCATACTTTGGAGTTATTTTTTTATTGCAAAAAATAGTTGCTCTTTTTTTGAGGAAAATTGGACTTATTTTTTGAAATAACAAGAATTTACAATAATATTTTTTTATTTTGGAGTTTGTACAAATAGCTTTCAAAATAATTATTTTTGTTTTTCTAATTCGAAGCATAAAAGTTCTATATCAATTGTTGATCTGTTTTTATCTCTTTAATTTGACATGAAAAAATGATTTTTTGATTCCAAAATTGGAAATAGAAAAATAAAAAGTTAATTTTACTTGTATATCAAACTTCAATAAAATAAAAAGTTAATTTTGTTTGTACATTAAATTTAATCAAAATCGAAGGGCAACCCACAAATATTTTCATGGAATGATCACGATGACAATGAGAATAATTAGGAAAACATGAAAATGGACGAAATTCACCATAAAAATACTTTTTTTTTTTAATTGTCAAAAAAAACATGGAAATGGACAAAATACGTCATAATAGTATTTTTCATGTAGCAAAGAGAAATGTTTCAGTCATGCCAAGAACCAGAACAGCACTACTGCATAATACCGTATTAATCTCGTTGTCCCACAATTCATATAGTACTAGTTTTACAGAAAATTTCTCCTTTATTTCTCTTTATATATGACTAAAAACATTTGTAAAATGACTTTAATGAAATTTATAAAAAAAAAAAAAAAATTTTGACAAAAAAAAAAAAACTTTTCTCCTTAAGCAGGATTGATACAGAAAGGAAATTTTTTCCGGCCCCCCCCCCCCCCCCTATCTTTTATGAATATTTTTAAAACCTCCTATATGTTTAGATTCTCTTTTCACACATACGACCTCCGCATCCCAGCTTTCATACTTCAATTTATTCTTCTTATTCTTTATATATGTTTTATTTTGATATTATTTGTATTTGTGCAAAGATGTATCGATAAATCTTAGCTATGCTTACGACGGAAGAAGTCTGGTATATATTTATTGTTATATTATTGGATCTATCTTCTGTGCTTTTATTGTGGTTGTTATTGTGTTGGGCCTCATAGTTGTATCTTAGATAAATAAGCTAAAAATCAATTTGAATCTTAGCATAGACTTAGTCCACCGTACACGAAGGCAGTCCGATAAATTTCTAAGAAAACAAGGATTATCACATAACGAGTTTAATCTATTTGACTGTCCACAAAAAGTTAGGAACCAATAGTTTAGGCACATTTTTCCATCGTGAAAGTGGTTTGCATCCATCTTAGGATAAGACACCCTCCAATAGATCAGTATCACCAAAATAGTAGTTGTATTGTTTAAGTCATAAGATCAATCCATACTCCATAGTGAATCATATAAAACCTAGTCTCTGCTATATATTATTATATCGTTTCGTTTAGTTAAGTTTAGTTAACTTATTAAATTAAGACAACTCCCCAAATTCCGATTAAGATTTAGATTATATAAGTTGTTGTGTGTATAGTATATTACTGTCCTTCTTTGTGATTCGAAACCTCAAGTTATTGCACTGTAGGTTCGTGCACTTGAGACTAAACTAGTAGATTTTAGTGTTTTATTTGTTGATAAAGAACACACTAATCATCAAAATGTTAATTTAAAAAAATAATCATCAAAATATCAATTTTAAAAAAATAATCATCAAAATGTCATGTACACAAAAGAAAATATTTGAGGGGGAAGAAAATATCACGTTCACCTTTTTTACAGCACTATATAGAGGGTAGATATGCAAAAGAACCAGTCAATCAACTAAATCATAACAGAAAGTACAAGTAATAATAAACCAATGATAGTAATAATGATTATATTTCTATCTTTAATTCCGCACCAAATTTTTGAACTTGAATAATCGTATTTTGTTCTTGTTTTTTGGTTCTTGTTTGTTGGTTCTTTTGGTTTTTGAATGGACTGATATACAGATGACTGAGCAGCATGTTGGAGTTGTGCCCTTTGTTTTTGCTGGTTAGGTCTATTCTATGGTGAGAAAAAAAAAAGAGATAAACAGAGACATATGAGAGAGAGAGAGAGAGAGAGAGAGAGAGAGGTGATTTTCATGTCAGAAACCCAAAGTTCTTAAACTGTCACAAATTGGGTACGTATGCATGCATTGTCGCGTAAGGGTCCGGGATAGTTTGGGTGACATATTCCGCTGAGTTCTTTTGTAAAATGACCAGCCTTCTTTTTCTTATTTACAATAATTATAGTCCCTATAATTTTCTAATTATATTATTATTTCTAAGTTAACAAAAACAATATTTTCATCATTTAAATCCCGCATTCAGACTAATATGAAACAAAGTCCATCAATTTTACCCATGACTCAAAGTCCATCATTTTCAAATGATGCACAGGCACTAATATGAAACAAACTCTCAAAATCTATTTGTAGTCATGACTCAAAATCCGTCATTTTTAACACTCTCAAAGTCTGTGCAATTGTATTGAACTCCTCTTTTAATCTTAGAGGCTTGTAATTGTATTGAACTTCTCTTTTAATTAAATCAAAATAGAGCGAGCTCTTGTAGTTATCCTCCCCCAAAAAAAAAAAAAAAAATCAAAATAGAACGTATCTTACATTTTAGCTGCGCTCCTTCAAAAAAAAAGTCCCTATAATTTTTTTTCGTTTTTCTTTTCTATTTAATTATATTAGAGAATGATAGACATTTTTTTTTCACTTATCTTTCTTCTTTTGTTTAGTGGCTAATTCTCTTGGCCACTTACTTTGTAATTTAACATTTTTTTTAATTCCAATATATTAACTGCAAGCACTCAGGAATGACTTGGGGCCTTCAATTTTTTTTTCTTTTTTTCGTTTTTCATTTCTATATTAATTATATTAGAGAGTGTTCAGACATTTTTTTCACTTATATATCTTTCTTCTTTTGCTTGGTAGCTAATTCTCTTGGCCACTTACTTTGTAATTTAACAATTTTTTTTTAATTCCAATATATTAACTTCAAGCATCCAGGAATGACTTGGGGCTTACATTTAAAAAAAATGACGGATTGTGAGACTGTAGGTAAAAAACAAACTTCGTTTTTGAAGTTCCTCAAGTGATAAATATTTTTGTAAGAAAGAAAGAAAGAAAATGCTCTCAATGATTTGGAAAAAGACAATTAAGACCTCTCCAAATTTCGTAAAGAAAAGAAAGACAATGCTCTGCTCTACGTATTAATTGATGTCAATGGGATTTGAGTTCTCAATTTCTTGTATTACAATCAAGATACTCAATAATTAGGTTAGAAGCCTAATTGCTAAGAACAGACTTTCATAATCCGTC
The DNA here is from genome assembly GCA_027726005.1 of Juncus effusus. NCBI lineage: Eukaryota > Viridiplantae > Streptophyta > Magnoliopsida > Poales > Juncaceae > Juncus > Juncus effusus. The sequence goes on from CM050898.1 coordinate 3,967,305, forward strand.
TTAGATTAGTGTAGGAGCAAAGTTAAAATCTAAATTATTTGGGTATTTTTACATATTTCTAGATGATATAAGGAATTGTTCCTTCGGTTATTACCTCATGAAAATGTTATATCATTATGTCTATTGATTTGTTCTTTTTAGTTATTCAGCTACCAAATAATTTTACTTGTACTAATAGTTGATCAACTCTAAATTAAAGCTTGCAAAGGCTGAAGAAGGGTAATATGCACAAAAAACCCCAAAAAAGCTAGCCACATGGTCAGACACCTGGAAATAAATGTCTTTTATGAAATGCATGCCTTGGTGTCTTTTTAGTCTATCAGTAAGGATGATACATAACATGAGTTATTGCTTTTAGAGTGCATCATACCTTCATTTCTACCACTTTAGCTCCTCTTTTTAATTTCTCATTATGGCAAAAAAGATGAAGTTCTTCTTTTATCTTGTAATAGTTATGACTTTCTTTGGGGAAAATATTAGACGGCACCCAAACTGACAAAAAATCCATCTTCGAGCGATTATCGTCTTGAGACAATGTAAAGGGTTCAGAAAATCAGATGCGTTACCAGAGTCAATCTCTTAGGATCGTAATCTAGAATCGGTTGAATCAAATTAAATCAGACCAATTTGTATAAAAAATAATATTATATAATTATGAGAATCAGGTATTAATAAAATCATAGGTTGCCGATTTCGACTCGAATCGGCTGAATCAAAATCGGGGATTCTTAGAACCAATTGTAAACCTAAAATTTCTGAACCCAAATTGATTTGATCCATTAATCTAAACTAGATTTTATCTAGTATGATATAGCTATTATTACACATGCTATACCTAAGGGCATTTTGTATGTCTTTTTAACTTTACTACAGATTTGATTTTCTACTTCTTTTCAATAATTTGCTTGATGAAAATCTGAGCAGCAGTACAATAACTTTATAAGCATGCTCAATAAAAGAGAAAAAGAAGTATATACAATACTTTAATGTTCTCAAAACTAGAAAACACATGATACTAAAATTTAGTGTCGAGGTTTGGAGCGAAAATAATTTTTTTAGACAATCATTGTGTTGTTAGACTTTTGCTAAATATTGAGTTAAATATGTTCATCATGACTTGAACTTGGTTTTTTCTCCAAATTTAACGGGGCATCTTACTGCTTGAGCTAGCAAACTTTGGCGGTGCGAAAATAATTGGATAGTGGTACTAAAATGCTGGTCAAACATTTATTCAAATAAGGGTTGTTTTCTTTAAATATAGTGTTTAAATAGATGTAATTTTCTTTGAAAGTTAAATTTTTTTATGTAGGATCTAAAATAAATAAATAAAACATATAAAGTCTTATATATATTTAGATGTATATTACACTAAAATTGGGAAGATATAATATTAAATCTACACTGACATGCTACATAGATCTCAACAAAATAGAATGCCATGAGACATTTTGAATAAAAAGGAGGGACTTCACAAAGCCACGAAAAGCTACTTAGTACCTTTTCTGTATGTTGCGAGGAACAAATTTATTAATTTCTCTATTCAATCCCCAATGCTCTTATAAGTTATATGATTATGAAAAATGTTCATAATAATTATAGTGGTTGTAGTTCACAACAGATCATCAAATTTTATATTTTGTTTAAAATGGTCATTGATTTTGCATTTTGTAGTTATAAACTTATAATGAATGCCATTCTTGTAGATAAGACTATATATTACATGCAAAATTTCAGATGTGTATAACAAGAAAAACTAAAACAGACACTTGCTCATGATAAAATAAAAAATTATTACACCACAATCTATGAAGAATAATTGCTTTTTTACACACAATTGAGTGCTATTTCCACTCAATGAAAAAGGCTTTGGAGGCATGGCAAAAATTATCCCAATGCTAATACCTCTTTCTCTACTTTTTAAGAAAAGAAAGATGGTCAAAAAAGTAACAAAAGGATAAAAGACTAGCATGAAAAAAGCTCAAGTATTTCTAATCATATCTTGTTTTTAAGGTATATATCCATGCATATTTTATTTTGCATTTTTTTGTTAAACTTTTTGCATAAATTTTGTATTTATATATCAATGAAACCTAATTCTGGACGGTATTAACTATTAAGCCGATCCTATGAAATGGTAAAACAAATACTATAATAAATTTCCAAACAAGTGAGTCAATTTCATTAAAAAAAAAAAAATTCTGATACCTAATGGGCATTTGTAAACTATATATTACAAACGCAAATTTATATAAATATTTTTTAAATAAACATTTTCAGAGAGTACAACTTGTTACCTTTCCCCCTTGTTTAAAGAGAGGAAGCATCATGCTGTGCACAAAACTATGCCCTTTTTGTTTTGGGTCTTTTTACGCATGCACCCATGAAAAAGTTTATTTTTCTAATCAGACCCTCTCTGAAAGGCAATTTTACATCTATATACCTCACAAAATCATATTTTTGTATGGCCCCTCATTCAATTTCTAATCCAAATCATTTTGGTTAGTGCATCCTCTTTTTGGATAAAATACAAGCTGTCTCAACACAAACATAAAATTAATTGTTTGTTATCAAATTATTTTAGGAGGAATACATTGCAACAACAATAAAAAGGAAATGGATAATAATTATAACATTCTTATATATTTTCATTTTTGTCACAAAAAAAAAACATTTTTATATATTTTAGAAGGGAAATGGGAAATCACGACGGGGGTACTATAGCGACCCTGTAGCGACAGATTGAAATTATATATTGTTTTCTCGCATTTATATATACACTATATACTGTTTTCATTTTTTTTTAAATATATACTGTTTACCGAATGAATTTTTATACGTTGTTTGTTTTTAGTTTATATGTTTTTATATACTGTTTTTATTTTTTTAAATATATACTGTTTTACCAAATGAATTTTTTATATACTGTTTGTTTTCAGTTTATATATTTTTTTAAATTTTTATATACCGTCGATACAGAATCGTTACAGTATCCGTCACGCAGTATCAACTTCCATTTTAGAATTGAACAAAAATTTTCTCAAATATCGAACAATGCCTGTTTTTGTTTTGAAGCTGTCATATATATTTGCCATGGTTTACTTCATATATGAATTTATTTATATTTTGAGGGTGTTTAACGCAACAAATTATAATTGGTTTAAGAGGGTACATCCAAAACAGGCTTTTTGTTTTGGCTCTTTAAAGAATGGAGTAATTTGATTATGTTATATATATTGTTGTATTTTTTGGTTAGCTAACTAATTGCCCAATACAAAGTGGCATGATGGCATTAAGGCCTTTTTTTCTTTCTTTATCTACACACATTCACACAAAGTGAAAAAGAAAAAGGCATGACAGTAACAAGTGTGATCACTTTTTCCCTCTTTTAGGAAGAGATGGTAGCAAAAGCGTAGACATAATTTCTCCTCAATATATGTGGCTTTTATTTATATTGATACTGTTAATTAAGATTTTTTTTTGTCCTCAATATCAATGGCTAAAATAAGTAATTTGATATTGATATCTAAGGCATACTATATATTAACATGTATCCAGATTCGTATTATATGTGATAAATAAGACATTTATATGCCTTTGAAATAGGTAAACTTATTATTTTATTGCATATAACATGGATCTTAATTCATATTTGTGGAATATGAGTTTTATGTTTGAGATTCAATTATTTAATTAAGTATTTCAATCTTGCTTTCGACATTGTCGAGTAAAGTCGAATTTTAAAACTAACTTTCAATGTTTGAATTTTTATAAATATTGTTTTCTAACACAAACTTTGTTTGTGAAAACTCACAGATAGAAGTGTTATTATTGCAAATTCTTTGTTAGATTATTTCAAACAAATAACGTCAATGTTTCTTGCAACGTGGTCATATAATATAAACTAGCGCCACATACTTGGTCAAGGCTCATGGTCTTGGAATGATTAATTACATGAAAACTTAAAGGGGTTTATTTTAGCATTACATGCATGCATGATGAATGCTCATCATTTGGATTCAAGTCTTTTGGCGCCTCTAATTAAAGCTCAATGAAAAGATTAGTGAGTGAAAGAGAATTTGAACAAAAAGAAAAAGGGGAGAATGAAAATTCAAAAAAGGTGGCAGAAAGAGAGAGGGGGCAAAGGCTGAACTGGCTGTGCAAAAGTGACAGCATCACCCTACAAAAGAAAAAGAGACAAAACACACATCAGGAGAGAGAGAGATTGAGACATTCTCTCAGATTATAGATGGGGGGAGAGCTAGGAGTTTGTTGTTTAATTTAGGACTTTTTTTTAATAAATTTGCAAAAAAAAAAGTGGTTTCTTTATATTTGTAAGAATATTGTTTTTTTTTTCTATAGAAGAAGTTTTATTCTCTTGTTCTCATTTAACACTATTATTTGCTCAACAGAATCCAATTTAAACATGTCTCGGGCAAAATGCTGTCAATAATAGTGCAAACTGCAAATACTATTTTTGCACATAGAAAACATGACACAACATTAGCAATGCAACATGGAAAAATTGGCTGTTTTTAGTGAGAGGGGAGATACATATTTTCTGTATATACCCTTGGATACATATTTTCTGTATATACCCTTGCAAGTAGAAACATTGCCTCCAAACTCCAAAGAAATGTACTGAGATATTATTTTTCCTAAAAAATTTCATTATAATTTTTTCATTTTTTTATCATTTTCACTAGCAAATGATCAATGCACGTATTACAATAACCAATAAAAAATGAAAAAGACATGAGAAACTTGTATCAAAATTCAAGGAAAAATGAGACTAAACAATTGGAGAGAGACGTTGCTTAGACGGGTCTTTACGCTTTTGCCTATTTACCCTTCTTTTTTTTAAACATATTACCCTTCAAATTGTGAAATTATCTCTTTTTCTTATTTAAAAGTTAAAAAAGTACTTCACATTTTTTTATAAAAGAATATGAAGCAAATACAAAGACCTGTATTTTTGCATAAGATAAATTTTGAGAAGAAAACAAAATACATTATTTGTATTGTATGTATAGTCTTTTCTACGGAAGAGAAATGGACAGAGAGAGTCACCTTTCCAGTCTCTTTTTTCACACATATAACAAAGTAGCCCCATCCTTTAGCTCTATATAAAACTCCATTCATATATTCCCTTCTTCCACCGCTTCTCTTTCTTTCATGATTTGAGAGAGACACAACACAACAAAAGAGAAAACCAACCAACACATAAACCCTAAACTCTAGTTCTTCTCTTCTCCATAAAGATCACAAAGAGGACTACATAAGGAACCAAGTTCAAACCTTAGTTTTATTCTCCATCTCCATTTAAGAGATAAGAGAAGGAGTTTCATTCTCTGTCTCCATTTAAGTGAGATAAGAGAAGAAGGGGGGGATTAGGGTTTCTCTCTCAAGTAATGCGAACAGGGGTACCCACATTGCATCAGGCCCTCACACCAGAGGCAGCCTCTGTTCTGAAACTCTCACTCTCTCTAGCTCAGAGAAGAAACCATGCACAAGTCACTCCTCTTCATGTCGCCTCCACTCTCTTGACCTCTCATTCTCTCTCTAATCCTAATAACCTCCTAAAGAGAGCTTGTCTCAAATCCCAACAGTCGACTTACCAAAATACCCTTCTCCATTGCCGAGCTTTGGAGCTCTGTTTCAATGTCGCGCTCAATAGATTACCGAGTTGCACCTCTCCTTCTTCTTCTTCTACTAATGGTGGAACAAACCCTAATTCTCTCATGCATTCATATCCAACATTGTCTAATGCGCTCATTGCGGCTCTCAAGAGAGCTCAGGCGAATCAGAGGAGAGGTTGTATTGAATTCCAGCAACAGCAAAACCATTTACCTCAAAACCAAGCACTTCAAAACCAAAACCAGCAAAACCAACCTCTTTTGGCCATTAAAGTTGAGTTAGAACAATTAATCGTATCAATTTTAGATGATCCAAGTGTGAGTCGAGTGATGCGAGAGGCTGGCTTTTCGAGTAGTTCGGTGAAGAACAGTTTGGAGGATGAGCGAGAAAGGGAAACCTCTGTTTTAGGGTTAGGGCAAAACAAGGATATTTGGCCTGCTCAATTCATGAAACCCCTTTTTGATCAAGGCCCACATGCCATTTCATCCCAAAAGGAGGATTTAAGGGTTATTTTTGAAGTAATGGTTAGGAAAAAACAAGAAAAAAAGAGAAACAATCCAGTTATAATTGGAGACTCTGTTTCCATGGCAGAGGGTTTAGTGGAAGAAATGAGAAGGAAGTTAGAGAGAGGAGAAGTGCCTGAAGAGCTCAAAATGGTGCGGTTTGTGAAATTCAGTATCTCAACTTACATGAAATTAGGGTTTATTGGTAAGAGAGAGATAGAAATGAAAGTAGATGAGCTAAAGAGAAATGCAAGTTCTTCACAAGGTGTGATTATTTACATTGGAGACCTAAAATGGGCAACTGGAGATGACCCTAAATGTGAATTAGGGTTAGGGTTTAGTGCGATTGGTTCCATTATTGAAGAGATTGAGAAATTGGTGGTCAATGGAGGGAGCAGAGTGTGGATTTTGGGGGTTTCAAGCTTCCAAACTTACATGCAAGTGAAGAAACAGAGGCCAAGTTTAGAGAGCAAGTGGGGCCTACATGCAGTGACTGTGCCTTGTGATGGTCTTTCTTTGAGTCTTCAAGCTTCTAATTCATGGTTAGTCAATCAAAAGTCTTAAATAATTTTTTTATATTATTTATTAGGTAACTTTGTTAGTTATTATTTGTAGAAGTGTCCTTAAAGTGAATCTAAGCCATTTATCATTGTTTTTTGTATTTGAATTAAGGCAATGGTTCTAATGAATAACAATAATGATATATAGAAAAGCTATGTTTTAAGGGCATAAAGAATGCAATATAATTATTTTAAGGGGGGTAAGTGTAGGAAGAGAAATTATCCGGAGTGTTTAGTTTTTTGAGTGCTCAAAAGCGTTTACCATACAGTTTTAGATATGTACATATATTTTTGTATTTAAATATATTTTTTTATTTATAAATATGTTTTTTTGAAAATATATTTTTTTATGTAATTTAGGAAGATAATGTAGCCCAATATTCTCGTCTTTTTGGGGCCTGTATGTGTACAGTGAATTGGTCTAGAAGTTTGTGTGATTTCTGAATTTTTCCTTTTCCTTTTAACTATTTTTATGATAAAAAAGATCCATGAATCCCTGTTCAAATTTTTCGCTTCTCTGTTCGGCCATGCATGACAAAAGCTTCTAAGTTCTATTATTAGAAACAGCTAGTGTATACTTATTAGTACATATACTTATTTTTCGCTTCTCTGTTCGGTCATGTGACTTTTTAGTTTCTTCTATGAAGGGGAATTTTTAAGAAAGCCCACAATATTTTCTAAAATTTATAATAAGAGAAAAAATAGGGGGTTTGTGAAAATGTTAACTTTTATGAAAATATATTTGATGTCATGACCTTTTGGCAGTAATTAACTTCCAAGGAAATGATTGAACAAGCATTATTACTAAGTCATTGATTAAAATTTAAACTCTTCTTCACAAATTCAAATATACAATGTGTAGTTAACTAACGTATTCTTTATTTGTCTCTATCTATCCCACAGCACAAAGCTGAATAAGGGTCTATTTCAAATATTTGACGTACCACAAAAGAGCCATTTTGAATTTACCCATAAAGAAGAGGGGGAAGAACGGAACGAGATGCTCTGTTTTGAATGCAACACAAATTATGAGAGAGAAGCTTCACTCATTCTTAACTCAGATAAGAAAAACACTGGAGGCATCCAGTTGCCTGATTGGCTCCGGCCAAACAGGCCAGATATGTTTCTACATAAGGTACATTGACCCATTTTTAATTATGTGTATTTTAAAAATTGTAAGTTTGTACATGTACCCCCACTAAATAAGTATATGTATACTCTGAAAATTGGCTCTTTCGTTAAGTTTCATTTGTTAAAATGTAGAACATTTTAAATTGTTTCTTCTATAAGAAATGGTTGACTAAGAATTGTTTCTCTTTTGTTCTTTGTAGGGAAACTTGATGGAACTAAGAAGGAAATGGAGTAGGCTATGCCAAAAGCTTCATCAATTCAAAAACAACCCCTTTCATTTCTCCCCTCCTTTGTTGAGTTCCAATCTTAATTCCAAGAATTTGCCACTTCCATTGTGGGGCCCTTGTGCTCAAAATAAACCGTTTTTCGAGCAGCATTCGGTTCCATTCCCTAAAAAATGGGCATTTGAATCGAACCCAAATCAAGAGATTAAAACCAACAATCTATTTCTTGGTGGTCTTTTCAATCTCTCCGATTCGGCTTCATCAGAGAGTAAAGATACAAGAAAGAGAGGTTTTGTTGAAGTTCAAGAATTGGAGAGGCAATTAAGAGAGAATATTCCTTGGAATTTGAGTGCAATTGGATCAATCGTAGAGGCATTTGAGAGAAAGGAGAGTTTGATTTTATTAGAAGGGAGTGATGAAATTGCAAAGATTAGGGTTTCACTTGTCATAGCCGAGATTTACTGTGGATCGGCTGATAAGTTAGTTCGTTTTGAATTAGGAAAAATAGATTTTGAAAGTTTTTCAACGGTTTTTGAGGAGGGCAAAAGATGCGTGATTTTGATAGAGGATGTTGATCGAGCTCCGATGGATTTTTTGAAATCCGTCGGTTCTTTTAAGCTGACGTCTGATTCAATTCTCATTTTAACCACAACTAGCCATCATACCATGTTAAGAGATAGGTTGAAAGTAAACACCAACGAATCCGTGAAATTGGTATTTTCTATTGAGGAAGCGGTTTTGCCGAGTGAAAATGAGTTCAAAAGAAAGACAATTCCGCAAAATGAATTTCAAAGTTCACCGAAGAAACCGAGACTTGATATAGGTCTAGATCTTAATCAATGTGTCGGTACTGATGAAGAAATTGTGGTATGTGATGAAGAAGAGGCGATTCCGAGCGATATTACTCACGAAGGAGACGAATTTGATCACGCAAAGAATCTCCCACAAACCTTAGTTCAAAAAATAGGGTCTCGAATCAGTCTTGACACTGGCTCGAACAGTTGTCGCCTGATTTCAGACCGAATCACGGGACGATTAAATCGGGCTTATGAGGAGGTTTCTGGCGAGGAGGGGCAATTTGGTAATTTGGTTGTAGATAAGGAGGTTGAGGAGTGGCTGGTTTGGGCTTATGGCTCTTGTCTTGAGGCCTTGTTTGAGATGTGGGTCAGAGAGGTTTTCCAAACTTGTGTTCCAAGTGTCAAAAAGGGCGGGAAAGTGAGATTAGGCTTAGGGTTAGGGTTAGGGTTAGTAGAGGGGGGGGGTGGTATAGAGGGGTTTAGTGGCACAGTCCTTCCAAAAAAGATTCATGGACTGAATGCCAAAGCATTTTGAAACTAGAGGCTATTTTGTAAAAAATGGTGGGGGTTAGAAATGGTAAAATTTCCTTCTTGTAATCTTTTTTTTTTTTCTTTTTCCTTGTTCTTAATATGTAGTTGTAATTTCATCTCTATTATATTTTGTCGAATTATTTTTTAAACGGAACTCCAATTTTTAACTTCTATGAAAATGATCAAGTATATTAGTTTACCAATATAAGTTGTGCATAATTACGGGCATCAAATTTGGGGGTTTATGGAAGAAATGAAGTTCAAGCAAGTAAATTTTGTCTTATGAAAGATCTTTGATCTATTTTAATTGTTGGCTTAAAGATCTTGTTGTGCTCCAATTTAAATTGGGATGCATGAAAACCTATGAATATGCAAGTGTATGAGTAACCAATATAGACCAGCTTAATTGGCACAAGTAGTTATCTTGATTCAATACCTCATTCAAACTACAAGAGATGTTTAATTAATTAAAATAAAATTAAGGGAGCTGATACTACGCGACGGATACTGTAACAACTCTGTAGCCACATTATATAAAAACTGAAAAAAACATATAAATTGAAAACAAACAGTATATAAAAAATTCATTCGGTAAAACAATATATTTTTGAAAAAATGAAAATAATATATACAAACATATAAACTGAAAACAAACAGTATATAAAAATTCATTCATTAAACAGTATATATTAAAAAAAATGAAAACAGTATATAGCTTATATAGAAAAGTGAGAAAACAGTATATAATTTTAATCCGTCGCTACAGGATCGCTACAGTACCCCCGTCGTGATTTCCCATTTTCCAAAAATTAATTGGCTTCATGTAGTTTTTTTTTTTTTAAATAGCACATCAATCTTTGGATTTATTATGTAAATAGCATTTTCGAATTTTAAGAATTCGTAATGATGTTTTTGCTTTTTCTAACTCTAGAGTTTGAGAAAAAAATTCTCATATCAAATTAAGAAGAAAAAGAAAAAAAAAATCTAGTTTTGTACTCTCAGAGTTCGAAATAAAAAGGCAAAAATAATGATTTCCACCTCTCAAAAAAATAATGATTTCCAACTCTTTCCAAAACGCTTACAAACCCAAATATAAAAATGTTCTTTTTTGAAATCTCTTTTTTAATTTAGGGTTGTTTGAAAAAACAACTCTCATTTTTCAATGATGCGTAAGAAACAACTACAAATTTTTTTTTTTTTTTTTTTAGGAAATATGGAGAGGACTTATATTATCCCGCTTCCAAAATGAACAACAACAAATTTTCTAAGGCATGCCTTTGAAATAGGCAAAAAGAATCCTCAAATTTTCCAAGATACTTTTTGTTGGTATTAGGCTTTGTGTATCAGAGATAGGAGACAAATTCTGTAAGAGGTGCATTTCTTTCTTTCTTTAACTTTTTTTTTCTTTCTTTCTTTTGGATTGTTACCTTTTGTTTGTTTGGATATATCATTTGTTCTCTTTTGCATTCACGCTATTAAAGACGTTGAGAGAGGCTTTTGAATCGGTCTTTTCTTCAAAGAGGTTTGTAAAAAAGACAAGAGAATCCCTAGGAATAGGATCTACCACTTTTTCAATAGGGAAGCATCATAATAAGGATTTTTGTAAAAAGAAAAAGAAAAAAAAAGAAAAAAAAAAGAAAAGAGAGAGTGTATAAAAGAGTACATATGTATATGGCAAAACAATATATATAAAAAAATAATGATTTGTATACTTAATTTTCATTCTTTTGCCGAAAAAAATCATCTGCGGATGCACAATAGTAGATACTTTTTCAATAAATCAAGATAAAGTCCTGATTGTTACATTGATTGGCACCCAGGAATATATATCTTAGAAACTGAAAAATATACAGTGACTAGAAAAATATGCTAAAAAAGAGCCTTTGGGTAAGATCTCTTGATCTCTTTGCACTGCAAATAGTAATATGAGATACATTACCACTGAGAAAAATACAGTCGTACTAAAGATACTAAAAATGTACAGTTATTATTAAACAAAAAAGTTAATTCCTAAAAGGCATATGGTCATAAAAATGATACTTTCGTTCTTTGAAAAGTATAACAAAAGGTATATGTACACAGTAAAATTGATATATCAACACCCAAAAATGATATATTTGACTTGAATAAAGAAATTCATATACGATCATGTTTAACCAGCTTCAGTCAGTCCATGGATTGGTACAAAATGAATCAAAGAACAATTATTTCGAATTTGAATTATATCCAAACGATACAGAATACAAATCAATAGTTCAATGTTTTATTTCACATTTAAATCTTCCTTTCTTGAGGAAAAAGGTAAGTGTATTACAATGCAAAAAAAATGCCTTCATTACAACTCGACAAAGAATGGATCAGAAAAAAAAAATATTCTTATTATACATTACAAAACATAACCAAACAAAAAAAAATCAGCTATTTTACAATAAATTGCATATTCCAACCCCCACAAAAAAACATAAACGAGGCCCAAAATACACATTTCAAATAGTCCATAATACAACCACTACCCTTTAAAACTTTCGCACTTCATGACATTTCCAAAAACCAACATTTATCCACTCTCCCTTTACAAAACCAACCAACCTAACTACTCCCTCACCAAAACGTATATAAACCCTCACATCTCTTCATCTTCTACAATTTCCCTATAAATCCCAAACCCCAATTTCATTTTCAAATCTCAAATTCCCAATTCACCCCTCAAAAAAACCCTCCAACTCCAATTCACCCCCAACATTCCGTTTTCCAAGGGGAAAAAGTAAAAAACCTCAATAAATCATTTCACAACAAAACGTCGTTCTCAAGTAGTTTATTCAACTCCCGCTCGACTCCCCTCTGCTGCTCGCTCGCTTCCTTGCTCACCATCTCAAACGCGGCCTCGCAGGATTCTTCGGAATTAAACGCGAGCGTCCAGCGACCGTCCACCAAAACCTTCGGTTTGGAGAGTTTGGAGAAAGAGGAGAGTTTTGAGGAGGGATCGAGAAAAGGTAAAGTTGAGGGGCGGATGCGTAAGTGTAGCCACTTTGGGTGCTTCTCGTCTATCCTTGGCTGTTTGTTAGAGAAAAGTTAGTATGAGGGTAAAAGAAAATGATTGAGTGAAAGGGAAATTTGTGAGAAGACCCTGTGTTGTGTCGAAATTGAAAGAAAGCTCGTGCGTTATTGGAAATTGCAAAAAGAGATGTATTATTGACGAAACTGCGATGTGGTAATGTAACGCAGGGGCTTTTTGGCAAATTTCAGTAATAATGCAGGGGCTTTTTTGCAAATTCAGCATAATACAGGGATTTTTTTTGAAAATTTCTTACTGCTACCAGACCGAAATTGCAGAAAACAGCAAAAAAAAAAAATAATAAATATAATTAAATTAAAGAATAGAAATAAACAAATTAAAACATACGAACATACTAAATTGAAAAATAAAAACAAACAAATTAAAAAAACATACAAAAAAACGCAACAGACACCGGAAAATGTAAGATAAAACAACAATAAATATAACTAAACTAAAAAATAAAAAAGATCAAACAAAAAACATATGAAAAATCGCAACAGACACCCAAAAATGTAAGAAAAAAAAACAATAACAAATATAAAAAATGAAAATAATTAAATATAGAAATACGTACGTCAGAGCCGGCAAGTGGGGCGATGATTCTGACGGTACCGACTTGGGGTTTTAGAGGGGATTCTTCTAGAAGCAGGATCCAGCCTTGTGTACCTTTGGAAACGGCCATGAATGTGAAATGACGCTCCTTGCCCCTCTCAAACGCTATTCTACACCCCACCCCATTTCCTTCATTAAAAATAAAAAAATATTAAATTTAAAAAAAAATTAAGAAAATGCTCTAGTATGTATGCGCTCGTTTGTCTCTCATATGCAGGTAGCAAGTGAAACATGTTATGCTGGTAAGTGGAAAATGCGACCTTTATGAATATCCTTTTACTTATTTTTTTGTTTTATTTCTATGTAAAATATCTGCCACCAGTTGCGTAAATCATATTTCACATATCAATTCGTATTTTTGCTAATCGGTGTAAAAATGGGAGGGAAATAGGCCTTGTAGACTCAAAAAATATTAACAACACAAAACATAATAAATACTTGGGAAAAATAATTAATAAATAAATAATAAAAATAAATAAACAAATAGATAAATAAATAATACTAATAAAGAAACAAATAGATGAATAAATAAATAAATGAAAAATAAATAACAAATATATAAATAAATAACAAAGAACAAATAACTAACCAATAAATAATGAAGAATGAATTAATGAATAAATGAAAAAATACATAAGGTACCTAATTCCATTTCGGATCCGGGTTTTGGAAGCGAAATATTATCGGAAAAAGGGTTGTTATTATCTTGCGAGTGCATGGGAGAATTCATTGGAGATTGATTCGATTTATTTTGACCGAGAGAAAATACCACCAGCTGTCTTTGCAGCACAAATACCTGTATTTTTTTATTGAAAGTAATAATAATAAATAGTTTGAAAAAAGATAATGGATAATTTATTTGCTTTTTTTAATTTGTTGGACGAACCTTGACCAGCTCATACATTCTCTCTCCGAGAGCTACTGATAATTCACCTGAATAAATTATAAGAAATTTTACATTTTAATTCAGTTTAATTTAGTGAAAAAATAATAGGGAAATTTGCAAACAGGCCCCTGGATTATGCCAAAATTGCAAAAAAATTCTTCACTATTTAAAATTGCAAAAAAAACTGGATTCTTTATGAAAATAAAAAATCCCTACCATTAGTTAAGAATGCAGGGGCTTTTTTGTAATTTTGAATAATGCAGGGGCTAGTTTGCAAATTTCTCAAAAAAATAATTTAAAAATTGAATTAATTACCTTCAGATGTGCGTTTGGCTAACGGCAAAAGAACGGATTTGGAGTCTTTAGGAGGTGAAGGTGCTTCAATTGCTATTCCATCAAAAAATAAATAAATAATAATGACTAATAAACAAGAAAATCAACAAAGTTCAATTAGAAAAATTGAGTTTTTTTAATGGTAATGTAGATTAGAGGTTATATTGTAAAAGGTCATAAATTATATGTACGTTTCTAAAATTGGTCATGAAATATAGGTAGAAAATGGTCATTAATTAACTTAATTTCAATTTTCAACAATCGACATATATCACAAAGTAAATTTAAATTTTTGAACAAACAAATAAATAAACAAAGTTTTACCTTTTTTGCACCTTTTCCAAACATCTTTTACGACAGAAATTAGCAAATCGCACCAGCACCCTTTCGCTTCTTTCAAGAGATTATGCGTACACTCCAAATGTGCTTCCTGTTTCAAATATCCAAATTACGAAAAAAATTATAAAATGATAACAACAATAACGCATCATGGAAATATAGTAAAAATATGAAATAAAGCAAAAATAAAGGCATAATGTTTTCTGACCCAAACAAACTGTCAAAATATCATATATAAACCCTATGAAAGTGACAAATATGATATATATACCCCTATCAATAACAAATTACACTATCTATATACTATTCAATTCTTTCTTATACTATCTACATATTGTTTATTATATTCTCTATATTAATTTATTTTATTACATGATGATTTATTTATAAAATATACCTTTAATTGAGAGAGATGAGAAGGGGTGAATTCTTCGCCCCCGTGAGGCAGTAACTGCCTGAGAAGCCACGCGCCCAGCCACCTCACCTCAGCCGACACGTCAGCACGACACGTCAGCGAAACTAGCGCATCCAAAACCTTCATTTTATGCAAAGTTAATTAAATTTATTAATTGATTGTCCAGTTTAGTTTACAAAATTAGTAGTGCCATCGAAAAATTCGGAAAAAGAATAACGGAAAGATGAAAGATGAAAAGTTTAGTTTTTTTTTTTAAACTGACAAGATGAAAGTTTAGTTAGTAGCACCAGTTTTCATTTTGTTTTCTTTAATTATCTTTTGCTGGATTGTGGCAACACCAAGATATGATAGATAAAGGGAAATTTGCAAAAAATAGCCCCTCTTTAAAAAAAAATTTGAAATTTCTACCAAGGGGCTGTTTGGCTTATTTGAAAAATAAATTGAAAAAGAGGTAGGGGCATTTCTGCAAATTTCCCGATAAATAAATAAATAAAGAAGTACCTGAGACCGATGGAGTTTAGGGTTGACCGAATTCTCTGTATGCTCATAAGTCAACCCAAACTCCTATCAAAAAATAAATTAAGAATTAAGAATGGTACGAACAAATTAAACAAGGAAATTCGAGCTAAAATAAATATAAGATATAAATATAATATACAATATATAATACATTAAGTTTTTGAAAGGACGAATCAATGTCGCTAAAAGTCGTCAATCTTCTAGAAAACAACTGCTCCTCTCCATTATCTTCTCCTACCAACGCTTGCTGTTCAAAATAATACAAAAAATAAACATAAAAAAATATAAAAAATATAAATAAGATTAAATAAAAGATAATAATAAAAAGTTAAAAACTCACTAAAAGAAGCTTCTTGTGGTGCTTTCTTTGCGGCAGGATTCCAAGCCCATCAAGCATCGCCTCATCAAGCTCTATTTTAATTTATTTATTTTATAAAGATTTTTCGACACGTAAATAAAACTTTTATCTAAAAAATAATTAATCAAAAAAGGTGAATACATTAGTAAAAAACTAACCTTTAGTTTGCAACAAGGTGGCGAATAAACTCAAAGAGCCCAACGCTTGCACATCGTCTCCATTTGTTATGTATGATAATAATATTTCCCTACAAAATAAAATAAATTAATCCTATTTTCCCAAAACAAAATAATAAATATTAATCAAAATCGCTAATTTTAAATAACACACAAATATACAAAACACACCAACTGAATTTTTCAAGAAAATATCACTAAAATGTCCAAACCAAAAAAACATAATAATTTATATACAAACAAAAATACAATAATACATACAAAACACATTCAATTAAATTTTTCAAGAAAACATCAATCAAAACGTTCAAACTACAAAAACCATAATAATGCATATTCCTATACAAACAAAAATACAATAATACATACACAAAACACACCGACTGAATTTTTCAAGACAACATCAACCAAAGATTCAAACATCAAACCAAAAATACATAGAAACACAAAAACAAACACACAAACAAACTCAAACTCCTTACCGCAGCGTGCTCTTCGAACCGCCATTCTCTTGAGGCGAAGAATCATCCTTTGAACTGGAGGCCTCCATTTCGGGCCGGGAGTGGAGAGAAGCCGAACAGCACCCGTTTTCTAAGGACTCTCTGACGCCGAAACAGTAAGAAGGGTAGAACAGAGTCGCCGAAACGACGCTCGCGAGATCCTTGCTCTTGAATATGTGCAGCACGCAGCACAGGAGGTACAGAGCGGTACGGATTGATATTCTTTCTTTGCCCTAAAAGGCAAAAATAAATTAGTAAGTAAATAAATAAAGCGGGTATGAGGTTGTATCGGCAGAATTAGGGAATTTTTCGAACAAGTCCCTGAATTGTGCCGAAATTGCAAAAAAAAGTCCTTGAATTGCGCTGAAATTGCAAAAGAGCCCCTGTATTATTGCTAAAATTGCAAAATATATATAGTTAGATGAATTTTACAACGTTAGTTTCCTGCTCTAAAAACATTTAAGTCGCAAAAAGGAGATTAATCACATTCTAAGAAATATTTTACAATTTCAGCAATGATGCAGGGCCTCTTTTGTAATTTCCAACAACGCAGAGGTTATTTTTGCAATTTAAGCATACCACAGGGGCTTTTTTACAATTTCATCACACCACGGGGGCTTTTCGCAAACTCCCCATTAAATTAGACAGAGAAGGAATTACGTGCGACTCGATGGACGGCAGGAGCAGAGGAAACACCAAAAGTCGCAGAATATTGTCCACGATCAATCGGCCGAGGTCCGGCACGCCTGATGACATCACATCGCTGAAGTAATACAAACTGTCCTCTATCTCCTCCACTGATGCAAGCACTGGAGATCTCCAGTCGCCTGTTGATGATTCCTGATTGCTGAGGTTCAATCAATCAGGAGTTAAATTGGTTAATAAGGTTTTATATTTAATAATATCGAAATAAAAGAATTATGTTAAATTAGAAGCGTGATTAAAAGTGTTTTATATTAGGTTAGAAGCGTATTTAAATCATAAAATGTGTAATTAGATTATTTTGATCATGATTATTTCGTTATTTATTTATTTATTCAATCGAGAGTTGAATTAAAAAAAATAGCATTTTAATTGAGGGGCATATTGGTAAATATGTACCTGGCGAATTGGACGACCAGCTTGTCTAGGTCGATGCATTGCTTTTGGAAGTGCTTCACGATTTCTGAGAAGTATTCCGATAAGGGCGGCTTTGTGACGAACTTATTTACCGTTTCGTCCCCAACTGAAGAAAATATTAATAAATTAAGAACAAAAAAGTAGAAATATTAAATTAGTGAGAAACTTAAAGAGGGCATATGAGTGAGAAAGAAGGACAAGTTTAGGCATTTTTTAGCAAAATTAGAGAGAGAAGTACATATAAAAATTCATATATTTTATACATGATAATTTCACTTCCGCAGGGGTCAACATAATATTTCAATGTTCTGTAAGGCTTCACATGAAATTATGCCAAAATAAATTTTGAAAACAGGAAGCAAAACGAGATAGAAATAGCGGAAGTTACAACATTTTTTGCAAAAAGAAATGAAGGGCATCTATCTATATAACATTTCTCATACTTAACAAGGGTAACACATGCAATTTCATTTTCGCAATGGGTACACACAACATTTTCACGTCTCATAAAGAGTACACATGAAACATTGCCAAAAAGGAATAAGAAAACAAAAGCAACTGCAAAATGGAAACGTGTATAAATAGATGATATTTTAAAGTTTCGGAGGGGCGAACTTTTCCCGAAGTGCCCGTTCGGCAAAACGTGAAATAGACGGAATAGTAGAATAGAGAATTGCGATTATTATGTTTTATTCCAATAGCGTTAGGCTAGATACATAGATTAAAAATTTGGATTAAATAATAAAATAATGAATTATGATCACATAAAATAGGAAATGAGAAAATTTAACTGCCACATAGGATGATATTTGAAATAAAGGAGGACATATATTTCCTAAATTATATTCTATTCTATGGATTAGAGAAATTCCATCCCTACCGTGGAATATAGCAATTCCGCTTTTCCAACCTTTAATCCGAGATATTTCACTCATGTTCGGCTGGAATAGACCCTCTAATCCTCTATTCCATCCTATTCCATGTGAGCTGAACGGGCACAAAAAGAAAGAACAAGAAACAAAAGGAAAAAAAAACGGAAGAATGGGAAATGAATTGAAGCGCTTACCAACTTACCGTGATAGACATTGAGAGTGAGGGCTCTGATGGCCGTGCGCACCATCGTTTCTTCGTGGAACGCGAACCGTACCGCCTCCACGTACAACGGAAACGACTCCACCTCATCCTGAATCATCATTTCATTATTTTATTTTATTATTATTTAATTGTTTAGTTATTTAATTTGACTATTTAGTTATTTAGTAATCTAATTGTTTAATTATTATTTTATTATTAATTAATTAATTATGCTGAGTAGTGCCATTACGGTTTATTTGTTTAATAACTATTTGCTTATTTACTTATTTATTTATTCATTTGTTATTGTCTAGTCTCCAGAGTTAATTTTAATGAAATTCAAACTGCACGACTCGACCTCCTAAATTGATATTAACTATTAAATGTGCTAAAAATTTGCAAAGAAGCCCCTGCGTTACGTCTAAATTGCAAACAAGGTCCTGCGTTATTGTCAAAATTGCAAAAGAAAAGCTTCACCATTATTGAGAAATTACCAATAAAATGGGGGGTTTTCTGCAATTTAGGCATAACGCAGGGGCTTTTTTTTCAAATTTATTGATTTCAGTAATATTTGGTATGAGAGAGAAGAGAATAGTCCAACATATTTATATATTTATTAACTATTCACTTATTTATTCATTTATAATTTCGTGTTTTCTTAATAAATCAGTGCATGATAATTAGTTTCTGGGGTCAATTTTAATGAAATTCAAATTCCACGGTTCGGTCTATATATTGTTTTTTGCTTGTTAGGTACTTGCTAGCCTGACGATATTAATATTATGTCGACAGAAAACTCAAAATAGTCAAATGGTCCAAAAGAGTAACCGTATAAAACAAAAATTGTTGAATAAATAAATAAAAAGATTTGATTATCGTACATTTTGAGTCTTGATGAGCAAAGAGATGGTATTCTTGTTCAGTTTCCCGCTTATTGCCCTTCGTTAACAGAAATTTCAAAAATAAATAAAATATAATATAATAAAAGAGATTTTCAGAGGGTATATATGAAAATTATTTTCTGAGGTAAAATTATAAATAAAATTAAGGGTAATAAAATATTTTTGTCAACCTTAGAAAAGAAATATAGTAAGAGAGCATCTCGTCATTTTGGAAATCAAACTTGTACGTTATTAAGTAGTTTATGTGCTCATTGCTGAATATATAATCTGCATGAGCCAAAAATAATAAAAAAATTAAACAATAATATAGAAATTAATAATAAATATTATATTATTATAAGTAAAACTTACAAATAGAATGTTCGCTTTTCAAATTCTGGATCATGATGCTCATAGTCTGTAGCAGCTGAAACGCGACTCTATGAGTCCTACTGATCTTTAAAATCCGTGCAAATTCTCCCATTACTTGCTTTTCCATAAAAAACCTATACAAAAAAAAAAAAAAAAAAAAAAAAATTGGTCAGCAAATTACAAGAATGCCCATTTGAAGGGCCTTTATATAATATTTCATAATTTAAATATTAAAGAGAAAATTGGCTAGGGGCATTTTGGGCTTTTTTTTTTTTTTGTATTTTGAGACTTACTCAAAGAAAGAAGGATCGTGTTGGTCGCCATAAGTCACTAATTCCGCAATTGACCTTAGTGCTTCTATCACAAAATCCTATACCAAAACAAAATAATATTTTAATGTCATCATCATCATAATAGTTCATAAAAATTGAATGAAAAAGAAAACCCATTAGCTGAACAAAAGTACAGGTTTTTATTTATCCTCATTTTTCATGAAGCTCATTAAATTTGAAAAATAATGTTATACAGTAAATAAAAAAATATAAAAGTTATTATAAATGAATATATTAGATCTAAGTACCTTGTTGGCTTCAGTAACAACCTGAACCTTTTGTAGCTGATCCGCTAAATATCTGTAAATAAATTTAGTTTAATGAAAAAGTATTCCTTTTACCCCTTAAAAATCTTCAAAACTGTGCATATATCCATCCCTAAAGCACAGGAAATATAACTATGTTTCGACCATATTAATTTTGATGTTGGTTCATTTTTATAACATATTTTAAAAATCGAGTAGAGATGAAAAGTTTTATTCTTCCGTTTCTTGTAAGTACTAAATTGTTTTATTTGCAGTTTACATGCTATAAAGACTGAAACTTTTAGGGGACTAAATTCCAATTTTGGACTTTTCGCGGGTACCCAACCAAATTCAACATTTCAAATGTTCTTCCCAAATCGCCCCCGAAGGAACAAATACTCAAACTTCCTTAGCACATCTAAATTAGTTATTCCAAAGGCCATGCAATCAAATATTCCTTTTACCCCTTAAAAATCTTCAGAATTGCATATATCCCTAAAGCACACTAAATATAACTATGTTTCAACCATATTAATTTTGATGTTGGTTCATTTTTGTAGTTCACTTCTAAATCAAGTGGAGATGAAATGTTTTATTCTTCTGTTTATTTCAAGTACTAAATTGTTTTATTGCAGTTTCCGCACAGGAAAGTATAAAGACTGAAGCTTTCAGGGGACTAAATTCCAATTTTTGAGTTTTCGAGGGTACCCAACCAAATTCAGCAATTAAAACGTTCTTCCCAAATCGCTCCGGAAAGAAACAAATACTCAAAAACTTCCTTAATATTCACAAAAATTAGTTATTTCAAAGGCCATAACATCAAATTCAAACTATTTCTATGAAAAATTGGGGAACTGACCTGAGCTCATCAAGGGAGAACCGATTCCTGGCTCGCCAGAACTGCCACATGGTCCGATGCGCAATTCCAGCCTTCTCGAGGGTTCCTCCGCAAAATTACGGGCGATCCAACCGGCCCGATGCAGCAATTCCAACCTTTTCAATGGTCTTTCCGCAAAATTACCGCAACTCAGGGCCAGATGTATTCACGGCGATCCAACCACCATCGCCGCCGCCGCACTTCCGCCGCTTCGCCGGAGATCTCTCTCTCTCTCTCTCTCTGGTCGTTTTGTATGGAGGATTGTTTTTCTCGTTCTCTTTTCTTTTTGTTTTCCTGTTGTTTTATTTTAGTTGATTTGTTTCTGCTTCGTGAAAGTTTTGAGATCGAAAAAAAGACAGCAGGTTGTTGCTTCGTGTTTTTCTTTTTCTTTTCTTTTTGGCGTTTCGGCGTATATACCTGTCATATTTTGATAATTCGAAATTTATATAAACATCTTAGTTTCTTATATTATGCATATGTTTGACTATTGCAAGTTCAAGTCGTAATATTAACTAGGCTGACACCTGCGCGTTGCTGCGGGTAAAAAAATTATTAAAACAGATAATAAAAATAATTTTTCTTGATGTTATTAACATATTATTTAATAAAAAATATCAATTTACAAATAAAAATTATGCATAGTCTTTTATAACTATATATGCTCATATACATATACAAATTTTTGTTGTAACTTTTGTAAATTTAATGAATATGGATAACTTTTTATATGTATTTAATCTGGTGGCTTCATGAGAAGCTTGGAATTTCATCCACTATAATAGATTTAAAGATTTGGTAACGATTTAGGATAAAGTGTATCACTATTTTATATCTTTGTAGTCTTTGTAGTAGTTTTTTTACCTCCGCAGGGAACTTCAAAGGCCATACATCAATAGTCTCTCACTTAATGATTGTAGCTATTAGCTAACACCCTTAATTTTTTTTTAGATGACTATTTTGTCCTTTCAATTTTCAAAGAAAAAATATATTATCTATTTTTATCAAGAAAATAATTCTACAAAAATATAATAAATACAAATATATTTTCTTATTATTGAATTTGTATAAATTATTGTGTTTTGATATCATTTAAAGGGGTAAAATTGCCATGACATAAAAAAATTTATTTGTGTTAACTATAATAGTTAAGTGAGAGATCAAATGCGCACAATTTATAATGTACAATGACCAAAAGGTCTAAAATGAGTTGTTCTTTTATGTGTTAATAATTCAGATGGCACAAAGTAATGATTAATTTATAATTATGGGAAACTTATTTGTTGGAAAATAGAATCTCCATTATATAAGGTTTACAATGAGATATTTATAGTTTAGATGCTAAAATAAATACTAGATGGAACTTTATTGGAAGTCATATATTTAATTTTTCTTTTTTCAGACTAATATGCCCGTAGTCCCTACTCAACACACTCACACATATTCCTAATCCACCCTAATTTATCTCCTGTACCACATATCTAAGCTGGGTTCGATCGTGTGGCCTATTGGCTGAAAGAGAAGGGACCATTCACCAGGCTATCTTCGGTGGTGGTGGTAATTTTTTTTATAAGCAAAGTTTGCATAAGATAAATAATCACATGAATCATGGGTTTGGGCTTTTAAGCCCATGATCATGTCGGCCCAAAAGGCAAATTTATAGATAAAATTTATTATTATTTTATTATAAATACTATACTACATACACACTATACAATACAAGAGTATGGAAACTACAAAACTGCTGGACCATGAATTACAGTATCACACATTTATTTATGTTAAACTAAATCACTCATAATATTAAAAAAACATATAATTAACTAAAATATCCGCATTATTTCACTAATTATTCCTCTCTTTTGCTAAGTTGGACATGCAGACCCCCTTTTATCTTAAGAGTGAGAGTTAAAGATTGTACATGCTCTTGAATTTTCTCTTTCTTCAAAACTCTAATTTTAAAACTCTCAATCATGCATGCTACAACTGACTTCATTTGTATGTAGGCCATCTCTTTGCCCAAACACATTCTCGGACCAGCATGAAAAACCGGATACCTGAAATGTGTGCATCAATTTAGGTCATAATCAATTTGTATTCATATCATAGATGTTGATATAAGATAGCTATTTTTAATTTATTTTACAGAGAGACTCATATGTCTCACATTTATATTCAAAAAAACTTAACTTTACAAGTATTGAATTCACAACTTTTGAGTTAGTGCGGTGGTGCTTCACCACTTTATCATGGATGGTTTGACAAGATAACTATTTATTTCACTCTGTAATTTTTTAAGGCCTAACAAACTTTCTTTTCGTTCCTATAAACCTAGCTATGCAAAAGTAATTTTAGTCAAATATTTTTTTTTTTTTTTTTGTAGTTGAGTTATAATAAAAAATCTTTGCAAATTTCAAAACTTTTACTGAATAATAAAAACTCTTGATTTCCAATACCTGAATGGGCTCTCGGGTGTGAAGACCCCTTGTTCATTGAGCCACCTCTCAGGTTTAAACTCCAAACAGTCCTTCCCCCAAATTTTCTCTGACCGTCCCATTGCATAAGCACTATACATAACAAACCAGCCTTTTCCAACAAAAGTTCCATCAGGCAGAATATCATCCTCTTTGCATGACATCCTGTCAAGGGGCACAGGAGGAAAAAATCTCATCGATTCAGTAATGGTTGCATGGAGATAGTTCATTTCACGTAACTCGTCGAATGAAAATGTTGTGGTTGTAATGTTATTTCTGGCACGTATCGATTTTATCTCGTCTAGTATCTTTTTCTCCACTTCAGGCAGTGTTGATATCTTTCATGGGTAAAAAAGAGAAATATATTATTTTCTTTTTCTGTCATTTTGAGTAATTTCAAATTAATTAGTTGACTATTTAATAGTACCTGCCAGAATAACCACGTAAGTGCGGTAGAAGTCGTCTCACGACTAGCAAGGAGAAAGCTGATAACAATGTCTCTAAGCTCCTCCACGTTATGATCCTTATTAGCAGCGGAACGGGAAAGAATATCTTCTTTCCCTTCTAAGTCCATTCCCTGGCGGGCTCGTATGATCTTCATAGCATATCCATGGACAATTGAGATTGATTCTTTCAACCGCTTCTCTGAACCGATGTTAAGAATTTTTTTGAGTTTGTACATCCCCTCTATTGGTTCTATGAATCGAGCCACTGTTAGGTCCTGTGTGGAATGTATAGATATGTTAATCAATGAATTTCAAGCAGAAATCAGCAACATTTCTTTCTTTGCTTACTTTTATGACTTTTTTATGTATATTTAATTTGCTTTTGATGGTTCTGTTTTGATTTTAGCAACATTTGTTTTGCTCATACCTTTTGGGAGCCTTACTTGGCTCGACCTTTTTATTCACATAGAAGTTTCAATTAAAATAATAAAAAGTTTAAATTATTTGTATATATATTTAAAGTAATTTATGGTCATTATGATTATTTTAGCAAGGCCGGTCATGCCAGACACTTTTTTTTTTTTGAAGGGGAAAGGTTCCCCAGTTTCGAACTGGGGACCTCCCATGTGAGGGGCGGGGGTAAGACCACTGGGCTAAGCCTAAGCCCCAGTTCTGGAGACCTCCCATGTCATGCCAGACACTTATCAAGATCGCATTAAAGTAGTTTTGCTACTCACTTGTCATAGAATTTTTCATTATTATTTGACTTGAGTATTTTCGATCTGAATATTAATAATTATATTGAATTAATATGTTACTTTAGTTACAACATAGAATCTACCTGTGCTTGTGCAAATGCAGTCATAAGCTCCGTTGAGTTGGTCCCTTCAAACCCTTCTTGTTCCTCCGTAAGGCATGCCGGATCCTCTCCAAAAGCAACTTTACAAATACTATCAAAAGAAAATCTCTCCAACACATCTTGTAGTTCAACCTCACCCCCTCTTTCAATAGCTCGGTCGCCGATTACTAATCTCAAAATGAACAGAATCTACAATGAAATGGCGCAATGTATTTTTATTAAATTCGAAACTAGCGGCTTTTCGTTGCTGTTTCCAGTGTTCTCCCTCTGAGTTTAATATCCCATGCCCTAGGAAATCCGCTAGCAGGGAGATGGTTCTCTCGCCTTTCGGATAGTTGCTTGAGTTTGTCTTGAGTATGTGCTCTACACTAGCTGGATTTCCTGTTACATCCACAAATTTAAATGAGATCACTAGTACCAATATCTAAACTGCATATACAATATCAATTTAACTCTTTTTTTCTTTGAAAATAATATCAATATAACTCTTGAGCTGTAATTTTACCTATTATGATGCCTGAGGTGGTACCAGGGCTAGAGAAGCCCATGGTTCTGGTCGGGCTTTGTAAAATGAGTTCGGTAACCCACTCGAGGAACCGGTGGCGGTTTCTGATGAAATGGGGGAGGTAGCCGATGAGTGGATACGATTTGAGACCATGGATTGTTGGTTTCTTCTTTGAGAATTGAGTCTTGGAGAAGATGTAAAGGATTAGAAGGAATAGGGAGAGGGATTGGAGTGTGATTGAGAAGTACATTTTTCCTTCTAGTTCAAAATATTTGGTTATTGGATTGTGTTGGTATATTTATACTACAAAATATGGCCTTTTTTTCCAAGTTGGTCTTGGGCCAAAATGATGACTGCTTCCAAGTTCCCAACTTGTTTAATTTAAGAGACATTTTGCATATAGGTCCACGGTAAGTTTCTCATTCGGATATTCAATAACTGCAAATCGTATCAACTATTCTATTTTGTATATATGATTAGCAATTTATCGTCATTTTCGAACTTCTATAAGCAATTTATCGTCATGTTCGAACTTTCCGTTTTCTCCAGAAAAGGAAAGAACCCTTAAATGGATGAGTTGGGAGCAAGACAAAATTAATTAATAAAAACAAAACAAGTTAACAAAAGAAATCTAGCTATATTCAATTTTAAAGTAACTTTCTACAATTATGTAATTTTTCCTACACATTTAACATTAACATCTTGGCTGACTATTTTATTAAAAAAAAATTGAGGCACGGTCCACGAAATATTTACCGTAATTTCATGAACAAAATAAAATAAAATTATAAAGTTCAGGCAAATCCAAAAAAATGAAAAGAAATAACAAAATAAAAGAAATAAGAAACCTACACAGATGATATATCCTACTAACCGTTTTCGTAAAATTACTACATTCATTGTCTCTTTATACTTTTATTCTAAAAGCTCAAATCATTAACAAAAAGAATTTGAAGAAGTATATTTAACTTTATTGGAACACAACTTTTGCAAGTTAAAAGAATAAATATTATTTATCTAACTTGGATTTTTAGTAAAAATTCATTGTGCTACAAATACAACTGTTGTAAAAGAAAATTACTTTGCTTGATTTGCAGACAAAATTCTAGTCTATTGAGTAGTGCAAAAATCAAGTAATTTGAGGGGTAAATGAAAAAAACTAATGGTTGGTCATTATTGACCACATGCTACAATTGGTGGTTTTTTGCTCAAGAAACATTTCGTGCTTCCCAACCCAAGTAGTCCAAGCCTCTATTTTATTGACCATTGAAATCAAGATTTCATTGTTGTATGTGATACTTTTTAAAAGAACCCTATCATTCTTGATAAGTTGGCAATAGCCAATAGATAATGAATGAAACTACACGTGGCACTATATTATAAATAAAAATAATTCATATAACAAAAATAATAATACGTTAGAAATGTTAAATGCAGTTTGTAATAATTAATTATCAAGTTTGTTGTTAACACAACATCAGATTTGAACAAAATATTCAAAATTTATAATTTTCATACAATACTATATCAGATTTTTGCAAAATATTAACATTGTCCAAATCCATGTGAATATTGTTTAGATGACAAATTAAAATATTGAAATGGTAATTCAAGTTAAATGTATAAAATGATAAGTTAAATATTTAGAATAGTTAGGGTATTTATTGAAAATTTATCCTTTTTTGAAAATTATGCATGACAACAGAATACTTGTAAATTATTGAACATTTCCTTTTAATTTATATAAATTGCAGGCTCCCGGGTTTAACCTGTTGCTTAATTCTCAAAAAAATAAAAAAGAGAGAGAATTTTTGTAATTTTTCTTTATTTTTTAATCAAGCATGTTAAATCCTGATTTTGGATACTTGTGGGTTCATGTTGGCACAAAAATAGGAAAGACAAGGGCCAAAGTTAACAAATAGAAAAGAGAAGGGGAAAGGAAAATGACTCAAAAAAATGAAGGCGCAAAGTGAACAAAGGACTAAAATGAGAGTATTTTCCTATTATTTGCTACATATTATTATTTTATTGTTCATATATTATCGTTTGTTATATATCTTATATCTTATTACTTATTTAATTATATATATTATTTGATTATAATTTCATATTCTTTTGTTTTAGTTAAACATTATATTATATATAACTATATATTATTTTTGTTTTTATTTTATTATTTCTTATAAATTAAAATAACTAATTTATTATTTACATATAAATAATATATACTAGATGAACATCACCCATCAATATTAAACTGCATACTCTTAAAAAAAAATATTAAACTAAACTGGATATAACACTGAGACAATATATACATTGTACTTGCCTTAAGAAAATGTTGTGAAAGGATGTAGTTGGGTATGCTGGTCGAGTTGCATGGGCCTATGGGCCATGATATATCAAATTCATATTCAGTATGTATCTATGTCTTTCCGAGCCATAATTTTTTTTTGTGAAACAGTAGGCGATTGCGTTCCTTCCATATCTCCCATCAATATGCTAGCCATAGAGTTGCCTATTATTTGTGTTTTTTTGGTGATTTACTTGCGAGACGAAGTGCATCGTTGCATTGGCGAGTCCATTTGGTCTTGCAAGTTTATACCCAAGACGTTGAAGGCTTGTTGCCAAATTTGCCTTGCATAGGTGCGTTGAGAAATTATGTGTGTGTTTTGTTTATGTGATATTTGCTCTGCATAATGTGCAGGTGTCTGATCGTACCCATCCGCGCTTTAGGCATGCAAAATTTTTAATTCTCGGGGTTTTTTGATTTTCCATAGCTGCTTTCGTAGTTGGTCTCTACAAACCAAATTGCTAAAGAATGAGTATGCAGACTTGACTAAGAACTCTCCTTGCTATTATTTTTGTAATTCCAAATAAGTATGTCTTCATGATCATTGAGTTCACCAATCTGGAGTGTTGTTTTTAGGTTTTCGAGATCCGCCATCAATCGTGAACTGAAAATTAGATCCCATCTTAGATTGTCTATATTTGCCATTACCTCATGTAAGGTAATGTTTATGAGCCATAAATTATGGTATCATACATTTAGTTACGTCAAAATTAAATATGCCAAGATGTAAAAAGAGGCCAATATTAACAAAATTGTTATGGAATAACTAAAATAACGAGAGGATAGAAATAGAGAATATCAAGATAGAAGAACTTTTTCATTTATTCGTATTCAATTATTGTCTTTCTTATACATTATAAAAATCTATTTATGGGCGTTGGACGCCAATTGAAGTCGCTAGAACAATGGCACGAGATCTGATGATGGTCCGACTTCATTAGTAGGTGGTAAAAAAAAGGGATGAGAAAGAGAGAGAGGAGAGAGAGAGGCGAGACAGATGGGAACGGAAAGAGATGGTGCGGGAGAGAGTTTAGGGTTAAGGGGGGCGGCGATTGGAGAGGAGAGGAGAGGAAAGAGTTTCGGGCGCGAGTGGGGAGGAATAGCGAGAGAAAGAGAGAAAGTGAAGAGACGAGAGAGCTAGGTGAAGATATAGAAGCGACGGAAACAATAAAAAAGATTTGGGCTAATTAACATCGGACGGCTAATAATATAGTGCATGTTCAGCACTACCTAATTTGCATGGAATATAAGAATAAACCGGCTATTTCAAGTTATTCCATCCGAACAGTATTTGACTATGTCGGATTAGAGCTATAGAATAATGAAAATTTTAATTCCATAGTTGAGATGGAATTGGTTATTCTATGAATTAAGCTTAAATTTAAGAAAAAAATGTCTCTATCTATTCCAAATTATGTCCTACGTGGCATAACTACTTCATCTTCTAAACACCATAACCGTATCCGTGCTAGTTTTGCCGTCATTTTTTTGAGTGATTTACCAATGAAATAATCAATCAAACAACTATACACAAATATACTATTTTTTTTTCTCTTTAACAAGATCCATATCAACTATGTTTCTCAGTTATTCACTTCTCCGTTCATCTATCATTGCTCATTTCTTTGCTTCGAACGACTATTAAAAATGCGTTGTGAAGATATGCAACGGCATAACAATAATTGAAAAACATTTAGAAATTATTTAAATAAAGACTTATTTGAATTTGTGCTTCAATTTATCTTCTATTATTGTATTTTTATTGAATATTTATTTTATTTTGATGCTTCTTTTTTTAGATTAATTTATTTCTTTTTTATTTTCTTATAATTTGAGTAGACTTTTCATTAATATGATTTGTATAAATTCAAATTATGGAACAAAGACATTTTAGTCATAAGATCTTTTCTATATGGGAGCGGATGGTACCTAAGCAGCTCCTTTGCCCTTGGATCGAAATCGTGATTAATCATCCTGATTAATAATGTTAAACGGCCGTTAACTCTCTTCCCTTCTGTTAGGCGTGTGAACTCCCTTCGTCTCTAGAAATAAACCATTTCAATTTTGGAAAGATACAAGGGAGATTTCTTCTAGGCGAAAATCTTCCATGTTCTCTCTCTAATCTCTCTTTATTCACCCTGATTTGTTTCGGAAAGAAATTAGTTTCAGGCGGAAATCCCTCTCGGCTGGCGATTCATCCTTGTTCTCTGATGGGCTCCATTATCTGATTCTCAAGTTATGTGTTCTTCAATTTTAAATTAGTAGATTAGGAAGTGTTATCATTGGAAATTAGAGTCTTTCGCAATTGTAATACTTTTGCAGTCTGCAAATAGTTCTTATAATTGCATTGAATCTGATGTGGCAAATGACAAAGGAGTCTTAAGGTACATTTTAATGAGATGTGTTGCGATTTGCGACGGAGTCCGCTCAGCTGCAGCAGGACGCTGATAGTGTGAGTTATTGGTCTGTTAATCTATTCATATTCATCCTTTTAAATTTGAATATTCAGTAAATCTTTAGTTCTATTTGATTTTTAGATTAATTGAGAAGTATGCAGTATTGAGCGGTAAGTCATTATGCAGAGAGCAGAGACCAACGCAGCAATTAATTGTCGTATGGAAATATTGTGTAAAGCACAATTTGTGATCGTTGTTAGATGCAGCATCTCTTTATGGGATTTATAATTCAGAAATTGACATAATTAGATCGGAATGAAGTTTGGGATGGAGAAATGAAGGAGTTCAGCAAGTTTGCTTCTTGCGTGTGTTATAACTGAAAGTTCAACCTCAGGCAGAGAAAGGAGTGCAATAGTCAAATGTACTATAGGATTCTTTTCAACAATTGTGTGATTGAAAAATGAATTGTTCCATCATGAAGGCCATTTTGGTGTCTTTTCATTGAAAATTTTTCTGTGTGTTTATTGATAATTACTGTGTTATTGCTTTTATGAATATGTGGTATTAGTTGGTAATTGTTGTCATTACTTTTATGAATGTTCTGTTTTTCATTTTGGACAAAGAATTTTTTTATTTATTGTAAGACAAAAATTTGTCGCATTTTGCGCGGGCAACGTTTAGTTTGTAATCATGCTCTTTTTCCATATAAATTTCATGTTAATATCGTATATTTTATATACATGTTGTTGATATGCTTATATTGTTACAGTCTGAAGAAAAAGGTGCAAAGAAAAAGAAATCAAAATGTTGATAAAGCAACTTTAGGTGTAATTGGGAGAAAAAGAATAACAGTTTTTAGTTTATTGAAATCTCCATAGAAGATGTTTCTAAATGGATAGTTTGGTTTTAAAACATAGCTGGAATATAATTATCATATTTTGCTTGCAAAAGACTCATGGAAGTCTCAGATTTATTCCAGAAAATGAGAACTTGAACTCAGCCAAATATGTACTATATAGTTTAGCTTCATATCATCATTTGAACTAAACAAATCTTACATAAAAATATTATTAATAACTTGTTAAAGTATCTCAAATAGATTTTAATCACTACATAAGAATAACAAACGATAACAACAATATTTCATCTAAAGTTGCGGAGGTTTGAGAGAAGAGGAGATTTATAAGCAGATAGAGGATATTGCGATTTCAAAAATTTCAATCTATGGAAGAACATCATTTCTGCAATTATTTCTTTTCAAAACTGAAATGATTTATTTCTTCCTAAAAGAGACGAATAACAGAGAATGGAGAGAATGATTTATTGGCAAATGATTCGGACAGAAATGAATTTGACGAGAACAGGAAAACATAAATCATATTTACGTTTTTACCCTTCCATAAATATGATGAGTATCTTCCTTATATAATTTTTCTTTTTTAATTACACTAATTGCCAACATTCCCCTACTCTCTCTCTCTTTCTCTTTACTGGCATTTTTATTTTATTAATTAGTACTTTAAGAAATTGTGGAAATAATTTATAAAAATCATGAATTTATAAGAAGTTTAGCCGGAATCATGAATATAAAACTTAAAATTAAAAATACAAAAAAAAAATTAAGAAAATATAATGTGGAAAGAATTTATTTCATATAGATAATAAAATGAAATAATTTTGACTTTTTATTTCGAAAAAAATGATAATTACATAATTTTGTTTCTATCATTTAGATAAAAACAAGAAGATAATATTATATTAATTCAAGTGATACATGAATTTTCAGTTTGCAAAACACAAACATAGTCATTAATCAGACAAAATACATAATAAAAATATTTAGTAATCATCATATAGTTCTTATTAAAAATAGCTAATTTAAAATCTAAGAACACTAATGACATAGTAAATTTATAAATAAATAATTAAATATTTTTAAATTATTTCATCATTAACATAAATAGACAAATTTCTGAGTTTTTTTAGTAGATTTTCAAATTATGATTCCATTATTCACATCACATATTTGTTGGAAATAAAATAATATCTTAAAAAGGAATATATATTTTATTGATTGGATCAAAATCCAATCAAATAAGAGATATTTTGGTGTTACCATATTTTACCATTATTAATTAATAGGACCAGCTAATCCATATCACTTATAAGGGATAAAAGAGTAAATTCAGCTTGGCATTTCCTGTTCTCATCAAAACAGTTCCTGTCCAAATCATCACCCGATTTATTTCTTAAACAGACGGTGAAGGGATGGCTAACGAAGAAACTAGAATTAACAGACTGTTTAGATTTAATCGTGCATGATTAATCATGATTTTGATCCAACGGTGGTAGAGATGGTTGGGCATGATTTCTTCCCCCACGCGATTGGGTATGATCCGATCCCTTTCTATATGTTTAAATCAAATGTTTCATATGATTAATTTGCCGAACGTACATGGAATAAAATGAATTAGTCGTTTATTCTCAATTCCGTTATTCTTCTATTCCATGTGTTGCCGAACGGGCCCATAGGAATTAATTAAATTCTAAGGTTATTAATATTATTTGTTGATGACGTGGCTAAACAAGGATTAAGAAAAACGGTTGGAAATTAAATAATTATGGTTAATTACATATTAAAACGAATTGGAAACAAGAATCATGCTTTTGGGCCTTTCAGCCCAATATCAAGTCCAGGAGCTAAACTTATATATTTTTTAAATTTATTAATTTATATATGAAAGCTATACTAGATGCACATTACATAAGAGTACTAAAACTGCAAAACTGCTAGACTATGAATTACAGTATCATACATTTATTTATTTCAAAGCTTAATCACTCATAATATAAAACTCTAATTAACTACTAATTAATCCTCTCTCTTGCTAAGTTCAACAGGCAGACCCCCTTTGATCTTAAGACTAAGAGTTAGAGATTGCACATGCTCTTGTATTTTCTCCTTCTTCAAGACCTTAATTTTAAACCTCTCAAGAATACATGTCAACAGGCAGACCCCCTTTGATCTTAAGACTAAGAGTTAGAGATTGCACATGCTCTTGTA
Organism: Juncus effusus; assembly: GCA_027726005.1. Lineage (NCBI taxonomy): Eukaryota > Viridiplantae > Streptophyta > Magnoliopsida > Poales > Juncaceae > Juncus > Juncus effusus. The sequence goes on from CM050898.1 coordinate 4,000,875, forward strand.
TTTTCTCCTTCTTCAAGACCTTAATTTTAAACCTCTCAAGAATACATGTCAACAGGCAGACCCCCTTTGATCTTAAGACTAAGAGTTAGAGATTGCACATGCTCTTGTATTTTCTCCTTCTTCAAGACCTTAATTTTAAACCTCTCAAGAATACATGTCACAATTGACTTCATTTGTATGTAGGCCATCTCCTTCCCCAGGCACATTCTCGGGCCGGCATGGAAAACCGGATACCTGAAATTTATGCATCAAGTTAAAGTCATAATTAATCAATACCATATGTATATCATGGATTTTGGTACAAGATATCATTATTTTGGTACTAAGTAATTTCTTGTGCCTAATAAATCACCCTTTTGGTCCCGATAAACCTATACAACGTACTTTTGGTCAAGCATTAACATTTATTCAAAATTTTGAAAGCATAATAAAAATTGGTTGCAAATTTCATTAATTATTTTTAATGACGAATAAAAACTCCTGACTTCCGATACCTAAATGGACTCTCGGGTTTGAAAATCCCATCTTCGTCGAGCCACCTCTCGGGCTTGAACTCCAAACAATCTTTCCCCCAGATTTTCTCTGACCGTCCCATTGCATAAGCACTATACATAACAAACCAGCCTTTTCCAACAAAAGTTCCGTCTGGTAAAATATCATCCTCTTTGCATGACTGCGTGTCAAGGGGCACAGAAGGAAAGAATCTCATCGATTCAGTAATGGCTGCATGGAGATAGTTCATTTCACGTAGCTCGTCGAATGAAAAGGTTGTGGTTGTACTTTCGTTTCTCGCACGTGTGGATTTTATCTCGTCTAGTATCTTTTTCTCCACTTCAGGCAGTGTTGATATCTTTTAGGGGTAAAATAGAGAAATTATTATTTTCTATCATCTTAAGTAATTTCAAATTATTTAGCTGACTAATAAAATAGTACCTGCCAGAAGAACCACATGAGTGCAGTAGAAGTCGTCTCACGGCCTGCAATGAGAAAACTTATAACAATATCTCGTAACACATCCACATCATGATCCTTATTAGATGCGAAACGGGAAAGAATATCTTCTTTCCCTTCTAACTTCATTCCCTTCGTGAGGCGAGCATGTATGATCTTCATAGCATATCCATGGACAATCGAGATTGATTCTTTCAACTGCTTCTCCGAACCAATGTTCAGGAATTTTTTGATTTTGTACATCCCCTCAACTGGTTCTAAGAATCGAGCCATAGAATGATCCTGTTATAAATAGTTAATTGTCAATATAACTTGACATAATTTTAAATGTAATACGTTTATAATAAATCAATATGCTATTTGAGCTATAACATAGACTCTACCTGTGCTTGTGAAAATGCAGTCATAAGCTCTTTTGAATTGGTCCCTTCAAACCCTTCTTCCTCTTTGGTTAGGCATGCCGGATCCTCTCCAAAAGCAACTCTATAATTCTTAATGAAATATTTTATTTCTCATGTTAAAATTGCCAAATAAAAAATTCTTGGAATTTTCTTTTTATTTTGAATTCCATATTACTATAATTCTAATTTAATTTTTCTTCTTGCTAAAATATGTGAATATAGACTATATAAGAGAATATGTAAAAAAATAATATGCTCATTAAATCCTACCTTATTTTTCACCTCTCATTTAGCATTCTCAAGAGACCTATCATCAATTTTCTCTCGGCCGTTCGGATAAAAATATTTATCAAATCTCACTTTTTCGTTTGAATCATTACCACAATGTTTCTTGTTATATCTCCAGTTGTGAGAACTACCATATAAAAAAAAATCAAAGTGTTGAGAATTATAATATATTACTTAATGTATTACGGGTTTCACAAAAATATATGTAATTAGTTTATACATAATTCATATCATTTTAACAACTAAACAAATAAAAATAATAGAAGTTATTATGGTGACAATTATTTTGAAGAAAATGAGTCATGTTACAGTTTCTTATATATAGTATATGTTGTTCTCAGTTTGATGATATTTAAAACTATTCCGAGCTACTAATATATTTGTGTGAGAATGTCTTAAGCTAGATAGTCGCACGATCAAGTTCTCGGAAATGAAGAGTAAATCGAATTGGACGTATCTTGCCTATCTCAGAAGATTAAGAAGTCGTCACGCATGCAAAGAATCTCAAGAGAGTATCTCAAGGTGTGGGAGCAAGTTTCTTAGTTCTTCGTGTGTGTGTAGTTTGGTGATCAATTTAATTACTATTAAAAAGAGGGTAGAATCTTCTATCTATTGAATTCTTATAAGTTCTGTTGACAACGGAAGTGGTCCATTGCAAGCGGACCACTGAGTTGACAACATAATCATTCATTGAAGAACTTTTCATTCTGACCGATGGCTGATAATTTTGTTGTATAGTCCGTTGGCAACAGACGACCTATTCCGTTGGCAACGGACCATTAGATTTTTAGCCGTTCGGAGAATATCTTAGTTTAATTTCTTTCTGTTTTGGCAGTCCGTTGGCAACAGAACGGCACAGATTTCCTTTTCTGAGGGCTGCTCTTTCCTCCTTTAAAAAAAAAAGACAACCTTCTCAGATTTAGTACACGAATTCTCTATACAAAAAACAGAAATACTCTTTTCTTAATACTGTTAAATTGCTCTAAATCTCAAGAGAGACTAATCGAGTTGTTGAGTATGTTGCTTGTTGTTGGTTGAGATCGAAAGATATCGAGTTTGTAAGTTGACTGTTTCACCGGCCGTCAAGTTTGTTGTAAGGTGACGGTGGATTGTGGTTTTGTACTCAAATGCTATTTGGATTAGTGTTTATCGGAGCCGCAAGGTAAGTCTTGGAGAGTAGGCAACTCGTAAATGCGGTAAGGGCCGCTAGCGAGTAAACGGGTGGTTAAGGCTAACGCAACCACCTCGCCGAACTTCGTCAACAAGTTCGTGCGTTCGGTATCTCTTTGCTTTTTCTATTTACTTTAATTTCTTATTTATTTATTTTACTTTGTTAATTAGTATTCAAACAGTGAAAGACTGCTAGCGCAATTGGCCACACACAAAAAACTTGAGTAAGGGAGAGATCCTAAGTCCGAGCCCGGCTTGGCGGGGTTTTTTTTTCTTCTGAAAAACGCGTGGGGACGTATGAGTCACCGTATTTAAAAATTCAAAAAAAAATTAGTATTCAAACAACCATCATTATATATTATGATATAATTCAAAATGATTTTAAACATATCCAACTTGCTTAACATAATTATTATATATTATTTATATACTACGAATTCATTTCAAACTTTTATTTTGACATTACATATTGAAATAAATAATAAAATTGAAATATTCGCAGCGAAGCGCTAGCATTATCCTAGTTATATATACATAACGAACCAGCCTATACCAACCAAAGTTCCATTAGGCAGTATATCAAGCATGTCTCTAACATATAATTAAAAAATAAATAGCACATAATTAACAAGATAATTTATATTGTTTATAATTTTTTAATGAAAAATGATAAAAAGATTTAAATCACTAATTTACATACAATATATCAATTTATATTAATTATATAATATTTGTTTTTATTAGCTATATTCTAATCATTATGTTAGTTATATATTAATTTTATACTAATTTATTATTTTAATTATACATATTTATTCTATTATTATATGTTAATTTTATGTTTTTTTTAATATTCAGAAAAAGAAATCTTAACTTGCAATTTTAATGACTTTTCTTCCAAATAGCATTGGTTTGAAAAACACTTCATAAAATAGTATCGGTTTGAAAATAATTAAATATCTAGCATTTCCGCCAAACCTTCTGGCGAACCTGAAATTGTTCGCCAGGGGGTGCTGACGGAACATGCCCTGGGTCATTTAGCAGCCTTAAACAATCTTAATTAAATTGAAGCATCAAAGGTTCTGACGGAACATATCCTAGGCCATTTAGCAGCCTTAAACAATCTTAATTACGAATATGTTAAAATTTTAATTTTCAGCATTATCTGCAAATTTAGCAAGGAAATTAATCAAAAAAAAAAAATTCATGTTCCGCCAAGCATTTTGGCAGAACAGTCTATTTTATATTTTTCCCTCCTAAACAGTTATGAAAATTTAACAAAAAGAAAAAAATAATATTCGGCCACACTGTTTGGCCGAACAATATTTTTTTTTCTTCTAAATTTCCTTACTAAAATTTGCTGTTAACGCTGAAAATTAAAATTTTTGTGTGGTGCTATTGGGAGGGCTAAGTCTGCTGTGTAGAAAGCAAATTAAATAGTTTTCTATGCAATGCCAATTTTACCCTCGTTGTTATAATCTCCATTCATTTTTTTTTCTATTTTACATTTATGCTTTCTAAATAATTAATTTCCTATGATATATAATAAGAACTATTTAATAATTTACATATAATCTATATAATAGAATTCAATTTAAATTTAAAAGTACTATAAATCAAACAAATACTGTGCCTCTTCATAGAATATTTATCAAAGCAATCCTTGATTATTTCTTCTAACAAATATAAAAAAGCTCCAATTAAATTTTATAAAAGTGCAAAAAAATGCTTGACAATTTTTTGTTGAATTAAAATTAAATATAGTATTAATTATTGTTTTTTCTTTTTTTAACGATAGAAAATTTAGTATTAAAAATGATGGTTGTTAATAGAAAATGAAGGAATATTTAATCATAATAAACAAGGGTAATTTTGGTATTTCATAGAAAAATATTTAATTTGTCCTCAATGCAGCAAATATAGCCCTTCTAGTGTTCCGTCATGATACTTTTTGAAAGAGTTTCTGTTCCATGTTGAATCCTGGCGGAAATGCTAATTTCTTAATTATTTTCAAAATGATGCTATTTGGTGAATCATTTTCCAAACCAATACTTTTTGAAAAAAAAAAAAAATCATTCATTTAACAACCATAAGTTGGCCATTCATGTTGACTGTATAGGCTGATCAGACATTTTCATTTTGGACATAAGTCCATTTTTTCTATATCAGTTTACTTTAAGTTTTAACAAATACAAATGTATATTAACATTTCTGAATATATATTATTATTAGAAAAGAAGTATAATAATATTGAAAAAAATGTAGTGTGGATAATAAATACATATATGTATATATGAGGAATGCTATCTTGCATGTACATGTTTTAGACTGTCAGATTCCATATTAGATCCTTTTACATCCGTCCGATTTGATTAATTTAACTCCGTTTCTCCCCTTCTTTTCCGTTTTGCAGGGAACATAATCCATCTCATGCATCACCTCAGGCGAGTACAATGGAGACCCACGCACGAGCACACACTATTTTGCTCGCAATGAAGACCCAGATTGCCCTCGCCTGGCCTCTCTATCGTACTCAGACGGCATAGAGATTGGACTCCTACGTTGTCGCACTCGCAAGATCATCATTCCTTCTCGTGAGGCCATGATACGTAAGTGGTTTCACTGTAATTTCTCTGTGCAATCCGACTTTATTGGTAATTAGGGGCTGATTTATGCCTGACTAAAATCTCAGTCTCTTTAGGGTTTGGGGTTGCCACTAACTGATTGTTTGATTAATGCCTGATTTATGCCACAATCATCCTCTAATTCTAATTGGTAAATCTGACTTATCACTGATTATGAGTGATTAATCTTCTTAATCTCTTGATATATTCCCGATCGTAGCGGTTATGTTCTTGATCTTTCTCTCATTTATGATGTAGGGAAATTATTAGCAACATGCCGCATGAAGTAGCTAGCATTGCTAAATCCAGTTGTTGGGCAAAACTTAGGCTTGAAGCACAAAACGAAATTTAGCCAAAAAGTGCAGTTTATACCCTGAAAATTTGTAATTTTAGTCAATTCAGAGCAAAATACTAATTTAGCCAAGAATTGCAATATTTTGACCCTGACAATATCAGGAATAATCTTGTACTAATCTATTAGTCACTTTTAATTTAATTTTACATTATTTTTGAATAACTACAGTCCTTAATTTTATTTATATATATTTATTAAACATTAATTAATTTGTTAATTATTTCATCTGGTTGCAAATTTGGTGCATAAAAGAAATGTTAATTAATTTGGCTCACTGCTCTACATATTCATTTGGTAAAGTTACTCTGACCTGAAACAACACATTTCATTTTTTTTTGTATTGATTTATTTATTATTTTATCATTGAGTCGAGGTCTAATTTAGTCTTAAATGAGTCTTAAAACTAATAATATAACATATACCATACTAACCCTTATAATTTTTTTTTATACAGATGTTTCAAATTCATCGGATTCTTTTAGTGTATGAGCCATCACATCTAGTGCCCTGGTGTTAGAATTTGGAATTGTATGTGTATGAATGTGTGTAATTTGTGCAGGTTACTAAAATGAATGTGTATGTATGGTCCCAATTTGGATATGTATTTTATTTATTTGGAATTTGAGTAAATATGTGCGCATTGTGTGAATATGTATGATATTTATTTGGAATTTGAAATGAATATGTGTGGTTATGTGGATATATATTGCTGTTTTGAATGTATGTATGGATGGTACCAGTTTAAAATGAATATGTGTGATTGCATTAACTGATACTGTTTGATCATTATACAAAGAAGTCCAAAATATTATAAAACTATAAAGTTCTAACACCATTTTAATATCAACTCATACACAAACGTTATTGGCCATATACCATTTTGGTACCATAGTGGCATCATTCAAATTTAGCATGTTCAATTTGATTTAGTCGCAGACACATCTTACTGCGAAAAAATTACATAATGGTATCTAACTACACAAGACCCTTATGGTACACCATACAATATACTTATATTCACAACCAAAGCACATATAGATTCAAGTTATACAACACATTTCAATTACACTAAAAATCCTAAATCCACCCCAGGAGAAGAAAACATTTATGTTCAATTTCTAAATATTATTTGGCTTTACATTTTTGAAATGAAGAACTAAATCAGACGTAAATGGTAAAGACGAGTCCCTTTTCCTCCAAAATTTTAGTAACTTCCTCATTCAAGTCCATTCTTATACTTCGAATTTGACAAACATGCCCTTGTAAAGTAAAAAATAACAGCGTGATAAAATGAGATTTTCAGCATCAATCATTACATTAACATTCACCCCAATTTCATTCTTAGTAGTTGTAGTTTCTTCTTTTCATATTGAATCTTGAGCAATTGGAAGTTCCTGCAAAATGATAAGATAGACTGTATGAAATCATTGATGTAAAAACATATTTAAAGATAGATTAAATAATAAAACAAAGTATTGACTAGTAGAATCAGTAGTATCAGATTTCAGAAGCACTTGTGAGACAAAGTGCAGGGACTAACAAATCGGCATTGAGAAGAAATAGAGGGGTTATGGTTCCAACTAAACCCAAATTCCTAAATATTGAAGAAGAATCAGATGAAGTATGGTTCAAAAAGGTTAAAAATTAACCCAAATTGCTCAAAGTTAAGAAGAAACAGATGGGCTAAGACCAAAATCAGCCCAAATGTGCTAGTTTTATAATGAGTCAGCCCTAAGCCCTCCAACTAAGACCAAAATCAGACAAAAATTGAAGAAATTTACATGATCCAGTGCCCATTTAGCACAAAATTAGCCTCGACAAATCAAAATATGGAACCCTAACACGTATTGACCTAGAGCAGAGGGTGTCCAGCTGATCTGGTCGTGTTCTTTTTGGTTCGAGTCGACTTGAGACCTGAGCGAGTCCCTGTCCGTTTCTTCTTCTGCGAGTTGAGGAGAGGAGCTGGACTTCGCGTGGCGAGAGATTGAGTGGATCTGGAGCTTCGCGTAAAGAGAGGAGCTAGAGCTTGGAGCTTCGCGTGGAGAGGCAAAGCTAGGGAATCGAGAGGAGAGAGACAGAGGGAGAGAGGCGAAGAGAAGGGCGAGTGAAGAAAGATGGACTCCCTTCTGTGAGAAACGGAAATGAAGAGAAGAAACGGAGTTAATTAATCGCTGCCCAATTTAATCGTACGGGTCTAAAAGAATCTAATATAAGATCCGACGGTCCGAAATTTACATATAAAAATTGTCTGTGTACATGTACATGCAAGATAGCATTCATATATATATATATATATATATATTGGTAGTTAAAGATATATTAAACAGGTAGAAAAAAATCCAAAGAATTGAATAATAAATACGTCAAATCATCATTCGGTTGTGTAGGTTTATTGTCAAAAAAAATATTCATCAAGTAAAAAGGCACAATGAATAAGTAAAAATGTATATTGGTATTATAAAAGGTATAGTGGATAAGTAATAAGACATATTGATAGTATAAAAGCTCTAGTAAAGATGTAAACAAATATATATATATATATATATATATATATATTTTTTTTTTTGTAAACCCGTAGGCTTTTCATGTTGAAATAGAAAAAAGAAAATGAATACAACAGATTTTTACAGCCCAAAAAAGATAAAAACAAAAGAAAGCAAAACAATAGGAAAAAAGGTAAAGAAGGCCCAAAGATCGGCCCATCCAAACCTAGAAAGAGCTAAGAAAATGAAAAGATCTTAACAGACCCAAGAGCTGACTATACCCACGACTTTCACCGAGAAAAAGAAAAAAAAAGGAAAACAACTGAAAATAGAAATCCCTTGCTCGACAGAAGAATTCGTATAACCTTGTTGCCCACAAATAGGTTGGGTCTTTTAACCGTCTTTTGTATAAAATGCAGTCCTTAGCTCTTTGGATTGATATCTGATAGTTGGAGAAGAATTCGATTGTATAATTTGCACCAATCATGAGTTATGGGAGATAAATAAGCAAGATTTCAGGGGGTAATTCTTAATAATTCATTCCATTGCCAACCCCAAGGCCTCAATTTATCCATGTAAAACTGTTTTATTTTCCATACATTTTGCGAGAACTGAAATATAATTCCCCTGATTATCCTTAATCACACTTGCAGCCGCCCCTTTACCCCATCTATCAAGAGAGAAATCACACCAGCTGTATAATTCTTTATTATGGAATTGTGGTTCAGTCACCGGCATTAATGGGTTCAGAATTCGAATGGAGTTTTCACTTACATTTCCCTGGTTAATAGCTTGATATGAATTCCGCAAGATCTCTTGTAGCGGTATGATTTTCCTCTCAAATACAATTTTGTTTCTAGATTTCCAAATTTCCCAAAGAAAGGCAAAGAAAGTTTTGACTAGCTCATGGTTCATGTTTGGGATAATTGATTTAAATAGAGTGAGATGGTCTTGGATCGAAGATTGTGTATACAAAAAGAGGGGAGAATTATACCAAATTACTTGCACACGATGACAGCGAAAGAAGAGGTGCATTACATTTTCCGGTGAGGATCCACAGTAGGGGCATCTCGGGTCAATTTGTGGAATTCTTTTGTTGAGGTCAAAACAGGTAGGAAGAGAATTAGTCAGAATTTTCCAAATAAGCATTCTAATTTTCGGAAGAATTCCTTTCAATTTCCAAACAATATTCCAAATTGGACTATTTCTCTCTAGTTCAGATTGAATGGGAGTAATATTGTGTTTTTGGTTTAGGAGTTTTTTATAAACTTGTTTGACCTTGCATTCACCAGAGTTTGCGTCTTTCCAAATTAATTGATCCTCTCTTTCTAAATTTAAATCAGGGTTGAAGGCCAAGTTTTGGATTTGATTGACATCCTGGGGGTTGAAGAGAGCATATAAAGCGGTGAGATTCCAATTGTGATTATTTGTATCCCATAGGTGTATTAATTTTTTGTTTTTAAGCTCTATTGTGTTTGGTTTGTAATTTATCCAATTTCTAAACCATGGTTCATTAATAGCCCCAATTTTTTGTCCATTTCCAATCTGCCATTTAATTGAGTCTTGGAATAGAGGTCTCATATCTAGCATAGCTCTCCAGAAATTAGACATGTCCCCCCCTTCTTTTTGATAGTCAGATACTGTTGTCCCTAGGGATATATTTTTCCTCCATGAGATAATCCTCCAAAATTGTTTTGCCAAAAGTGCTTTGTTGAAGCATTGCAAATCTTTCATGCCTAAACCTCCCCACTTTTTAGGTCTAAGCATATTCTCCCATTTCTCCCAAGCCATGTATCTATTTGAATCTTCCTTTCCTCCCCAAAAAAATTTCTTGATAATAGAAGTGAGTCTAGTGTCAATTGTTATTGGCATAAATTCCGTTGACATTGGATAGACCGGCATGGATTCAAGAGCTGATTTAATCAAAACCTCCCGACCCGCTTGAGAGAGTAGTTTTCCTTTCCACCCTTCTAGCCTCTTATTAAACAGTTCAATTAGGTAATTGTAATCCCCCCCCCCCCCCCCCAACACCCCCCACCCCACTTTTTTCCGCCCCATTATGATGTGAGCCCCCAAGTATTTCTCCTCCCTTTTGGAATTCTTTGCCTGAAACATATATGCTATCATTCTTCTTTTGTATTGGGGGGTGGCCTTGCTAAACCAAATCGTTGACTTCTCCGGATTAACCTTTTGACCCGAAACCAAGCCATAGAGCATTAGCACCTGTTTAATATGATGTGCTTCCTCCATAGTTGTATTACCATAGAGTACCAAATCGTCCGCATAAAGAGAGTGCGTGAAAAAAGGCGCTCGATAGGATAAGTGGATACCTCTTATTAGGTTGATATTTTGATAGTAATGAAATAAGGTTGAGAGTAGTTCTGTACCTAATATAAAGAGATATGGAGAGAGAGGACAACCTTGTCGTAATCCCCGGGTCGGGTTGAAAAAACCGGAGCCTTTTCCATTGATTTTGAGTGTGAACTTAGTTGATTCCACGCAAATCATAATCCAATCAATAAGGTTAAGGGGGAACTTGTAATTGAGTAACATTTCGCGTATAAAATCCCATTCCATCCGGTCATATGCTTTTAAAAGGTCAACCTTCATGGCAAATGATTGGTCTTTGTACCCCCTAGAGTTGAATGAGTGGATTACCTCCTTTTGAAGAATGACATTGTCATGAATATGTCTATTCTCAATAAAAGCCACCTGCTTCTTTGAAACTAATTTTCCAATTACACACTTTATCTTTTCGACTATTATTTTGGCCATCACTTTGTAAAGGAAATTACACACGCTAAGAGGCCTATAATCCGAGACCCTTTGAGGAATAGTGTTCTTTGGGATTAAAGAGATATTGGTAGCACCGAAATTATGGGGGCATATTTTGTTACAAAAAATACCTCGAATTTCCTTTTTGATATCCTCTTGAGTAATATTCCAATTTTGAATAAAGAACCTAGCCGTTAAACCGTCCGGTCCCGGTGCTTTGTCAAGACCAATACTCCAAGCTGCTTTACAAAAGGTATATTGGTATTACAAAAGGTATAATGAGTGTAAAAAGTTATACTGATATTGTAAAAGGTATAATTGACACAATTAGAAGGTAGATTGAATAGGTAAAAATGTATACTAAAATTTAGAAAATGTATATTAGATAAGTAAAAATATACAATATATATTTTCTTTTATAATGTTAATATATAGTTTTTTTATTTAAATATTTTTTTGTTTGTGTATATTTGACAATTCGAAGTTTGGACCTTTGGGATGAACCTATCAGAATTGATTTATATTATTTACTATATATTGTTTTGTTATAATTATTTATATTTTATTATATTTTTATATATGACATACAAAAGGAATTAAAATACATTTATTTCTTTCTCCTCTTCATTCAACCAACATCACAAAATAAATTTTAGTTTTTTTTTTTTTTTTTTTTTTTTTTGACAAATATGCCCCGGGTTATACCCGATAGCCTGCAATTAATATATAAATATAAGTCTTAAAAGTTCATTACAATTTTGTCAAGAGAGTTGGCTGAAATTAAAAGAAAAAGAAAGACCCCACTAAGCTAGAAAGGTAAAGCACTAAGGCTCTGAAACAAGTAGAAGGAAAAAAAAAAGTAATGAGAATGACTATAATAGGCTAGTTCATGAAGCATAATCAGCCCTAATTGAATCAGTTATCGTTTGAACCTCATATTGTCGATCTCAAAATAAAGTTTAGTTACAAACAGAACTTCTCTGAACCACAAATTACAGCATCATACAATTTTTTTATGTCAAAGCTAAATCATTCAAAATGTAAAAAATCAGATTAGAAACTAATTTCACCACATTTATTCTCTAGCTAATCCTCACTCTTGCTAATTTTAACTGCAAACCTTCTCATCTTTACAATTTTTTTTTATGTCAAAGCTAAATCATTCAAAATGTAAAAAATCAGATTATAAACTAATTTCACCACATTTATTCTCTAGCCAATCCTCACTCTTGCTAATTTTAACTGCAAACCCCTTTTCATCTTTCAGAGTGGCAGAGAGTATATGCTCAGTTTTTCCCTCTTTCTTCAAAGTCCCAATTTTAGAACTGTTAAGCATGCAATTAGCAAGAATTGATTTCATTGGATGTAGGCCATATTTTTTCCTAAACACATGCTCGGTCCCGCATGGAATTGGATATCCAAAATTCAGCCAAAATAAGGAGGGTTTATAAATATTTTTTTGAAGTTTCTTAAATTAAAAAAGAAAACTCCCTGAATTTTTCCATTATCTTTCTTAATCCCTATAGAGTAGATTGCATTTTTAACCCCCTTAGATTTTAATATTCTTTTTCTTTTGCCATGTAATTTCATATTCAGCAGGCACATCATCATTTTTCCCATAAAATGGGCTAAGATTAAACAAAATAAAGGGACTCGATATCCGCATCATCATTTTCCCTGTCATATACTTTTTTATTATAATTATATATTAACTCTATAATTTCATTAATATCATATTATTTACAAAAATAGTTAAAATACATTGATTATCTTTCTCCTCTTCACTCAACCAACATAACTGAAAAACAGAACTGTTCTGAACCATAAATTACAGTACATATTTATTTATGTCAAAAGTAAATCACTAAAAATGTAAAAAATATATATATAATCAACTAAAATCTCCATATATATTAATCCTCTCTCTTGCTAAGTTGAACAGGCAGACCCCCTTTCATCTTCAGAGTGAGAGAGAGAATATGCTCAGGTGTCCTTTCTTTCTTCAAAACCCTGATTTTAAACCTCTCAAGCATACATGCCACAATTGATTTCATTTGTATGTAGGCCATCTCTTTTCCTAAACACATTCTTGGTCCCCCATGGAAAACCGGATACCTAAAATTTTCGTATGGAAATTCAATCAAATTTATAGAGTATGGAAATTCAATCAAATTTAGGCCATCTCTTTTCCTAAACACATTCTTGGTCCCCCATGGTCCAACACTTACAAGGAGTATGGAAATTCAATCAAATTTATAGAGACTAAAAGGGAAAATATAGAAAGTTTTTTTTTATGTTCAATTGGACATAACAACAGAATTTTGGTAATTTTTTTTAATCAAGCATGTTAAATCATGATTTACGATACCTGAATGGGCTCTCAGGCTCGAAGACTCCATCTTCATCGAGCCACCTCTCGGGCTTGAATTCCAAACAATCCGTCCCCCAAATTTTCTCAGACCGTGCCATTACATAGGCACTATATGTAACGAACCAACCTTTTCCAACAAAAGTTCCATCAGGCATTACATCGTCCTCTTTGCATGACAATGTGTCAAGAGGCACTGGAGGATACAATCTCATCGACTCTGTAATGGCCGCATGGAGATAGTTCATTTCACGTAGCTCGTCGAATGAGAAGGTTGTGGTTGTGATTTTGTTTGTGGCACGCACGGATTTTATCTCGTCAATTATTCTTTTCTCCGTGTCTGGCTGTGTCGATACCTTTTTAGGGGTAAAAAAGAAAAATATTATTTTTTGTCATTTTACACCATTTCAAATCAGTTAATAATTAATTTGTTAATTAACAGTACCAGCCAGAAGAACCATGTAAGTGCGGTAGATGTCGTCTCACGACCAGCAATGAGAAAGCTGATGACGATATCTCGAAGCACGTCCACATTATGATCCTTATTAGACGCAAAACGTGAAAGAATATCTTCTTTTCCATTCAATTCCATGCCTTTCGTTATTCGGGCCCGTATGATCTTCATAGCATAATCATTGATGGTTGAGATTGATTCCTTCAGCCGCTTCTCCGTGCCGATGTTGAGGAATTTCTTGATTTTGTACATCCCCTCCACTGGATCTAAGAATCGGGCCACCGATAAATCCTGATCAGCATAATATAAGATACGTTAATCAATGAATATAAATTTATAAATTAATGAATATAATTCATGCAGGAATAGTATCTTTTGTTTTCTTAGCTTAATTAATTTGTCGTTTTTGCTTCTTTTTTTTATTAAGGTTTTTTTGCTTCTTATTGAATTTGTATTCTATAGGTCATAATATTAGGCTTTTTGACCTTACACATGAGATTTTTGTATGATAATAGTAATGATGCATATAAGCATGTAAAATGTAATTAAATCACATTGAACGTTGCATATAAAATAGTTCAAGTTAGATATATTTGAAGTGATTTGTTGCCGTTAATTTTACTAAGGTTTTTTAAGCTGAATATTATTGGATCAGTTATATGCTACTTTAACCTATAATAAAGAATCTACCTGTGCTTGAGCAAACGCAGTCATAAGCTCCTCTGAATTAGTCCCTTCAAACCCTTCTTCCTCTTCAGTTAGGCACGCTGGATCTTCTCCAAAAGCAATTTTACAAATATTATCAAACGAAAATCTCTCCAACACGTCTTGTAATTCCACTTTACCCCCTCTTTCAATTGCTCCGTCCAAAATTGGCAAAAGCCGATTAGTAATCTCAAAATGAACCGTCTCCACGACAAAATTACGCAACGTTCTTTTATTAAATTCGAAGCTGGCAGCTTTGCGCTGCCATTTCCAGTGCTCTCCGTCTGAGTTGAATATCCCGTGGCCCAAAAAATCCACTAACATGGATATGGATCTCTCTCCTTTTGGATAGTTGCTTGAGTTAGTCTTGAGTATATGCTCTATGATAGCTGGATTTCCTGTTAAATTCCGCAGATTGAAATGAGATTGGTGCCACAAAGTTTCGATATTCTATTTTACAGAATCAGTGTGACATGCTATAATTATAACATAGACTGTAATATTACCTGTTATGATGCCTGAGGTGCTACCGGGGCTGGAGAAGCCCATGGTACCAGTTGGGCTTTGTAAGATGAGCTCAGTAACCCAGTCGAGAAATCGATGGCGGTTTTTGATGAAGTGGGGGAGATAACCAATGAGTGGATAGGATTTGAGGCCATGGGTTGTTGGTTTCTTCTTTGAGGATTGAGTTTTGGTGAAGAGGTATAGAAAGAGAAGGAAGAGGGAGAGGTATTGGAGTACTGTGATTAGTGAGAGGTCCATCTTTTCTCTTTTTAGAGTTCAAAATGTTTGGTTGTGACTAGATTGGATTTTGTTGATATATTTATAGTTCAGGTCTTCAATAATGGCTTGTTGATATCTATCGCTGGTTTAATTTAATGATGAAGCATTTCGCACATATATCTAGGATAAGTCCCAAATTCTAAGCTCTACTAAAGAAGAGTTAACTAATAAGTAAAAATTAAGTAAAAGACGAGTTTACTACTACCAATATAAGTTTTAAAGATTAATTTTGTTACCGTTGTTCAGTTTTAAACAATCTAGTTTAATTTTCTTGCATATTTGACAAATTAGACAATCTGCTTGTATATATGTCTCATCTCTCTAATGTTTTAATCTTCTACCAAATTTGTTACAAAATAAATATTCATTAAACATATATTATCTATAAATGAATAATGATGATTTTACAAATACAAATGATATTATATGCAACAAACTCAATGCTTTACAATTCAAATTCTATCTTCAATTGGACTACACTATATTGAGGTCATAGAGACACAGACACAAAAGAGATTTGGAGCTAAGAGTTAAAGTAACAACGGCTGCATTTTGAATATGGAAAAAAAATATTTGAGAACCTTTTCTAATAAAACCTCAATGCCGCAAATAATATCATAGGCCATCATGACTGGTATTTCTCTCTGGAAGAATCTACTATCTTAATCACATTGTTGATTTACTCTTCCTAACTTTTTATTCCTATCTTCAATCTTTAGTTTTTTTTATTATTATTTCTATTTCTATTTTGCTTTCTATATTTATATTGACCAACCTTCTTAGCAGTACGTATTGTATTGAACAATTTATTCATTTAACATAAATTACAAGCACCCAGGTTCAACCTCGGGCTTATGTTTAAAAAAAAAAACTCAATGCTATGGATTTGAATTTGCATATGAAATTCTAGTCTGATTGAATATTTGTGCAAAACTCAATAATCTGAGGGTAAAAATGAATAAATGATGGTGGGCGTTGATATTGGCCACATGTTTTGGAAATGGTGGTTTATTGCTCAAGAAATGTTTTCTTGTTTCCCAAGCATTCCAAACCTCATATTATTTTACTGAACAAGTGGTATCAGGATATCATTTGTTTTTTTTTTCAACTTTAATGATATTTTAAAGAGAACTAAAAAAAACCCTAACTTTTTTTGAATATTTTTTAAAATTCCGTGTTTAGATTTTCCAACCGTTTAAAAGGGAATTGAATTTTCTGTACCGCTTTATGATGTCAAACTTAATATTATAATGGACAAGAACACGTGGTACTTTCATGCAATAGCGTCTAGTAGACGAAAGAAAAATCACATAGCTGCGGTTACTCATAATGGCCAAATGGTTGAAGGTCCTAACCAAATAAGTCAAGTATTTTATACATTCTACAAGGAAACTCTTGGTACGATTAACCGCCAATGTAACTTCGGCAACTTGGGCCATCTATTGCAAGGTCATAATGCGGCCTTGAACTCTCTGACTGAACCATTCTTGGAAGAGGAAGTCCGAAAATGTGTTCAAAATATCCAAAAAGGCAAAACAAGTGGCCCCGATGGGTTTCCAATTGAATATATCCAACAATTTTGGGATTTCTTGAAAGACGACATCATGAATCTAATCCAAGAGTTTTATGATGAAAGGCTTGAGCTTTGGAGGATTAACCAAGCTTCGATTACTCTAATCCCAAAAGTCGAAACCTACCCCAACGAGAATTAAAGACCATAGACCAATTAGCGTAATATCGACGCCGGTTAAGATTCTCTCCAAACTACTAGCCTCGAGACTACAACTGTTTATGAATGATTTGATTCATGCGAACCAATCGGCCTTCATAAAAAAGAGAAACATAACGGACACCTTCCTAGTCTCAAGGGAACTCCTACACTTCTTCCATAAAAGGAAAATTCCCGCCGTCATGCTTAAAATAGACTTTGCTAAAGCATTTGATAACGTCTCATGGCACTTCATCATATCGCTTTTGCGAACTATGGGTTTCCCCGAAAAATGGATCATGTGGGTTCAAAACCTTCTCCTCTCTTCCACATCATCCATCAAAACGAATGACATTAATTCTCATATTGGCACCTAAGGGGGGTGAGGCAAGGAGACCCGCTATCCCCGCTATTGTTCAACTTGGTGGTTAACATTCTTCAATCTATCTTCCAAAGAATTGCGCCACTATTGCATAATGTATCTCATATTGGCACGCAAATAATTCAATATGCGGATGATACGGTCATTTTTGTAGAAGCAAAAGCGGAGAACCTAAAGATTATTTCATACGCTTTAGATGTGTTCTCCAAAATCACGGGCCTATCCATTAATTGGGATAAAAGTGCTTACTTTCCGATTGTCATCCCGCCTCACTTGCACCCAATAGTAGGGACCCTACTAAGATGCAACCAAATGACCCTCCCAATCTCCTACCTTGGGATGCCCCTCTCGGTTAAAAAACCAAAGAAAATTGCTTATCTTCCTCTTATTAATAAAGTACAAGCTAGAATTGGAGCTTGGAAAGGGAAACTATGTTAGTAGTATGCCCTAGGCCAATATATATTTGAGACCTAGATGTATGGATTGTGTTAAACAAATATTGTGTTTATTTGAAGATATTTTATATAATAAATGCGTATTGGTTATTTTATTCTTATTACTTAAATGAACCTTGAATATGATATTCAGCTTTATATCTCAAAGTATGTAACTTTGATAGTAAAACTATAAAGATTATGAATGATATTCTAAACAGTCCCTGATCATTTATAGGATGTTTGTGAGACAAACATACTTTATGATAAGCTATAAATGTACATCAGTATGTTAGTTGACTGATGGTCACGTTTTACTGATCATGAAGAAGAGTTATTAAGTCATTAACGTA
This sequence comes from Juncus effusus, assembly GCA_027726005.1. Classification (NCBI taxonomy): domain Eukaryota; kingdom Viridiplantae; phylum Streptophyta; class Magnoliopsida; order Poales; family Juncaceae; genus Juncus; species Juncus effusus. The sequence continues at coordinate 4,019,109 of CM050898.1, forward strand.
AGTATATGTTAAAGACCATATACTGGATTGACCCACCATGAGAATGCTACATGGTTCGTGTCATTAGTTATTCTCAATAAAGAATGTATATGTAATCCTTAGACTTGAGATTATCTCAGTTTCCTACATGAGAAATTTTATACTTTAATATAATCTAACATCGTCTTTAACCGGGCGGTCATAAAGATTATAATTAGGTATATAATGAATTATGCGGAGGAAAGAGTTTAATTAAGATAGGATTTGTTCCTCTCATAAATTGAGAGAGATATCTTTAGGCCTCTTGATGATTTGATTGAAGAAAACGCACGGCCGTGCTCGAGTGAATTAATAAGGAGTTATTAATGTCATTTCATGTTCAATCAAATTCGGTGTCAAGAAATATTTATCGACCAACATAAGGTTGACACATACCATGCCTTATGGACGATATAGATATCGTGTAACAAAGGGATACAATGCATGAACATAAATTAGGTTTGATCGAATCATCTATACTTGCTTAATTTGGGTAATCCTGATGTCTTGCTAGAGGCCGCTCATGATTTATAATCCGTTATGATTATTGCCAACATTAAGTAAACCTACAGGGTCACACACAAAGAACAACTATTGAGATGTATACAGAAGAGATTATAACTTATGTGATAAGTTGTATGAAGAGTTACATAGTCAAGTGACACATCCAATCCTACATCTTATATGATAAGATGTGTTGCATATATGGTTACATAGTTACCATGTACATAGGATATGAAACTTATAGACTATATAGGCACAAGAGACACCCCAAATAGAGGTGTAAAAAAGACATATTATTTTCGTCCAACTTTTGTGAGACAAAAGAGAGAAAAATTCGAAAATTATTCTCTTGTTATTTCTGTGAGAAAAATGAAGAACGAATACTAGCATATATCGTTCTTTATCCGTTCAAAGGGGTTGTTCGTGTGGATACCGGTAGAGGACGAAGCGAAGTGCGGCGTCTTTGTGATTCGGGTTGAAACCGTTGTTTTGTTTGGAGAATTGGTTTGCTTGGAGAATCGGTTCGTTTGGAGATCGCTTGGAGAATCGGTTCATTTGGAGATCGGTTTGTGAGACCGGTTAGGCGGAACATTCAAAGGATCGGTTTGGAAACCGGTTTGGAATCGGGCATAGAAAAGCGTCAACCAAATTCGCTTTCGATCATCACGGATTAAGCGTAATCCGAAGGTACAAAGTTATGAACTTTTCTTTGATTTAATTGTAATTCACGGATCTTTCTTTTGGGTTTCGAATTCGATTTTGTTTCGTTTTTTTTATTTTTCCGCTGTGTTATGAACGGTAGAAACCCAACAAACTACTCTCCATGGGGGGAAGAATAACGCTAATCAAAGCAACGCTTAGTGCAATCCCCATTTATCTTATGCAAGCACTCAAGATTCCCAAGTGGGTCATTCAACAAATAGAAAGGCTCCTGAGAGCGTTCCTTTGGAAAGGCGATGACAAGTGCAATCCCGGCAAATGCCTTGTAAGTTGGAAAAGAGTGACTCTACAGAGAAAATGGAGGATTGAGTATCAAAGATTTACAATCTCAAAACTCCGCACTCCTTCTCAAATGGCTATGGAATCTAGATAACGAGCGAAATAGCGTATGGTCCCAATTTATGAACACGCTCTATGGAGTAAATAACTCAACCCAATTGCAACTTAATCCAAGAATAAGCTCCTTCTTTATCAAGGACCTTATAGCCCTATCGCCTATCTATCAAACTAGTATCATGCCCAATGGACCCAGCCATCAAACTAAGTGGAAATGAGAGTCTAACGGACTTTCTAGCGCAAGTTTGGCATACAACTTTATTATGAACCCAGGTATTAAATCCTTCTGGCAAAGGCATGTGTGGAAATTAAAGACAACCCCTAAGGTTAAGTTCTTTATATGACTTGCGTGTCATAATAGACTAAACATGGCAGACAACCTTGCCAAGAAAGGATGGCCACACAACGAGAAGTGTAACCTATGTGGCACGGTTTTTGAGATAAGGAACCACTTACTAGGGCAGTGTTCTTATACACACGCGGTTTGGAGAATAGCGCAACGAAATAACCCCAATCCAATATTCATCTCCCAGGATGATGATTTTACTCAAGCGTGGCTCAAAACGAGAAGACGTCTTGCTAAAGAAAGGAGAATGCCATGGGAGACACTATGGACGGCTATCGCATGGAACGTATGGAAGGAGAGAAATCAGAGGATCTTCAACGATAAAAGAAGACCCCCAATGGCAGTAGGCAAGAGAGCAGTTGAAGAAGCGATATCCTAGAGCCATCATTGCTAGATAGAATAGATAGGATAATTTTCTTGCCTAACTTAAGTATGGATTTTGCCTTACATATTCTGAGTTGTAAAATGTAATATCTATCTATTATATTTTAAATACAAATGAATGGCTCGCACTTAGCGATCGACCGTTCCTTCAAAAAAAAAATTAATATTATAGGATTAAGTATTATTTATTGACCAAAATACCGCTCTGATTTCAAGAGGATCTGGAGATCTAAAGTAGGAATGGGATGTGAAGCCAGAAGGATTAGATAAAACCCAATTGAGAATCTGGTACGTCTGGAGAGCTGGAATATTTGATTGTCGCGAAACGGAAGGATTTTTCAAGGGACGAGCACAAATGTTGAAGACTGTTTCTGGAAGATCAAGTCTGACGCTAACTCTTGGCTTAGATGCAGTTTTCTTGGATGTACTATCATCACTTAGATGCTATTATGTTTTTACTTTTCGTGAGCCTTCTTTAGTTCTAATCTTGTAAATTATTATTATTATGTAAATATGAGAGTCGGAGTCTGTAACTCAAATTGTTGTAACGTTTGGATGGTTTAATCAATTGATCCAGGGGTCCGTTTTGGACCCCCTGTTTCCTTCAAAAAAAAAAAATACCGCTCTGATTTCAATGTTCAATTTTTATAATATCTTTTTATTTTATATTAGTTTATATAAATTGTTCTTTTTATTTATATAATATTCTCAATTTGTATATACTATTTCAAAGAAAAAGATTTGTTTCACAAAAAACTGGGGGTCATGCTGCACGACGAAAAAAATCCATTTTGCAATATTATATCCTTAAAAATTATAGTTGCTTAGAAAACTAAACACATTACCACAAGATTTTTTTTTCTTTCATTTGTCTTTCTTTTAGAAGGTCAAGCTGACGTGAATAACATCCAAGATTTCAATCTTAAATTTTTTATTAGAGTCCATAAAAATAAAAACAATTTTTTGAAATTCAACCCATATTTAATGAGTTGAGAGACTTTGCTAAATATGTGCATTTGCCAGATATTGAACCCATAATCTCTTGCTACACATGTAACATACTCTACCAACTAAACAATGAGTCATTTGCTTTTACTATCTTTTGTTAACATCTTCATTTTCTAAGGTGTGGTTATCGAGTTATAAGTTAAATGTATTTTTTTCACTAAATCATAATTGAATGATATCATATTTATAATTTATACTTTTGGCATCAAAGGTCTTCATAATCATGGGGCTGGATCCAAGGTTACAGAAATCACTCGGTGGTCCTCAATTGCGACTTAGTCGGATTAATCGGAGACAAGACGAATTTTTATTTTTTAATAATTTTTATATATTGTATATTATAATGTGATGTATTAATTAACATAAATTTTGTATGAAAAAGTACCAAATAATATTCATAATAATATTACCGCAATCAAATATGTATATTCATAAAAGAAATAACATCCAAACATAAAAAACGACCACATAGAAGTCCAAGTAAACATTAAACATACACAAAAATTCAAATAACATTAAAAAGAAAGGGCAAAAAAGTGTCAAAATAATGGGATGTGTGCGATTTTTGGGTGTGGCGGCCGATTAACCTTCGAGTTTTATTCTTGAAGCTTGGGTATCTTCAAACGATTAATAGCCGATTGATCGGCCTTCGTAACCGACTTTTAGAACATTGGTTGGATTTGCTATTTTTGCCTCTTTGCAAGAATCCAAGACTGACTGCCGTGCGCTCTGAGATTATAATTCTCATATTTTATGGGATTATACTTGATAAAAAAATTTCTTGATAAATTTGTCGTTGTAATTCTGCAGACATTATAATTGAAATTATTATCCATTTGTTATAGATACATTAATATTAATATTATTAAAATATTATGTATTATAGTTAGAGAAGACCAAAATGATCCTAGTGTCTTATTCATTTCTAGTGTGTTATTATTCTCCATGATTGGACTTATGATTTCATTCATTAGCATATTCTCCTCCTCCAAAACATCACAAAGATAGAATCATTCATTTAACCTTAACCTTAAAACTCTCCCTTTCTTCTCTTCTTCTCTCTAAAGCCCTTGAATGGAGAAGGCCTGATAACAGTAACAACACCACCATCCATAGATAGATGCTTCTCTCTCGCTCCTCCCCTCTCCGCCTCCTGCTCTTCTCTTCCCGCTCTCGTTCTCTCTCCAGCACGACCCACCTCCTCTCTCGCCTCAGCCAAGCAGAACCGGAGCTAGAACCAGAAGCAGAAGCAGATAAACACTCCACCACTGCCACCCACCTTGTCAGACCTGATTTGAGGCCGCCTTTTCATTTGAGCGGTAATAGAGGTTTAATACCGCCGTATAGAGGAATTGGGTATTCTGGGGCGGCCTTATCCTTTGCTAGAAGTAAGAAAGTTTAGGTCTTTTTTCACTTAATTCTTGGTTTTTTTGGGGGAATGAGTCTGGAATAGTGCAAATTGGGGCTTGTTTCAGCTTATTGGTTGTAAATTTGCATGTCTTATTCCAATTTTAATAGAGGATGTTTGGAAGTTCTGATCTTTTTGTCTTATTCCTATCTGATTCGCGTACTTGGAACATCAATTTAGGAACTAGGATTATTTAATCTTATCTAATTTTTCTTATTTAAATCTCATCTAATTTGTGTTAATAGGTTATTCCCTTCGAGTTGCAAAGGTAAAGAAGCCCGAATTCGACGATGAATCAAGGTACTAACAACTTTTTATTTATTTCTCATATTTCATTTTTCAATTTGGTATTTTTTTCAATTTGAAAACTTAAATTATGCCACAATTTTGTATTATTTTCAGTCAGAGAGCTGTTAATACAGCACTATGGTGCAATTTTCTCGTATTTTCTCTAAAATTCGGGGTCTATCTCTCAACTACCAGCCATGTTATGCTCGCTGAACTAGTTCACTCAATCGCTGATTTTGCAAACCAGGTAATTTTCCATTTCAGTCCTTCAATTTTCGTTTAATTACATACTATTTGGTTCCTAATATATGCTTTTTTTTATTTTTGATGGGTTTTAGGCTCTTTTAGCGTATGGATTGAGTAGCTCGAGACGGGCACCTGATGCAATGCATCCGTAAGTCCTTTACAAATGATTAAAATGAAGTTTACAAAAAAGACCCTGCATTATGCTTAAATTGCAAAAAAAAACCTCCATTAACGGAAATTGTAAAAAATCCCCTCTCGTATTTAGGAAATTGCAAAAGTGTCCCTATCATTTGTTACGATTTAAAAAGGCGACAAAACTTATCTTGCATCCCATTGTGAAATTCGCATGGAATTTTCTTTTTTCTTTTTTTGAAATTCCCTTTCGTAATTATATTTTAATATATTATTCTTTATTTTTTATTTAGATATGGATACTCAAAAGAGAGATTTGTATGGTCGCTTATATCAGCTGTGGGAATATTCTGCCTCGGTTCTGGTGCAACTATTGTGCATGGAATTCAAAATTTATGGAGCTGTCACGTAAGATTTTTTTTTATATTTTAAATATTTTAATTTTGAACTAATTTCTTTTAATAAATGTTGTTTTTAATTTTTTTTTTTAATTCTTTGCTAACAGCCGCCTGAGAATATTCACTATGCGGCCTTAGTGATCGGCGGATCATTTCTCATTGAAGGTATAAAAATAGGGAAATTTTAAAAAAAGCCCGTGTATTATGCCTAAATTGCAAAAAAGCCCCTGCATTATGCCTAAATGGCAAAAAGCCCTGCATTCGTTATAAATTGAAACAATATCCCACCGTTAGTTTACTTTGATTCGATTGATTAAGTTATAATTAAGTTGAAAATAATCATAAGTAACTCTTCCTTATCATTTTTCTGAATTTCTGAAGAATGCATGGGGGCTTTTCTGCAATTTTCAATAATGCAGGTTTTTTTTTTCACAATGTTAGGATGATTTAACGCCTTTTTTACAAATTTCCCAAAAACAAATTCTAATAATTAATTATTTTTATGAGTCGCACATGCAAAGGAAAAAGTCTAAAAACTTAAGATAAAACACGAATCCGAACTTTTGCGATTCTTAAATATTTATGTTTTCAGGGGCTTCTTTGTTAGTTGCCATAAATGCTGTGAAAAAAGGGGCGGCTGCTGAAGGCATGAATTTGTGGGATTATATTTGGCGCGGTCACGACCCCACTTCTGTCGCCGTCATGACCGAGGTATTAAATTATAAAATAAAATATATATTTTTGAATTATATTTATATGATAGTTGTTTGGTATTTTAGGAATGTATTTATTATTTGCGTTTTGTGTGTTTGTTGTTTAAATTGTAAATTGTTCGTGTAATGCACATTAGATACTTAAATACTTTATAATGTACAAATGGAGAAAAAGTACACTTATAAATATCTTGAAATACAGGTTAGAAACGTTGTAATACAGAAAAGGGTGCAAACATGGTGGCAAATTCTTCTGATATATTAACAATAAACTATTTTCATAAGACTTTTTTTGTTTTAATATTATTTTTTATTTTTAAAATTGTAGGATGGAGCGGCTTGTACCGGTCTGGCATGGAGAGAGTTCTTGATTTTGTCAAATCAGACCCTGTAATTTTTTTATTATTTTTTGTATGAATATAAATTAAATATAATAGTTAGATATATAGCAATATTATTTTTAATGTTATTTTTTTTATTGCAGGTTGTAGATGCTTTATATGATTGTAAGAGTGAGGTCATTGGTCCTGGATTTTTCAGATTCAAAGCTGAAATAGGTACTTTGCATTTAGGCCCTTAATGTTTATTGAAATATCTTTTTTTTTTTTTGACAATTTTTGTTTATAATGTGAAATTTATTTTTGTGGCAGATTTTAATGGAGTGGTGGTGGTTCAAAATTATTTGGAGAGAACAGGACGTGGCGAATGGGCAAAACAGGTATTTATTTTATTTCATTTTTAGGTTTAAAAAATATTATATTTATTATATTTGTTGAAGTGTTTTATTTTTTATATTAAGTTTATTATTTTTATTATTATAAACAGTTTAGAGAGGCAGCAAGGTCCACAGATGATGCGGCTCTACTTAGAGTCATGGCAAACTATGGTATGTCAAAATTATAAAGTTTGTTCGAATAATTTATAATTTATTACCAATTTATTCGTCAAAGTTCTTTGTATGAAACCAATTTTAATTACTTCAAATTGAAATACACGTCTATAACCAACATCTTTCCACAATATTATTGGGTAGTTAATTACTTATTATAAATTTAACACGTCAAATTATATGTCTTTAATAATTTAATTTATTTTATTTTAGTTTTGAAATAAATATAGCATTGGGGGGATGTGGTACAAGCATTAGCATTAGGGTTTGAGGTGTAATTAATTACATAATAAATTTAACACATCCAAATATATATCTTTAATATATTGTATAAAACCAACTTTAATCACTTCAAATATAAATAAAAGTGTCTATAAGTATCTTTCCACAATATATTCTTAAATAGCTTTCCGTTTTCATAATTTTAACATGTCAAAATATATATGTTTAATATTTATTTTATTTTGCTTATTAAAAAGGAGAGGATGTGGTGGAAGCATTAGGGTTTGAAGTGGACCGGCTCGAGTCGGAAATACAAAAAATTGTAACAGGAATCCGACATGTCGATATAGAGGCACACAATCCTGAAGGGCTTTTGAATTAATTAATACTTGTCGCATTTGTGAAAATAGGGACAAAAAATAATTGTGAAAACCCCTTCATTCAATTTTTAATCAATATTCAGTTGAGCTTCCTTATTCTTGTCTTATATTGGCCTTCTTTGTTTCTAATTTGACCAAAAAAGAGTTGGGCAATATGGGGTTTCAACAAGCTCGGATGTGATTTGTTCAATTTCACATAATTCATGAAGGAAATTATCCTTACATTACATATATGACTAGAAAAATAGTGACAACTGGAAAAGCAAGCTATATAAGAGAAGGAAATGTTGCTGGTACAAGCATCACTGAACTGAAATATAAGGAACAACACTGGTTACATCATTGAAATAAGAAAAAAATACGCATACATGTTACATCACTGAAATTGAAAATAAAGGTAAGCAAATTAACTAGCAATGGGAAAGTTGATTTCCGTGCGAATGGCAAATGAGAGCCAAATAGATACAATCTATACTTCCATTCACCTATTCAGGGCTCTAAAGTGACGAATTAATACCCAGACATTCAAGATAAGTTGTCCGCCATTGTTTAGCCACTCGGACTCATATGCATATTTAATATCCAATCCTGCCTGCACGATGAGTAAATCCACCCAAAGAAAACATATCAGCCGCCACCTCAACCCCGCCTCCAACTCATTCATGTATTTTGCTCGCATTAATCCCCTTCGCAGGACATGTTTAGATGACGTTTCTTCAATTTGAAAATGATCAATTAGTTTAATGCATACATCAGCTTCACTGCCCGGTTGTTCTTTTCCGTCAAAGAAACTCTTGACATCGTTATAAAAAGATTCTATATCTTCCTTCAGTTCCGGAGCAGAAATATCCATCATGTAGTTCGACAATTGATGGCCAACTATTCGATGCATCATTAGTTCTTCATCATTCTTTTCTTTTACACTAGTTATGTTGTAACAGATTTGTGTGGCAATGCTCCAGATGAGCATATCACCTAAAGATACCAGGTCCAATTTTTCGGGAACCTGAGCTTTCTCAAATTCTACTCGGCTTCTTAATTTTCCAGTAGTACATGATCTGAGGGCATCTACGATCATGTCTTTGAGATTATTTGGCACTCTCACATGGTTGACGTACCAAAACTTATCCCAGGCCTCTTCCAACTTGAGAAGGCCCATGCCCCTTCTCATAAAAGAAGGATTATTAGTTCTAAGGAACATACTTATAAGGTTATACTGAGCCATGGTGTTGGACCATCGTGGCTTTGGTTTTCGAAAAATACAATGAGTAACTTCTGAAATTGCTCCGGCAATTCTTCTAAAACCTCTCTCCTCAAGGGAAGAAATTGTCCAATCTGAACATATCAAGAAGAGAATAGAGACCATCTCAAGGACAACCCCTGCTAAAACCAATATGTAAGTAATAACAACGTTCGACTTTTTGGAGGTTTGTTTCTCGCTCAACTAAAAGAGCAAGAGAGCAGCAACAACCAACATGAGGGTCAAGCAACGCCATACAACACCAATTAAGCCACGTATACAGCTTGCTTTTGTGTAGCGAATGTCATGGAAGAATGATAGCTCGACCTCAACCATGCGGAATGCTTGTACGGTGTTGCATATTTGAATAAAGAGGGAGGAGCATCTGTTAATAACATCCAGATCATTTCGGACAGGCCTGTTCAGTAATCTTGGCTTGGTAAATTTTACAAAGAAATAGTAGGCTGTTGATATCAACAGCGGTTCGGGGAGGGGCTCCGAATTAGGAAGAGAAGATTGAGGGAGGGGCTCCCGTAAAGAGTCAATGGTACCTTTCACGTTCTTCTTGCTAGCCAATCGGAGAGCCCAGTTCCATTCGGCAAACTTGATCAACCCAGCCACAAACACAAGCACGGAGGCTGCCATGAGTAGACGGCTCGAAAATGACGAGAATAAAAGTATCAAGAAAGCCGCAGAAACTTGAACAATTAGGCCTAGTAAATGCCTCAACCAGAGGTCGTTATCCTCCTGAGAGAACGATGTGATGGTATCTGGTCCCCCCAGGTGAAGGAGCATGAAAGGGGCCCAAAAAGCCATTAATTCCCCTTCTGAGTTGGGTCGCGGATTATAGTTGTTATCAAATTGAGTGCTAAGGATGTAACCTAGAGCCAAGGTTGCGATATAATCAGCGTCGAGGTAAAATGACCAGAGGGCGAAAGAAAACAGTTTGCTCGTACAACGCTTCCGTAGAGGTGCCAGAAAGATGAGGAGGATTTGAAGAAGAAGACTGAGCAACACGAGTACTCTTATTTCCTGCTCGTTCCAAATAGCCTTCGCCTTGTCTGGTACGACATGGATCCCCATGGTTCAAAAGTCTCTCTCTCTCGATTTGTTGAAATTTTCACCAAAAGAATGTGTTTTGGTGAAACTTTCACCAAAAGAATGTGTTTTGGTGAAATCTCGATTTTTTTCCTCACTTCTCTTCCTATTTCTCCATCATCAAATGCTTTTAATGATGATCTTGATTCTTTTCCTCTCGCCCTCTAGTTGTTTCTCTTTCACGAGTCTCATTTATTTCACTCCTGGGGTTAATTCTCTCTTACAGTGTAGGCAACAGATGATATTCTTTTTACTGCTTTTTATTGAAGGTTGTAGATACTTCATATGATTGTGAGAGTAAGGTTATTTGGGCTTGAATTTTTCAGATTCAACGCAAATATATTAATCAAGTACAACATAATTTGTAATTTGTTCAAATTCACTTGGACGCAACTTAATTTATTGAAATTCATTTCTAATCAGTTTAATTTTAATTCATGATGTATGTCACACAATTTTATTGTACTTAATAATTATTAATTCTTTTATAGCTTTCTCTCCAGCTAGCTCCATGAAGGCAACTATCTGTGCTACATTATATATCACTCTCGAGTAATATTAACAACTAGAAGAGTAGGTAATTTAAGAGATGGAAAAGTTGCCGGTACAAATATCATTGAAATATTAAGGAACAACACTGGTGCATACATCATTGTAATAGAAAGAGAAGATACAGATACACATATGCTGAAGCCGTTCTGAATACTTCCTTTATACTAAACCAATCTTATAAGCGACTGGGATGGAAGAATCCAAATTCCCAAATGCAAAAGACCCAAACATCAAAATCTGATTCTTGGGGTCTATCCACATAAAAATGAGATATCTCCTCAATGTTGCTAGCACATTTACTTTGACATCACCCTTGGAATTCAATTCTCTTCTTTCCTCCTAATCCAAGGAAAGAAAATTCTTTCCTCTCCAGAGAAAAAGAAAAAGATGTGTATTATGTGGGTGTGTGATAAAGAAGAGCATGTGCTCGTCACATGGCAGGCGCCAGGTAATTGTCCTTACTGTGGCAGACAGGTGGTCGGAGCTGATGTGGAGCGCGCTTGGAGTCTCTGTTTCGTACCAGTCTGTTTCTCGTACCAGTCTCTAGACGCCTCGTTTCAGCCTCGCCAGCCCTCTAGATGTGATTAAGCAAGGAATTATATGGCGATAAATAACCAGTAATTTGTAGCTTTTGTTGTAATTATTTTGATATATGATGTTCTCTATGTGCTTGTCTTGTATACCTACTCTAGTTTTTTTTTTAAATAATATAAAATTAACAAGAACTTGTAGATATTAATCATTAGAATTTTTATTTTATTTTTTCGCAATAAATTAGCGAGCAAACCAAGAACTTATGGATATTAATCATAATATTTTAAGTTTATTTTACCACAAAAGAAATTAAACAATCAATCATTTTAGTCAGCATCCAATCAAGAAACAAATAATACTGATAAGGAAGCCACAAAAAAAGAAAAAAAAAAGAGTAAATACATTTTAATGATGGGTATATATATTTTCACTTTTCCAGGGTTAACATGAAATTATGTCATGTTTTTTTTCTATAAAATAGGAATAATCCTTCAAATGACACGTGGCAGGTCTAGAACATCAGGGAAACTATTATTTGGGCCTAAAAATCTAGTAAGTTATCAAGTGTTTAACACATATTTTTAGTTCAGTCATGATTTTAATGGGCCTGAATAGAATTTAGACCCAACTCAATAATGACTCTTTTTGAATTTTTTCCATGATGTCATGCATACAAATTCAATTTGTTATTTTGTTGCACTCTTCTTTGTAGTGCATTGTATATTCCACTTGTAAATCTCACATATCTAAGCTATAAAGCTAATCAGCGAAGAATAATTAGAAGACTTTTAAATAATAATATGTACCAAAATTGTATTTATCTATTTATTTAAAATAAGATATTTGGATTAAGAAATAACTCGAACATCATGAACGATAACTCTAATAAGAAGACCCAATAGGCCCATATAGTTAGATGATGGAATTAAAATTAAAACTAACTAGGGTGTTCTTCGCTCCACTTCGGCATCATTTAAACAAGTACTGAGTAAACGATATTTAAACAAGTATGGTGGAAATTGATTAAATGAGTTCCAAATCTTGATTCAAACAAGTACTGAGTAAAAGATATTCAACAAGTCTTGATTCCAAAGTTCGAAATTTCTCTACTTTCAAAAAAAAAAAAAAGTTCCAAATTTTTTCAATCACCTTTTAGGCAACATGTTAGTATAATAGTATACTCTCTCAAACAACACACGTCATACATATGTTCTATAAATTTGTCTATGTACTATTTTAATACTGTTATGCATTATTCTTATGTAAAATAATAGAATTTTGCTACAATGAAATAATATATAATGATAACAAAATTTTGCTATATTTATCGTTCAAAAATTCAAATTATTTTTTATGTTCGAGATTTTTAGATTCAGTTTTATGCAAAAATACAGAAGTAGATGCGCCAAAGATTTTTTTTTCCTTGGCTGATAATCAACTTCAAATTTTGAGATCTGAGTTTATTTTATTTTTATCCCAGTGAACCCATGTCATGTCTTAGGCATTAGTGAATGATTGATTTATAAAGGTCCCAATAATTAAGGGCCGGTTTCATGTACATTCTTGAATGTATCTAAAGGAAAAAAAAATGAATACCAATATTTAAACAAGATGATGAAATTGGGGACCAACAATAATCTCAAAAAAAAAAATAATAGTAGATCCCATGAATGCCCACACAATAGTTTTTAGTTGTGAGATTATGACAATCAGAACATCAGTAAGTTGTGACATTACACTGATATTATCAGTTAGTAAGTTAAGTTGGGCTGATTAAAAAAAAAATAGGCCCTTTAGTCCAATTAACTGATAGTAATTATAAATAAATTGAGCCTGAAAGTTTTAACAAATTTCGAACTGTCACAGTCCACTATTGGCTCAAAAAGAGGAAAAAAAACTATAAATACAAAATAATAATAGTTGGGCCATCAATTACCCTCGAAAAACAAAGAAAAAAATGATCCACACAAACATCAGATCTGATAAAAATCAATCAAAAATTAAAAAGTTTCATCTAATCCTAGATCCAAAACACAAAACGATATGATATTAATCCAAAAAATTAAAAGAAGTAAAGAAAGTTTCGTTATTTTCGGCTTAATTCTTGTTTTTTTTTGGGGGACTAACTCTGTAATAGTGTAAATTGTTTTTTTTCCAGCTTATTGGGGGTAAATTGGCAGAAGCCTTATTCCAATTTGAGTAGAGGAAATAAGAAAGTTGTGATCTTTTTGACCTATTCCACCCTCATTGAAATAACTGCAATAACAACTCAGGTTCTAGGCTGGAATTGTTATTCCTTTTTCCACTCGAATTAATATACCAATTTTGCTAATTTAACCTCATATAATTTTTAATTAATAGGTTATTCCCTTTGAGTCATAAAGGTAATGAAGGCCGCTTTTGACGATGAATCAAGGTATGAGAGCCCTTTATTTATTTATTTATTTCTTATCAATAATTTGTCAATTCGTTCAATTTTGAAACTCAATTTACATCATGAAATTTTTCATTTTCAGCCAGGGAGCTGTTAATACAGCACCGTGGTGCATTTTTCTGTATTTTCTCTAAGATTCAAGGTCTATCTCGCAACTTCCACTCCATCGATTTTGCAAACCAGGTAATTTGTCATTTCAATCCTTCAAATTTCATCTAATTTCACAATACTTCCTAACTATATTTCTTCTTATTTTTTTTATATTTTAATTCTTTAATTTTAAGACCAAATTTTCTTTTAATAAATATTATTTTTTGTGAACAGTATCCTGAGAATATTCATTATGCGGCCCTAGTGATCGGTGGATCATTTCTCATCGAAGGTATAAAAATAAAGGAAATTTTGCAAAGGAGTCCCTGTATTACGCCTAAATTGCAAAAAAGCCCCTCAAAATAGCAAAAAAGTCCCTACATATATAAATTGAAGAAAGTCGCCACCATTAGTTTACTTTAAGTAACACCGTTTTATTAAGATATAATTAAGCTGCAAATATTCCGAAGAATCTCTCCCTTATCATTTTTTTAATTTTCTAAGAATATAAGGGCTTTTTTGCAAGTTTCAATAATGTCGGTTTTTCACAATTTAAGCATAATACAGTGACTTTTTTTTAACAAATTTCCCAAAAACAAATTTTAATAATTAATTAGTTTATCAGCTGCACATGCATAAGAAAACACAGATTCCAATTTTTGCAGGGGTAAATTCATAAATTACGACCCTTAAATATTTAATTTTCAGGGGCCTCTTTGTTAGTTGCGATAAATGCGGTGAAGAAAGGGGCGGCGGCTGAAGGGATGAATTTATGGGATTATATTTGGCGCAGTCATGACTGAGGTATTAGCAACAAAATTATAAAATGAAATATGTATTTTTATTTTTTATTTTTTATGATTCATGTTTGGTTGGTAAAGATTTTGTGTGTGAATAATTCTTGTGATACCGGTTGGATGCATTGTGATGTTTCGTACTTTCGTGCGTTATTTTATATGTAGTGATGTTTATTATATCGAATAAACTTGATTGTATCAGATATGGTACTCGTTAGATATTTTTGTGTTATTTTAGGAATATATTATTTGCATTTTCTATATTTAATGTTTATTTGATAAAAGTATACTTGTAATTTTTTTTTATAATGTAGGTTGGATACTTTATAATTACAAAAGGTTTTTAGGTGCATAATATTTATTTAATAATAATAAGTATGCTTATAACATATCTCGTAATACAGGGCAGGAACGTTGGAATACACAAAGGGTCGAAACGTAATGACAAATTCTTTTCAAGTTTCTCACTGCTCTATACTCATCACTTGATATTTTAATATATTAATATTATTTTGTTTTATTTAATGAATTTTATTGTAGGATGGAGCGGCTTGTACCGGTCTGGCAATAGCAGCAGCTTCTCTTGTGGCGGTACAAGTCACTGGAAACCCTATTTACGACCCTATTGGCTCTATTATTGTTGGAAATTTACTTGGAATGGTATCCTTTTTCTTCTTTTTAAACAGGTATTTATTTTAATTCATTTTTAAGTTTTAAAAATTATTATATTTATTACATTTGTTGAAGTGTTTTATCCTTTATATTAAGTTTATTATTATTATTATTATTATTATTATTATTATTATTATTATTATTATTATTATTATTATTATTATTATAAACAGTTTAGAGAGGCAGCAAAGTCCACAGATGATGCGGCTCTACTTAGAGTCATGGCAAACTATGGTATCTTTAATATATTGTATAAAACCAACTTTAATCACTTCAAATATAAATAAAAGTGTCTATAAGTATCTTTCCACAATATATTCTTAAATAGTTTTCTGTTTTCATAATTTTAACATGTCAAAATATGTATGTTTAATATTTATTTTATTTTGCTTGTTAAAAAGGAGAGGATGTGGTGGAAGCATTAGGGTTTGAAGTGGACCGGCTCGAGTCGGAAATACAAAAAATTGTACCAGGAGTCCGACATGTCGATATAGAGGCACACAATCCTGAAGGACTTTTGAATTAATTAATACTTGTCGCATTTGTGAAAAAAGGGACAAAAAATAATTGTGAAAACCCCTTCATTCAATTTTTAATCAATATTCAGTGGAGCTTCCTTTTTCTCGTCTTATATTAGCCTTCTTTGTTTCTAATTCTGCATAGACCAAAAAAAAGTTTTGAGCAAAATGGGGTTGTGATTTTTAATGTTATTTTTTATTGCAGGTTGTAGATGCTTTATATGATTGTAAGAGTAAGGTCATTGGTCCTGGATTTTTCAGATTCAAAGCTGAAATAGGTACTTTGCATTTAGGCCCTTATTGTTTGTTGAAATATCTTTTTTTTTTAACAATTTTTGTTTATAATGTGAAATTTATTTTTGTGGCAGATTTTAAAAAGTAATTTGTTCAAATTCATTTGGAAGCAACTTTATTGAAATTTACATCTAATCAGTTTTATTGAAATTCATGAAGTATGTTCCATCATTTTATTGTACTTATTCTTTTACAGCTTTCGCTCCAGCTAGTTCTATGAAGGAAATTATCCTTGCATTGCATATATGACTAGAAAAATAGTGTCAACTGGAAAAGCAAGCTATATAAGAGAAGGAAATGTTGCTGGTACAAGCATCACTGAACTGAAATTCAAGGAACAACACTGGTTACATCATTGAAATAAGAAAAAAATATACGCATACATGATACATCACTGAAATTGAAAATAAATGGAAGCAAATTAACTAGCAATGGGAAAGTTGATTTGGTGCAAATGGCAAATGAGAGCCAAATAGATACGATCTATACTTCTCTTCTCGTATTCGGGTCTTCGAGGTGACCAATTAATACCCAAACATTCAAGATAAGCTGTCCGCCATTGTTTAGCCACTCGGACTCCCATATTTTTCTCCGACTGAACCCCAAACAATATGCCTGCATGATGAGTACATCCACCCAAAGAAAACATATCCGCCGCCACCTCAACCCCGCCTCCAACTCATTCATGTATTTTGCTCGCATTAATCCCCTTCGCAGGGCATGTTTAGATGACGTTTCTTCAATTTGAAAATGATCAATTAGTTTATTGCATACATCAGCTTCACTGCCCGGTTGTTCTTTTCCGTCAAAGAAACTCTTGACATCGTTATAAAAAGATTCTATACCATCCTTCAGTTCCGGAGCAAAAATATCCATCATGTAGTTCGACAATTGATGGCCAACTATTCGATGCATCATCAGTTCTTCATCATTCTTTTCTTTTACACTAGTTATGTTGTAACAGATTTGTGTGGCAGTGCTCCAGATGAGCATATCACCTAAAGATACCAGGTCCAATATTTCGGGAACCTGAGCTTTCTCAAATTCTACTTGGCTTCTTAATTTTCCAGTAGTACGTGATATGAGGGCATCTACGATCATGTCTTTGAGTTTATTTGGCACTCTCACATGGTTGACGTACCAAAACTTATCCCAGGCCTCTTCCAACTTGAGAAGGCCCATGCCCCTTCTCATAAAAGAAGGATTATTAGTTCTAAGGAACATACTTATAAGGTTATACTGAGCCATGGTGTTGGACCATTGTGGCTTTGGTTTTCGAAAAATACAATGAGTAACTTCTGAAATTGCTCCGGCAATTCTTCTAAAACCTCTCTCCTCAAGGGAAGATTGTCCAATCTGAACATATCAGGAAGAGAATAGAGACCATCTCAAGGACAACCCTTGCTAAAACCAATATGTAAGTAATAACAACGTTCGACTTTTTGGAGGTTTGTTTCTCGCTCAACTGAAAGAGCAAGAGAGCAGAAACAACCAACATGAGGGTCAAGCAACGCCATACAACACCAATTAAGCCACGTAAAAAGCTTGCTTTTGTGTAGCGAATGTCATGGAAGAATGATAGCTCGACCTCAACCATGCGGAATGCTTGTACAGTGTTGCGTAATTGAATAACATCCTGATCATACTGAATATTGAAGAAGGAGGAGGGGGAGGGGGGGGGGGGTCAGTAATCTTGGCTTGGTAAGTTCTACAAAGAAATAGTTGGCTGTTGATATAAACAGCGGTTCAGGGTGGGGCTCCGCCACTATTCTAGGTTCGTTTAACATGAAAGGTACCCGTAAAGAGTCAAGGGTACCTTTCATGTTCTCCTTGCTAGCCAATCGGAGAGCCCAAATCCTTTCGGCAAACTTGATCAACCCATCCACGAACACAAGCACGGAGCCTGCCATGAGTAGACGGCTCGAAAATGACGAGAATAAAAGTATCAAGAAAGCCGCAGAAACTTGAACAATTAGGCCGAGTAAATGCCTCAACCAGAGGTCGTTATCCTCCTGAGAGAACGATGTGATGGTATCTGGTCCCCCTAGGTGAAGGAGCATGAAAGGGGCCCAAAAAGCCATTAATTCCTCTTCTGAGTTGGGTCGCGGATTATAGTTGTTATCGAATTGAGTGCTAAGGATGTAACCTAGAGCCAAGGTTGCGATATAATCAGCGCCGAGGTAAAATGACCAGAGGGCGAAAGAAAACAATTTGCTCGTACAACGCTTCCGTAGAGGTGCCAGAAAGATGAGGAGGATTTGAAGAAGAAGACTGAGCAACACAAGTACTCTTATTTCCTGCTCGTTCCAAATAGCCCTCGCCTTGTCTGGTACCAAATGGAGCCCCATGGTTCAAATCTCTCTCTCTCTCTCTCTCTCTCTCTGAAAGAATGTGTTTTTATGAAATCTTGAATTTTTTTCTCTCAATCCTCTTTCTATTTCTCCCTTGTCAAATGCTTTTGATGATGATCTTGATTCTTTTCCTCTCGCCCTCTCGTTGTTTCTTTTTCATGAGTCTCATTTATTTCACTCCTGAGATTAATTCTCTCTTACAGTGTAGGCAACGGATCATATTCTTTTTATTGAAGGTTGTAGATACTTTAGATGATTGTGAGAGAGGTTATTTGGGCTTGGATTTTTCAGATTCAATGTAAAATATATTGATCAAGTACTACCTAATTTGTAATTTGTTCACATTCACTTGGAAGCAAATTATTGAAATTCATTTCTAATCAGTTTATTTGAAATTCATGATGTATGTCACACCATTTTGTTGTACTTAACAATTATTAATCCTTTTATAGCTTTCTTCTCTCCATCTAGTTTCATGAAGGAAACTATCTGTGCTACATTATATATCACTCTAGAATAATATTACTACTAGAAAAGTAAGTAATTTAAGAGATGGAAAAGTTATCGGTACGAACATCATTGAAATATTAAGGAACAACACTGGTGAATACATCATTGTAATATGAAGAGAAAATACACATACACATACGCTGAAGCCGTTCTGAATACTTCCTTTATCCTAAACCAATCATAAAAGCAATAGCGATGGAAGAATTAAAATTCCCAAATGCGAAGGACATCCCCACATAAAAAAACCAAAAGACATCTTCTCAGTGTTGCTAGCACCTTTACTTTGACATCACCCTTGGAATTCAATTCTCTTCTTTCCTCCTAATCCAAGAAAAGAAAATTCCTTCCTCTCAAGAGAGAAATAAAAAGATGTGTATTGTGTGGGTTTGTGATGAAGAAGAGCATGTGCTCGCCACATGGCAGGCGCCGGGTAATTGTCTGTACCGTGCTCGCCACATGGCATGCGTCTCTGTTTCGTACCAGTTTGTTTCTCAGGCCAGAAACGCAAGTTTTACTGCTCTTTCTGCTTTAGACCCCTCGTTTCATCCTCTCCAGCCCTCTAGATGTGATTAAACAAGGAACATATGGCGATAAATAACCAGTAATATGTAGCTTTTGTTGTAATTATTTTGATATATGATGTTCTCTATGTGCTCGTCTTGTATACCTACTCCAGTTCTTTTTTTTTTTTTTGAAGCTTCAGCCGGTGATCGCCGGCCGAGATACTGTTAAATAAGTTAAAATCCAAAGTATAAATTAATTACAAATCATTCCCAAGGGAATCCAGCAAACAATATAAAATTAGCAAGAACTTGTAGATATTAATCATTACAATTTTTATTTTATTTTTTCACAATAAATTAGCCAACCAACCAAGAACTTGTGGATATTAATCATAATATTTTCAGTTTATTCTACCACAAAAGAAATTAACCAATCAATGATTCAATCATTTTAGTCAGCATCCAATCAAGAATCAGATAATACTGATCAGGAAGCCACAAAAAAAAAATAAGCAAAAGTTTTTCTAATTTGGACTTAATATTGATAAACAAATTTATTTATTCATTTTTTCTTCATACCAAGAAAACATCAAGAAAAACAAAAAAAAAATGCAAAATAAAAACGAAACCCTAAAGAACAGAGCCAAAACAAAACTCTAAACATATCATCATTCTAGAGACGAATCGACATGATGAATCGCGCGGGAATAAGCACGAACTTCATCTGCCCAAGAACATTCCTTCTTCTCTTCTTTCTTCTCTCCTCCGTTGTAGGACTTGGAGGAGACGATGGATTCCTGAAGCACCTTCACAGCCGTCGGATTCAGCTTTGATTTTGATTCGCATGCATCTTGCCGCACCTGGTTGGCTTCCTTCTTTTCTTGGTCCATGCTTTGATTTGGGTCTCTTGATGTTTCTCTGGAAGTCTCACTGTTTTATCTGTCGACTTTTTTTTATGGTTATGTCTCTTTATAGTTTATCCCTGTGAAATATTAAAATGTCAACCGTACCCTCAAAATCTGGCATATCTAAAACCCTTGAAAATAGAAAAAATCACATAATCGCGTATAAAAAAAATGAGATAGAACTACAAACAATCGCTTAATGTTTGTTCTATTTTAGATGGGCTCATATGACTTTACCTTAATTCTGCTAGACGCAGGATTCGAATCCCTCACCTATGGATAAATGGAGTTGGTAACATGACCACTAGATTACATATAGAAAGTTTATTACATATATAAAGATATTTTTCATTGTTTCGCTATTAGAGTCAAAATCGGCTATTGATCATTGCCAATCTTTTATATAATCACCATACTTTTAATATATACATAAATTAAAATAGAAATAAAATAAAAAGAGTCAAATGTATCTTTTGAAGAAATTAAAAAGAAAATACATATAAATGATTCGTATAGATGATATTTTCACTTTTCCAATGGGTTGTACGGGTTAACATGAAATCATGTCATGTTTTCTCTATGAAGCAGGAAGGATTGTTTCATATGACACGTGTACTTTGTGAAACGTGGCAAGTCTAGAACTATATTAGTACATCTAGTATGTTCGTAAGTGTCCAACACATTATTAGTTCATTTATGATTTGAACGGGCATGAATAGAATTTAGGCCCAACCCAATAATAGCTCATATTGGATTTTTTTTTTAATGATATTTCGTGATGTCATGAACACTTTTTGTTGCATTCTTCTTTGTAGTGCATCGTACGTTCCACTTGTAAATCTCACATATATAAAAACTCTAAAGTTAATCAGAGAATAATAATCATAAGACTTTCAGTTTCGGCAGTTAATGATAATAAGCATGAAAGTATTATTCATATAAATAGAAATATGTAGATTTTTTTCAAAAACTCAACATATTAAGAGTTTTCTAGTATCAAAATATAAATGAGAAAAACTTTTAAAATTCAGTATTTTGTTTAAGATATAACTCAAACGTCATCAACGCTAAATTTAATCAGAAACCTCAATATAATTAGAGATGAAAATGAAATTAAAAGTAATAACAACAAGCAAGACATCTACATTAGATCCTTCTTTCCAAATTAACTTATTTCTCCAACTATCATAAATCATCCAAAATAAAACAAAAAAAATAATATTTTCATTTCTATCAATAGAAATAAAAGAAAAATTATTCTAGGCAACTTAGATGCGCAAAATTCTTGGTTGTGATACCATGTTACGTCATTACCACTTACTAGTCTGGTTTTTATTTTTGCTGGCTACTGGTAAATCAGATTTTAAGTGGTTTATATTTTTTTAGATGGGTTTGTATTTCATAGCAGATATAATCATTTCATATATTAATAATTACAAAGATTTTCAAATTCCCATTTCACACGGCTGGATCTCACACAAAAGTCTACTCAATGCTACATGGCCATTAATGACATTCCTACTAGTGGTAACCAGTTTCTTAGGTAGTAATTGAAAAATTCAAGTGTCTGTGGGAATGGCGGATGGATGAAGGAGGCTAGATGTCTTTATTAGAGCTGGTGCTGCAGGCTCCTCCCCCCCAATTTTTCCGGGCAAAAATTTTTCCCCTTAATTTTTCAAATTTGAATCCTAAATTGCCTCAGAAAGTTTTAATGGTCATTAGACAAGATTTTTCAATAATTTGACAAAAAATGACTGCTGCTAAAAGTAAAGTAACCGTTACCGAAAATTTTAAGTGCTACTAACAATTGTCAATACGGATGAAACTTTTTTCTTTTGGAAAGCCGAAATAGAGAGAAAAAAATGGGGGGAAAATCCAAATCACTATCCGATTTTTACCGATTACCATCAGATATGATGGCGTCATGTGATGTCACAGCCACATATTTATGGCATCTCAAAAGCTAAATAGAAGAACTACAAAAAATATACACATATTGCATAGTTCATCATATAGTGAATAACACATGAGAATCAAATACTTCAATCATATATATTTGTGATGTTTCTAGTGACATCATGTAAATTAAAATTAACTCGAAACTTAATCGTACTATAATAATTAATAATTACAAGAACTGTGGAATTAAGTGGATTTGAAAAGAAGAGAATTTCTAGAAGCTGAACTCCTCTTCTCTCTCTAGAACCAATCAATGGCGATAGTCAAATTGTTGGAGAACTCTATAAATAATGCAATTAATCATATCCATCTCAAAAATTCTATATCAACAAAACTAGAGAAGATTTTGAAGCTTATTTCTAAATTAGTTCTCCCTTCCCTTAAAGAAAATTCCATTTCTTTGAATCCCCACCCCACCCCTACCCTAATTATTTCAGTTGATCTTCATCTACTAATGGCGACCAAAGTCTATATCGTGTAAGATTTATCTCTTGCCCCTTTGATTTTGCTACAATTAACATTTTCAGAAATTTGCAAAAGACCCCTGTATTTTCTACTACATTTTTTTCTTTGCTGCTCCAAAAAAATATATTATTGTTTTTAAGTTTATATGATTTGTATGGATTAATCAAATATCATTAGAAGGAATTAATTGCAGGGAACATTTTGAACTTCTTTAAGATCGAGATTTTTTTTCTTTTGGAAATTATTGATAGGCTAGTTGATAGAGCATATTATATATATAAGAAAATAACATAGGTTTAAGTCTCGACAAACACAATCTTATTTAGCATATATTTAGTGAATTATCTCAACTCAACAAATATGAATAATGAAGGGGTTTTCACCAAATATAAATAATGAAGGGTTTTCGCTAAAAAAAGAATGAGATTCTTTTTACAAATTTATTAATTTGAGAAGAATGAAGGGGTTTTCACCAAAAATGTTTTTTTTAGTGAAGTCTTAGTGCTCTTCCTGTCTTGTATATTTACGTATACGCCCACCATAAGAAGTTTTTTCTCTTTTTTTCCCGTTAACCTATGGGGGAGAAGAGCAATTTCTTTTTTGAATGGGGGAGAAGAGCAATTTCAACAGCACAAATATAAATATATGGGCATTTACATCTCGCTAGTGATGTTTTGTAAAACTCTTTATTACTTGAATGAATTAATTAATTTCTGAGCTCCGAGTGTGGGATTGACCCACCTCGAGCAAACATTAAAAAAATATATATATATGGGCATTTAATTTTTTTATGTAAACTGATTTTCATTATCATTAATTGATTTTATTTATGCAGTTACTATTCCATGTATGGACATGTTGACAAACTAGCACAAGAGATCCAAAAAGGTGCATCCTCTGTAGAAGGTGTAGAAGCTAAGTTATGGCAGGTTATAAGTTGATTCATATATTTCTTTCAGGTTTTTGACTCACCACATCATGTAGATCACACCTTCACATTTTTCGGTTAATAGTCCAAACTATTATGTTGTTTGAATTCGTATGAATACTCACTCAATAAATAGTTGAAATTGTTTATTTATAATTATAATAGAGAAATGCTTAAATTCTCAATGAAGTATTTGAGGTCCTATACCTAAAGCTTATCATTCATTAAATTTTCATTAAGATCTGTATTAATAATAAAAACATTACTTTCATTGAAATATCAAACCTTATTACTTTATGAGTTCTAAATATGAAATTTCAAATATTATTCTATTACCACCATTAGGATAGTCTAGTGGTAAGATACTAATCCCATTATTCCATAGGTGAGGGGTTCGAATCCCGCGTATAGCATGATTAATTTGAAAGAAAATAAAAATCAAGCGATCGCTTGTAGTTCTCCCTAAAAAAAACATTATTCTATTGCTCATAATTATAATAGGTGATCGCTTGAAAAGTAGTTTAAAAATCTATTTGATAGTTGAAGTGAAACTATAAATCTAGTTAAAATTATTCCTAATAGGTACCTGAGACGCTTCCAGCAGAGGTACTTGAAAAAATGCACGCGCCTCCTAAGAGCAACATGCTGATCATCAGCCCGAACCAGCTTCCTGAGGCTTATGGGCTCATTTTCGGATTCCCGACTCATTTCGGAATGATGTGTGCGTAATTTAAGGAATTTCTCGATGCGACTGGAGGACTCTGGCAACAACAGAAGCTCGTCGGCAAGCCGGCCGGACTCTTCACCTCTACCGCATCACAAGGCGGCGGTCAAGAAACCACGTTGTAAGTACACTCTTCAATTTCAATTTTCTATTTGTTAGTTTATAATCTAAAGAGCAAAGTGCAATAAAACAACCATGAAATGTTGTGATGGTAAATCTTTTTTGCCTTAGGTTGACCGCCGTGACCCAATTGGCTCACCATGGTATGCTTTTCGTGCCAACCTGCTATGGGTCAGGCCATGGCATGTATGAGATGGAGAAGGTTAAGGGAGGAAGCCCTTATGGCGCAGGTAATCCTTGTTACAACTCAATTAGTACATTATCTCAGATCCAAAAATACGTCAAATAAAATCAAGTTTTTTTTCTCAAGTTCCTCAAATGAGGAATATTTGCAAGAAAAAGAAAAAATTGCTTATACTTCACTCATCATTGATTTAATGTATATGTGATTTGAACGTACAACCCCTTATTTCAACTAAGCTACTCAGTCATTAGGTTATGAGACTATTTTCTACTTAAATCAAGTTATAATGTATGATAATATATAGTAATCACTCTTAACTACATAAATTTATTATTCTGATGAAATTAGTATCCATAATATTTTGGAATTGTAACAGGTACGCTGGCAGGACAAGGCACACGAATGCCAAGCGAACTCGAACTAGAGCAAGCCTTCTTTCAAGGCAAACATATTGCTACCATTGCAAAAAAGTTGAAGGCTTCTGATTGATACATATCTTTCTTTTTTTTAATTAGCTGATTGATACATATCATGTCGTAGAACTCTCAGTTTCTTTCCTTTGGCATTTATAGTGGTGTGACGGGATTTTATGTTTGTGTGTTTGTTGATTAATGTCATTTCTAGTGTCTAGATTTTTTTTTTTTTTATCAAGTAGATTGCTTGATGCTTGCCATTTTGTTAGGTCAATTATAAAATAAAGATATGATTGGCTTTTGCACGCAAAACTGGGATAATGATATTAATAAGATTTTTTTTGGGGTGATTTCCTAAAATCTTAGAACAAATCTTATTAAATTCAAAGGGAGAGGTCAGATTAGAGGAAATGAATTATCGGCTAGTAGCCGTTTGGGGCAGAATCTAATAAAATATTGATTTTCTTATTCTTGTTACTCTAAGTATTTCTTAATTTTGCCCCTTCAGGGATTAATATTTTTTATCCAGCTACATGCACTATATCCACAATTAATTAACGTGTCTATATAGTTTAATTACATAGAAATATGAATATTTTTTATCCAGCTACATGCACTATATCCACAATTTTGCCCCTTCAGGAATTAGTAATTTTTTTATCCAGCTACATGCACTATATCCACAATTAATTAATGTCTCTACTCTATATATTTCAATGAATTTTATGTTGCCGGACTCTTAATTGAACGGTTATAATTAAATCATGATTTCTTAATCGGGCGGTTTAAAATGCTTAAAAAGTTTCGGCAGCTCTAAAACTTACCTTTTGTACATGTTACCAAAACAATATAAAAGGGTATAATAGTAATTTTTTCATTTAGAAAAGCTGGCCACTTTTTGCCTCTGTGGTCCTCTCTAGTCATCACTAAATATACCATTTTGGATGCTGAATATGCATTTATGTGTAATTTATGTGTTTTTTATTTGAGTATTACTACATGTTTTCAAATCAACATATATTTTTTTGAGTTCTAACAAACTACTTTTCAAATGTCAATATAAATTTTCAAGTGCTAAATATATAATTTTGTGTTAATTTCATTGTTAATACATCACTTTGTGTGTCAATATATTGTTTTCATTGCAAATATATCATTTCTATTATTAATATATCATTTTAATACCAATATAACATTTTTAGTGTTAATATATTATTTTTATACACGTATGAACTTGGTGCCAATATACCATTTTAGTGCCCCAATGCTTCATTTTGTATAATTTAGGCAATCAATTATTTTTAATGTATTTATGGCTATTCAACATAATTGTATATGTTGAATATGTTGAATAAATGTAGGATTATGCGTATATCTTTTTGAGTTTTTATATATATTTGTGTAGAGTTGATATGTATTTTTAGTTAATATATTTTTTTGTATATCTTTTTGAGTTTTTATATATATTTGTGTAGAGTTGATATGTATTTTTAGTTAATATATTTTTTTGTATTGATTCCAGTGTTAATATAGTAGATAGTACTTTGAGTTTGTGTGTCAATATACCATTTTATTAAGAATAGCAGGATAGGAAAATGGAAGGAGGATTTTCATTTCAAGAAGAGGAATAGAGGATGCTCCACATGTGAAGAGATAGGAGGAAATGGAGAGGGGGAGAACGCACATATGAAGAAACGTCATAAGGAATGCACTGGTGTGTAGTTAATTGTGTAATTACTAATTAATTGTTTATTACCCAAAATGCCCCTTCAAATTTAAAGGACTTAGATCTGATCCATCATGATCATGAAAGTTACAAAAAGCTTGGGTAAGATATAAGAACTCTATTTCAATTACATAGAAATATGAATATAAAAAACATAGAAATATGAACTCAAAAGGCTATAATTGGTCCAGAGTTTTCTGTTGATTTATTCCCATTTCTGACGACAAAAAGGAAAAACTTCTAAACTCAGTATTCACTAATCCATAGACAAACTACTATTTAGCATCAAAACTCTAATTTCATAGTAACACTCAAAACTACAACTTACAATTTAACCATACAAACTTACTTTATTTTTCTTCTTTTTACCTCATTAATGCACTTTCATTCTAACACATGCAAGAGTAAGCAAGATGAGTCTTCTTAGAAACATACGATGAAATGAAATCAGACTCAGATACAGAAGATCCAGTCATCTGATACGGTACGAGGATTCGGGTTCGACCTGATATTATTCTCTGTCCCGCTACATTACCATAAAATAGGCCTGAAATGGCCGGTACAAAAGTGTCACTGTTAGAACATATGTGGAAGTCGAGGGCTCTCCGTAGTTCTTCATTTCCTGATTTAAGGAATTGTCCCTTCTTTTCAGCCGGAATTATATCGTCCTGTGATAAGAAAAGATAACACAATTATATGTGTGAAATGCCTTGCCAACTTGTAAGAAAATGCTTGATCAGGTAGTTATGAAAATTGATTTTACAAGTAGTAAATATTTAGCAAGTACAAGAGAACATTTAAGAAAAAAATATTGTTTCGTTAAGTAGAAAAAGAAAAAAAAGTTGGTTGCCGCAAAACTAAACAAAACAAGAAAAATAGTTTATATATATTACCTTCGTGTAGGTCTTAGGAAAAGCTTCTTTCAAAGGATTAAGTCCATCATGCCACCAAGTTTCGGTCAAATAAATTACCGAGTCCTCACCAAATCCTAATTTCTTCAAAAACCCTGTAATTTCACTTGCATCATAACAACTTTTTCTCCCTCCTCTATTCACTTTGCAACTCCTTTTACCTAGCATATCTCCCCTCAAATCAACCGCAACAAATTGTCCCTCATTTTTCATACTTAGAGCTTTTAATCTCTCTAACATTCTGTTCACCACATCCATTAAATCTGATTTCAACTCCAAACTATGAAACATGGCTTGACATGCAACTAAGTCCATGTCTGTATTTTGATTCTCTCTCTTTTTTAGACTTATTGAAGGGAAAACTATTGAAAGGTGCACATAGTTGCTCGTTTGGAAAATTGGTTTTATGTTATTTTCAATGAATTGCTGGGAGACTCGGTTCGGCACTCGAATTATTGTTGGTCTTTTTGAGGCAAATTCAGCAGGAAGTTCATTGACCACTTTGACTATACCATCTAGGCTCGTCATGAACTTCTCTAAGTGGTACATGTCTTGAAATTTCCTAAAAAATAAATGTAACATTAAAAAATTGAAATAATGACCAATTTCACATGATTACCATATGATATGATATTTCTCATAAGTATAACTAACCTCTTCACGCCTAGTTCATTTCCTCTAATAGTTGGGAGTACCAATGACGCACCTAGATAGTTCGCAATAAGGACTGCGTCAGTTACCTGAATAATAATAACATTTAGTCAAACATCAGAAGTCATCTTCTTAGCCAAAATATGTAAATAATGTTCATCAGGTAAATTAAAGAGAATAAATACCTGCAAGATATGATATTCAGGACCACTTGTCAAGGTAAATGTAACAAAACCTTCTGATTGCAACAGAGACCCTGCAAAACAAAAAAAACGCAAATTAAAATAATTTGAAGAAAAATCCATTAGTGGAAAAACATGTTTAAATATCAATATTATGGTGTGATGAATTCTTACTTTGAGATGGTTTTACAAAGCATTGTTTGATCTTTTGACTAGCAGTATCTTTGACGGGCATGGTCGTAACTTTGGATATTTTAGTAAATTTTTGTTCTTCTACCTTTATCACATCAACTTTTACCCCAGTTGTATCTGAAAGGTTCACCTAAAAAAATCCATGAAGAGTGGTGATTTTGAAATTAAAATCTTATTATTCAACACGAAATAATTGACAGGAGTAAATTGGGAGGCTACTCAAAACAGAGAACACTACTGATTAGGAATATTCAATAATTTATTTAGCTACCACTTCAAGAAAAAAAAAATAGTTAAAGATAATTATACAAACAGTGCAACTCGTTGATTCAAATTTGCATGTGTTACTTTTGACCTTACAAGTTTATGGTCTGCCTGGCTATTCATAAGTCTTTCAAAATGTCGCATTTTGGCCAAATAATATATCATTTCATCAATAATTTGGCTTCTTTAAATAAATATAAAAAGAAAAAAACAAATACCTCTATAGTATCAAAATGATCTCTCTTGATCATGTTACCAACCATTACAAACATAGACAGAGTCAAGAAACCAGCAACAAGCTGCCTTGGATCCACCGCCATTCTTTCCCCTCTCCAAAACTCACACAACAGAGAGAGAGAGAGAGATTTAAGTGAAGGGAGAAACTGAGAGTCAGGCCAAAGTGAGAGGTGGTAGATTAATGAAGAGAGAGAATGAGACAAAGAGAGAGAGCCAGCCAGCCCACAGTGAGTGAGAGAGGATAAATGAGGATAGAGAGAGAGAAAGAGGTGATACGTGTAGAGAAGTAGAGAAACTTGGGGTTGCCGACACTTGACACATGCCACACCACCTTATATGTTTGTGCTGAAAAATTACCAGATTGGGTCTATTGTCAAATATAGACCAGATTATAACCTCTTCATATTAATTAAGTACATCTTTTTAAGATACAAAACCACATAATTTTGTATATGGTATATAAATCAGTTTATCCAAAGTACATCTTTTTTATCCAAAGTGCAACTAATTTATGTTATATCTCATGGTCAATTTGGATTTTTCAAGAAACCAAAAAAAGATGCATTTCTTTACTTTATTTCGCAGTTTCATGAAAATTGGCTCAACTTTGGAAAAGGTGTGCAATTTATTCCGAAAATCACGGGCTGATTTATGGAGACTAAGCAAAAAAATTAGGTTTCAATAAAAGCACAAAAGAAATTATCTGCCTTTTCTATAAAACTATTCAGGACCATTTCAGTTTCATTTTGTCTCATGCACAGATGGTTCTATTCAAATATACATCAGATTGTATCTTCTTTGAGGTGATAGATTATATTAGATTAGGTTGTTTTAGGGTCAAAAACATGATGATTATTCCAATTTGAAACAAATTCTTATTAGTCGAATTACTTTGTATTTCAAGTCATTCAGGATTGATAGGATTCAAACATAATTTCAGCTAACTAAAATTTGAGTGTTTTTTTCTTCAAAAACAAAATGAGTTTTTAAAATCTATCACTAATTTTTCAGTACATTCTAGATGGAACAGAATTTAGAAATGAATCTCATTTATGTCATCATATTTTGACTACTTATAAAAAAAGATGATCAAAATAAATTAATAAGAAAAGAAACATGTACTCCTACTTCTAAAGCAGAGGTGCTTCTTTAAAGCCATGGGGCCGCATGTTGAGATGTGATATCATATGATTTAATTTGGTAGGAGATATCTTTCTGACAGGTTTATTAGGTATAGTTGAATTAATGTTGAAGAAATGCAAATATGAAATAATTTCAAAATACATAATTAAATTTCATATTCGCATTTTGAAATTATCCTAAACGTTGAACAAATAAGAGCTAAAAATAATGTAAGAAATAATGTTCCTCCTTCCTTACCAAGTTCTAATTTTTCTTTCCCTTTTTCAAAAAGTAAACTCCCAAATAAAAATAGAAATATTTCCAGTGCACTGAAAATAATAATAATACAAAAAGTCCATTCCACTAAACGAACAACCATCTAAAGAAATATAAAGTTTTTGCAAAAAGGACCTCGTTTTTTTTAATTGGGAAAATATAATGATTATTATTACATAGCCATTTTCATGATTTGTTGCGCGAGGCCGGGATCTTGTTGTAATAATTCTCTTATGTTAGTCTCCACCTCTCCCAATTGCTTCTCCAAAATCTCCTTTGTTGTCTAAAAATTAATAAAAAATAAGAATTATAATATATAAATATGATATAAGAGCATAAAATCACAATAAGCTATTTGGGCATGAAGACATTCTTCGACTTCACAATTAGTGAAAAATACTTCCAAATTCCAATTAACATGTAATTTGTTTTATTTTCAATGTAAGGGTTAAAATTTTGGGGGTTTTTTATTATGCATCTGGTGATGTAATGAACAACTTTTAATGAAATATTAAGCCTAGAGGCTGTCGCAAAAAAAATCACAAATAAGCAAACATTAATCACAAAACAAAAATGTAATCTTTACATAGAACATAATATGTTTAGGACAACTAGGATCACATTAAGGCAAAATTGCAAAATTGAAGGTCAACTAGGGCAAAAACTAGGTCAAAATTAGGGTTATCATTTGGATGAATTGCTTAATTGAATTACAAATTTAGGGAGGGGGTGTTGGTAATTTAGTACCAGACCAGTAAAGAATAAATTGCACACTTGAAGGTCAATTAAGGAAAAATTAGGTCAAAATTAGGGTTACTAATGTAAAATTGGGTCAAAACTGAGGGTTAATTGCGCAATGAGGTATATTAATTGCTTAATTTTGGATAATGGTCTATTAATTGCAAATTTGGTGGTATATTAGTAATTTAGTACCATACCTCTAAAGAAGAAATTGCATAATTAAAGGTCAATTAGGGCAAAATTAGATAAAATTTAGGGTTAATGATACAAAATTGGTTCAAAACTGAGCGTTAATTGCGCAATGAGGTATATTATTTTTCTTAATTTTGGATTAATTGTGTAATAATTGCAAATTTAGGAGTATTTTAGTAATTTAGTACCAAACCTGTAAAGAAGAAATTGCACTCTCACTATCTTTAAGCTTCTGCTCTTGTTCATTCACTAATACCGATTTGGGCTCCAAAACAAACCTACATTTATATTAGTTATATTTATTATAAAAATTTTGAGTTCAAATTTTCCAATCAGAAGCAGGTTTTGCAGTTTCATGGACTCACAATTTTCCTGAAAAACAAAAAAAAGCAAAATGAAAATCACACTTCAGTAAATCAAATAAATATAATAACAAAAAAATTAATAATATTTTATTTTATTCTTTTAGTACCAATAGTTTTGTAGGTATTTGCATCGTGAGGCAATTGATTGAGTTCTTCAAGAGTGAGAAACGCTCTTTTCTTCTCCCCTTCTTTCCCTCTCATCTGAGTCACAACCTGTAATTAAATATATATTCAAATTAAAATCAAATAATAATTATAATAATAAAATTGAAAAATAGGTTAAAAATGTTGCATGATTGTCCATATTTAAAAAATAACAAACTAATATAACTACTTGAAAAACGAGATTTATAGAAAGGGAAATGTGCAAACACGACTGTAGCACAACAGCACTGTAGATATATTGTTTTTCCCATATTATATATTGTTTTCCCATTTCATATATTGTTTTGCCATTTTATATACTGTTATTTATTCTTTGTGTATTTTTTATTTTTTTACTTTTATATACCGTTTTCCCATTTTATATATTGTTTATATTATATTATGTTTTCATTTTTTATGTATTAGGAACTAAATTATATATACTGTGAACAGTCGTGCTACAGTGTCGTCGTGCTCTGTCAGGTCCCTTGTAGAAATGGAAGTATTAGTCTGAGATTTTTTGGACTGATTTCAGTTTATTTGATGTATTAAATCATGCCCTAAATTTTTAAAGTACAGTAATTTAATTGCTCCAGCTTAAAGTGATAAGAATAAAGTAATTAAATTGAGTAATAATGCATTAAATTGATGAAAGAATTGGGGGAAATTGATATTCCCACAAAAGAACCAAACTTTTTATCTTTTTAAAAATTAACTGAAATTCAACAAAAAAGTGAATTAAACTGAAGAAAAACCTGTTTAAGTTTTCCAGTGGTCTCAATCATGCGCCCTTGCAGCTCCATAAACGCCTTCAAAAATAACAAACAAAACCAATTAACTCAGCACAAATTCAAAACTAATCCAAAATATTTAACCAAAAAATGGAAAACATAAGTAAGAATTAAATACCGTTCGATTGGTCTCATCGCCCATTTCGTTCTTTCTTCTTCAAACCCTAAACCTTTGACAGAGATCTGAGCGAAAGGAAACGAGGTTCGTCAATTGAGAAAGCAAATTTAGTTCTCTGTAATTGAGAAAGAAGGATTTTTTTTTTTTCTTTTTTTTCATGGGCTGTATTATTGGACCATGGGCTTAATTTAAATGAAGATAAAATTATATATGGGCTGATATTTTTAGAGGACTAAAAGATGAAATCTAATGAAATCTTGAACTTAATGGTTATCTGTGCTTAAACTTTGTTTCAACTTGATATGGCTTTGATTAAAATGATTAAAGAGATCAAATCTGGCGAAGTATAAAAGAAATATTTGGATCAATATTTTCTTGCAGATCAAATCATGGCCTGGTTTTTCTTTCATGAAAAAGAAAATCATTTAAACAGCCCATGGTTTCTGATTTTTTCCTAATCCTATCCTTTATCATTAATCATTATGCTAACTTCCAAGGTTTTTACCTGTGATAGTTGCAGTTTCTTGTTTCAAGCCAAAAAGAGAATGAAAAAGGAGAAAGAAACTCCTGGATTCAAGAACAGACAAAATGAAGGGCATGAATTGCAAGAAACTCCCATGCATTTTGAGGTTCTTGTTGAGATTTTTTTGTCTCTAGTCCTACCAAACATTTCATATTCATCCAAAACTAAAGTAACTTTCGGTACCTATATATACCCTCCTAAATCATCCCTTCTTCTTCATCCAAACATTGATTTTATATCATTACAGATAGAAAGATGGCAGCCTCTTCTTCCTTTCTCTCCTTGTTTCTCCTCTTGGTGTTGTTTCATGGATCTTTTGCCCAATTCATGTTTGGCGGTCAGGCTCCATGGCAGAGTTTACGTGCTCCTGCAGGCCTCAGAGGATGCCAGTTTAGCCGTCTTGAAGCACTCAATCCCTCACAACGTGTCCGTTCTGAAGCAGGCATCACTGAGTACTATGAAATGAATAACGACATGCTTCAGTGTGCTGGTGTGATGGTTAGGCGTTTTGTCATCGAGCCTAGAGGCCTTCTTCTCCCTCGATACCATAGTTCCCCTTCTCTTCTATATATAGTCCAAGGTAAGTAATGTGTAATTATTTTGTATACTTTTGGCTCTTAATATATGATATCATTTCATTGTACAATAATTAATAAGTGACATGTTTAATTTTGGTGCGATCACAGGGAGAGGATTCACAGGAACCATATTTCCGGGTTGCCCTGAGACATTCCAATCTTTCCAACAACAATTTGAACAGTCTGAGCAGTTCATGGAGGAAAGCATGAGCGGAAGCCAACAAATGCCTGGGGATGAGCACCAGAAAGTACACTGCTTCAGACAAGGGGATATCGTCGCAATGCCAGCAGGTGTTACCCATTGGTGGTACAACGATGGTGATATGCCTGTGGTTGCTGTACAAGTCCTTGATATGAGTAACACGGCCAATCAGCTTGGACCCATGCAATGGCCGGTATGTCCGGAAAAAATGCTTCAGTAGTATTATTTACATTATTTTATGTGATATTTGATGACTAATGATAAAAATATGAAATGTTAGGACTTTTTCCTTGCTGGAAGGCACCAGAGTGCTCAACAAATGTTCGGAATGAGACAAGGATCATTTGGAATGGGCCAACAAATGAGCAACAACATTCTAAATGGATTTGACACTCAGATGTTGGCTGAGGCTCTTGGAGTGAACATGGAGATGGCACGAAGACTCCAAAGCCAAAATGATCCAAGAGGCGAGATAGTTCATGTCCGTCGAGGACTTCAGATGCTCAGACCCACAAGAAGTGGTCAAGAGATGCAGCAGCAACAACAACAATATGAAGGAATGAGCATGCCAATGCAACAACAACAATATGAAGGAATGGGCATGCCAATGCAACAACAACAAACACAAAACGAAGAGGAGGATATGGAGATGCAGAAAAACACCACCAGCAATGGTTTGGATGAAATGTTTTGCACGATGAAGATGAGAACCAACATTGATAACCCTGCTCGTGCCGATATTTATCACCAACAAATTGGGAGGATCGCAAGAGTCAACAGTCAGAAACTCCCCATACTTAACCTCGTCCAAATGAGTGCTACAAGAGTTGTTCTCCAGAGGGTAAGCAATACATTATATGAAGAACTTACTACAAAGATGTATCAAAGATATAAGAACAAAACCAAATATTATGTTTTATTTTGCAGAACGCCATGATTACGCCGTACTGGAACATGAACTTCCACAGTGTGATGTATGTAACTGGAGGACGAGGACGGGTCCAAGTTGTGAACCATCTTGGTCAGACTGTCTTTGATGGTGAGCTTACTCGTGGGCAGATAATGATGATCCCTCAAAACTTTGCAGTACTTAAAAGAGCCTACAGCGAAGGATTCCAATGGATTTCTTTCAACACCAACCACAATGCCATGACAAGCAACATGGCAGGAAAGAACTCTATGTTCCGGTCAATGCCAATGCAAGTCCTGATGAACTCTTACAGACTCACAATGGAACAAGCCAGGATGCTCAAGTATAGTAGGATGCATGAGATGACTCTCTTCTCCCCAAGGTCTCAAATGATGAGGTCAGCTGAATGAGTGAGAGGAAGAGTTGAAAAAATAAACCATTGAATTTTGTGTTCAGTGGCGATAGTAGCTTGAATAAATAATGTGCCAAAGCTTGTACTCAAGCTATCTTTTTCGTGTTAAATAAAAAAAAGAGTTTTAATATGCTGAATGTTTCTCTTTCGCAATTTAAATTTCTTGATATATCTCCTTTAGACAGGTACCAACTGGTACCAGTTATTGTTCGTAAGTACTTACACTATTTTTTGAATAAGTTATGGTGGCTCAAAATCTCACTTCTTCAATGTAAAAAGGTAAAAGTTATTTATTAGGAGAGTCTTTTGGTACAAGTACAAGAGAAAGCTGAAAGATGTAAAAGGGGCTCTATACATCTGCTAAACTGCTCTAATATGAAAGGGGAAAAAGATAGAAATATTGGTAGCGAAGTGATACAAATAAGAAAAAGAAAAAAGAGGCATTCCAGTTGCCCCGAAAATATCTAATGCCACAGGAAGAACAAAAATATGCAAAACCTGCTCACATTGCCGCCATTTTGTGCCACCACTTTATCACAAATGTGAATATTTTATTTTTCTCATTAAAGATTATATATGTTGCATATCTTTCGGCATCAAATCAAAAAAGCCCAAAACAACAATTCATGGGCTGCTATTTTCTTTTTTGTTAGCAATTAAATTGTTGAATTGAGGCGCAAACTGCCCATCCAACGGTAGTTGTTGCCTCCAGACTTGGCGCACTAAAAATCGGGGCCCTGGGCCTGACCCGGGCCTAAATGTAGAAAGTCTTACTGCCTCGGCTGCTTTCTTAACCTCAATCATTCTAGAAGAATAATATTCACATTATAAAATTTAAAAGTGGAAAGTATAAATTATTGAATCAGCAATTCAACTTGTTAAGTGTTCATAATCATGGCTAAACTAAAGTCAATTAGAAAAAAGAAGAAAAAAGCTTATGATGTGTCCACTAGTCAAAAAGTTAATTAACATGTAATTTACGCCAACCTAATTCCAACACAATACAATATTTAATATAACAATTATTTCAACCTATCTTTCAGTTTAACCCTCCTCTTAATAAAAATTTGTTAATATAGCATCTATAAAAGAAATGCCTTGCAAATATAAATATATCTAGAACAAATGACATTTTAAAAATTCCTTTATTTTTATTTTGAAATAGCTACATTAAAAGTGCTAAA
This sequence comes from Juncus effusus, assembly GCA_027726005.1. Lineage (NCBI taxonomy): Eukaryota > Viridiplantae > Streptophyta > Magnoliopsida > Poales > Juncaceae > Juncus > Juncus effusus. The sequence goes on from CM050898.1 coordinate 4,056,113, forward strand.
CTTTTGAAACTTGTGTTATCCTTACAAACTAATTTCTGAGAAAAGGATTAACCTGAAAAGGTGCACTATGCTATGCATCATAGTCCATAGACACTTCCCTCACACTCCATTCTAAACCCTTATTTATATAATTTAACTAGTTTTTTTTTCTTTTTTTTGGACTTTAGGTAAAAAGTACTACAAATTAGCCCTTCAAATTGCTTCGTGACCACACTCAACCAAAGAAGGGAACAAGTCCACCACTTGACAAGTTGCAAGTCAATTCAACCCTTTTTAGTAACTTCTGTGGCACCTGCTTGTATGATCATTTCTGCTATCTCTAGAGTTATCTTTCAAAATAATATTATAATACCAATTTTTAAAAAAAGTCATAATATTATTATAGGAAATTTTGCAAAAATAATGCTTTTTTTTTTACTTTGCATAAATAGCGTTTTCAAACTCTATGTGATCGAAATTATCTTTAGGTTTCTATTTTAAACTCTTAACATTTTGAAATGAGAAAATAAAGACAAAATTTTAAATGCAATAAAGCAGCAAAAATAATAATTTTGAACTCTTAAATTCGATATGATGTTTATATATTCTCAAAAATAACCGTTATTTTTAAAAATTCTCATATTTATAACACCTGAATTTCATTCAAACAAAACATTCTACAAAAGTATTACAGGCATGCTTATGGTCATATATGTGACATAGATTTTGTGTTTGATACAAAGAATCCGAGTTTTGGTAACTTCATATCTTAACAAGAAACCCTAATTGTGGAATCTTAAGATCTTGCCTTGCAAGTGACCTTGGTGGTATACCTAGTTAATTATTCCATTTGCATTTTGATTTGGAGATGCCTCGCAAGTGGATGGTGATGATACTCTTCCCTTAGATGGGAGATCTTCATTTCATGTATTTTATGTGATGAATATTTTGCTTCCATGTCCATCAAATTTAGAACATTGTTGTTGAGCCATCAAGTCGATCTCTATAGGAACCAGAAATGTTACTCGTGAGTTATTTATTTTTTGATGAGTTATTCATATGTCATAAATTATTATATTATTATTTTGAACTCTGTCATTAATTTATATTGAAGCACACGACAAACAATATTCTAACAAAAATTCATTAACTAATATTTAATTAGAATAGACCTACTCCATAAAAAAATTCATCCCCACAAAACCAAATCCAACCCTCTCCACCCCCATTTCTAACCTACTTTTGGAAGAAAAGTTGAAATTACTATGACACACAAAGTATGACAAACTATAAACAGATTTTCATATTATTAATTTCTAATGATTTTACATCTTCAAAATTAAATAATAATCATACATACTGAATTATGCTACCAACAACTGATTACATGATTATATCAGTTATAACTAGTACATGTTATAGTTATATCAGTTATAACTAGTACATGTTCGATTCAAAAAAAAATTAAATAGTACATGTTAAATCTAGTTAATTCTTTATTTTCTAGTGGTGTAGAAACCAAACATTCAACCAATCCAACTTAGAACTTCTTCAATTTTGAGTTCATTTCTGTACCTGAACTACAGATCAAATACAAAAATCTGAAAGTCTAAGGGGTCTAAACTTAAAAAACTCCAAGAAAAAAAACAAATAACAAAGCAAAGAATCAATCCAAAGAGAAGAGAAGACAAGAGTCAACGAACACACACACGTCTCCCAATACACCCTGTCCGGTCTTCACGATAAAATTACAACATACAACCAGTCCACCATACACCTAATATCAAGTACTGAATTTTTTTTTTCCAAATAGCTGTTGGAAAAAACTTTGATTCAAAAGATAGTTTTCAACCAACTTTATTTGTAGAAATAATTCTTTTGACCAAAAAAAATAGCAATTTCACCAAGTGGTCAGACGAAATAGATATTTAACCTTAATTAACAGGTCTTTAAGTGCTAACAGCTGAACATACTAAAAAAAAATAAAAATTTGCACTTTCGTCTGATTACTGGAGGAAATTCTTTCAGTTTTTGTCAGGACAAGAACGAAAGCGTTATTTCTGCAAATAAAATTAGTCAAGAATTATTTTCTAAAATAATTTTTTTTATAACCATTTGAAAAAATTCCAAGTCTTAATTAACATTCCCTACATGGAATTTTTTTATTGGTTTGTTCTTTCATAAACTAAAAAGTATAATTTGTCCTCTTTTTCTCACAAATATACGTCATCATTGAATCCTCTGATATTATAATTTTTATATTTATACCTCCTTATGATATCATAATTTTGTATTTATATCCTGTATGAACGCAAAAATATAATTTGTCCCCTCATTTCCCCTTCATGAACCAAGTCTCTTTGTATTTTTCAGTCTGACCAGTTTGCAACACAATACTTTACGCTTGAACAAAAACAATTTCAGTGGGCTCCAATTTTTGACTCTTCCGGACTTCAAACCTCTTTATCGATTCCGGCTCAGGAATCCGGTCAAGCTACAGTTTCTACTTTTTTCTGCTTTTCTGGTTTCCTAGCGTGTTTTTCGCTTATACCCACCGAAAAACAGATTTTGCAGTTCAGTGCGGGTCAATAACTTCTTCAAGTATGTTCAAAGTTCAAACTTGGAAGAAAAATCAGAATATTACTTTGACAATTTGACGCACAATATAATTTAATTTTTAGTGACGCCTCTTGATCCAAATCGTGTTAGAGGGACTGTAGTGAAAAATACATCAATAATTTATTATTGATAGGCAGAATACATATAACATGTAAATTTATCACAAAACATATTAATATTATTATTATATATATATACTAAAACTTCAAAATTTTGAAAGGACAGCTTTCTCCCCGATCTCTAGTAAGATCCGTCACTGATAATTTCAACGACGTGGATTATTATAATGTAATGAATTAATGCATAAAATTTTGTTAATACTATTGCCATCATATATCAACTTTTTATTATTTGATTTATTGCTCTAAATTAAAACTTGCTAACATATGAAATATTTATAATTTACTGAATTTAAAAGAAGAAACATTTTTCATTCGGAATTTCTTTATACAAGATTTCTAGATCGACATTAAAACAAACATGCTGAATAAGCACGAAAAAACACGCTAAATTAACAAACAAACTGAGTCTGATTAATCTAAATCATCGATTCCGATCTGATAGTAACAGGAGGAGGCAGCGAGGCTAGCGGCTCCGGTCCTGTATTGTGATAATGATCACCTTCGTACGTTACGATTAACATCGTCGGATCTTGCGGGTCTCGCTCGACGTGTTTCCTCGCGGGACAACCACGTCTCGTGCTACACTTATAATAGCCTCTGAAATAATAAACATTATTTACGTTAATTAACATAATTAATCAGTCGATTTTCAGTCAAATAATAATAATTCATTTGAGATCTAGGTATTTGGAGATTTAAATTCTCATGACACGATTTAATTGAGTGAAGTAGGCGTCACGAATATTTTTTTACTTATTTGTTTAAGAAAGTTAAAAAAAAAAAATCTAATTAGAGAACTTTCAAACTAATACTACAACAATTATTACTCAAACTGGTGTCAAATAAACTTAATCCTGATGTGTAGTTCCTAAATATAGACCACATAAAAAGAACTTCGAACTTTTGGAGGGTATATAAGCAAAAAAGCTTACCGGGGATAAGGAGAACCCTTGATCGGCTTCTGGCCGTATTTCCGCCATGAAAACTCATCCGGCGGAATATCGGCGTTCTTCGAGCTCACTGCCGGAACCCTAATCGTCTTCTTCACCCTCGTCTTTCTGCTTATTTACACAGCCCAGTTCAAATTATGAGAAAATGTTTATAGATTTAACCCTCAGTTGTAGGAATATATTATGGAAATGGAGATTTTTTTTTTTTTTTACCTTTTCTTGGTGCAATGGCACCGGCCTCCGTTGGTAGTGAATTTGCCATTGAGTATGTTTTCTGAGTGGGCGTGTTCTTGGCACCAGTTCTTTCTCTTCACGCCGGAAACTGGGGCAGGTGGAGAGAGAGAAACTGGTACAGGTGGCCGTCCGATGGGTACCGGTCTTGTACCAGTGATACCCTTCTTCCCGTTTGACACGCTCCCGTCTCCAGTAACAGACGACAGATCAAACGAAGAGGAGTTGTTATTAGTACCCGAATTTGACAGACTGAAATCTAGACTGAGAGTCTCGTTCTGAGTTTTGGGTTTCGTTAGATTTTGTTGGGTTTGCGGTATCGGGCCGCGCCGGAACCGGGCGTGGCCGGTGCGGTTGAGGACGGATATCAGGTGCTTGAACTTGGAGACGGTGGAGTTGGTGATTTGTGTGTAGTCGGAAGGTTGGTTTGGGGAAGAGGAGAGGTGGGAGATGAGGTGAGAGATGGAGTGCAGCCCGGCCATGGCGGCCTCTTGGATTGAAGTTGTGTTGTCATGGTCTTGCATGGTGGTTGAAGAAGGCCCGGCTAGATCTAACGCTAACATGGTTGAGAAGGAGAGAAGGGAAATGGAAATTTGGAAGAGAAGAGAAGGGAAGGGAAGAGTGTATATAATGACATACAGGATTGACTATATTGACTACTCGCTTTTGATTTTTGTAGATCAACCCTTATAAATGGTTGGTGTTTTATGTTGTGATTTTATTTTATTTATATTGAATTTTGTTTATATTAGATAGTATATTAGGTAGATGTTGTGAGATATTAAATTAGTGTGTCCAAATAGTCAAACTTATTTATTAGTTTTCATGGTATTAAATGAGTTTATTGACTATATATTAAATAGACAAGATGTTAGACTAAAAATATTGGTATTAAGTAAGGACATTTATTATTTTGACATTTAGCAATTAATCATAAATATCAAATATGGTGTTACAAGATTTTACTACATTTCTACATAAATTATATATTGAATAATTAAAATGCTAGTAATTATATAATATATTTTAACTAAGCACTTGAAATATAAAACCTAATAATTATGTATCAGTGTTTTCAGTAACATTAATTTTCTATACTCATAACTAATATTTCATAATTTATATGATCACAGCAAACTTTTAAACAATCAAATCCTCATAAAATACAATAAAATTAAAAATGCATACAATATAATTAAAAATATACATGAAATTGATAAAAAAAAATATAATAAAATTAAAAATATACATCAAACTGATAAAATTCTCAAAATTCAAAAACATTTACATCTTGGGGCTTGAGGTCTTACGTACATTATCTTTTAACAAGGGTATGCAAGGACCATACAATATAATAAAAAATATACATGAAATCGATAAAAAAAATTATAATAAAATTAAAAATATACATCAAACTGATAAAAAAAAAAACACCCAAATGTCTCAAAATTCAAAAACATTTACATATTGGGGCTTGAGATCCTACATACAATTGTCTTTTAACAAGGGTATGGAAGGACCATACAATATAATTAAAAATATACATGAAATTAATAAAAAAAAATTATAATAAATTAAAAATACATATCAAACTGATAAAAGAAAATACCCAAATGTCTCAAAAACATTTACATATTGGGGCTTGAGGCCTTACATACAATTATCTTTTAACAAGTGTATGGAAGGACCATACAATATACATGAAATTGATTAAAAAAAATTATAATAAATTAAAAATATACATCAAACTGATAAAAGAAAATACCCAAATGTCTCAAAAACATTTACATATTGGGGCTTGAGGTCTTACATACAATTATCTTTTAACAACAAGGGTATGGAAGGACAAGTAGAAGAGAAAGTAGATGGCAGGGTCAAATGGGAAAGCAATAAATCCAAACCGCTGACCAAACTTCTGATCCCATTCCCAGTCTACCCGCTTTACAAAGTAATCCATCTCGGCCGTCCAATCGGTTCTCGACGGCTGAGATTCGCTGCAGAGTTGACTACTGCAGACAGGTCACATCGTTGGTGAAAGCGGCTGGTATCTTCTGTTTGGTACCAGGAAAAAAAAATAAAGTGGTACAAATATGAAAAGAGTGATAATAATTGTACTTGATGTTTTTATGGAATAATGGAATTTGTTTTTTGAAATATTGTTTATTGTTTTCTGGATTTTGATTTGACGTGGAAATATTTATTTTTTAATACTTTTTATTGTTTTGTGAATTTTTGAGCTTTTTATTTTTCATATAAAAAATTATGAATATCAGCAATTATGCAATGTGAACAAATAGAGAAAGTAGGGGGAGAATATGGACCTATGTCTGGTACTTTTTCAAAATGACCCTTCTGTTCTTTAACTTTATATAAATAAAGCATTCTTTTATGCCTAAAAAAATAACATCATTCTTTTACTTTAGAAATAGTCCATTTTTCTAGTGGAAACTAATTTGCTTTCAAGGAGCTAATGCCAAAAAAAGGCAAAATTATGTACAATTTTTTTCCATCAATGCTTCCAAGTTCTAAATGAGAGCAAATACTGTCAGATGCTATATTTACAGATTAAAACAATGATGTTATTTCACAAAACTTGAAAAAAAAAAAAAACTAGGGCCTTTTGAATAAAAAACACTGAAATTGCCTTTTTTTCCAGTAAACAAAACAGGCCGTTGGATCGAAGATTGAACCGATCCGACGGTTGAGAAATAGTTGAGAGTTGACTAGAACCAGACAGGTCGAATCATTAATGAATGAAGGCCAACGAGAGAGCAAAAATGTGGTCACGGAGATGGTTGTAGCCAACTAATTGGTGGAGCAGTTTTTTCATGACATCTTATCTTTTCTCTCTTATTTTTTCAATTTTTGAAGATAATTAAGTTTGAAGTTTTTGTGATGTTTGCATGTGTGTATTTTGTAAAAAGAAAATACATATAGATGTGTAACGTAAAAAATTATATTTAATACACGATCCACGAATATAATAATGCAATGTAACAGGTCCCTTTTCTACTAGGATTTGAGAAAGTGATGGAATTAGCATTTAATAGGTCAATGGATGACCAGTGTTACTTTGTTTTTTTAGTTGAATTTAGAAGTTGCGTGCCCAACGATTTACTCATGGACTTGACTTGTTTTATTTCTTTCCTTGAAAACAAATCGGTTTACTCGAGACTTGACTTGTTTTTTGTCTTTCCTTAAAAACAAACAAGGGCGTCCCTCCCGTTGCTTCGGACTTGAGCAATATAATTTTATAAAGATAATAAGTGTGAAAAAATATATATAATTTCAAGCGAAATTATAGTGAGAATATTTTATAGTAATAAATAATTATTATGATATCATAAATTTAATTGTATAATTAAAAAAAATAACTATTATATTAACACAAAATAATAGTGACATGAACATGGATTTGACTTAAATACACATGAGATATATTATACACGAAATAATGATATAATTTGAAAAAAATTAAATGAGTATACTTTCATAATATCATGTACAATTTACAAAAATATTAATTTTAATTCCAAAAAATTCATACATCACTAAAATAATATCATGTATAACTTTAAAAAAAATATGTATCATTAAAATTCTAGCAAACTTAAAATCGATTTTAATATAAAATATTTTTCTTAAAAAAATAGCAAATATTTGAATTTTAAAAGAAAAATAATATGAAATATTTACTTTTAGAGGAAATAATTGCTGGGGCTCGGAATTGAACTCAGGTCTCCTTGGTGGAGGCGGAGCTCAATAGCCCTCTACCAAATGTTTTTTCTTGTATACTGATCGCAGACGATATTTAAATCATGATACGGCGCGGGATGAGTTCCAAACCATGCTCTTCAGGAATAGGAGCAAGAGTGTTCGCCAACTGCGCCAAACTTCTTTTTTGAAATGCTGTACTCAAAATAATATAAGTAGTTGTTTAAACCCTTTAAAGAAAAATTCAACAAATAAATTGCAGCATGCGAGATTTGAACTCGCAACCTCCCAATTAAGAAACGGTGAACAATACAAATTGCGTTGAGTATATTTTCTGTAGCGCATCTTTGAATCAAATATAAATATTACTCGGTAGTAGAAAACACAAACCCGACCAGCTTTTATAATTACCTATTATGCGAGATTCGAACTCACGACCTCCCAATTAAGCAGCGGTGAACAAAACAAACTGCGCTGAGTATATTTTTTGTAGCGCATCTTTGAATCAAATATAAATATTACTCGGTAGTAGAAAGCACATGTCAAAAACAGGTAGAACTCGATCAACTTTTATAATTATCTATTATAATTTAGATTTGCATATTATTTTTATTTTATTTCCCTCTTAAGCTTTAGATTTGCATATTTTTTATTTTTCCTCTAATGTAAACAAAATAAATAAAATAAAATAAGTTCTAGATATTTAGTTAAAATATTAGGCCAGATTAACATAACAATAAATTGAGCATAAAAGAAATGGACCTAAATAAAGCTCAATCAAAATCTACAATAATTTTTTCTTAGTAAATAAAAAAAGATAATTGAAAAAGACAATTTTTTAACATGCCATTTTACTTTTTAAGCTCCAATAATATCCTGATATGAAAATCCAACTATTATGTTTACATGAGGATATGAGCTCCGCATGGACGGCAGCTTGCCGGTTCTGTCAGGACCTTGAAGAACATTCACTTGATCATTTCAACTCAATTTCTTTGCCTTAACGATCTCAATTACTAATTTACTTGAAAAGTTTGCTGCATGTGTGGATGGTCTCAATTCTGGATGTTATAGGACTGATGTACGAGCTAGCTATGGGTTTGGAGGCACTGGTGCACACTTCGAGTATTGACGTGGGGGCACGTGGACGCTCCAGCTATGGATGTTAGGTTCAACTCTTGTCATCAGTTGCTCTCTCAATCGGAAATGATTTCGCTCCTCCATTACCATCTTCCTCCCTATCTATTCTTGTAAGTTTCGCTTGATTTTATTGTATTTATCATTTTTTCCTATTGTGCAGTTGGAAATACCATCATGATAATATCGACCGAGAAATTACCAACAACCTGAAGGTGTAAAAAAAATATCATTTTGCTAATTTTCATATCAGAATTGACGCTAATTAAGTTAAAATGTTTTTTATTTATTTTCAAAGATACACCCCGTCCCCTCACTCCCATCCCCCACACCAACCCACCTCTTCCCTAAGTCTACCGTGCTTTTGATTCTAACCTTACACAATGGTGGGCATATGCCTTACTGCAAGACTACTTAGCCGGACAAGTCAAAAATTTATTCTTATTGAATTGAAAGAAGAAATATTTAAAAAAGGTAGGTATCACGTATACCTTAAAAAAAGTTTGGTCAGTCATTTATTTAGTGCAGACAGATGTTTGTATGCGGCTCGATTAGCCCTTTGGGAATTTTTTTCTTCATATTTATTTTTTGATTTTCTTTGATATCTCATGCTTGATTACCTCAACAAAACCATTCAATATGTCAATAATTTGCATTTGGAAAACTAAACTCTCTTTCTTTGTTTTATTTGTATCTTTTTTTGACTCTTATCTATTGGGGATTCTCATCCTGCTATTTATATTGTTTAACTCAATCATGACAAATAGGTTTATTTCAAATCAATTTTGCATGACAGCATGCACAACAGATGAACTGTTACGATTCAGGCATTTCCTCTTATCTAGTGATATTTTAAAGCTAGTTAGGTAGGTACGAAATGCAATGAAAATTTATTTTATTATCTATTGGGCTTGGGCTCTATATTGAATATCATTTAATTCTCTATTGGCCTCTATTTATGTTTTTTTTTAAAGCTTCAGGTGGTAATTGCATCGACTGAGATATTATTAAATAAAATAAAAAATTCTTACAATCTAGTCACCACAATATTTACATCTCATGAACCAAAATAAAAAAAAGAAGAATAATTAATTAAAAAGCCTCTATTTATGTTACAAACTTTATATTTTATTACAGTAATTTCTCCTTCTATTGGGCTCCGTTTTATTATTACAAATTAACTATTCATACTATTTTACTGAGGTATTGAACACAGGCGAACTATTTGGGCTATTGTTTCTTTCTAATGCCCAATCCAAAATAATAGAAATATTCATTTTTTGTGTTTACATGAGGAGATTAGCTCTACAGGGTCAGATGCGTGACCGATTTTTCACAACCTTGATAGAATTTTAAATGCCTACTTCAATTTTTCAGTCACAACGTAATCAGGTATTAATCAGGTATTAATTTCCTCGAAGGAATGTACTACATATGTGGAGATCCTAATTGAAGATGTTGGAAGACTTATGCACACGCTTGAGGCATCGGTGAATGCTCCAAGTGTTGACGTGAGGTCATATCGAGTCTATATTTTTATGTCTTGCCTTAAATAAAAATTGAGACTTGCATATCTTTATTTTACCTCCTAAGCTTTAGATTTGCATTTTTTTTTAATTTTCTTTTCATTTAAAAAAATTGATGCAACAAAATAAGTTCGAGATATCCGGGAAAAAATAGCCAGATTGACATAACAATAAATTGAGCATAAAAAATGGACCTAAAATAAAGCCCAATCAAAATCCATAATTATTTTTTTCTTAATTAAAACATATAATGGAAAGGTAAGAATATAGGAGAGGAAGAGACTCGGTCAAAAAATTTTATTATTCATTACAAAATTCTTAATTTTCTCATTTTCTCATCATGACAATTTTCACTGTGAAATTACCAGCAACATGGTGTAAAAAATATCATTTTGCCAATTTTCATTTCAGACTTGACGCTAATAAAGTTTGAATTTTTTTTTTTTTTTTATAATTTCGGCAGATACAACCTGCTCTTCCCCCACCCAAAGCTGACTCTTCCCTAAGCCTCTCATGCTATTTTTTTTTTTTGAAATGTAGGCAATTTATCTAATTAGACTGAATTAAAGAAAAGAATTTTTTTCAAGAATATTTACAAGCAATTCATTAGGGCTATTGATCGTACCCTCTAAAATGACGGGAATATATCTTACCATAAGACTAATTTGCTGAGCAAGCCAAAACGTTATTCTTACTGAATCGAAACAAGAAACACTTAAAAAGGTACATATCAAATGATGGATCAGTCAGTCATTTGATTAGTGCAAAAATATGTTTCTAAGCAGCTTGATTAGTTTGATTGGGAAATTCTTTTCTTCATATTTAGTTTTTGATTTTCTTTGATATCTCATACTTGAGTATCTCAACAAAGCCATTCAAATATTCAATGTGTGAGTAATTTACATTTGGAAAACTGGAAGCTGTTTTTCTTTGTTTTCTTTGTATCTTTTTTGACATTATCTATTCTGGATTTTCATCTTATATCTTCTAACTCAATCATGACAAATAGATTTATTTGAAATCAATTTTGCATGACAGCATGCCCAACAGATGAACTTTTACGATTCATGCATTTCTTCTCTCTTAGGTAGGAAATGCAATAGTTTTATTTTATTCTCAATTGGGCGGGGGCTCTATATTGATTTAAAGTCATTAATTCTCTATTGGGCTCTATTTTATTACAAATATTTGATTACAGTCATTTAATTTTCTATTGGGCTCCGTTTTGTTATACAAATTCATAATTTACTGAGGTATTGAGCTTTGATAGCTAAATATTTGGTCTAGTGTTTCTTTTTAATCCCTAATCTAAATAATAAAAATATTCCGTTCCTTTTTTTTTGAAAAAGGGTACAATTTAATTTACAACCCTCTAAAATCTCAACTATCACATATATGATATAGGCATTCTTATAAAACGAATGAAAAATATTGTTAACACTCCTAAAAATAGAAAATTCATAAATTAAACCAATCTTCTTGAATCATAAATTAAACCAATATTTCTGGCGTTTTTCCTTAAATTTTAAAGACTTATTTCTAGTTTGTTTTGCTTATTTGTCTCTGAAAGTTCAATTACCCGTATTTATATTATGCGATCATATAATATTTATACTTATTTTTTTGCAATCCTTCACTTAGCAACGATAAATTATGCCATGTCATAATCTTAAGTTAACAAGTCAAGTTATCAATTAACAGCTAAATTAAATAATTAAGAGCTAAAAATACATATTAAGCAAATTGCTCATATTCTAGTTGGTAGAGGCTATTATATATGGACCAAGAAGTTATGCCTTAAAGTCCCAAAAACACAATCTTATTTAGCATATATTTAACAAAGTTTCTTAACCCATCATCAAACATGGATTAAATCTAAAAAAGACATATTACAGAAACATAATTAGAAGAGCATTGTTGCCTCAAAATAAAAAATATTTAGCAGAGCATTGGGTATTAATGATATTTGTAACATTCTTAGGGTACCCATGTTATTATTCCAAAAAAAGAATTCTTAACTTAACAAACTCTCCGCAATTCACTCTCCCTCCCCGCCTAAAATCGTTCCACATTCTCATTTCCTTCTCTTCTCTCTTCTCTCTTCTTTCTTTCGTTCTTTCTCCTTCATTTTTCTTCAGAGAATTCATCTCAGTTCAGTTCGATTCATTCATTCTAGAGGGAGAAATGGGTGGTTGCACGAGCTCAACCTTCCCACGTCGCGTCAAAGTTCGCCTTGAGAAGCACTTTGCTCGTCGTGTACCAGATGCTCATGGTGGTGGAATCAGGTCTCTCTCTCTATCTCATTGAATTTCTATTTTTTTATTTATCAAGTTTTGATTTTTGTATGGTTGGTTGGTTTTGGGATTGGCAATGTAGTTTGGAATTGGTAAAAAGATGGACTTTTTCCATGATTTATATATCGTTTTTGACATGAAATTGTCATGATCTCTAGTCACAATTTGATATTTTCTTGTAAAATCTAGATCATGCGTTCTTAATTGGGATAATAATCGTAGTTTAGAATTTGGTTTTAAATTTCTCAAGTTGGTACTCTGTTCATTCCTTTCTTTTTAATTCTGGATATAGGTAATGAAATTGAGTTAATTGCATTACGAAATTTGTTTTTGATGGTAAAATTGGATTCTTTTTTTTTTTCAAGATTTTCTATCTTCTCTAAGTTGAACTGAACCAACCCATTAATCCTCTCTCCAATACTGAGCTACTTTTTTATGTGAATTTGATTTCTTACATGATTATCATTTAATCATATTGTGTCAGTAATTTCTTTCTTTATTTCTCTAATTAATTAATCAATTAATTTCATTTAATATTATGAAATTACAGTCCTGATGGAACTTTTATGTATGGATACTCTTCCACTCAAGCAAGTAGATTAAAAATGGAGGATTATTTCGATATTCACACCGCTGAAATTAATGAAAGTTCCTTCGGATATTTCGCTGTTTATGATGGTACGCAATTTCATAAAATTACACGGATTCAATTGCAAATTTCCTAAAAAGTACCATGTTAATTTACTTAATTTGCAATTTTGAAAATTTGAAGGTCATACTGGCAAAAGAGCGGCAGAATATTTAAGAGACAATCTCTTCAACAATATAGTTAGTCACCCCCAATTTGTTAGTGACACCCAATGGGCTTTAGGTATTTTTTTTACTTTCTTTTTAGTCCTTGCTAAATTAAAAAAAAAATCATTTCATATCCTAAAATGTAAACGTCGAATTATTATACATCGTTTCAACATTTTATTTATATAACTTGGATTACTTTAATTTTGATTGAACATTGAAATATTGGTTGGACCTGAACATTTGTATTGAAACTCTCTCTTTCAATTCATATATTATTCGAAATTTGCAAAAAAAAACCCTGCATTATGTCTAATTGCAAAACTCTACATTATTGAAAATTACAATAATACCGCATTTGTGCAATTTCAGTAATAATGCAGGTTTTGTTTTTGCAATTTCAACATAATAATGGTCTTTTTGCAATATTATACATTGAATCAATTGTTAAACAGATCGATCCTTACCATATTTTGCCGAAATTTGAATTTGATTTTCAACCGTGTTACTAACTACTAAACTAACCAATACAGTACATTTTTGCTAACGAAACAACCGAGAGTTAATTAATTTCCTCAATTAATGCGCCTGATTTTGTAAACAGTGGATGCGTTCGATTTTGTAAACCATGAAATATTGTTCAGACTTGAACAGTTGAACTGAAATTATCCATACACAAATATTTGAATTCAATTTTCAAAACTCCTAATTACGTCACTAACTTGAACAATATCTTTCTATAACAATACAACCAAGAGTCAATAATCTCCTAACTTTTTCGGTGCTGATTTTGCAAACAGTGGATGCGTTCGACCGGACAGACGACGATCTGTTAGACAGCATCGGGGACCGTGAGGACGGCTCGACCGCCTCGGTAATCGTGCTGTTCAAAGACCGGCTGGTCGTCGCGCATGTCGGGGATTCACGCGTCGTTATCTCTCGCAAAAATCAAAACGGTGCGTATTTATTTTGGGATGAGTTTTATTTTGTATGATACCGGTGCATCATACTGGTCGTGATATGTCTGGTAAAGGGCGAATATTATTTTTTGTTTGATTTTTGTTTATGGGATTGTATGATTAATTTAACGGAAAAAAAAATTGGTTATATTAATTTTTTAATTAACTAAAAAATGTAGGAACACAATTAACAACAGACCACCGTCCAAATGTGCCTTCTGAGCGCCGGCGTATCGAAGAAAACAATGGCAGTTATAACGTTCTGTACGGTGGTAAATTAATATTCCTTTTTTCTATTTAATATTCCATTTTTCTTTTAAACGTTCCTCCTTTTCTTTAATAAATCATTTTCCCGTACCTTTTAATATTTTATTTATTTTGAATATTTTTTTAGGGTCGCATCGACCTCTTGGTAGACTTGGTGTTTCGCGAGCATTTGGCAACAAGCATTTGAAGTTATATATTCCAGCTGATCCAGACACTCATGTACTCAAATATTTTCACATTTTCATTATTTAAAAAGATAATTAAATTATTTTTCTTTATTATTTATATAACTTTTTTTTTTAGGAAGAACCGGTGGATGAGACTTTAGATTGTATTATAATAGCAAGTGATGGTTTATGGGTCGCGCTCTCCAATCAGGTCCCTCCACTTTCTAAAATTGAGATTATTATGTTAAAATATTGTTAGTATAAGTTTATTATTGTTATATTTTATTATTTTCAGGAGGCAGTTGATATAGTAATGCGAGAGAATGATGTACAAGAGGCTGCAAGTGAGTTGATGAGAAAAGCTCAGGCTATAAATGATTTTGACAATATCACTTGCATTGTGGTAAAATTCAATCATTAAAATTAAATCCCTAATTTGTTGAAGTAAATAAACAAAATTTTGGCATTTGGAGGAGTTGACCTTCACTTCAGGTTTTCTGACAAATTCTTTGTTTTTCTTAAAATTTTTGGCATTTGGGCGATTGCCTCGAGATATTCGATTAAAATTATGATCAAAATTTTTTGATAGCTAGTTTTACGTTTCCTAATGGAAATTATGATTTTCTTTTCATTTTGGTGTTAGTTTGTTTTCTTATAGGATGATTAATTGCGTGTATGCAGACTTGAAATTAACTCAAGTATTTATATATTCAGATGCATCTATGAGTTCTTGTGATTATTTTTTTCCTTTTTGTTCTTGGAATATGTATATGGATAATATTTTTGAGTATAAACAAAGTATATCTACATTATTGAACAATATTTTTTAAGTATAAACCAAGTAAATATATCATTAACAAAACCTTTCAAGGTGTTTTTATTCTTGAGTATTATGACTAAAACCTTTTTCAAGGTAAACCAAAAAGATTGACATTGATATTTTGAGCTCTTAAATTAACTTGATAGCCAACAATGGCTCTTTAGATTTTGCGTTCTTAAAATTAACTTGATAATATATAAATATATGCATGTCTTGATGCCTACATTATATTATTTGAATATGTAATAAAAATAATTAGTATGCGGAAAATATATATGGACTTGTGGACTTTACTTGCCATTTTTTATTGGGAAATTTGCAGAAATATCCCTGCATTGTGCCAAAATTGTAAAAGAAGCCTTACAGCATAGAACAGTGCCTAAAGCCCATATAATATCGCTTAAATATCAAAAAGCTTTCTGCCGCTAGTTATAAATTTCTTTTTTGTTGAGACTCGTACCCATTTAATTGATTGAGAGACTTTGATAAATTCCAATTGCAATACATAATGTTGCTTTCGAAAAATACAAGCGTTTGTCTGGACACGAACTTAAAATCTCTAGCATAATTCTAGGGTAAAATTTAACGTTGCTAGTTATATAAATTAATGTTGTTCGTTTTTATACTGAATTGATGTTTGATGAGAGCGTGATGTAAAGAATTTCAAGAGAGTGAGTAATTAATTTATAATTTTAAGAAACATTTTTATATTAAATATTTAGAGTAGCAAATTAATTCTTTTTTGCAATTTCGGCAATTGGGTTATTTTTCAATTTCCAACACAGGGTTATTATATGTTAAAAATACAGTGTATTCGTGCTATTTCATCATGAAACAGGGTTTTTCGTCCAAATTCCCCTTGTTTATTTGGTCCTTATACTATACTCGTCATTCAAATTCAAAAGAAAATTCGAGCAACTAATTTCCGCATTTGACTCATCCTTGACCGCTCCATCTCCCGCCACGTGTCCTTACCCCGCCTAAATCGCATCTTCCAAATGCAAATGAAAATGAAAAAGAAAACTCTCTCTCTTTGATTCTTCTGTTTCATTTTTCCTTTTCTCTTCTCTCTTTTTTTGGTGCATCAATCAGCTAAAGCTTAGCTCAGTCATTGTAGACGAGAGGAGAGGAGAGGAGGAGAAAGAGAGAGATGGGTGGCTGTGGGAGTTCTATGTTTAAGAACAAGAGAGAGACGACTACGGTTTACGGCGAAGGAGTCAGGTCTTTATTTCTCTTTTTCTCTGGTTGCGGCAAATGTAGTTATAAATTTGTTTTCTTGGTTAAATTTTGATTGGTTTTTGTTTTTTGTTTTTTTGTTGTATTGTTTGAGAATGTATTATAGATTGTGGTTTGGAATTTGAGTTGATTTTCTTGGAGAAGGTTGGATTCTGTTTTCTCTGTTATTGATTTCGAAATTGGAATATTTGTGGATGAAATTAATTTGGTAAAATGAGAGGTTATACGTGTTTTAATGCTTCCTTGAGCTGATCTTATTGCAATGTCGTGAATTATGGATCGTGGATGAATATAATTGATCGCATTTTTACTTCTGAATTTGATTTGCATGCTAGATTTGGGACCTTTCGAATCATTTCACAATTTCTTGAAAATTTGTACTGTACATTTATTCAATTTCACATTTTCTAATGAAGCACACAATTGACTCACTTATCTCAGTAGCACAATTTCTTGATTCTAAAATCTCTTTAGATATACAAATGTATGAACTACACATCCATTAATTTTATTCAAAATCTTTTGCAAATTGAATATATTATCCAAATTACAATACAGAAATGTACGAACAAAGATGAAAACTTAAACAGAACCCCCTAAACCATCTTTATTATTTTTCCCTCTATCTTTTATATAACTTCATTTTTTTGATGAACCTATATAATTTAATTAAATTGATATAATTTTTTGCAAAACAGTACAAATGAGAAGTTTACTTATGGATATGCAAGCACTCAAGGATACAGGAAAGTAATGGAAGATTATTTCGAGTCTAAAGTTCTTGAGACCTACGATGGAGAACTCATCGGATATTTTGCCGTTTATGACGGTACGTAATTCTAACAATTTTCAGGGTCCAAAACAGAATTTGAAGAAAATTAAGGGAGTGGTATTTAGTTACAAAATTTGTGATGTTGTGTTGGTACTGACTGGTTAGACCAATATTACTATATAAATGCATAATTTTTACAAAAAGAAAGTCTGAATGACCAAAAATGGTCATAATGTTGATCTCTGCAAATATCTATTTAATGAACATTAAGAAAAATGAAAAGAAGCTATTTAGTAAAAAAATCTTATTTTTAATATGTGAATTTGTGAAAAATTAAGGTCATGGCGGGAAAGATGCGGCGGTGTATTTGAAAGAGAACTTGTTTGACAACATTTCTTGTCACCACAATTTCCTCCATGATACTCAAAATGCTTTAGGTAATAATAACTTCAATTTATTTTATAAATCTTATACTTTTATAATTTTAATAATTTTCTACCTACTATTTAAATAATTAATTTAATTATACATTTATTTGTTATCTATTTATTTAATTATGTAGTATTTAATTATGAACTTACATATTTATTTATTCATTTCTGTATATATCTATTTATCTACTTATTTTCTTATTTGTTATTTATTTATTCACCTATTCATTTATTTATTATCTATCTATTTATTATTAATGCATTATTTATTAATTGATTTTTATTTTTTTCTTTAATCACAAAAAAAGTGGAAGGGTACCGCAAAACAGACATGGAACTAATGCAGAGTTCGATCGGCAAAGACGGATCGACTGCAGCGACAGCTGTATTATTTGGCAACAGGTTGGTGGTCGGTAATGTTGGAGACACTCGCATCGTCATTTGCCGCACCGACAACAACGGTACCACCACAGGTACGTAAAAATAATATTTTACTTTTTTATTTTTAGTATTTGAGTGGTATGGTAGTAATTATGACTTGTCTTGAGTATATTTTGGAATTTAAGTGAGTCTGAGTAGTTGTGTTGGATGAGTATGTTGGTTGGGATGTAGCAGATTTGGTTTTGGTTTTACTGAAACTTGTTAGTATTAAAATTGGGTAGTTTGGTACAGATATGATATGAATTATTTGGTAATTTAAGACTATGTTTTAAAATTCTCTTTTGAAATTAAGTAATTTTATTGGTAATTTTCTATCAGTGAATCTGAGTAGTTGTATTTGATCAGTATGTCGGTAGGACTGTAACATATTTAGTCTTGTTTTGATGAAACTTGTTACACAAAACCTGATTATTTTGGTACTGATGTATTGTTTTGGTAATTTTATACATTTTTTAATTAAATAATGTAGTGACAGCATTAACAAGAGACCACAAACCGAGCCTGCTTGATGAGCGTCAACGTATTGAAACTGCTGGTGGAACCGTTAGTAAGTATTTTTTTTTAAATATTATTTTACTTCAAAAAAAATTATATTCTTGAGTTACTCAAAATACTGTAAAAACAACATTCTGTTTTGTGGAACCATTTTTTTCTATCATATGTTAATATTTTTTTAAATATTTTTTTTTAACTGTAGTAAGTGGCCGTATCAACGGTCTTGCACTTTCACGTGCATTTGGTGACCGGCATTTAAAGCATTTTGTGCCGGCTATTCCTGATACTCAGGTACCACCTTTCTCTCTTTTTATAATTTCCAAAATACAATTAAAAAAATAATATCGAAAATAATTTAACATTTAAAATTTATTTTATTTATGTATATATTTTAATTTTAATTTTAATTTTAATTTGTAGGAAGTAGAAGTGGATGATACTCTAAAATGGATCATTGTTGCAAGTGATGGTCTTTGGGATGTTATTACCAACGAGGTACTTGAACTTTTTAAATTTTAAATTAGACTCCATGAATATTATTTCGAGAAAATCCAAAAATCGAAAACTTGGTGCCAGTAAATTTCTGATAGATTTTATAATGTCATAACGTCATGTACATTATCATGGATATTCCTACTAACGTTATTTTAACAAACATTATTTTTTCTAATTATTTTGTCATATACATTATCATGGATCTTCCTTGAAACATGTAATATTTATTTATTAATTAACTTATTTATTTATACATTTATTTATTTATTTTTGTAGCGAGCTAAGGAAATTGTGAGTAAGGAAGATAATGCGAGAATAGCAGCATCTATGCTCATGTCTGAAGCACTTACAAGGCTTAGTCTTGACAACATAACATGTGTTGTGGTGCGCTTCAATTAACAAAAAAATAATATTAATCCAAGATTAATTAATATTTTTTCTCATAAATGTGGGGTTGAAATATACTTCATTTTTTATTTTTTTCACTAATACATTCTAATCTTGGCTAAAGTTATTTGTTTTGGGTGAAATTGTGAGAGGGTTTTGTGATTCATCGGGAAAGATGTATTTATTTATTTTGTTGAGAGGTGGTTCATTGATTATTTATTCTCTTGTTCAAGAATGTATACAAATTTGAATTAATTCAGATTGTTTGAAGGAATGAAGGATGCTAATTATCTATTTATCTGCTGTTTGTTTATTTTTTTGCAATTGAGATCATTAATCCTTATTCTTTTATTGACAAGGATACATTTTCTTGTTGTTTATCTATTCTGATGGTTCTATAATACTAGAAAAAATAATTAGTTTTCTACACGAGGATAATTTCTTTGTCTTTCTTATTAATGTTTATGTAAAATGCTACTTATAAACAGGAGCCAAATAATCTCTCATATGAATTTTTGACACCAAATGATAGATGCAACTGTTCCATTATAATTCCTTCAAAAAAATGTTCTATTATAATTAAGTATACTTCTATATTAAAATTATATGATATTTATTATTATATATATTTTTATTATATTTATGCAATTTTTAATTATGATATGACTACATGAATGAAGTATATCTAAATATACTACTAGTGCTGTCACTGCTTCATTGTTGGTATATCTAATTTTATAATACTTGTATACTTTTTTTAATAAAATATTATTTTTCTCAAAAACAAATATTATTGTATGTAGCAACATTATACAAACATAACATAAATAATACATAGAATTAGCATGGATTAAATAACAGCCTATACATACTGTACAAAAACATATACTACCCAAACAATTTGTTCAAGATAATCACATCCCTTACTTTCAATTGAAGACCAGAGAGAATTATTCGTGATATGATGGACATAACGGGTTTCTTCATTTTCACACGATTAATTAAGAAATCTTATCTGAATAATATTTCTTAAACTTGATTAAAAATTTCTTTAACTCGATTAAAAATTTCTTAATTAAACTTACAGAACTTTAAGATTTTATTTCAAGTATGAGAGGGACTTCAATTTTTTTTTTTTAACTTTAAGCATCTTTTTTATTAAATATTAAGATATTTTTTAATAACTTATTTCAAGAAGACAGAATAATTACATTTTAAGTTTTTTTAAACAATTGTGTAGAAAATTAATTCTGTTAGTTTGTAACTAACACTAAGTTTATTTTTTTTATAAAATGGGCAGATAATGTATGTTTTATTTTTTGCAATTTTGATGGTTTTGCAAGTTCAGCATAAATATAAGGGAAATTGGAAATCACGCCGGGAATACTGTAGCGACTCTGTAGCTTCGACGGATTTAAATTATATATTATTTTCTCACATTCCTATATACATTATATACTGTTTTCAATTTTTTAAATAAATGAATTTTTATATACTGTTTGTTTTCAGTTTATATGTTTGTATATACTGTTTTTATTTTTTTTAAATATATAATGTTTTATAGAATGAATTTTTATATACTGTTTGTTTTCGGTTCATATATTTGTATATACTATTTTTAGTTTTTATATACCGTCGCTACAGAGTCATTACAGTAACATCGCGCCGGTATCAGCTCCCTAAATATAATACAGGGGCATTCCTGCTGATTTCCATTTCCAAACAAATGGAGAGTAGAAATAAAGCATAATCTCCTTCCCAAATCAAAATGTGTATTCACTGTGAGCCAGTGAGCTAAAGAAGCAAACTAAAACGAAATGCTCTTTGCCACCAATTTTACCTTTTCGTCTCCTCAATTTTCCAAAATTCAACATATACGAAGGAAACTGAGAGCTAACATTTGCAAATTTGACACCTCTTTCAAACTTATTCTCTCCTTCTCTGAAAGAACAAAGGACAATGAAACAATATCCATTTCCACCCGAATCTCAACTCCTTTAAGGTCAGTCAATCCAAAATTCTTCTTCTTGTTTTATTTTTCATCTTTTTTTCAGTACAGAAACCTGAAAAGTCAGAGCTTTTTTAATTTATGTATATACAATTGTCCAAATAACAGCTAATTAACAAATCATTACTTAAAATTGCAAGTTTTTTTGAGGGCATATATGCAAAAAAACTCTTTCTTTCCTTATAATATCCAATTAATTTTTCATAATTTATTTCTCACAGGTGTATACTAAAAAAATTCTCCCATTTACTCATCTCATGCATATTTGCAATTTCGTCCGTCCATGTAAATGATTTAGCACATGCAATTGTTGAATCAAATGATTTGCACAAATACCCATGTGAAGAAATTCGTTCATATTATAAAGGCGTAAATGGATTAGATGGTATTGATTTAATAATCAAGCTTAATTCTATTGTTTCACCTCATCATTCTATCCCTTACAAAAAGGTTAGCTTCCCTATTTAATTAGCTTTCTTATTTATTTATTTATATTTTATTTATTTATTAATGTTATTTAATTTAGGTATGGGATGCATTAAAGATATTGGACGCGGCTGATATCGACCATCCTGAATCCTCTTCAGAAGTGTAGGGGCCTCCCTGTAATTTCTCAACTTTTTCGTCCAATTTTGTAAATTTTAATGTTTACAAATCTCGTTATTTACTATTCTCATGAGATTTATATTTATAGGATTGAGATTTACACTCAAAGAGCAGTCTCAAAATTATTAGCAGGAAAACCAGAGGGATGGAACAGTGAGTTTTAATAAAATTAATATTTTATTGGTTTTTTATTTTTATCAACTATTTGATTGTGTTTATCAAAATTTACTGTATATACTTACAATAATAGTCATGATTTGTATTTTGGATTATTATATTTTTATTTAGGGGCAATTTCATTAAGACCCTTGCATTTGTTTGAAATATGAAATATACCTTGCCGAAAATTTAAAATATCAAACCTATCATGTTCAAAGTTCAAACACAAATAAAATTTTATTGATTGTTATGTTTTAACTTTTGATGGTTAAATCTTATGATCTTTGTTACTTTGTTTTTATTTTTTATTTTATATTTAGGAGAGCATTTATGGCCTAGGTCATATGGTTTACAAAAAGGGCCATCTCGTACCGATTTACATAATATTCGGCCCGCTGATTCCAATGGTTAGTTCCTCTTAAACCCTAAACCCTAAATGCTACCAATTGGTCAAATATAGTACTAGACATTAGGGGCAGATCTTTATACAGACTAAATAAAGGCTCTCAAAATCTCTCGTTTTATATAAGAAGTCTGAGATCCTAACGCCGGAACCCTAAATAATAAGAAGTTTAAATCATATATAACCAAAATGAGTAATAAAAGTTGGGGGTCTTTTCAAAATATTCAGAAAACTTGGGGTTCGTGGAAAATTTCCCCACATTATAAGCTAAGAACTATATTATTTACTTTTGAGAAATATACAGGGAGTATTCAGAAAACTATATGCACTGATGTTGTTGGATAGGGTTATATTTCCGATTTAATCACTTGCAAATTTCATATTTTGAGAAAAAGTAATAAATAATTATAGTTCTTAGCTTATAATTATTACTTTTGATGTGTAAATTTAATTTACTAGTAAATTCGGCAAGAGGGAACAAGTACTTTGGAGAGTGTGGTGCCACGTCAGCACGGTGTCAGAGGCCTGCTACACGGGAAGCCGCACCAGACACTGAAACGGATAATCACAAATGGGCCCCACCTTTTCAGGTTAAAAAATAAAAATATGTTTTGTTTCATAATTTATTATTTTGACAGTTTTTTTTATTTTTTGTTTTTGAGACGGTAGATGTTATGTAAGTAATTAGCAAAGATAGCTTATTTTTGCTTGGACTGAACATTTTGTAAACGAAACTATTTATTTATCTTTGGTCATGTAGGTTAAACTCTTGATTTTTTTGCTTACATATCCTCTGAATTTCTTTTTCTTGACAATTATTTAAATCTTTTTTTATTTGAGCCACCGGTACAATTTGTAACTTGCCAATATACTTTTTTTTTGTACAGAACATTTTATACAGGAAAATATTATTTTGTTGTTTATTTCGATAATGTAGGCTATCTTGCTTGTTTGTTTACATGCCTTGATTATAAATTCTTTTTTTTTTATGAGCTGGAAGCAGCAGTACAATTTGAAATTAATTAGCTATGTTACTTAATTTTCTTCTAAACAATTTATATAGGAAAGTATTATTTAGTTTGGCAATTTAGGTTAAAATCTCACTTTTTCATATACATTTCGTCCAAATCTCTTTTCTAAACAATTATTTCAATCTTTTCTTTGAGCCAACAGAGACTTCAATAAATTTATTGTAACTACCTTATTCTAGCTCTTAGCATTTTATACAGGAATTTATTTATTTATTATTCATTTAATTGTATTAATTTAGGTGAGGGGCGATATTGCTAGGTCAATAATGTATATGGCAGTATGTTACGCATTTCATGAGCCAAATGATATACCATATCTTCAGCTCTCAAATACACCTAGCATTAGTAAGTCTAAAATAAATAAATAAATTTATATATTGTAAAGCATAACAGTGTTAAATAAATGTTTATGAATAGCACTTGGATATATTCTTGAGCTTTTCAAGTAGAAAACTTGAACTAGACTGAATATGATACTTTTTTTTTTCAATTTCAAACCAAATTTCATAATTTGAAATTTTATTGTCCAAGATTACAAAATTTTTAATTTCATTTAAAATTCTAAAATTTTGACTGAATTTCAATTTTATAAAGTTCAAATTTAAATTAATTGAAAAACTCAAGTTCCGGAATTTTAGTTTGAATTAAAATCTCTTTTTTTCGAAAAGATATCATTTCATTTTATAATTCCTTTTTACAAATCAGCGGATTTATATATAAAATTTCTGTTGAAAATTTCTATTCATTAATGTTTTATCAATTTTATAGGAAAGCGCGAAATGGGGCTTCTATCAACTTTACTAGAATGGAATGAGCTTGATCCGCCTTCAGAATCAGAAAATTTGAGGAATCAAAGAATCTGCAATTTATACCAACATAATAGAAACCCGTTTATAGATCATCCAGAATACGCAAATCTCATTTGGAGGCAATTTCATTAAATAATTTGAAAAGTTAAAAAAATTGGGAAATATTCATTTTTAATTTGTGTAGTCCATATAGATAACATACAATCTTTTGATACAAATTTAGGGTAGAGATAGCAATTCAAAGAAATGAATTTTTATTGCGTGGAGTTGAACTTTGAAAAGCCTTGATCTTGATATCCAATTCCAAAAGTAATATCTTTTACCGAAACTAATTTGCATGCCATTAAAAATAGAAATTAGGATTATTCTAGATTTCATAACCTTTTATAGCCCACTCCTAACTTAATTGTTGTTTTTTTTATTTTGAAACAACTTAATTATTGGTAGGTGCAAGGGGCAATCATGCACAGTTGATGTTATAATTATTGAGAGGAAAGAAAAGTCATAAAAACTCATCTTTGCTTGAAGTGTTCGTGCAACATAGCCATTAAGTTAAGAAATTTTTCACAAAAGACCTTGGGTTTAAGGAAATTGGAGATTAACTGCTATTTAAATAAATAAATAAATAAAGAAAACTTATTTAAATAAATAAAGAGAATTTGAGAAAAGGATATCTTGGATCTTGTAAGGGAATTGCCGGAACAAGATTTTTTATTTTTATTTTTTACTTTTTGACTAATTTCTTTTCTAAATTTGCAGTTAACGCTAAAAATTAAAAAAATTAACCTGTTCCGCTAAACAGAGGCTGTTCCGCTAAGGGTTCTGGCGGAACATGCCCAAGTCATTTAGCAGCCTTAAATAATCCTAATTAGGAGAAAAAATACAGGTTATTTTTTTTTTTAATTTTTAGCGTTAACTGCAAATTTAGCAAAGAAATTAGTAAAAAAAAAAACAAATCTTGTTCCGGCAACAAGCTTGGCGGAACAATTTATTTTATATTTTTTTTGCCGCTAAAAAGACTCTGAAAATTTATCAAAAAAAAAATTTAATATAAAAAAAACATTATTCTGCTGTTCCGCCACTGCTAGTGGCGGAACAGTGTTTTTTAGCCTAATTAAGTTTTTTAAGAAAAATTAAAAAATATACCATGTTCCGCCACTATTAGTGGAGGAACAGGGCGGAACAGATTCTGTTCCGCCAGAGATAGTGGCGGAAATGATAGTTTCTTAATTATTTTCAAAAGGATGGTATTTGTTTAATTATTTTCCAAAATAGTTGTATTTAAAAAAAAATTCTCATTTTTAGGGGGGGTTTTTCAAAAACCTCCTATATTTTTTTTGGATGTTCCAAGAAACTATTTATATTTTAGATATTATATACGATGAATCTTTTTATTTTTTTTTGTATAATCTTTAATTTTATTATTTTTCATTTTTGTGAAGGGAAAACATTCTCACCACATAGGCACCCACTTAAACATCATCATATCATATTTTTATATTATTTTTAGTTTAGTTAATTGTAACATTTTATAGAACTAATTGGAAAAAATACATGTTCATATCAATATGTATTTTTACATGTTCATTTTACCTTTTTTGTATTTTAATATATCTTCTTGAAATTTTGTTATACAATTCTGAATTTCGGTGATGCTAGTAAAAAATAAGTCAGTGATGGTTAGCAGGTTCATTTTGTGATATATATTCTGAACTTGAAGCCACAAATCAATTGGTAGATGGAAACGAGTTCCAAGGAGGCAGCAAGATTTGAACTAGAAGGATTGATATCAGTCTAGTGCTAAAAACAATGGCTTGATAATCGAGCTAACTTGTGCATGCAAATTCGAGCTATTGATATTTTGCTGATATAAATACAGGACAGTTGGAAATCTGATTCGTTTACACTATGCTACATAATATAAATTACATGGACAACACACATACCAAAATCAAAGATACAGAAACTATATTGCAATCTTAATAAAATACATGGATTAAAAGAAGAAAATTGAAGTTCAAGTACTAATGCTGACAATAAAACTAGAGTTATCAATTGGGCATGTTGGGTTGGGTTCAGTCCGGGTCATTTCGGATTACTGTTCAACGGGTCATTTAGGTCAAGGATTGTTCTGGACATGGGTCATTCGTGTTATTGGTTGTTCGAGTCATTCTGGTCTGCAGTCGTTCACGTCTCGGATTGTTCAAGTCACGCGAATTCGGATTACGGGTCAATTTAGGTGTAAGTTCAATAGTTCGAGTCTGGTTACTGGTAATTTGGGTTTTAAGTTTTGGCTAATTCGGATATGTGTTCAACTGGGTAACGGATCATTCGACTCTAAGTTTTGGATAACTTTGGGTTAGTGTTTTGGATTATTCTTGTTTGTATGATTGAACTGTGCATATATTTAGTTGATATAGTGTCTTACTTTTGGGTCATCATGCTTAGGCTGGATCGTATCATGCGGGCTTAATTATTACTTTTAAGGTTAAATTTTTTTTTTTTGTTAAATTAAATTTATGTGTTAGATAATAATACATGAGTACTATAAAATAAAACAATATATAACTTTCTAAAATAGTATATCGGCATTATAAAAATAAAATAGGATATTATGAAACAATATATAATATTAGCATAGTAGGTCATTCAGGTTAGGGGTAATCGGGTGGGTCATCCGGGTTCGGGTTACGGATCATTCAGATTTCAAGTCGTTATGGTCTCGGATATTTCGTGTTTCAGGTTTTTTGGGTTCCAGATCACTTGGTTTTCAAGTCATTCGGTACGGGCCGGGTTTTAGATCATTGACTTGTCAATATTAGTCGGGTTGGGCAGGGTAGGGTTTGGGTTCAGGCGGATTTTTCGGATCGGGTTAGATTTTGCCAATTCCGAATAAAGCTCCGCATAGTTAGCCGTCTGGATATGTTAATTTTATAACTATAGTTTTGTATGAGCACATCCTTTTGCAGTTGTTGTGAGAACATTTAGGAAAATATCAATATTGTTGCATGAGTTTATACATATATTGCATGATACATGCCAAATTCATGAGTTGTCTAATGGGCATTATGTGTGAACACTCTAACTTGAATCATATTTAATATGCTCCATTAAACATTCTGATCATTTTCTTATTCTTGTTAATTGAAGTTAAATTAATAAGTGTCAAATTATCGGCACAGATATTCAAACATTAGAATATCCAATTTTTATTTAAGTGTTTGTGGTTGAGAAGTTGGAGGAAACTAAATGGAATGTAAATAATTGTTATATCAAACGGCCACTACACTAAGAGCCCAAAAGGTGAGAGTTGTGATACGCACTAGAATTTGCATAATGGTTTTAGAACACTTAAAATCGCATACTGACTTCAATAGTCTTATGACTTCTTGCATAACGAGCCTAGCCTGAGAAAAATGAAAGATAGGAAGAAAATACGAGACATATAACAATTGAATAACAATTGAAAGACGATTATTATGCCTATCAGCATTCAAACCTATTTACTTGTATTATGTGTAGCAATTGAATGACAAGTGAATAGAAAAATGCATCCAATTAGATTAAAAAAAATGTCGTGTGTCACTTTGAAATGGTCTAAAGATAAAAAGTTCGCAAAACTTGAAGACTTTGTAATTTGTATATGAGATTCTTTTAATTGTATTCATCGAATTTAAAATTAAGTTGTTACCAGTCGAAACGCTTGGTACCAATGGCATCAATCTCATCAATGAAAATAATGTGGGAGGCCTTTTCCTTCGCGAGCTGAAACACGTCCCGTACCAGTTTCGCTCCGTCTCCAATAAACATCTTAAATTATTCAAAGATACAAAATCAGCACCAATAATTTCAAAGAAAAACTATTTGCAGTCCGTTTTGTATATCATAAGTAGGGAAATTTAAAAAAAAATACTATATTTTCTGATTTTTGGAAAAGAAAACAGCCTGAATTTTCGGATATAAAAAAATACTTCAAACTTTCGAATTTTCAGAGAAAGAAACCTCTTCATCTATTACTTGACATAAATTACACCTAAAAGATGTACACCGGTACACCCAAATGTAATCAAAACAAATAAATGACACATATCACTAGTAGTAAAATTCTCAAAAAGCCCCTATACTTCTCTGATTTAAAACAAAAAATACTCACAAACTTTCAGACATCCAAACAAAAGTACTACATCAACCTTTTAAATTAAAAAAAAAAACGTTTCATCCACTACCTATCACAAATTACACCTGATAAACTGCCTACAACTACCACACACTTAGATAGTTACATACAACAACCAACCTAACCCAATAAAACAAACAATTCCTTCAATCACCTGAACGAGTTGCGGGCCCAA
This sequence comes from Juncus effusus, assembly GCA_027726005.1. Taxonomy (NCBI): domain Eukaryota; kingdom Viridiplantae; phylum Streptophyta; class Magnoliopsida; order Poales; family Juncaceae; genus Juncus; species Juncus effusus. Next base: position 4,085,318 of record CM050898.1, read on the forward strand.
TTAAAAAAAAACTTTGCTCTGATTTTCATAAAGAAAATAATGAATTATCTGGTATCCAAAAATAACTAATTAACTTTTTTGAATTTTCACAAAAAAAACTCTTCATTTATTACTCATCACAAATTACACCTACAAAATTGTGTACATCTTGACAGATATTATATGCTTAGATAGTGAAATATAACAAAACTAAAAAAATAAATCCTTTAATTACCTGAAAGAGTTGCGGGCCGGCCAGTTTTAGGAAACTCGCGTTGGTCTGAGATGTGCAAGCACGGGCCATCAGGGTTTTGCCGGTGCCAGGTGGCCCGTATAATAAAGCTCCCTTTGGGGGTTTAATACCGAGTTTCTAGAACCTGTCTTTATGCGTCATCGGCAGGACTATCGCCTCCACTAGCTCTTGAATCTGAGTTATATAAGAAAATCAGGAACTTATTGAATTTATTTTGGTATAAGCTTATTTGACCTTTTTTATATTTACTGGCTTCTTTGTTGATTACAAAAATATCATTCTTTTTTAGTAAATAAGTTATCCTTTGGAAGGATAAATGCAACTTGCAAGTATCAAACTACCAAGGGTCATTTGATACTAGTAATTTTTACAACCCCAATTTTGATCCATCCATTGCCAGCATGTATTACTCAATGTTTTAAGTAATATTTTTAAAGTTTATGGCTTTGGGTTTCGAATAGAAAGTGGATCACAAATAAAATAAAAGAATTTAAAAAATTACTTGCATGAGGCCTAAAACCTCAAACATCCTCTCCAGTTTTCATCGTCCCTCGCTCCACACGTCCAATCACAATTGTCGCACGATCCCGCAATGCACATTTTACCAAATATAAGTATAGATAAAATATAAATAAAATAATGTAAAGTAAATCGCTTGTTACAACCCTAGTATGTTACATAGTGACCTAATTAGTCTCGAAAATTGTACAGAAAAAAATAATACATAACCTGAGTAGTTCACATATTTATTTATTTATTTATTTATTTATTTATTTATTTTTACATCATTTATTTAGTTTTTTTTTCTCACTTGAGTAGAGAAGATCTTTTCAAGTTTTCAACGTTGTCATCTCCTTGTTTAAGTCTTTGGAGATGAAATTGCAACTATAAATTAAAATAAGAATAGAAATTGAATTTTGAATTGAAATTGAAATTGAAATTGAAAATTTCACCAATTTTACGGAGAATTATAATTGAAATTTTAACTAAATTTATAACAGATGACCAAATTTTGTATATTTAAGTTAAAAACAGAGAATCAATTAAACACAAAAAAAAAAAAAAAGCAAAGCCGAGTGGTGATTATTTGAGAGCGATTTGCAATTCGAGCGTGTTTGTCATTTGCAAAGGGAGTTTCGTGCCATAGCAGGGTACTGATAATCCATCATGTACTACTTGTAAAATGTAATAATTAAGTAGTATTTAAGGTTTGGAACAGAAAGCGGATGTTCACGAACTATAAACAAGAATTAGAAAAAACAAATAAAATCTTACTTGCATTGCACAGGGCCTAAAATCTCAATGTCCTCTCCAGTTTCGATCGTCCTGTCACAACCGTACGACCCTGAAAAAGAAAAAGAAAAATGTAAATATAAATGCAAGTATATTTGTTCGTATTGACATTTGATCACATAAAAATATAAATATAAGAAACTCGATTGAGGTTTAAATCGATTAACTAACTTGACTGTAATATATTATATTTGTGAAAATATAATTAATTTATTGGTTTTATATTTTGAAATATTTTCATAGAAATATTATCTTGTAATATGTATTTGCGAAAATATAAATTCTGATGATTAACTAGTTTTGTAAAAAAATATTTGGGTTTATTTTGTATAATACTTGTAATGTAATATATTTTAGAAAATATATTTAATTTATTAAAATATAAATATCTGATTTTGATTGTTATATATCACTATTATTAAGTTATTTTTGAATAAATCATATTTATCTAAATTATCCGTTTGGGCTGAAGTATGGACCGGATATTGAAGACTAAATCATATTTATTATAATTTCTATTTTATTATAATTGGGCCATAGTATTAATACAAATAACTTGGAGGACCTCTTTGCATATTTCTATTGTTTTTATACTTGGCCGCTTCAGCCGGGGATAGGACTGAGGGAATCATTCATTTCGGCCAAACACCCATTCGGACAGAAAATGAAAACAAAACTGAAGAGAGAAAGAGAGAAGAAAATGGAAGGAAAAATTGGGAAAATAATGGGGAAAATTATGACGATTTAGAAAACGAAAGTAGTGCGATATTTTAGAGGTCGAGATGAATGCCTTGGCGTCTTCATTTGCGGAATTCGACTAGGACTCTGAAAGCACGCTTTTTGGAGTGATCGTCGATTTCGATTAAGAACGGCTTTTCAGGGATTCGTCTTCGCTCATAGTCTCGGCGACTTGTCTATTCCATCATTGTTGTTGTTTTGGATGTTGGTTTATCCGTAGTTCGATTGTGGGTGTCGGTTATTCTGTTTTCGTAATCAACCAACCGTAGCTGCTGCACATAGATAACCGGACTTCCATATGCATCTATTTTAGTAAAATATGATTATTCTATGGTTTGTGAAATGATTTATTTAAACTATTTTTATTTGGAAAATATAGTTATAAATAGTATGATTTTGAGAATGATTACATTATCATGATTTGAGAATAATTATTTACGTTTTATGTTTTACTAAAAGATATTAGTTTTGAAAACCTAGTTTTTGATATTAATATATTTTGAAATAAAAGCAATATTTTGTTTGGATTTTGACGTTTTTAAAGAATTCTGTTTTGGGGGATTTTGAATGAAAGATATTTGGGGAAAATGTATTTGCCAAAAAGCGTGAAAGATTTGATATAAACTTATTATTAGTATATTATTTATATATGAACTTTGTGATGTCACTTTTGATTTGTTTGATTCGACGGGTTGTACCGGTGAGACTTGTCGGTGATATGTGATATGTGACATTTGTTTTTGGAGTAGCTATTAGACATAGTGGAAAATGCAGATTTAGTTTGGTTCAAGACATGTGGATATATCCATGGTTGTCAAGGCTCTTGTGTGAGAATACACGCTTCCCGAGCTATGTGTGTAACACCCCGGAATGAAAGGGGAAACTGGTTGATTAGTCTCACCTTCACTTGTGATGTGAATTTGTGTTATTTAAATAAGCTAGTGCATAACTATTAGCACCTATCAAGCTTAAGTTTTTTTCAGGACAATATGGTATGGACCTGAATGTTGGGCTGGACCAGTTAATGCACTAGACTCTTACAATATGTTTCTCTAGAAGAGTTGGATTTGCTCTCCTCTCTATCTGGCACTTCAATTGACCGCTATTCCAACCGTCACGTTGTATTTTAGTATATATATATATATTATGTGTATATAAATTGTGCTTTTGAAAAGGAAATATTATTTGTGAAAAATGAAACAAATCTGGGAGTTTTACGAAATGAAAGAAGATTTTTGAAAAGCAGAAAAAGGAACTAAAATTTTATTTTGTAAATTATTTAAAAGATTTATAATATTATTTTATGATATTTTCATTAGAAACTCTAATTGGATATTTGACAAATAATATTTGATTTTGTTTATAATGATTCAGTTTTTGAATTTTGATTATCCATTATTTGAAGAAGAATATTAATTTAGTAATTATATTTAGTTACTATATTTTTGTTAATATACATTATATTTAATTTATTATCTTTAGAAACGGTTAGTCATATAGAAGTTCTGTCATTATATAACTAGTTACTTAGCTAAAATTATTTAACTAACGATTTCTACTTCTTTTGTTTTTTAGCATAGGTACTTGACAGATTGGGGACGCTTCCGCATGTTGTAAAATATTTTTGTAACAGCTCAAATTTTTATGTGTTTGCCGCTGAGCACGGCTGTGGGTCATGCTGCGGGTCACAATCGAGGATTCGCGGTGTGACATTGACTATAAGAAATTAAGCACAAAATTTGCACCTAGTCCCCTTACAAATTCAAATTTACATATTCAATCAAAGAACAATGCTATCGGTATATTTATATTTGCAAAGATAGTAGCTTTGAATAAATTCACTTGAAAAGTTACTAATTTTGCACAAATATTCATACGAAGCTACTAATTTCGCACAAAAAACACTCCACACCACACTACATTACATCAATCAAGCCAAGAGTTGAGAAAGAAAACAACATTCTACAATAAATACAAAAATTATGGAAGGTTATAACTGCAAAAGAAACTAACTTTAGTAATCTGAGAGAGGTGCGAGAAGTGGAGGAAGGGTATCCCGGGTAATGGATCGCAAACAATTCGGATTCGGGTATCAGACCCGATACGGATCTGTCTTTTACCCTAGAAGACGAGGAAGACGAGGGGCTTAACGGGCTCGGGTTGGTTTCAGGATCCATTTAGAAAGGGTTTTTTTTTTGGTGGAAATTTGAATATGGAAATAATAATAAGCTTAAAAGCAAAAAAAAAATAAGAAGAAGAAGCTCTTTTTTTCTTGGCCTATAGGCTGTGGACCTATGTGACAACAAGCCCAAGCATCCATTGATGAATCATTATTCTTGCATGAGTTTAACAGTTAACGGGCACTTGCATGATGCATGCCTAGTTCATGAGTTATTTAGCGGACATATTGTGTGAATTCCCTTGACTTGTATTCATATTTAATATGCTTTACTGAACATTACAATTATTTTGTTGTTCTTGTTTATGCACGTTTAATTAGTAAGTGTTAAATTATCGTAACATCTACATATATTTGGACATTAGAGTACTGAGTACCCAATTTTTATTTAACCTTCTTTTATTCTTGAGAGATTGGAGGAAACTTAACGGAACATAAATCATTATTATATGAAAAATTTACTATACTATAATACCAAAAGAAGAAGGTTTTGACACACGCTAGAACATGAATAACGGTTGGAAGAAACTCTTGATCAAATATTGACTTTTGTAATTAAACGACTTTTTAGGTGACGGGCCATTGTATTTAGTTATGATATACGCTAAAACTAACATGTTTCATATACCTTCCATTATATTTAGTTTTGAAATTGGAAATCAAAATTTCCCTGGTGCTTTTGGCTGCTCAAGTATGAAGCTTCGACTCAAACCAAAATTCACATCACTGAATTGCATCTTAAATACATGACTAACACCACATGCGACACATGGAGATAATATAAAAACAAACAAATGAATAGAATCATTCTCAATATAAACCACATAATTGTATTTTAAAATTCCTCATTTTCATCACTAGATTGCTCTAAAATTTCATATTCTTCATCGCTCGAGTCAAAGTTTTCCCTATTGTCAGGCATACTAACACTGTTTTGACCTTTTTGGTCCAAATTAGGAACTCCACTCAATAGTTCTTGCAGGTAATTATTTGGAATCCCTTCAATGTTATCTCCAAACTCCTACAATTAGATCAACAAAATACGTACTTAAAAGAATAAACAATAAATAAATGTATTTGAAAAACAAATAAACCTTAGGAGGAGATTGATATTCGTCAAACTCTTCTTCCTCTTCTTCTCCGCTAGACTCACTTACTGCTCGCTTTCCTAATTTACAATAATAATTATTTATTCATTCCTTATTTTATCCATAATCATCATATCACTTTCTTTTCCTTACATAATTTTAATTTTGATTTTGCGTCGAGAGAAAGGAAACCTGTATTTAGATCAGGATCATCATCTTTTTGCCTGGATTGAGATCTCCAAACGGTTTCTTCCTTTTTGGACCTCTCAAATTGAATTTTGATAGATCTTCTCAAGTCATCAATGGACCCCACTGGGCACTGTTGCATGCTGTTTTAAAAAAGATAAATCAAATTAAATGTTACAGAGTAGTAACACAATGGTAATATTAATATGTCAAAAATATGTTATTGAATATGAAAAGAGGAACATGTAGTCACAGATTTTTCAGCATTGATTCCGAGAACCAACAAATCAGATGCTATTTTAGGTTACAACAATTAAATATTAAAATATTATAGTTTAACTAAAAATTATGTTAATAAATAAAAAACATATCATTAAACATCGAAACATTACAAACATAGTGATATAATAGTGATGTGAAAATGAAATAGGAATATTTATTGTAATATTGATATGTTAAAAACATATTATTATACATGTATCAAAAAACTTACCAGTTCTATTTCAAAAAGTTACATAAATAAAACATTAAAATATCATAGTAATTAATAATAAAATTATTAATAAATTAAATATAATAATATTAATTATGAGAAAAGAAACTTACGGAGCAACTTCGTTGGTAAGAGGGTTTGTTGATCTCTTCTTGAATGAGGTCATCTTGCAATTCGCACAATTGCAAAAGAACAAATATTTTGGAGGGTATAACTGCAAAATTGCATATTTCTTTCCATTTTTGCCCTGCAGATCTAAAAATTACCAAAAAAGACAAAAAAAAGGTTCAAGAGGATATAAATATAATGTAATAAAAATAGAGAGAGAGAGATTACTGTGCATCAGAATTTCTTTGAATAATATTTCTTAGTTCAGGAGGCATCCTAAAATCAATTCTTTGGTATCTGTTCACCAAAAAAGAAAAATATCTTACGATTTAATGATAAGTAAAATAGAAAATTTATCAAAAAATAAATAATAAAGAAATTATGAACATTCGTGACTCGGGGTCCTTACGAGGATCATATCCTCTTCTAATCCAAAATTTACCAAATGGTCCTGTTGAAAAATAATATCCAGCTCTGAATAGAAGCCTACAATACATGAAAAATAAATAACCGGATCCAATGCATGAAAATTGTAGTAAAGAGTGGGTACTACAAATCTAGCATGTGGCAAGGCGCTTTATATGCACAAAATCAATATTTAGTTCAAATATAGAACTAGTGTCTCTTGTCTACACGTTTTACGTAACTTTTATGCTTTGCAAATAAAAAACACATGTTTATATTGGGTCCGATTGGCAAAATCAATTACCTTTTGAGTTGATTATTGGGGATTTCCAAACCAAATTCCACCAATTTCTGTTGAATAGAGGGTTTAGGCCAAATTGGCTTTTCATCGAACAGTTTGCACACGCTCTCTTGCCAAACATATTTAGTAGTGGTTTTCGGTATATTCTCTTCCCATTTCACCTTTTTCGGTACCTGTTTGTATTAAGTTAAGGAATTTTGCACAAAAGGCCTTGGGTTTAAGGAAATTGGAGATTAACTGGTATTTAAATAAATAAAGAAAGAAAGAAAGAAATAAAGAAAGAAAGAGAACTTATTTAAATAAATAAAGAGAATTTGAGAAAAGGATATCTTGGATCTTGTAAGGGAGTGCAAGGGACGGCTCTATATCCATCTGAATATAAAAAATAATGAGGTCAAGTAATGAGAAAAAAAAAATAAAAAATAAATAAATAAATATTTTTTTTTCTGATTCATACCTCCCACTGATGAACCACAACACCTCTCTGCATGCCTTTTGAAAACACATTTGGCGGCGGTTTACGTCTAGAAAACATAAAAAAAATATTACAAACATAACACACAATATTCCAGGGTAAATAACATATTTCCAAAAATAGAAACTCACATAATACTTTCCGGAGTGTTTTTAATAGAAAAGAGTGGCGGTACCAGCATCATCACGTCCGGACCATCAAAATCTAAATCAAATTTAATATTCACTAAAATTGTCAAAAATAAAAAAGAATTAGTAAATACGTAAATAATCTGTTAATTTACCTTCTGAGTTTTCATGCGACCTCTTATTTGGTCTTGATTTAGCAGCATGTACTGGTACCACATGCTGATAATCCGCCATTCCTTCTCATAAAAGAAAAATCGCAAATAAAAATTATTAAAAAAGAAATAAAATAATATTCCGGTAAAAAAATATTAAAATAGAAGTTCAAACTAATACTGGTACTAATACTACCATTACTATTTGGGCCTTTGTCTTTAGCATTTTGATTAATTTTATCGGGCCAAAATAGAAATACAGTGAGATAATATAATTCTCACCTTCAAAGTGGTAGGCTTGATTGACACGTGTCACGACCTGAGTGGACAGCTGTCAGTCTTGCTTTTTCGTGAGTTTTAAAAGAAGGCCTGTGGTGGGTTTCAGCTCTCCAATTACAGGGTGGCAAAACTGGTCTTCGGGTCGGAATCTCAGCTCCATTAACCCGCTTTCTGAATTCCTTACCTGTAATAAATAAGAATAATAATGGAAATATATAACTATTATGCAAGAAATTAAGGACAATATTAAGGGTATATATGTAATTAATCCTCCATTTCCTCCCAATTTTCCCTAGATTGAGGTTTAATTTCGTTGCATAACCTCAATTGCCACAAACTAAGGACATATCAGCAAATTTGCGTAGTCAGTCAAAAAACTATATTATCTGAATAAACATATCAGCAAAGAACAAATTCACTTATCACGTTATTTATTTCACACAGGTACCCATACAGAGCTATTAAGTATTAACTTCTCACGAAAGTCCCTTTCAAAACCATACATATATTATATCACTGAAGCCAAAAACTTGAAAAAAGAAAACCAATTTTGAACGGCGCGAGAAACGGAAGAAGGGTAACCCGGGTAATGGATCGCAAAGGATTCGGATTCGGGTATCAAACCCGATACTGATCCGTCTTTCACTGTACAAGATGCTGAATCAGCCATTTACTTAAATGGACTTCCTACTAGTTAGAAACGGTATTGTGTCTCAATAACTGCAGAAAAGATATTTGGAATTGAAAATTAAGAATATCTATTGGTTGTAGAATTACATCGAGCTACTGGATGCATGGAATGAGTAATGGTTATTTAGTGTTTGCTCTTGTTTGTGTTTGCTTGGTTCAAAGAGAATAACAAAAGAAAAGAGAGAATTACAATGGTAAATTAAATATAAGTATTCAGGGCTATCTTCTCATCATTTCCCCCAAAGAAGCAAAATCCCTTTCAAAACGCAAAGTTCAACAAATTAGAAAATTGATTTCTGGAACTAAAATTGGAAATTGTATAATTCCTTCTCTTTGTAAATACAGCTACCCTGTGGCTGTTTCCATAAAAGAATGTTTCATTCCTCTTTTTTTTTTCTCCTCCCTTTTTCTCCCTGCAGAGTTCAGTTCAGATGATCAGCTCGTGAGAGAGCGGCAATGGTAGAAAATCGCGGCTGAGTCGCAGTGATGATGGGCTGAGAAGCTTGAATTTAAACTCTTATATTTTCTTTTCCTTAGAACTTATCAAAGTCCAATATTTTGGACAGGCCCAGGGCTCCAAATTATGATTGGCCAATTTCTAATTTTGGATATTATGGGAAACTCTTTATATTTTAGATATTATATTTATATATGATAAATCTTTTTACTTTTTTTGTATAATTTTTTATTTTTCTTTTCATTTTTGTGAAGGGTACATTGGCATCAATCATATTTTTGTAATATTTTTAGTTGTTCATTATATATTTGTATAAAATTAATTGAAAATGATACCTTTTGCATATCATGGACATTTTTATATGTTTAGTCTACATTTTTATATATCAATATATCTTTTTGTAATTATGTTATGTCTTTCTGAATGTGACAGCGATGATGTTGGTAACAAACAAACTGATGCCTGTCAGGTCCCCTTTGTGAAAAAGATTATAAACTTGAAGCCACAAATCGATCGGTAGATAAAAGAGTTTTAAAAATGCAACACGATTTGAACTAAAAGTCTTGGTACCAAGTGCTAAAGACAATATTTCGAGTTTTTATGGTCTCGAGTTTCGGGTTCCGTATCATTTGGTTTTCACGTCATTTGGGTTCAGGGTCAGGTTTTATCATTGAGTTGTCAATATTTTAGGGTCGGGTAGGGTTTCGGTTCGGGCAGGTTTTCCGAGATATGGTTAAATTTTGCTAGTTCTGAATAAAACTAGGCATACTTAGCCGTTTGGACCCGTCACAATAATTTTGTAACTCTAATTTTGTGCGAGTACATCTTTTGCAATTGTTGTAAGTACACTTTGAAAAAGATCATTATTTTTGCATGAATTTATATGCATATACTGCATGATACATGCCAAATTCATGAGTTATCTTATGCCCATTATGTTTGAATTTTCTAACTTGAATCATATTTAATATGCTCCATTGAACATTATGATCATTTTCTTATTCTTGCTTATGCAAGTTTCATTAATAAGTGTCAAATTATCATAACGTCCAGAGATATTTGGACATTAGAATATCCAGTTTTTATTTTAAGTGGCTTATGCTTGAGAAGTTGGAGGAAACTAAGGAATGTAAATAATTATTATATAAAATGGTCACTATACTATGGGCTCTTTAACAACGCGGATAGTGCAAAACCCCTTCGCCCTGACCTGCAAAAAGTTAACCAAATTCAGGAATAACAAACAAAGATGATATTTAAAGTGCTAAGCATTTGGGCCATTATTAGTATATTCTGGGGCATAATATATTTTGATGATTAGTTATATAATTTTATGTTGTGCCACTGAATTAATAATTTTTATTTTCACCTAATAATTTTGTATGCATACAATTATAGCCTTATAAGCGACACAAAATCAATTGTAAGTTTGTAACGTTAATTGGTGAAGTCAAATAAGGTTAGTTGAGCTGTTGACTATCGTTAACAAGGAAACATGCACGTATATGAAAGGGTAAATAGGGAATAATAGAAATAAATTTTCTCTTAGTGCTCAATCACTGAAACCGTACGCTTGTTTCGTAGTTGATATTTTTTAAGATGTAATTGAACATTAGATGCTACTTTCTAAGTGTTAATAAATGATCTATGGATTTGTGCGAAAAGAAAAATATTGTTTATTTTTATGTATGTAGGAGTGCATTAAAATAGTTGAAAAAAGAACAGATGAAACTCGTGTCCCAACCTACTATCAAAATAGAAATGACAACCTTAAAGTTTTTCTTTGTTGATAACAATTAACAACTAACAACGAAAAATTGAAGTGACATAAATGTTATCTTTTTAAGCATGCCATGCAAATTCTGAAATATTAATAAGTAAGGTTTTATTGTATAAAAACAAATGCTAACAAACAAAAGAAGCATCATCATTTTATCAATTACAAAGTTATAATTTTAAAGCATCATTCAGAATCATAGAAGTCCTTTAATTTGTTGACACTTCAACCATATTTACCAAAATTAAATAAAAAAAATCTTTTTGGGTCCCTAAAGTATTGCTCAATTTGCAATCAAACCCCTCAATAATTAACTGAATAACAAACTGATCCGAATAATTTGAATTATAATTTTGTTTAAACCAAACAATAAAACATACATATTTAAAATAAAAAATCATAAATGAAGTTACTTTTTTTAATTTGGTTAATGATCAAATTTAACAGAAAACTATATTAAGTTGTCCGGTACATTCACTTTGTCAAATTGAATGAAATCAGACTGAGTAAACCGAGCAACTGAATCAAATGAACCAAATTTGTTTAACTGAACTGCTCGCTCATTAGCCATTATTCTCTTGGAATGTGTCAATCAAAGAATCATGTTTATTTGCTAACACAATCAGATTATCAATCCCATCAACCCATTAAATTATAATTAAAATATAAATAATAATCTATTGTTGGTGTCCAAATGTACGGAGAGCACCAAACATCCAATTGATTACTCAATTAATCAATAATTTATTTGTCAAATGGTGTAAGTTAGTTAAGTGGCTAAATCCAAGATTCTTCCCTGATTATTCATTTGTCTCTAATTCACCCAAAATCACAACATTAAATCGGTCCATCAAGAACCAACCAATAAAAACTTGACACGTCATAGACTAGAGAAATTTTTTATTTTCATTGTTCGGTCTATGGTGAACCGGATCCACGCCTTAATTCCCATCACCCTCTTCTCTCTCTCTCTCTCTCTCTCTCTCTAATTCTGGCTTTCTATAGGCGAAAACCAATTCTGGTAGATTCTTCTCTCTCTCTCTCTCTCTCTATCTCAAGCTTTGTTTATGCATTTGAGTTAATTTCTCCCAATCAAGGTGAAACCATGAAATCTCTCGCTTGGGTTTTTGACAATAACTTTTTATTTCACATCAATCAATAGAGGCAGATTTAACAACTTCAGTTTGATGTATTAGTTTTTTTTGGTACGACTGGGTTTTGGGTTTTGCATGTTAGCCCTGAGTATTTATGTCGTTCTAGCATTTTAGTTTTCTTTCTTGTTCTTGTTTCAACTTTCAATGGAAAAATGGGTTTGCAAATATTCAACCGCATTTTATACATTTGAATTGTATTTGCCAAATAAAGGTTTGAACTTGGAAAGCTTGAAACAACAATTCTTGGCTATTTTAGGTCGATTTGTTTCAAATTTAGTTTCTACTAGGTTTGATCTTAACAATTTATGTAGCTTTTTTGTTTGATAGCTAGTTTATACCGAGTTTTTTTTCTCATTGTTACTAAATCATCTCTCTTTCTCTCTCTAATTTTAGGCCAAGACGCAAGATTGGGAATTTCTCTTTCTGATTCTTTTCAGCACCTAATTGATTTCTCCAATCAGAAGTGTGAAAAAGGTAAAATTAAAATCCCAAAAAAGCTTTTTATTTTACATAATTTTACTTGTATTCATCTTTTCCCAGCCATTATTTAATCTTGTTTTAGATGTAAGTTCTAATGAACCCAGTTCCTATTTATCTTGCTGTTCTTGCATAGATGGATTTGCAATTGTTAATTTTACAGGGGTAAATTTGCAATTATGCAAATTGATATTTTTGTTTGTGTTCATACTTCATATATCTAATCAGGCTGTTAGATTCTGTATTCTGTGAATATCCAATATATGCCAAATCAAAAAGTTTTTATTTAGACCTTAAATCCTCATGTGTAAGACCTAAAATAAGAAAAAAAAATTACTATTACAAATCTTGTTTTAGCCCTTCTTTCATTGATTATTTCATTATCTTTGATTTATTATATATTCCATTTTTCATATTTTAACAGAATTTTAAATATACGAAATGGCAACATCAAAGCCTACAACTTCCGTACCAAAAAAGAGCCCAAAGCCTAGACCTATTTCCGTACCAGCCACAGAGAAACCCGAAGCAACAACAAACCCTAGAAAAAATCCTAATTCACCCGTACCGCCCAAAAACCCAAAAACCCTAAAAGAAACCGGTACCGTCTCAAAACCCGGTACAACAACCACTCCTTCTTCTGCAAGGGCCCAAAACCCTAGAAGAAACCCTAGCCCAATCTTACCGCCAAAAGACAGGATGGTACCAAGCATGAAATCTCCAAGAGAGAGGGTCGAAAGTGCAAAATCGCACTCTCACTCCTCTGTTCATAAACCCTTTCTCTCTCCAAAACCCAAAACCGAAACGGGTAAAGCTATTGGTACCGGTACTAAAACCGGTACCAAAATCGTAGCAAGGAGTCCTAGTCCAAGTACCAAAACTGGTACCAAAACCGGTACCAAAACTGGAAATACTTCTGGTGTTTTAACAAGAGGAAGAAGCCCTAGTCCAGTTACCAAAACTGGTACCAAGACCGGTACAAAAACCGGTACCAAAACCGGTACCAAAAGTGGTATTACAAAAACTAATAGTGCACCTAACTTAGCAGAAATAGAGAAAGAAAAAGAAATAGAGATCGAAACAGAGGAGTTGGCACCGAAAGTTGAATCTGAAGAAAATGAATTAAGTGAAATAAATGCAAACCCTAATTTGGAAGAAAAAATTGAACCAATTGTGCAAGAAAAGAGCGAGGAAAAAGTGGAAGAAATAGAAAAGGAGGGGTTAAAGGAAATAGCAGGTGAAAATGAGGGTGAATCTATAAAAACCACAGAGGCTGAGTCAGCAAAACAGAAAACAGAAACAATAGAAACTGTTCCGGTACCAGTGCCAGCTGTACCTGTTCAAGTGCCAGCTGTGAAGGCCGTACCGGCACAAGTGAAAAAGGAGAATACAAGTAATAATGCGATTGAAGAGACAAGAATCAAGCTTTTAGGAGCGAGAAAGAGCAAGGTTTTGGCCTTGGCTGGAGCTTTTGAGAGTGTTATGCCTGTGAAAGAGAAAGGAACTGCCGGTCAAGCTAAAGAGGAGGAGAAAGAAAGCGAAAATCAAACTATCGCTCAAATGGGTCAAACGGGTCAAGTTAAAGAGAAGGAGAACGAAGGTGAAAGTCAAACCGATGGTCAAACGGGTCAGACGGGTCAAGTTGAAGAGAAGGAGAAAGAAGGCGAAAGTCAAACTGATGGTGAAACGGGTGAAGCGGGTCAAGTTAAAGAGAAGGAAGATGAGGTGGAAGAGTTGGAGAATCTCGCTTGATTGGTTTTTATTTTATTTTTTATTTTTTTGCATTTTGCGGTCAAATTGATCAAAGTGGTAAAAATGAGGTGAGAGAGAAATAAGATGTGGTTTTTTTATTTTATTTTTTTATTTACTTCGGTAATAATAAGAGGGGATTTGGTGCCTATGTAAATATTTGTGAGGCTTTTCTTTGTTGGCTTTGATTGAAAAAAGTAAAAATGATATTTTTGTGAATAATCAATAATTGGTATGGGATTTGTTGGTTCTCATTTTATGTTGATGTTTGAGTTTTACCAATTTTAATCAATTAAAGTTTTATCATTTTTTTTCTCTTCAATTGTTTCTTCGATTAAACAAGAAGGATATAATTGTTTGTTGTTAGTATAATATACATGATTTCCCTTCTATTTATATCAGTATGTAATAAATTTTATGTTCGAAAATAATAGATTTTATACTTACTTTCAAATAAATAATTAAATATATAATATCTTTGATCTTGTACCAAACAGGTTGGTACTAAACCCATGTGTGTCGGTACCAAACCCATACTTGTCCTGTGTACCATTTTTCATTTTTATGGGAAATTTGTACAAAAAGCCCCTATACTATCCCTAAATTGCAAAAACACCCCTGCCTTATTGAAAATTGCAAAAAAGTCCCTACATTCTTGATAAATTCAAAATTTAGTTGCCGTTAGATTACTCTTAACACCGTTAACTTATTTATTTTAATCATTTTAATTAACGTGTTTTAATATTTTTCCATTAATCCTTCTTCTCAACCCACTTATTTGTGAAAAAAAATCTTAATTTTTTTTTATTTAAAAAATATCTAACAAATATTTTATTTTTGAAAAATTCTAAAAAAATTCTTAAAACATATTATTTAAAAGCTGTTTTTTAAGAAAAATATTTTCTCACTAATATTTATATTTCATAAACAAATTTTTGAAAAATATTTTTTGAAAAAGAAATTTAAAAAAAAAAATTTGAGAACTTTTTTTCTGGAAAAATATTTTTTTGGAAAAAACATTTTCTAAATAATATTTTTTTCGGAAAATATATTTTTAGAATTTTTTAAGTTTTAATAAATGAGAATTAAAAAATAAGAAATAAAAAGTTAATTAAAATGATAAAAATAATAAAGTTAACAGTGTTAAGTGTAATCTAACGGCAGGGACTAAAATTTGAATTTATCAATAATGCAGGGGCTTTTTTGCAATTTCCAATAAGACAGGGGCTTTTTTGCAAATTTCCATATTTTTATTTTTTATGCTTGTTTTTTTTCTGGGATTTATGAAGGCATCATTTATTAGTACAGTAAATATTATAGTGCAGTTTAAACATTGACAGCTTGGTACATAATTGACACTAAAAAAAAAGTTTCTAAAATAAATATTTTATAAGGAAATGTACTCTGACGATACATCGTAGCACGTCCAAATTAGATTGTATATATAATCAGATTGTATGTATGTTGTTTTTCCACTTTTCAATATATTATTATTTTTCTATATATTGTCTTTATTGTTTTAGACATATTTTTATTTTTTATATATTATTTATTTTTATAATTTGTATATACCGTCTTTTCAATATACTAGTTATTTATATATATATTTTTTCATTATTTACGTATATACTATTTACAAAAAAATAAATTATATATATTATTTTTTTTAATTTTATACACTGTTTACTAGCTATATATACTGTCGTCGTGCTGCACGATCGAACCCCCCGTGATATATCAGGTCCCTATTTCATAAACTATCATTACATATTGTTTCATTTTTAATCATAACATACTTTTCCGACTTTTGTATCTCTTGTATGAATGGATTTTCTTTTGTTGTGAAAATTATTACATCGTCATCATTAAAATTTAAATAAAGAAGTAGTACTTACTTTCTCAAATTACTTTTGCAGTTTGCTTCATATTTTTTACTTATATATGAATAACTAAATATAAGTTGATAATTTAGACAATTTTTAAAAAAATTAGGAAATAAAAAATATTAATGATATTTCTCATATTTTTTAAGGATATCCATATTATTTCACATTTTGGAGGGGTAATATTATATTTTGAGATTTTTCAGGGGTCCATATGAAAGTATACATAAGGGGTTTCGGGCTGAATCCTTCTTTCCTTTCCTAAACAAAAATAAAAAAAACATAAATTAATTGCTGGTGCTTAATGTGAAAGATAAATGGTAATTACTTTCTCAAATTACATTTGATAATTATTTTTTACTTGTATATAAATAACTAAATATATGATAATTTAATTTTGGGAAAAAAAACCAGACTAATGATATTTCTCATATTTTTAGGGGTAATCAATGCTATTTCACATTTTAGAGGGTATAATTAATATTTTGCAAATATCTTGTAGCTAGTTGGCTGAAACATTTACATGTGTAATAAGCGAATATTGGTTCAATTTCCGGCAAACGTAATTTAGCACATATTTGACAAAATCTCTCAACCCAATCGGTTAAACGTCAAAAAAAAAATTAATATTTTGAGGTTTTTCAGGGGTACATATGAAATTATCCATAACGGGTTTCGGGCTGAATTAATTTCATAGCGAAAAATAAAATACTTCCTTTCCTTTTCTAAAACAAATAAATAAATTAATCGCTGGTGCTTCTTCTTCTTCGTCTTCCCCAAAACCAACCAAAAACCTTCGTACAATACAATACAGATGCATGATCGATTGTAACAATAATTCACAATACAATCAGAGAAAACTCTTGAAACCCTAGCAATGGAGATCAACGAGGCGGCCCCGATTTTCGTCGTCTTTCTGCTCGCCGCTCATGTCTTAGCTCTGGTAATTTGTGTAATTAATTTGGTGATTTCTCTGTGTTGTTGTTGCGTTGTGATTGGTGATTTTTTTCTGATTTGGGCTTGGGAATTTTGGTAATTGGATGTAAGTTGTGATTGCATTATTGGTGTTGTTGTGTTCTTTTTTTTTTGGTGTGTGGTTTTTTGATTTTGGAGTTGAGATTTTGGTAATTGGAGTATTGTTAGGGATAAATTTTGTTAATTTAAGATGGTTTAGTTGAAATATTCCTCTTTTGCGTTTATGTAGTTGGAATTTTTGTATTTGATATTGTGTTTAATGCAATTGCTTAGAGTCCAAAGGAGATCTAATAATTCACAAACAGGAGGAAAAAAAACCCTAGAAATAATACCAGCAATGGAGATCCATTTTATGAAACCTTGTAATATTTCTCATTTTTGGCCTGTTTTCGCATAGTATTTTTTAAATTTTATTTTTCCAATCTTTCCGTTCTATCCGAGCTTTCTGCATTCCAATTGAATTTGGTATTTGCACCAAGTCCCTTTAAAGTTGTATCTTTCAGTTGAATATTCTATTTTCTTCTAAGATTTTTACACTTTTCCCCTCATGTATTTTGATATTTTCATTTATGCCATAAAAAATGCGGCTTCTAATCGAATTTCTATCACAAGCTAGTAAGCTACTCTATTGCATCCCTCTTTTTTAGTAGTTCAAAGGTTTTATTACTATCTACTTTCCTTAACATAAAGGTTTTATTACCATCTATTTACTTTTTCTTTCCATGCCAAATTCTTATTTTTTCTCATAAGTGCTCTTCATGATTCTTTATTTTTTCTTATACTCTTTTGGGGTTTATTATATTCAACCAATTAGTAATTCAAAGATTCTAATACTCTTTTGGGGCTTATCATATAGGTTTATTGGATGTATAGATTGGCTTCGGAGAAGCAACCAGGCCAGCGCTCCAAAACCCACTAAATTCTAAAATAATCCCTCCTTTTTTTGGTAATTAAATCTTTTTGCTGACTATTTTTCGTTGAATTATGCTTATTTAGGTGTAATCTCAAACTTGGTCTTATTTTGTTTTTTTTCTGATTTGTACAGAATTAATTTGTATCAGTAGAGTTCTATTTCTTCTGCTCTGTTATTCTATTTTGATCACTGACGTGTGGGCCCCACCTCCAGCATTCTCTCTCTCTCTCTACAAATTTAGGTAATCGATTATTTTTATTACATTTTTTTTTGTTATGAATATTAGTTGTTGCCTGTTATTTTTATTTTGTTGTTCTTCGTTTAGGTAATTTGTCGGATATTTGCATATATGCACCCAAAAAAATAGAAAATGTTAATTAATATATCTGTTAAGTCCGAAACTTAATTTCTTGCAAAGGGCTGACAATTTATTGTGAAAAAAAGAAAACTAATTTCATAATAAAATGTTACTGCTTTAGTCTATTTTGTTAATTTTTTTGTTGCATTTTGGGCTTTTTCTTAGATACAGTATTAAATGGAATTTCTTTTAATAAAGTAAATGCATTTTTTTGGAAAGATGTCAAGAACTTTATTAAAAATCAAAGAGATTTTATCATAAATTGCATTTATACCTTCCTTAATGATTTTTTTAAATTAAATTAGTATACCCTAGAGATTTTATCTGAAAAAGATTTTCTGTTCTTTTTAAGCTATATATTCCTTTTCACAATTTATTGGTTATGTGTCAGATGGGTTTATAATTGTGTATTATACAATAGTCAATAAATCATTCAGGGGTATATACACAAACAGCAAAGTTAAAGTGTATATACGTAAATTATGGCAGTTTGCAAGGATATATATATATATATATATATATATATATATATATATATATATATATATATATATATTCAACCATGCATTCAATTAAACTCGCATATTCTTTTGCACACACTCATCTGTCTCTCTCATTTCTCGATAAAAAATTATTGTTCCATCTCACTTCTCCTCTGTTCTACCTCACCTCCAAATCTCATATACCCTCTCTCTCTCTCTCTCTCTCTCTCTCTCTCTCTCTCTCTCTCCCTCAGCATTGAGCACCGACGACAACAGCCCATCGAATGGCGGCGGACAACTCGTCGGCATGCGAGACCCCTAATGAGAACGGCGGCGGCAGCGAGAAGAGGGCGGGATCGCAGGGGAGGAGGGCGAAGCAGAACGACCCGGCGTGGGCGCACGCGGAGCCAATCCCGGGGCTGAGGAACTCCATGATCTGCCTCCACTGCCGCAAGAAGATCTCCGGCGGAGGCATCACCCGCTTCAAGTACCACCTCTCCGGTACTCATCTCATCTTAACTCATCACCACAATCAATTATTATTATTATTATTATTATTATTATTATTATTATTGTTGTTGTTGTTGTTGTTGTTGTTGTTGTTGTTGTTGTTGTTATTATTAAATTCAGGGAGGACGGTATACCTCACCACTTATATTATTGTTTTAAAATAATATGACTAAATAATCAAACAAGGTAGTTTGGGTATATATGATGTTTCCTATTTTTATAGGGGGTATATGTGATATTTCCTACTTTTTATAGGGGTATCTGTGATATTTTCCCATTTTATAGAGGTAGAGATATGTGATGTAATTTGAGATTTTATCGGAGATTTTTTCTGTTTGCATTTATTTCTGATATCAGTTTGAAAAACCGTGTAAAAAACAGGTGTGAGAGGCCAGGTGGAAATTTGCCAGAAGGTCCCTGACGAAATCAGAAATCACATGAAGCAACTAGTCGAGTGCTTATCGTCCAATTCAACCGAGAATAAGACCAAGAGGAAACGGAAAAGGAAAAGTCTTTACGAAATAGTTGCCTTTGACCCGGATCCGGACCCGCCAAATTTTCCTCCAGACCCTCTCAAAATCCAAAATTACGATTCAGTCCCTAACGGATACGAAGAAGTAGAAGAGCAAGAAGAGGAAGAACAACAAGAAGAAGAAGAACCTGAGAGCAAATTCGTAATTTCCACAAAATGCAGGGTCCGTTCAAAAAAACAGAGATACGCTAACTTTCTCTCACCGCAAATCGTAACCCCAATTGCGGCCCGAAACGGGTCGAGTCTGCTTGACCCGTTTCAGACCGCCAGGCTGGCGATCGCGAGATGGTGGTACGATTCTAAAGTACCTTTTGAAGCAGCGAAATCCAATTATTACGACAAAATGATCGAGGCGGTAATAAATGCGGGGCCCGGTTTTGAGCCCCCAAATTATCACGATTTGAGAGGCCCTCTTTTGAAGGAAATCCGAGATGAAATTAAGGAGTATTTATTCGGCGTCAGAAATATTTGGCGGATTTACGGCTGCTCTATCTTGGCCGATCGCCTCGTAAACCACACAAAAAATGATAAAAATAATAATGATAATCAGGTTATTATTAATTTCCTCGTTTTTTCGCCTAGAGGCACGATTTTTCTCAAATCGGTACAAATCGGCACGATAAACGAATCGGAATTAATCGAGATTTTCGACGAGGCGGTACGGGAAGTGGGGCCCGAAAATGTGGTACAGTTCATTACCGATCCCGACACGGATTTTAAAGCGGCTGGAAAAGCATTACAAGACCGGTACGGATCCTTCTTTTGGTCTCCTTGCGCTGCTCATTGCATCGATTTAATGCTCGAGAATTTCTCCGATCCGAGATATTTTTCTAATATTGAAGAAACCCTAAAAAAAGCGCGAAAAATCACCAAATTTATTTATAATCACGCGTGGGTTTTGTCCTTAATGAGGCGTGATTTCACGAACGGTCACGACTTAATCCGACCCGCCACGACCCGTTTCGCGACCCACTTCCTAACCCTCCAATCCGTACTCAAATTCAAACGAGAACTAAGACAGCTCTTCAGCTCCCCCAAATTCCGCGAATCGGAATTCGGTAAGTCGGAATCCGGGATTTCCGTTTCCGGAATCCTCTTCCAAGACAAGGATTTCTGGCTACAGTGCCAGCACATCGTCAAAGTCACCGAGCCCCTAATCCGCGTGTTAAAACTCGCGGATTCCGACGAAAAGCCCTCGATGGGGTACTTATACAACTCCATGGAAGGGGCGAAAGAGTCAATTCGCGTTAGAATGAAACACAAAGCTTCCTTATGCGGGCCTTATATTAGAGTGATCGACAATTACTGGGATAAATTACTGAAGAGTCCGATTCATGAGGCGGGGTGTTTTTTGAACCCGGGGATTTACTTCCGGCCGGAGTTTGAGAAGCAGGAAGTGAGCAGGGGTTTGTTAGTTACGATTAGTAGGCTTGTGAAGGATTATGAGACGCAGGATATGATTAGTGCACAGTTGGAAGAGTATAAGGATGCTGCTGGGGATTTCGGATTGGCTATTGCGGTCCGGCAGAGAGAGAAGTTGAATCCAGGCATGATGAGTCTCTCTCTCTCTCTCTCTCTCTCTACATCTCTTTCTCTCTCTCTCTTTTGACATCAGTCTCTCTCTCTCTCTACATCTCTCTATCGCTCTTTCGACATCTTTCTCTCTCTAGTATTCCAACTTGTTTATTGACAATCAGTTTCTCTCTCTCTCTTAGTATAGGTGGCGATTAAAATGAAACATTAATAGGCCCTAGAGAGAGAGAGAGAGAGAGTCAGGAATTGGAACCTGGGCTCTCTCTCTCTCTCGAACATTATTGATTTTTTTCCTCTTCTGATATAATATCTTCATCAAATTCATTTATTTATTTAGTTACAAATTTTGAGCAAAGTTATTCAAATCCACTAAATCTTGTGAAAATAGACAAAAATGATACAAGTAATAATAATAATCATATAATAATTATAATATAATAACTTTTATTAGATTATGATTATGATTATTATTATGATTCATAAAAATTATTATTGTTATAATAATAAAATTAATTTTTTTTTTGTTAGTTGCGTGGTGGGAGCAATTCGGAAATGACACCCCCGAATTGCAGAGGTTTGCAATTAGGGTTCTGAGCCAGTGCTGCAGCGCGACTGGCAGAGAGAGAAACTGGAGCTCGTTCGAATTCCTTCACTCTAAAAAGCAGAATTCAATCGAGTATAAACGGCTCAGCGATTTGGTTTTCGTCCGGTACAATCTCAAACTCCGCGAAAGGTACCAAAAATATTAAAAAAAGTGGAGGAATTTTTATTACATTTTTAATTTAATTTAATTTAAAAAAATCTTACACTTTGTGAATAACCTTTCTAAACTGAAAATGTTTCAAATTAACCCTTCAAAACTCAAAAATTAATAGCTCATATATCGTAAAAGAATTTAATTCCAATATTAATTTTTGAGGTTTGAAGAGTTAATTTGGAACATTGTGAAATTTAGACGGTTGTTAACAAAACATAAGGTTTTTTAAATTAAAATGTAATTTTCATTAACAAAATGTAGATTTTATATTCATATATCTAAAAAAATTTCATTCATTTATTATTTTTTTTAGGAACACGAGGAGAAATAAAGATATGTGGGATCCAATAAGTTCAGAAAACATCGATTTACTGGACGAATGGGTGAGTGAAGAGTCAGAGCTTCTAACTGGAGAGGATCTGAGCTGGGAATCACTGGAGCCTCCAGTTTCCGATTTAACTGGAGAGGATCAGGAGCAGGCTTCAGAGAACACTACTGCAACTGGAGACGGTTCGACTGGAGAGGATGGTAGAACGCCATTGGTTGTGAGGCCTGTTAATTGTGTTAAGGCGATTGGTTGATTTAGAGCATTTTTTTACATTTTTTTGAGTTTTGTATAATAAGAAGTGGGTTTATAGATGGTTTTTTTTTATTTTTTTTATTTTTTTAG
This sequence comes from Juncus effusus, assembly GCA_027726005.1. NCBI lineage: Eukaryota > Viridiplantae > Streptophyta > Magnoliopsida > Poales > Juncaceae > Juncus > Juncus effusus. The sequence goes on from CM050898.1 coordinate 4,108,292, forward strand.
GTTTCTAGGGTTGAGAAGGGGAATTGGTCGATATTCTATATGTGATATTATTGGTTTGGTGTATTGTTTTTTTTTTCATTTATTATTTATTATGTGAGGTAATTTTTTTATTTTACCATTTGAGGTAGTTTTTTCTACCAATTTTTTCTATGGTAAATTTCATATGTTTACGGTTTCCAAATAAAGCTAGAAACCTTATTATTCTCAAAATTTAACCCATTTTTTCCATGGTAGCATGTATTTTTTATTTAAAACTTATTTTTATGATTTTATATTGTTTTACAAAAGCAGTCAAAATAGGGCTATATTGTTTCACATGCATTATTTATGAAGTACATGGGGTTAAAAGTTTTATGATATTTTGCATTTTATAGGGGTGTATATGATAATTTAAGATATATTGAGATTTTACAGGGCTATGTATGAAATTTTGCCTTGAATGTTTTTTTTAAGAAAGAGTTCAAATATGAAGTGTCAGTATTTTGAAACGTCTAGACAGCATGTGATTATAAAAGATATAATAGAATTATAAAAAAATATTTTGTGATTATAAAAGATATAATAGAATTATAAAAAAATATTTTATAAACATAGAAGGTACAATGAAATTATAAAAATTTATATTTTTAAAAAAATATAAAAGGTATAATGGAATTATAAAAAAATATTGTATAAACACACGGCCTAATTTGCACTGGTTTTCAATTTTCAATCAAGGGAATCTGATGGTCACAATTACGTTCAGGCGGAAGAGTTTTTGGTTCTTTAAAGCCCGCCCTACATAGCACGCAAGGTATAGTAAAATTATAAAAATTTATATTCTCAAAAAAATATATTTATAAACGCAAAATATATATCCGAAGGAGAAATATATATGTCCATCTAAAACGGAACGGTAGGTCCATGTGTCCCTCCGAAGAGAAACTCTGGGTTCGATTTTAGAGAGAAAACTAGTGATCATTTTTGGGCGTAAGGAGAGAGAAAACAAGTTATTACCAGCGCCGAAAGAAAACTCGAGCAAAAAGAAATAAATAGGAAGGAAGAAGAAAAGAGAAGAAAGAGGAGAGATTAGAGTTAGGGTTTATGGTGCTGCTCCCTTTAACTACGGCTGAGAGAACTTCCGGCGAGCCCAGCATGGCCAGAACCGGCGCTCCGCCTGAGGTCCAATTCTTCTTATTTAAACAAAATTTTCTTAATTTTATACTGAAATTTGTGTATAATTTGTACTCAGTTGAACAAATTCCTCACGCCTTTATTTCGTTTTACCCCCTTTTGTTGCTTCGTGTTTAATTGGGGCCACTGGATGAATGAATAGTGGCTTAGTGCTTTGATGCTAACCCTGAATTTGTATTGCTAATGTTTACAATTATATCACATTTAGTGGCGAAAAGTTTAATTTTTATTTGGTCTTGCCCTTTAATATCTTTGTGTTTAATTGGGGCCACTGGATGAATGAATAGTGGCTTACTGTTTTGATGCTAAACCTGAATTTGTATCGCTAAGTTTTACAATCATATCACATTTTAGTGATAAAAGGTTTGTTTTTGTTTCTGTATCTCACCATTTTTTTTTCTGATTAATTTCTTCATGTACTTTTCAGCAAGTTGAATCATTTAGGAGGCGGTTCAACGTGCCAACTGGCGAATTGGTATGCAATTCATTGTCTTTGATTTCCTACCTACATGATTTTTATTTGAATCTTGGATTTTTTTTTTTTTTTTTTTTTTTTTTTTTTTTTTTTGTAGATGGCTAAAGAAGAAGATCTGCGTTTGGATTCAGCCCGTTCAAAATGTACTTATTTATTTATTTTTTTCTAAATACAAAGAACCCTTTTATAAATCGTTTTTTTCTAAAGAGGGTAAATTTGTAATTTGCAGTGACGGCTCTTCTGAAAAGACATGATGATTTGAAAGAGCGCCTTTCAAGGTACAAAATTTATTATAAATTGAACAAAAAAAAATCTTTTGTAATTTTGTGATTCTTTTTAAGATAAATTCTACAGGGATTCAGATAAGCTAATATTTGAACGCTTACAAAGAGAATTTGAAGCTGCAAGAGCTGCTCAAACTGAAGGTACAATTTTTTTTCCAGAATTTTATTATTTATTTAGATTTAATTTAACATAGGTTTTGAAATATTTTGAGTATGTTTTGGGTGTTATTTGTTCATATCTTGTTGATTAAGCCACGATTAAGTTTTCAAAACGCCTAAATTTAACAAATAAGAAACAAAATAATAGTTAAAAAAAGGAAAGTAAATAAACATGATATTTTGTTTATCTAGTTAGTTTGAAATCTTTTGTTTAATAGAGATTAATTTGAATGATGAGCAATGGAATGACGGACTAATTGCAACAATTCGCGAAAAGGTATTAAATTTCAATTGTAAATTTATGAAATTATTTCTTTTATTAAAATAAGTATATGATTTTTTAATTTCATAGACCAGGTCCATATAGAGGCGGATAGAAAGTCAATGCAAAGTCAACCGAATTTGTCAGTAGATTCACACCAGCATGAAAAAACTACTTATAGAATAAACAATAAGGTACTTTTTTTGTCATTTTACAAATCGGTCCCTCTTTTTTGTTTATTTTAAAGGGTTTTATGTTTACAGTTCTTTTTGTTTATGTTAATCACAGGTTATTTTATGTCTGGACAGAGCGAGGATTGGCATACAATATGAGACATTTTTTGCTGGTACAAAATTAATCTGTTATTTATTTATTTATAATTTTTTTTAAATGGTATGGTACCAGCTCTTAACATTTTTGCCTGATCCACGCATAAAGCTTCATTGACGCAAAATCCTCAAAAAAAATCAATAAATAAATAAAATAATAGTAATAATTGTAGTATAAAAATGTTGAAATTAAGATATTTATTTTGTATTTTATATTTTTGTAATTATACTTTTCTATAGGGGAGCCTTGCGAAATATACCATTGTGTATTAGAGAGCAAATCTTTTCTTGAAAAAATGACGGTTTTTGAGCATACATGTCCTTTTTTCCTTCCTATAAAAGAGGCCGAAACTAATTTTTTATCTTCAAATGCTATCGTAAGAAATATTTTATTTTTATTTTTCCAATTCGATTAAAATTTGGGTGAAATTTCATATATGCCCTTCCAAAACTGCAAATATGACTTTAATTTTAATTGTCTAAATTTGATGTCTTTGGAGTTTTGGAAGGTAAATTTGATATTTGAATTTATTTGGAAGGATATATATGAAATTCCCAACTTATACTTTGCTTCTTCTTATGGCTTAATAGCCTCATATGAAATTTCCGAAATTTAGAGGACATATTTGTCAGAAATACTCGCATTTATTTTTTTGTCTAATCACCCATTTTATCTTGCAGAAATTCATAGATTATGTTGGAGATATCTTACAATCTTATGTGGACAGAAGAGAGCAGGTAATTTATTGCAGTTTTTTCAAATTACAAAAACATAAGGACTATATTGAGATTTATATTTCATTTTCAAATATTTTTATTATTTTTTGTTTCTCTATTTAGGTGAGGCTTGTAAAGGAATTGTACGGAAACCAGATTTCGGAGATATTTCACAGCATGGCTTATAACATGGTTGATTTTGTACTTGAAGATTATGACTGGTATGTGGGCCCCACATTAAAAAAAACATACAGATTTTCATGTTTATAACCTTACAAAATATCAAATTTATCCTTCCAAACCTGCGAGTTTCAAACGCTAAAATTTCAAATCTCAATTTTCTCTTCCAAAACAAAAAAACTATTAAATATATCAAACTTATATATGTAGAACTGAAAAAGACATCAAATTTCACCCAAAATCCTTTTACGATTGAAAAACGGCAAATTTTACCTTCATAAATTATTATTATTTTAATATTTCTGTCCTTTTTTTACAGTATAATAACAGCGAATATCAGATACACAGAACTGGCGGCCACGTCTCCGAGCCAAACGAAGGTTTTATTATGGCCGGCTCATCCCTCTAAGAAGATCATCTCCAGTTCGGACGGAACTGGAGGCGTCCAGTACCCATCGCTTTCTAGACTTTCCTATGCTGAGGAGGCGCTTAAGACCATGAGCTTACCTCAAGGTGAGATTTTAGTTTTAGTAATTTTTATTATTATTATTATTTGATCTACAAAGTATACTTGCTATTATTATATGTTGTTATTATTATTATTCATTATTATTATTATGATAGTAATAATAATAATAATATTGTCGAAAAAAATTGTAATAATAATAATAATAATAATAATAATAATAATAAAGCTGAAAGATCAACTAATGAGCGTAATTTTATAACATTATATGGGCTGTTTTGCAAATTTCGCTTTGCTTTTTCTTGCTTTATGGAGATTTTTTATTTAATTTATTTCTATTTTTTTTTTTGTTACAGCTTATGCAGAAATAGTGCTAAACCTTCCGCAAGCAATAAAACAGATTTATCCATCTTTACTCAGGGATTGAAAGAAATTAAATTCTTATGTTCCTGTTTTTGGGCTTACTTTGTAGGGGTATAAGTGAAATTTCCCTCTGTTTTGTATTTTTTTGTATTTTTTGTATTTTGTTCTGTAGAACTGATGTAAAATTTGGTGCTGAACTCAAATCTCATCACATTATTGTCTAAGCAATGGATTTGTGTTGTGATTTTTGTTTAGTTTTATTAATCATGTTTTTGGATTGTAGGAAATTTTACTTGGAATTTACAAATATTACCCATGAAAACTGTTGTGTACATGTTGGAAACTTTTCTAATAGATCCTTGCGTGTAACATGTTTATATTAGCTTAATAAAACACTAGTTATCCATTAAACTTCTTTTTGTAAATTTTGTTGAAGGTCTTGTATATATATTGTTTGTAGTGATTTATATACTATTTTTCGGTTTATATACCATTTTTATATATACTATTGTTATTCATATATAATGTTTTCATGAATATATTTATGTACCATTTTTTTTATCCGCGTTTTGCTATTTATATATGTTGTTTTGTGTTTATATACTGGTTTATATATATTGTTTGTGTTTTCTATAATTTGTTTTATTATGTATTATTTTCATAACGTACATTTTATATAATTTTTTTTGTTTCATATATATATTTTTCTGCTCTAAAAATTGTTACACTGATAGGAAATAAACATCCGCTGGTCAACAAGTTTGGAGACTCTCGATGAAAATGTAAGGTTTTTTATATTTTCAATATTTTATTTCAAAGAAATTGTATTTTAAAATTAAAAGTTACTCTTATTTTTATGCGAAGTTATTTAATATTTTGTTTTTGCCAAACGTCTTGTATCGATAAATTTGTTAAATCATTCAATATATCTTGAATCATAATATAATTCATTATAATTTATAATTTATAAGATTGATTCATAGTTCTTTTTAGACGAAGTCCTAGCAACAATGAACCTCTCTCCAAATCCCTCATTTTTCATCAATTTAATAATTTCAGATATTGTTTTTCCAATTTTCCTTTCCCTTTAATTGGATGAAGATCCCCCTATTTTAACTCCTCCAATGATACAGAATCCAATTCCGGATTTGAGGAAGATCCAATCTCAAAACATTGGTCCTCAAATCTTCCTTTTTGAAATAGTTTGCTAATCAGAACCGGGATTTCACCATCTTCTTTTTCTTCATTACTAATTTACTATCAAAATAATTAAAAGTTTGGATTTAAATCTCCTTAACTCTCCGCTCCAACTTTTTTAATTTTTTTTTATTTTTATATCAAAAAATGATTAAGAGTTTGGGTTTGAATTTCTTCGACTTTCAGCTTTCCCTCTTGATCTTTTTTTATAGAAGTAGTACGATTTGAAAACCAAACCATGAACGATTTCTTTTAATGAAAAAAGAGTTTACATAAATTACAATTTTTTACAGATATGAAAAACTAGCCTAATTAATTCTAATTAGGGGGCGAGATGGCACCCCTAAGGATGAAAAAAAGGCTCATAAGCTCCTGATCCGTAATTTGCTTATTCTGTAAACTCCCTCTCACCCCTAAAGCTGTTTCATCATCTTTATTACTGTCAAAAGAATTACAAGTTTTAGCAACGGATTTTGAACGAAAAAAATAAGAGTTTGGATTTGAATTTCTTTGACTTTCCACTCTAACTTGCAGAAAGTTTGGTTACTTCTCTCAAGTGCTTCGTCAATCATATGAAGATCGCTTTATGCGACTGACAACAATATGTTACAAATAAAATAATAAATTGGCCAAGAACACTTATTCGCTTTTCAACCCTACAATTGTTTATCAGATGAGTTTTCGATTTCAAGCTATATTGTTTCATACCCGATTTTCAATCCTAGGTACGATCCCCAATCATTTTGAGGTGAAGCTTGATTTTCTTTTTTAAGAAGCACGGTAGATGGTTTGCAATCTGGAATTTCATATGCATCAAGGTCCTTTATTTCAATTTTAACACGCATTGGAGTCGCTAGACTAAGAATCGATCCCCAGTTCTTTTTAGACGAAAGCCCCACACCATTAAACCTCTCTCCAAATCCGTCATTTTTCGTCGGTTCGATAATTTCAGATATATTTTCTAATTTTCCTCCCCCCCTCAATTTCTGTTTCTAATACATTTTCACCATTCGTGACATCAATCGCCTTTTTCTGCCTTTCAAGGAGATATTCACTATCTATGTCATCAAAGAACTTTTGAAGCATTTGATCAAAAGTTTGTTCCAATCTAATTTGTTGATTTTTCTCGTTGGTACCGTCTATATCGAAAGAGGCTTTTCTTTTTCTGCTATAAGTCTTCATCTCCATTGATGACATACTGCCGATTTGAATGCTTGTATATCTCTTTTTCTCTCTTATTCCTCTTTGTAAGAAACTTCTTTAGCCTCTCGAATATTTTTTTCCAATGATAGGAAATGAATTGTTGTTATAAAGAGAGAAAGAGAGAGAATGGGAGATGAATCTTAGAAGTTCGTTAGAATCTTGAGACTAAGTTTGGAATATATTTGGTTGACATTTAACGTACACTGTAGACATTAGTGATCTGGTGTCCTACTATTTTTGGATTATTTAAACGAAGCCATCTGTATTGTGACAATTTGTGAGAATATATTTCTTCGACATTGATCGTACACTGTAAACACTAATGATCTGTCTATTTTAGGCTTATTTAAAACGGAAGCCATTGTGACAATTTATGAGATATCCTTCGATCAATTAACTTTGGTCTGGGTTGAAATATATTAAGTTATGTCCAAAGCATATTTAAGGCCCATTATTTCTTTTTTATTTTTATTTTAGGCCCATTATATCTATTTTTCTGCAAATAATTTAGTCAAATATCGGAACATTAAAACAGAAACAAAAATACTTAAAATATACTTGTTTTGTCATTAACTTTCAAGAAAAATATTAGGAGAAATTGCACGAATTACATAATCCTCACATATACAACGACATAAATTTTGTTAAGACAGTTACAACTATCATGCCAGAACACCCAAAATTTAATATTATGTTGTAATTATTATATTCTTTTTGTAAAACTATATATAATAATAAAAAGAAGTCACAATTCCAATAGCAAATAAGTATTCAAAATTGGTACAAAAATAATGTTTTTCCAAATTTGTTTCTTGATCTCAAAAATCAAAATCGCAATTCATTTGGCAGTCTATGTCTATGGACAGTAATTACAAAAACCAGCGATAATAATTTGGTACCCATAAAATAAAAAATAAAAAAATAGAAGAAAATCTTAGACCAAAAAGAATATGTACCGAATTTATAGACCGAAATTAAACATGAAATTATTGACTTTTCACACTTAAACTTAAATTAAACATCAAATTATAAGTATCTGCACAATCCCAAATTTTTTTACCATCCTTACCTTATTAAGTGAAAAAAATAACAAAAAAAGCTGGATCAAACATCCAATTAGCCATTTAACCAGAAATACATGCCACTTCGAGAATTATTTACCAAAAATCAGGGTCAACCATATCATATCGTTCAACAAAAATAAGGAGCCATTTTTGTGAAGTAATCAGTAAATAAGTTTGCCGCGTAAATTTCAATAAACACAAGGCAACATTCATATCCACATGTAGTGTTTATGCACAATTCTTCAAGCGTCCTTTTTACTGGTTCGCTCGGATCCCCATCAGTTAAATATTCCACCAACATGCTTACGCTAATTACAAAAATATAATACATAAATTAATATATAATAAAACCAAAACATAAATTTTCATTTCAACATTTAATAATGACAAAAGATAGACCATACGAAAGTAGGGAATTTGCAAAGAAGCCCCTAGATCAAGCCAAAATTGAAAATTGCAAAAACAACCCTACACTGAGTGTTTGCTTTAGTGAGAAAATGTGAAAAGAAAGAAGAAGACTATATGCTAACTAGCCGCGGCACGTCCGTTGCACGTGGAGACGCTCAAATTGTTAATCTTGTAGTTGCTTGTATAAAAGCTAATTCAACATCATTTTTTTTTAAGAAGACGTTTCTCTTTATTTGAAAATTAATTACTTTTATTGTAAACTGATAATCAATTTCCAAAAGTTATATGGCACGCATATATCGCATATATTATGCACAGTGATCTCAAAATTTATTAACATGAAGCATTTACGTACCTCGTTATATAACGTCGCATTTTAAGTGTTTTAAGTGTTAACATGAATTGATGTATATAATATAGTGTATATCAATGTAATTGCAGTAAATTATTAATACAATTTTTGTTCTCAAGCAGACCACAGACCATTTCAACGGATCAGCGCAATTTTTATCTCTAATTTATCATTGAATATTCTTTTGTTATGGACAGAATATTCTTTATTAGTTATTTAATCCAACCATATGTCACACTGTACACAAAATCTATTTAGTTATTTAATAGTTGGACTGAGGTGTCAATGCCTCATTGGCTATGGACAGAGTTGCTCGGAACTCCCTCTTTTATAGAGGCATCAATAGAGAGATTAATCGTTACATGATATTACATCAATTATTTCACCAAATGATTAATTTTATTCTATTTCTAGATCATATTCGGCGATTAGGTTTGTGGAATGATGAGATAAATTAATATTTTTATTGGAGAAAAGAAAGAAAATTTGGTATTATTATAGTTCATTCTATTATTTCACTTTCCCTACTTGAAATATTATTTTTATTATTTCAGTCCACTATATTTCATATTTTATTATTCTAGTTTATTGGAACAAAAAGAATCTAGAGATCACACAATTGGACCTGAATCAATCTTGAAAGTCCAAATAAAAAAAAAATAATGAGAATATGAAAGTTTTCTTTCCTTATTTAGACTTTTAAAGTTGATTCGGGTCCGTTTGCATGGTCTCTAGACTTGTTGTTAATGGAATAAGAAAATATTTCACTATTTTAATGCAAAGGCCCAGCAGATTTATCACAGTGATATTCCAGTTAGCCCTACATTTTGTAAGGCTAATTAAACTTAATTTCAGCTTATTGTTTTTATTTCCTTCAATTTAGGCCGACATTTCGTAAGGCTAATTTACTTATTTGCAGCCCAATATTGTTATTTTCTTTCATTTAGGCCTACATCTTGTTAGACTAATTAAACTAACATTTTAGACTAATTAAACTAACATTTTGTGATTTTTTTTAATATACCACTCTATTAAAAAATAATTCAGTAAATATCATTCATTTCAAAATAATGGGATATCTACCATTTCCGCTATTACTAGTGGCGGAACAGATGTTGTTCCGTGACGGAACATGTGGATTTTCAGTTTTTTTTCAAAAATTCTCCATTTGATTGGCTAAACAGGGTTAATTAGTGTAAAAAAAATACTGTTCCGCCACAGATAGTGGCGAAACATGAAAAAAATTAATTTTTTTGTTTTTTTTCCTGTTCCGCCAGTGGCAGTGGCGGAACACTTTTTTTCACTAATTAACCCTATTTTTGAAAAATTATAAAATTTACATGTTCCATCACTAGTTGTTCCGCCACTACTAGTTGCGGAAATGATAAATATCCCATTATTTTGAAAGGAATGGTATTTTTCTGATTTATTTTTGAATAGAGCGGTACAAAAAAACAAAAGTGACATTTTGTAAGGCTAATTAAACTCAATTCCAGCCCAAGGTTTTTATTTCTCTTTTCCTACTTGCGCCAAATCAAAATCACAGCTACAACTCGGAAAAAGAAAAAGAAAAAGAATCCATGCTATTTCTTCTACGACTTTGTTCACTACTACGAACGCCATGAATCGGAATCGGTGAAGTTTTCTCAATCATGTCTAAAAACACCGAAAGTAAAAATAATAACAAGAAGAAGAAATGTCGGATTTGGTGGCCGGAGCAGCTGCCGGAGCTAGATCCCTCGTCTTCTCCTCCGAGCTCGCTTCTCTTGTTCGGATGGGTCTTTAATGGCGGAGATTCAGTCGATCTAGTCGTAGCTTCACTGATTTTTGATGAGATTTGGAGTTCTACTAACCAGTTCGGTGATCTTCAGGTAAAATTCTGTTTTGGCGTTTGGGTTAATTTTTTTTCTTTTTTTGTTTGCTGTGATGGAGGTGATTTTCAGAGGGTTAAAAAATTAAAATGTGAAATTGATCTTACATTTAGGCATCTGCACCCCTTAAAAATTGAAACTATAGATTTTCAGAGTTCTACTAGCCATGTTTTGAAATTATCGTCTTTTGTTCAGTAAGATTAAAATTTGCATCTACACCCCTTAAAAATCTATAGTTTTTCTCCAAAGGCCCCTTAAATCTGATATTTATTTAAAACTACGGTAATATCAGCGAAAAAGTATTTAATAATCCAATTGCTATATTTATTTATTTATTTATAAAATTCCTTATTTACCATTTCAGGAAACCCTAAATGCAATAAACAGAACGATGCCAAATTGGCTAAAAGAGAGAGCATTATTCACACTTATAGGCCAATGCAAATTTTCGCCACAAAAACATTTAAACGGACAAATAAAAGACGGAATTTCAGAAACTCAGAGGGGTATTTTTGTAAAAAGTGGCACTTGGGCCGAGTTAGTGCTTTGTGAAATGAAAAAGCTGCCTTTTGGTAATAAAGAGAGGAGATTTTTGCCGGTTGTGGAAAGTTTGCGTTTAGACCCCGACTTGTTTGAAAATTGCGATTGCCACGTATGTAAGTTCCAATTTTTTCTTTATCTCTTTAGTTGCAATTTTTTTCTTTTTGTTTTTAGTTATATTTTTTCTTTAATTTAAAAGTAAGTTATGAGTTCTAAGATGAAAAAAAAAGAATATAAAAAACTAAATCAATGAGTACCAAAAAAGTTAAAATTAAATAATGTATAACTGGAAATATTTCTTATTTGTTGTGAAATTATGATAATTTTGTAAAATGAATAAAATGAATAAAAGGAATATTATATTTATTATTTTTATTTTTTGGATTATTTCAGATTATATTGTTTGATTATCCTGTACAAGGAAATAACCATTATAGTTTGAACAATTGGGGAATTTGCAAAAAGACAGGGACTAATCTGAAAAAACCAAAATGGATTTTAGACCTTGAGAATAAACCATCACGTTCTGTTTCGGTAAGTTTTAATTTTGGTAAAATAAATTAAAATGTGATTTATCATTCATTTTCTTAGCGCCTTATTTTTGTTTATTTGCCAAAATAATCCTCGATCTTTCAATTATTTTTTATTTTTTCACAAATTTTCTTTATATTTTCTCATGATGTTTTTTTCAGGAATCGGTTATTTTGGCTCTTAATTGTTCAAATTTTGCGAAATCATGCATCGAAAAGCATGCTGGTATTAATAGACGTTCAAACCGTTCATTCTTTTTAGCAATGTATTATTCTTTCCCTTTTTTCAATCTTTCAATACCATTTTCCCCTTTTTTAGGAATTTTATTTCAATTGATGGAAGTTTCATCTCAAATTTCGAAAAATGAATCTCATTAAAGCCCTAATAACTACAAAACCCTAACTAAACAAACGTTAACCAAAAGTAAATAAAATAAAGGAAAAGAAAAAATCCTAACTCTCATGTTTGGTTTGAACTCACAGATCGGATGTGCTATGGAACTGTGTGGCCTTCTGTGTGGCTTCTGTTTCCACAATCATATACATATTCATTCAATTGTCTCACAAGCTTCTCACTTATAAATCCGCAAAGAGTTTATTATACATTATTAGAAAAATATTTCCTTATTCATGCGAGAATATTCAAATACGGAGTAGTCAATTTCTCTATTGGCCCGTTTTTCTTCAAGGCACTGGTCATTTAAGGTATGTAATTTAATTTAGTAATGAGAAATTTGCAGAGGGGCCCCTATATTATTGAAAATTGCAAAATATTGTGGATTTTTTTTGCAGTTTAGGCATAATTCAGGGGCTTTTTTCGCAAAATTTCCTTTTAATAATTTATGCTCAATGTTGTAACTAAACCCTAGTTTAAGCTCAATCAACCCTAAATTAGTCCTTGAATGCGCACCTAATCCTCAACTCAACCCAATTTTTTATTTCTAATTTTCTCATTAATCAATTAATTCAAATTCTCATAAAAAGGGGTATAAACATATATCTACACCTTTTTTATATATTTTTCCCATATTTTAACCCAAAATTGTTTTTCTAAATCCTAATTTCCCCCTTTCTTTTTCTTGCAGTTCAAATCCAAATACAGAATTCAACCACAAATCCTCCTTAAAAAGACATTTTATCTTTTCCAACATACTCACAAACACCGCCTTTGGATTCCTCCTCTCTCTCCTCCTCCTAAACTCCAAAACCCTAATCTCACATCAAATTTCTACTACTTCTCACCTCCTCACCGAATCCCTCCTCCGCTCCGGCCTCGTCTGGCTCATGGGCGCCCCCGCCGGCTTCAAATTAAACACAGAATTAGCCAAAGTATTTGGTACAGTAGCATTGAATGTCGTGCAATTGTACTCTGCAATTCTGTATAGAATTGTGGGGGAGAGGGGTTTGGAGGGGGGGATTGTAGGGTTGGGGATTGCAGGGGTGGTGTTTGGGGCGGGTACAATGTTGGGGTTTTTGTTGGATTTGGTGAGGATTGGAGGGTTACACGTGGCAGCGTTACATTGGTCGGTTTCGGTTGTGTATGGGAACCAGATTCGGGGTATGGCTTCCTTGTGGCGGATTTTTAGGTAATGTTTTTTGTCGCTAAATTTTTTAATATGCAATTTGTGAAGATTTATTTGGTTGTTCTTTTTTGGTTTTTTATTGATTCTTTTATACTGCATGCAGCGTGTATTATTTGAAAGTATTGAAAAAATGAAATTTATGACCATAATAAACATTTCGTTTTAAAAATGCAATAAATCTCAAGTTTCCATGAAATTTATATAAAAAAAAATATACTGCAAATGTGTACTTATTCGTATTTTTTTTCCTATTTTATAATATTTCCATCATTTATCTAAGCTTCAGAGTCAATTCTACTTCTAAGTATTTCTGACTAAATCAAAATTACATATATACTTTCCCTTCCTAAGAAAATTTCCAACATATTATCCAGATCTACAATTTCTTCCACATTTTATCATTTTTAAAAATTAATTGTCCATTTCATAATCGAGCTTCAAAGTTAGCTTTACTTTTAATTTCCCCGAACCAAATCCACGCATACACTCTCTCTTCCCTACAATATTTCCAACATCTGTTATCAAACCAATTCTACAATTTTACAATTCTTCCGAATTGCAGGGGAATCAAATGGAACCCGTTACGTCACCGCCTCGACACGCACACACCCTCCGTAGAGCAACACATCGTCGGCTCCTTGATATTCTCACCCCTTCTTTTACTCCTCCCCACCACCTCGGTTTTCTATGTCTTCTTCACGATTTTAAATACCCAAATCGCCCTTGTTTGTTATTTTTTGGAGGTTTTAATTTCGGTTTTGTATGTGATGCCGGTTTGGGAATTGGTGCTTTGGGGTTTGAATAGAAGGGTATTTCCGTCTGGAATTTGGTTTGAGAATTTGTTGGCGGTTGGTCAGTTTGGTGAGAAGAAATTTGGTGAGGAGAAGGAAGTTTTGGTTTCCTTGATTAGGAGTAATTTTGCTACGATAGGTAATGTAATTATATCTCTTCTCTATACATTTATTTATTTTATTTATTTATTTATTTATTTGTTTGGTTGTTAACAGTCATAGTGATAGTTCATAACAAATGCTAGGGGCTTTTTTCCAATTATGGGGGGACTTTTTTGCAGTTTAAGCGTAATACAGTTTTATTTTTATTTTTTTTTGGCAAATTTCTCCTTTTCGAATTATCATTATGCGTGTCAATTCAAACAATAATTGAATTTTGGGAATTAGGTAGGTATAATAGCATTTTTTTTCAATATCTTGTACCCACTTATTTTACACCTCTTGTAAAATAAAAATTACAGGACAAGTAGTTGGGCCGCATTTCAAGAAAATATTTTGTACAGTTCCTTCATCTTTCTGTAAATCTTTGGCATATGGCGTGCTTAGCGGTCAAAGGTATAATCTCGCTATTTTTCCTTTGTTGTTAAATATCAATCTAATAATGTGTATTTTACTTTTACCAGGCAAATTTTTTTTTTTTTGAACAGTAGGCGATAGCCTCGCCTACTGGAATTTCATTAATAAAATTTCTATCATATAATTTGTCATTATAGTGTTTTATACCATCTTTTATGCACTATTCTATCGCATGCCATTTTATATTTTACACGAAAGATATATAATAGGTACGAAATGATCTATGTTAGGCTCATATCATTTTGTACCCCCTATAAAAGTGATAAAATGATGAATCCCTATATAGTATATAATAAGAGAAATATCATGATATATACCCTACTTTTAATTTGGCAACGAATAAAAATAAAAAATTGCTTTCATCCTCCCTCGTTCTTGTTTAAATAAAAATGATTAAATTATCCTTATGTTTTGACACATTTCATAGGGGTATTTTTGAGGTATACACATGAAATTGCCCTTATATTTTTGTATTTCTTGCTGTAGCTAATTATGTCACCCATGTTATTTCCCTTCCAATTTTGTCCACTAAAAAGAGATTATTGCATGTAACACTAAACTGCACTTTCCTTTATATTTTTATTTTCCCCCCTTTAAATCTGATTTTATATTTTGATGTGTTTGTCATCAGAATACCGTCAAATTTGAACACAAATTTGCCGCCTCTTATTCCATGGATGGACATAAGCTTTCGGAATTATTGGAATCTTTGCTATCGCTCTATTATTGCATCAAGATCCATGCAAAGAGGAGAAATTAAGGGTCAAAAGTAAAAAAAAAAGTTAATATTCTAACTGTGATTTTATTTGTTCTCTTAATTTTTTGTGGGTTTATATGCGCAAAACTCGAGTTAGGAAACAGATGCATTTTTGTAGGGTTGAATTGGTTTTTACTCTCTTCGTTCATTTTTGTTTATTATTATTATTTTTCTTTTATTTTATTTTATTGTTATCATAATTGTATTTTTGAAATGTTATTTTGTTATTATTTTTGTACTTTGTTATTGTTTTGTAATTTATAAAAATATATTTCAAATTTTCATATGGTTAAAACAGGAAGCACTCATTTGTATTATAGTTTTTGTTTAAGATTCAGTATTTGTAAATCCTTGATGATCCAGACAAGCCCTAAAAGAGATTTCTGCGTGTAAAAGGGTAATATTTATTGTAAATATTTTGTGTTTTTGGTTCAATAACTGACATTTCTTCATGTCAACATATCCAACAGTGATCATACACAAATATATTGTTCATGCATACGAATTATAGTTAAAAAAAAATACCACACAAACAAGTTTAATCTAAGAACTATACGTCCTCTAAGCTAGAATTTATCTTTTAGTAAACAACACATCTTTCGCAATCAAAATCAATCGAAACAACAAATAAATAAAAAAAAGATTTTGACACTCTTATTTGACTTCTGAGTTGATTTTGTTGCTAGACACTTCCTGAGTTTATTACAATTAACAACTAATTGATATAGCCACGACACATAAGTTGCACATGCCACATGAGGAATGACATACAACATTGATATGATAAGATCTAATGGGATAATAAAATTTGTCTAAATGTAGACAAGTTAAACTCTTTTTGTCAGATATTAGGAAGGTTATTGGGATGTTCGCCCTTAAACAAAAACACTTTTTAAGCCCCACTTTGAAGTGTTGTCTTGATTTACCTGACTAATCTCTGTCTTTATTCCCTAATTCACGTGCCGGTCTTGTATTAATTAACTTCACCTTTTTGTTCCTGCTGTGGCTGAATTCGTAATTAGCTTCTCGAAATTTTAATTTATTCATTTGAGCTTTTATACCTGTAAAGTACTGTGACTGAGGGCTGCTAATGCTACATTTCATACTCACTTATATGCTTGTATAGTTACATGACATCTTATAACGACGTGACAATAAAATTTTAAAATTTTATTGTATTGAGGCCATAGATCATTAGACTCTTATCGAAATATTCAGAATAATGTTCTAAAGGTATTGTGTACAAGCATGGAGCTTGACCGGATACAGGGCCGGCCCCGGGTTTTGGAGTACCCGAGACCAACATTCAAAAAGGACCCCAAATTTTTTTTTTAAACCGATTACAGAATGTGGAGTATTTAAGCAACTTTGTAACGGTTAATTCATAACAACCGTTACTAATTACACTATTAGTAACGGTTTTTATAAAAGAACCGTTACAAAATTGCAAAATTTGTAACGGTTTATTATAAACCGTTACAGATTGTATGCATATTTGTAACGGTTAATTCATAAAAACCGTTACTAATTATATTATTAGTAACGGTTTGTATGAAAAAACCGTTACAAAATGCATACAATTTGTAACGGTTCTTTAATGAAAACCGTTACTAATAGTGTAATTAGTAACGGTTTTTATGAATTAACTGTTACAACTTACAAAGTAGTCCAAAATCGTTACAGATTTTAAAAAACCGTTACTAATTCTAAACAACCGTTACTAATACTAAAAAACCGTTACTAATTCTAAACAACCGTTACTAATACTAAAAAACCGTTACTAATTCTGTAACGGTTCTTTAAGAAAAACCGTTACTAATTTATATATATATATATATTATAAAAAGGCCCCCCAAAAACTAGGGCCCTAGACCATGGTCTCATGGGCCTAGTAAGGGGGCCGGCCCTGACCGGATATATTGGGAGAAGGGGCGAAATTTTTTTATCACTATTAATTAATCTTGCACAAAAATTTGAGGAGGTCAAATACATAAAACTACATATATTTCAAAAAAAAATTATTATATCAATAGTAATATATATTACTCTGTCCAAAATCTTGAAGAGGTCATGCCCATAGCCCTTCTTAGTTTAAGTGTCAATTAAGCTCCATGTCTGATTGTGTATCTAAAATACCTGTGTGAACGTAGATAAAAAAAACGGTAGAATCCACTATTTATACACGAATAAAAATCGAATTCCCGAAAAATAAACATTCAAAAACAAATTCCAGTTGATAGAAAAACCGCACTTCAGAAGTGCGGTTGGATTAAAAACCGCACTTCCGAAGTGCGGTTCTATTTTAAAATCCAGCCCAGTCATAAAAAAATATTTTTATTCAAACCGCACTTCTAAATTGCGGTTTGGAATTTTTTTTTCTTTTCTTTTTTGGCTCAAACCGCACTTTAGAAGTGGAGTTTGAGCATTTTCCCCCCTTTTTGGCTCAAACCGCACTTTAGAAGTGCAGTTTGAGTTTTTTTTCCTCGTCTTTTTGTGTTTTTTTCGCACGCGCAATCAGATCAAAGTTCAATCATGTCACTCCTTCAACTATTCTCACCTACCACTAATATCAGTTTAAATACGACATTCTTCATTCATCTCCTCTCTCTCCTTCTTCATTCATCTCCTCTCTCGCCTTCTTCATTCAATTTTCAACAAATAACATCTCTCTCACTCTCACTTTTATTCTACAATCAACAACCATCGTTTTTTTATTTGAATGTTTGTTTTATATTATTTTTAATTAATATTTTATATTGAGTGACTTAAATGAATGTTTGTTTCATATTATTTATTTGTAAAATTACTGATATTTTGCAGATGTCGACGGACGATTTTGATCACCAAGGACTGGTAGATGCTCATGTTCTATATGCTTAAGATGTTCACCGATCTAGCGTATGTTCAAAAAATATTGCTTATACCCGACACTTAAAGAAATAAAAAAATGGTTGATTTGTCACCCTGAGATAGATAACAGACTCAAACGGTCTGGATTTTATCTTGTCATGCAGTGTACAGCAGCCGAATTATACCACCCTTTATTGACAGCATTAATCGAGAGATGGCGCCCGGAAACAAACTCGTTTCATTTTAGATACAGAGAGATGACTATCACTCTTCGTGATATTTCTAATCTGACAGGATTACCTGTAGACGGATTATCAGTCATTGAAGAGAAACCAACATAAGAACAATTTATAAATTTATTACGTAAAGTTCCACCCGTATGGAGCGAATCAGAACCCCACATCGCCCTCCAATGGCTGCAAGACAATTATATGAAAGTGCCGTGAAGACCAAAACCAACACCTGAGATTTTCGATCGTCATGTCAGGGCGTATATCGTGTTCTTTTTAGGTTGTATAATGCTAGATGATTCATCTACAAATACAGTCCCAGTAAAATATTTATTGTTGTTAGAAAATTTTGATACATTCGGTATATATGCGTGGGGGGCAGCCGCTCTCGCATACATGTATAAAGCTCTGTCACGCGCTAGTCGAGCCGGCATTATGAGAGCTTACGGTTGATTCTCCCTAATAATAATAATAATAATAATAATAATAATAATAATAATAATAATAATAATAATAATAATAATAATAATAATAATAAAATACTTATTATTATTATTATTATTATTATTATTATTATTTTTATAAAAAGTTGAATTTTATATTTTTTGCAGGTATGGTCATTTTTTCATCTAGCACCGGGATGACCAGACAGAGTGTTTGAGGACTTACATATTGAGGAACTGTCGCTCATGTGTCGTTATACTAGGAGCACATTCACATATAAAAATAATAATGCGGATACGACAACGCCTTCTTTTGCTGAAGATTTTGACGAGATGGCGTACACCCAAGTAAGTTTTCCAATTTTACGTTTCACTAAACTTTTCTACTTCAATAACTTTGAATTTACTACATACACATTTTATAATTACGTGTAGGTCACTTGGGATCTGTATTCGCAAGAAGAATTGTTGCAACTACCACATGCATGCTTCCAAGGATCTATTTGTGGAGGGCGGTGGTACCGCTTTTTTGCTTCAATATTATCGAGATGCATCTTCCAGATCAAGTTATGTTGCAGTTTGGACTCAATCAGTACATACCCGTTACACCTCATCGAATTCCGTCTAGAAAACTGAGAGCATGAGATTGCCGAGTACTTATCTATGTGGGATGACAGAACCGAATGTGTTGTTAATGAGTATGACGAGGTCTCATATGTAAATTATACCAGAGACTTGTACCTGACTTGGTATTGGCAAGTAACGCGGCGTTGGATTACAAAAAAATCAAATATGCCGCTTGTTACTTATCAGCTTAGGGTGGCTAATGAACGGATTCTGGTATAAACATATCTCTAAAATTATTATTTTTCTTTTATACAATTCATTTTTTATTTGACATGTTAATTTTTCAACTACGGAAAAATATTGTGCATAGAAATTTGATAGGGATGAGAGCGGTCTTAGATAAAATGTCCGATTCGGATCAAAATCGTGCTAAACTTGCTCAAGTATTTGAACAAACACGGTTGGAATTTTCCTCATTGCCCCTCAATCCCGATTTTGATGACCTCCCTCGTAGCAATCGACATAATCGTTGCAATGTGCGACCTTCACGGAATTCTCGGCATCCCCGTCCTTCGCAGATTCCTCAGATAGTGTGTGCACCAACACCACCCCCGCCGTCATTTGACCACAATAATAATAATCGGATGAATCGAGGTTCTTATAGCCCAGCCCATGCCATTCGAATTCGGATCAGGTCATGCATCCATGTATGAGCATGGAGCTACTTCAGCACGTCAGGATACACGCGCGGAGTCCTCTCATTATATGCCGGAACCACCTACTTTTCTAGATTTGATGCAGTCGCAACCACCTGTTGAAGATTATGATTATTCGCAACCACCTGTTCTAGATGGTCCAAATAATTATAATTTAAATGACTTCTCGAATTTTTTTGATCCTGGAATGCAAGAGAATTTTTTGGTTAGAGAGGATTTGCATTGAGAATTCAGGCATGATTAGGTATTTGAATGATGCTAATTTCTGGAAAGATATTGTTGTGTGAATGATGTTAATGTCGAGTGAGCATATTGGTGTTCATAATGTCGAGTGAGTACCGTGTGAATGAAAATGAATGAAGAATGTCGTATTTAAAATGATATTAGTGGTATGTAAGAATAGTTAAAAGAACGACATGATTGAACTTTGATCTGACTTCGTGTGCGAAAAAACACAAAAAGAAAAATAAAATAACTCAAACCGCACTTCTAAAGTGCGGTTTGAACCAAAAAAGAAAAAAAAATGCTCAAACCGAAGTACGGTTTGAATAAAAATAATTTTTTATGGTTGGGTTAGATTTTAAAATAGAACCGTATTTTTAATTCAACAACACTTCGGAAGTGCGAAAATACTATCAGCTGAAATTTATTTTTAAATGTGTATTTTTCGGGAATTCATTTTTTATTCGTATATAATCAGTAGATTCTACCAAAAAAAAACGGATGTTCCTATCTTATAATGTAGGGGACACACTGTTACTAGTATAGTACAAGTTGACTTAAATATAAAATCAGATTATTCAAATATCAATAGTATACTACTGTTTGTTAACCTAATACATTATGATCTAGCTGTTAAGCCTGAGTAATCACGCTGAGCTAAAAAAATAATTCGAAATTGCCTCTTAACATATCAAAAATCAATAATTTAAGATAAAATTGAACATGTTTAAAGTACAAGATCTAACTAAATATTCTACATTTCAAAAAAAAAAGATCTAACTAAATATTCTGCCTAGAATGAAAACAATAAATAATAATAATCTGCCTTTCTGGCCACACAGATCGCTACATGTGTAATGACAAAGAAAGTCCCAAATTCACTCCCGAAACGTGTCGGACCGCGCAAAAGACCGACCGGTCGGGGCCCAACGCATAAACTCCAATTCTCCCATTTCCATACTTTACAACCTTACATGCAACAAAATCATATGTAATATAAACTAACCCACTGCATATTTATTCTATAAATTTGTGAATAGAAGATTGGCTATCAACTATTTGGAACAGTGACAAGATTAGACCGCTTAAAATGTGACCTGAAGTTGTTTGTAAATGTACTAAAATGCCCCTGCATTTTGACCGCCGTTGATTGCTCAGATTTACATCATTTACCCAATGGGTGAATGGAGCACTGCCTAGTGTCATTTCTGCTAATATTCAGATCTCCAGGGGTAATTTCGGAATTTCAGAGCTGGACAATTCCATCTTTCAATTCGGAGTGACAAAGGTCCTTTGGATGGTGATTTTTGTGTGGACTCGGTGTATGGAAGTTTGAATTGTTGGTGGGGGGTGTTGGGTTCTGGTTTTTTGTAGACTGGGTGTAGGGGAGTTTTTATTGAGACAAAGGTCCTTTGGACCTGTGGAAAAAACAAGAGAGGAAATGGATTGGAGTTTTGTTTGAGTAGACTTGGTGTATGGTTCAGTGGCTACAAAAGAAATTTGATGACATAGTTTTTCTTTTT
Source organism: Juncus effusus (assembly GCA_027726005.1). NCBI lineage: Eukaryota > Viridiplantae > Streptophyta > Magnoliopsida > Poales > Juncaceae > Juncus > Juncus effusus. The sequence continues at coordinate 4,130,123 of CM050898.1, forward strand.
TGAAACTGGGAAGATGAATTACTAATAATTTCATTCAACAAAATAAAGAAGATATATAAAAGCAGAAGAAAAAAAAAATAGCAAATTCAGATCAGCGCAAAGAATTCTCAGACAATTCAACATTATAGTTCTACTTGTCGGAAATGACCGTTGTTGACATAAAATTAATGTAGTTTTTCTAAAATTTATAATGTTATAAAAATGCATCTTATAAATTAAATTAAGGACTAAAATATACATAAAATAGTACTGAGCATTTGCAATTGCGTTTAAATATCAAAGTAGATATCATAATTTATTAAATATTTATAATTGTGATTATATAGTATAATACTTGTAAATCAAGTGTAATATAAAAGGAGTCTAACAAAAATTTAATGCCATGAGTTATTGTAATTGTAAATAAAAATAATATTGTATTTAAAAAATAATTGTTAAGATGCTCCGTAACTCCAATTACTTATTATAATATAAAATATTTACACCAAATATGTTAAATGAAAGTCATAACATCGAAATTTCTTTTAAACAAAAATTACATCGAAATTTATATCATAAACTATTACACAATTGCTACAATTAATATAATAGCAAGATACCTGATGAAATTGCATGTATTGCAAATTTATAAATACAAAAGTACAATTTTAAAGATATAACGTATGTAACTACTAACACAAACATGTCTATGTAATTTATAAATATTTTAATTAAATTACAATAACACAACAAACTAACGAAAAAATAATACTTGATAATTAACTTATTAATTCTTGTATGAACATCTAATCTCGTGCATGCTCTTAACATATACTTCCTAATTTCTATATATATACCTATATATTTTATAGTGTATCTCTTATATTATAATTACATTAAGTTCTTATTAATCACTAAATCTAAACAATCATTAGCTTAGCCTACAAATTCACCATAAACCAAGTCTAAACTATCTACAAAATGATCAAACTCTCTCTCTCTCTCTCTCTCTCTCTCTCTCTCTCACTCTCTCTCTCCTTCTCCCTTTTGCCCTTTTTTTTTTTTTTTTTCAAAACACACACACACACACACACACACACAAAAAACTCACTCAAAAGAAAAGAAAAAGAAAGCATAGAGCTGGCCTTTTCTTTCATGCTTTTCATTTCACACTCACCACAGCAGCATCTTCCTTCACTCCCTCCAATGGCTTCTCTCCCTTCTCCACCCCACAAATCCTGAACTCCAACCCTACCAAACCCTAACAAAACCCTAATCTCTTCTCCATTCCCTAACCTCCTCTCCCTCCCTCCCTCTCTCTCTCTCGCCATGGCCACGCGTGAGGCACCTCCCCCACCGGTGATCGGCAAGGCCGGCAACCTCACCGTCTTCATCACTCCCAGCCCGAAGAAAAACCCAACCACAAATCTCCCCTCAACTCCAACTCCAACTCCAACTCCAACTCCAAAATCAAATCTGAGTCCGAGTTCAAAATCAACCTTCAACTTAAGTCCGAGTCCGAGCCCAAGTCCTAAGTCAAATCTGAGCCCGACCTCAAAATCAACCTTGAACGTAAGTCCGAGCCCAAGTCCTAAGTCAAATCTGAGTCCGAGCTCAAAACTAACCTTCAACTTGAGCCCGAGTCAGAAATTGAGTCCGATTCCGAGGGAGAGTCCGGCGGGTGCGGATTTTAAAGAGGAAAAGACGAGTCTGCCCTCGCCAGCGAAGGAGGCTCCGCCTCCGGTGGTGCAGGTGCCGCCGAAGCAGTTTGAGGAGTATGAGGAGGGTAAGAAGGTAAAATCGCACGGATCGTTCGGGTTCTTTTGGGATGCCGTCTCTAGAGTTCAAGAAGGTATCCTTTTAATTTCATTATATTAAAAATTAGCCCTTGCATTGTCTATGGTGATATTTAATTATGTTCAGTGCGTCGAGAGAGATTCTTATAAATGTTTAGATATGTATATTTTTTTGCATTTACCCCCTTACGTTGTCACGGATTTGTGGATATTTTTTGGAAATTATTCTCATTTTCTTTATTTTACTTTTGAGAGGACTAATACTTTATTATGATATAGTGAAAAATGTGGATTTGTTGAAAATAAATTATAATGCAGAAAATACGTTGTTACTTTAGTTAGGTAATGTACCTTCACTTCTGATAATGCACTAGTAATTTGTGGAAATTCAGGGGTTTATTTGTAATTAGTGGCCGTGCTGATAATCCATGCATGCCAAACCAGTACTTTATGTGCTTGATTGTATTCTTTTTGGACTTGTGGTAGGTACATGAATTTATTTAATGTTTGTGCTTATTATATGAAAATACTTTGCACTTAAGTTTGGATTAGTATTTCATTAATTTACTTTTTCATAATTTCTTACAACATAGGGGGTTAATTTCAAAATGTAGCATTTATTCCTTTGCATTTTATTGATATGATATTGCAAGTTGATTCTTCTTTGATTAATTTAATGTATTGATCGAATGCATGAGACTAGATGTGAATCAACATTTCACTTATGAATTTTTGTTCTGATAGAATTATATATTTATTTTATTATATAGCCACACTCAAATTTAATTTGTTTAATTTGTCTTGTGCTACCGAATCCACACTATAGTTTGATTATTTTGCATATTTTACAATTTAGCAATAATATAAGGCGTTAAAAATCTCTTCCTATTTGTTATTTATTTAGTTACATTTATTTATTTCAATCAATTATTTGATTTATTATTATTTGTTTATGTAGCGCACTCAAGTTTGGATGAGTATTTGGCGAATTGGTTCGGTCTAGACCAATCGAAATATCAATGGGCTCTCAATGATTACTATGAGACCAACCCTAAGGTTCTCTCTCTCTCTCTCTCTGCCACTTTCTCTCTCTACCTTTTTATGATTATTCCTCTTTCTAATGTTCCTTTTTGATAAGTGCTACTTTTGTTTTGTTTTGTTCTCATCTTTGTTGTTTAGATTTCTTTCTTACACTTCATGATTGGTCCATGTGAATGCTATACTTGATCTACTATATTCTTTTTCATGGTCTAATTATGGTCTCTATTTTTCTTTTATTCATTAAATCAACTATATATCCTATTTGCAAATACAGACACATAATAGGCCTCATTTTTGGTTTTTTTATTGGCTTTTTGTGCTTAATTGGCTATGAAGGGTAAAATGGGGTTAAATTGATGCAAAACTCAAACTAATTATACTTTACTGTGCATGCAATTATAATTCAGGCCTTTACTGATAATTAATAAATGTTATTTAAGTTAATTTGTAGCAAAAACCCAATTTTTATATCTTGATGCATAATTCAAAATGCAGATTGAGTTATACTGATTTCTCTTTTTGATTTTCAATTCAGGAGAAGGAAGCAAACAAAATCACTAGTAAAACTAATGAGATTATTAGCAAAGGCCAAGCTGTCTAATGTACTATTTATTGAAGGTAATTCGCAAAACAACCCTCTTTATTTGGACAAATTCTTTTTAGCCCCTTGAATTGTTTACTTTTCGTATAACAATAATACTGATCCGTAAAAACTCAATAGTGGATATTCAAAAAAAAAAAAAAAAAAAAAAAAAAAAAAAAAAAAAAATATATATATATATATATATATATATATATATATATATATATATATATATATATATAGGGTGTGGCTAAAAAACATACGTATGCACAACATACGTTTTTTTGCCACACCCAAAATACATAATAAAAAAATCAAAATAAAAATTTCAACCGTACGGATGTAATATATATGCTATGAATATGTTGGAGATTAATTTTCACCAAAATCAGAATATTATATCATTGCCATCATATATCATCAAAAATATGTAGCACTATTCAAAACATATATCGGAATAATAGTTTGATGATACATGATGGCAATGATATATTATTCTGATTCCAGTGAAAATTAATCCACAACATATTCATAACATATATATTACATCCATACGGTTGAAATTTGAATTTTTACTTTTTATAACCACTTTACGAGTATTTTAAAAAAACGTATGTTCGAACATACGTATGTTTTTTAGCATCTCCCATATATATATATATATATATATATATTAATTTTGGTTTCTTATTTTTTTTATTTTTTATCTTACAGATTTTCAGCTTACAGTTAAACTCTAAGAATATCACTCTTCCAGCAATTTAATGGATGGAGGGTAAAAGGGAGATTTTGGCGAATTTATGGACTGAATTGAGAAATTTTTAGAGCTTTTTCATGTATTCAATTTTTGGCCGCCTCCGTTTTAGGGTTTATTTTGTTGTTATTAGTATGTAATGTTGGTTGAGTTATATTTACTACTTGTTTGGGATTTTGTATTTCTTCATCTGATAATGAAGAGATGATATCATTATTAATTAAAAGTTTAGTTTATCTGTTTAATTTGTTCAGTGTTAACATAGAGATCCTATTTTTAAATTTTTATTCTCTCTGTTATTTGTGTTCTTATGTGCCTATTTTCACTCTTCGCAAATGCAAATAGAGCACAAGTAAACCTGATGTGTGTAAATTTGTGAAGAGAAATTTCAATTGTCATTTTAGGGTTTAGGGTTTAGGGTTTTGTGCCATTAATATTCGATTTAAAAAAAAAAACGAAAGAAAAAAAAAAATTAGTGTTACTTGGTATTCAGACTAAAATAATTTCCCACTTTTTGCGGGGTATACAAGTAAAATTAACTTCCGGAAAGAAACAGTAAAAAAACCCTATTTGGTATTCCTCCTCTTTCTTCTCTCTAACTCTAATAACTCGAAAGAGCATTCGAGCTGCTCCAATGTCCGACCGGCACCGAGACCGCGACCGGGACCGGGACAGAAACCGCGACCGGGACAGAGACGAGCGCGACAGAATCCGAGACCGAGATAGAGATAGAGACAGAGAAAAAGAGAGAGTAAGAGACCGAGACCGAGAAAAAGAGAGAGAAAGGGAAAGGGAAAGGGACAGAGACCGGCGCCGTTCTTCCGGCACGCCGGATCGAGGTAGAGACCGCGACAGAAACCGTGAGGGGAGCCGGGACAGAGACAGAGAGCGTGATAAAGACAGAGAGAGGGGAAGAGAGAGGGATAAGGAGAGGGAGAGGGAGAGGGAGAGGAAGAGGTCCAGATCTAGATCGCCGGACAGGGACCGGCACAAGAGGAGCCGGCGAGAGGAGAGCCTCGATCACTCAAAGAAGAATCCAATTGAGGATAAAGAGACAAAGAGTAATAATGCTGATGATAAAGTCGAAAAGGTACTGAATTATTAATTATCTACTGTTTTAATCCCATTTAATTAAATCATTCATCAATCGATAGTTTATTAGTCAGATTATTACTCATTTTTGACAAAATTTCAAGAATTATCTCTAATCATGCTTAATTTCATTTAAACTAAACCCTAGACATTTTCTAAACTTCCAAAATCGAAACGTTACATCCTTCACTCATTCCAATGTCACAGTAATCAATTAATCACTCAGCTCATTCCCCATTTCGACAAAACCTCAACAATCTCCCCTAATCATTCCAAATCTCATTTAAACTAAACCCTAGATATTTTCTTACTGCCAGGTGGCGGGACAAGCAGATGCCACAACAGCAACAACCGGAGAGGAGCTGACGGAGGAGGAAATGCAGATGATGAAGCTGATGGGGATCCCGACCGGATTCGATTCGACGAAAGGGAAGTACGTGCCGGACGCTGACGTCAGCGGGGTGAGAGCCGTCACCAAGCGCCAGCCGAGACAGTACATGAACAGGCGGGGCGGGTTCAACCGTCCGCTGCCGGAAGAGCGGAATCGCTGATGGTTGATTGATAAGGTCGGTTTTAGGGTTAGGGTTTGGGTTTGATTTAGGGTTTGAGGAGAGAATGTTAGGGTTTTGGTTTGGGAGAGGGTTAGGGTTTGGATTTAAGGGTTTAGGGTTGACCCATGATAGAAATCACTAATTAGGTTTTTTTTTTTGGGTTAGGGTTTAGGGTTTAGTGTTGTTTTTTATTTTGTAAGGAGATATAATAAGAGGAATTTATTAAGGTTTTGGTTGAAGGTTAGGGTTTAGATTTAGGGTTAAATATCATCTTAATGAAACTAATTTTACTGATATGAAAATGTTCTCTATTTCAGGGGTGTCATTGCTAATTTGGAGGAGAGAGAAAAAGAGAAGCTCATCAGCATTTCATGTATAAAACAATTTTAGGGTTTTATGATCCAAGAGAGATTAATTATTAATTAGCTTGTTTGATTTATATTTGTTTCATTAATCAGGGACGAAAGTGGAATTTTGTTGCGATTTATTAGTTATTATTGCGTGTTTTGTTCTTCAATACTCGTTTGGTGAGCATTGATCAATAGAATTGATTGTGAAATTTGTTTGATTTTTGAATTTCTGATAAATCGTACTGTCATTGTGATCTTATTTTTCAGATCTGTCACATACATATGTTATGTTCTGGAGTTGTCAGGTAATCTTTGACCCCTCTGATTTTGTTTGACATCAAGTATTATGAAATTATTTTACCCAAAAAAGTTAACCCCCAAAATATTTTTACCCAAAAGTGACCCTCAAATGTCAAAATTATATTTATTGCCACATCTAGATCTACATTCACAATTATTTTCATGACTTATTTTTGTTTGTATTGCTTCTATAATAAACTATTTTGGATGTAGTATATAACATAGTAATGCTGCACAACTATTGTTTTTTGTCAGTTTACCCTGTTTTAGTGAAACAAAAGTTTTGTTCTTTTATTTTCTTTATTCCTTTATTAGTTTATTTATTTGATCTTTGTATGTGTGTCAAATTCTGTTTCTTTAAGATAACAGATATGCTTCTATTTTTTTTCTTTTTCCAGTTTCCGTTATTTTATTCGCATTATACCATAAAAAAATGATAATGGATAATTATTGAACAAAATCATATAATATCATAATTTAACACATACCTCTTTATATATATACAGTTACATTGATCATATATTCAAATTAAACAAACACATTTATACTCTTTACAATTCTCATAAATCACACCAAAATAACTCCAACTTTTTAATCAGCTCTAAAAAACCAAACCACGTTCCATTTCCTCACAAACCTACACACAATCACTTTAAACGGATTCACAAAACAGCCCTCTAGCGCCAAAACAGCCGGTTTAGATTCATCCTGACTCATTCTTCTCTGTTTCTTCTGAGTCCAAGCCAGTCTGGCGCTCTGCATGGCCGGTGAAGGACAAAGCGGTGGGATTTCTGTAGTTTGGATCGGGTTTTTGGGCTTACCGGGTTCGGATTCCCATTCGAACGGGATTTGAATTTTGGGTTGGTAGTACTCTCTAGATGATTCGCTAGAGAGTTGCCTTTCGAGATTTAGGGTTTGGGTCGAAGGTTTACCATTGTTGTGTTCTGTTTCTTTCATTTTTTTGACGGTTTTTTGTTTGGAGTGAGAGCTCGGTGGATTTATGGAAGGGAGAGGAGTGTTTTGTGGGGTATGAAATTAGGGGTCAAAGACTTCAACTTTTGAAAGTTTGTCTGTTTATTTCAGTATATTATATTCAAACAACACAGAATTGGATAACTTATGTACCAAAAAGTAATATGTTATGATTATAATTTAAGTATTTGAACTTTCGATTGGAGCATACTCAGCTGGTCGATAGGAAGAGACATTTTGAAGACTTTCAACACACAGTTGAATTGTTAATTCCGAATTAATTTGGTTTAAAATACATTAGCATCTCAACTTGGGCTATTTTCATTTTTCAGGATTGTTTTTTCAAAAATTCTAAGATGCATGTTCTGAAAGAACCCAATATGTTAATTTTACTTGTTTTGCCTGAACCAACGCCAGCCATATAAAATGTCACTTGCTACACCATGTACTAATTTGCATATTGTATACCGATTATGTCAGATGGCATACGTTTGGATAAAATAATATATGATGTGTTATAGATTGACAATAATATATATTATATTGTTAAATAAAAATCACAATCTTTCTGTACTTTGATATATTGCTTTGGCTGGAAGGTTAGGCAATATAAGTATGTAGTCGGTTATTTTCAACGGTTAGTTTGCTTTAAGATTAACATTTGACCTTCTTCCATAAATTATTTATTAAGCAAAATTATGTCATATTTCAGCGAGAAGGCATAATCTGATATATCAGATTAGTTAATATTTTGAAACGGCAATATATAACAAGTTAAAATAATTGAAAATCCCTAATCAAAATTTACTATTATCCCATTTGTCCACGCTACAATTTAACATAATGCAAACAATTCTTTCTTCCTTTTTCCCTTTGTACTTCAAAACAACACATCTGAAGTACTTTGACAATAAACTCAATCGATCAATTTCTTACATAGCACCAAAAACAAAAAGTCCCAAAGACAAGAGCCCAATTCCAGCACCGGCACCCAAAGCCCCGGCTGAGGAAGCCTTGGTCGGCTCAGCAGACGCAGCCGCTCCTGGACCGCCAGCCACTGGACCACCAGCTGTGGGACCTCCAACTCCTGCTGATGGAGGCATTGTAATAGATGCATCAGAGCTTGGGCCTTGTGCGGTTGATGGAGCCTGAGCTGGTGATGTGGCGGCGCTTGAAGGTGAGGTGGCGCTTCCAGATGGAGCTTGAGTCGGTGCTGACTTCGCTCCAGAGGATGGTGGGGTCGCCTTGCTGGAAGAAGTCGATGGGCTCGCGGAAGATTTAGTCGGTGGGGTTGCGGACTTAGTTGGAGGCGGGGTTGATGCGGATCCAGATGGAGTAGGCGCGGATTTCGCCGGCGGTGGGGTTGCGGATCCAGATGGAGTAGGTGCAGATTTTGCCGGTGGCGGAGTAGCATTGCCAGAAGATGGGCTCGTGGAGTTGCCGGAAGATGGGCTCGTGGAATTGCTTGAGGATGACGGAGGTGTGGAACTGCCTGAAGACGGGGGTGTGGAGTTGCCGGTTGATGGGCTTGAGGAGTTGTTAGATTGAGCTGGTGGTGGCGATTGTGCGGATGGAGTAGGAGGAGTTGCCTTCGCAGCTCCGCTGAGACCAGGCGGAACGATCGCGGTGCTAACTTGCATGACCGAAAGGTTATATGGACGTGCAGCCACGACCTTGATTAGGTTAGAGTTCATCGGCGCGCCGGGAACCGCGGATCCGAACACCTGTTGTTCGTTGGGAAGCTCGGCGTACTTAATGAAACCCATCTGGCCAGTCGCCTGGCCTGATGCCTGGTATAGGGTGGTGAGTTGAGCGGTCTTGTCTTTGAGAGAGTCGAGCTTGACCGGGTCGTAGTAATCTAGGATGACGTGGACCGAAAGGGCTTGTTTTTGCGCGGCTTGAGGGAGGGAGGTGATGGCACCGACAGCTGAGTTGTCCAACACCAAGACGGTGACTGTCTGGCGACTGTTTATCTCATCGACGAGTTTGGTGTCTGTCAGGAGTTTCATGAAGGTGGAATAGTCGCTGTAAGGGGAAAGCATTTCCGTTATATCTTCCCCAATGGCGGAAGAGACAAGAAGGAGACAAAAGAAGGAGAGCATGGATTTGGAAGCCATGGTGTTAATTAGGGTTTGAAGAGAGGAAGAGGATTGATGGAGATTTGAACAAAGGGTTGGGTTGGGAGAGTGATATATATGTTTAGGTTTTGCTAAATTTAGGGTTTTTGGCACCAAAATGTGTAGGTGGATTGTATGAAGGTTCTGTTTCTTAGTTAATGATGCGATGTATCTTCTATTTAATTTTGAGAAATGGAAGCTATTTTTGGGTAAATTTTAACAAACTGACAACTGATTCTTCCTCAACAGTGCTGTACCATGTAATTAGTTTTAACTATTATTATCAAACCCTTAAGAAGTAATGAAGAATAAATGGCTCAAAACGTGATTGTAGTGAACTTTGATTTTCTTGATAAACAAACTTTGTTAATGCTTCACTTTCATTATTTGAACAAAAGAACATCAGAGAAACATAAGCACACTGTCACTGCACATCCATATATAATTGTTCAACTTCTAACCAATAATAGAATTGTTTTAAAAGGCCCATAGATTAAATTTTAATTACTGCTGGCCCATAAATCCTTATTTCAAATATGGATTTAGAGTTACTTTTTTTTTTCTTTTTACTCATTCAGCTTTTTTTCTCTCTATTTGGGATTTTTTTTTTATATACCACCCTATTCAAAAATAATTCAGCAAATACCACTCATTTCAAAATAATGGGGTATCTACCAAGTGGCGAAACATGTGGATTTTCAGTTTTTTCAAAAATTTCTCATTTGGCTGGCTAAACAAGGTTAATTAGTGTAAAAAAATGTTGTTCCGCCATAGGTAGTGGCGGAAAACACTGTTCCACCACAGATAGCGGCGGAATATGACAAAAATTATTTTTTTTGCGTTTTTTTAATTATTTTTTTCTTAAGAAAAAATTAATAAGAAAAAATTAATTTTTTTTCTGTTTCGCCAGTGGCAGTGGCGGAATACGTTTTTTCACTAATTAACCTCATTTTTGAAAAATTATAAAATTCACATGTTCCGCTACTACTGGTGGCAGAACAACATCTATTCCGCCACCAGTAGTGACGGAAATGGTAGATACCTCATTATTTTGAAATCAGTGGTATTTGCTGAATTATTTTTGAACAGAGTGGTACAAAAAAAAAGTCTCTATTTGATGGGATGTCAGATGTGAGAAAAATAAATATTATCCTAGTGTTGTATAAATAGACCAAGGCACACGTAAAATTTTATTTTGCATATTCTATATCAGCCCATAGTAAAATGTAGAAAGTAGAAACTGCATTTAATAGTTCTACACATAAAATGCTATACTGTAATTTAGCATTCTATTCCTCCCCTACTAATAATAACTACAATGATTATTTTATTTGAACAGATGCTTTATCACATAAACATTAACATAGCAGTTTAATATTGGATATATTGGATTAAGGTATCAACATATAAACTACGAGATGAATCTTGTGGTCTAGTGGGAAGATACCAACCTCACTATTCAATAGGTGAGGGGTTCGAATCCCGCATTTAGCAGGATTAATTTGAAAGAGAATAAAAATCAAACAATCGTTTGTAATTCTCCCTCGAAAAAAAAAGAATCTTGCTCCGGTTTAATCAGATATCTGATTTGTTTTCTACTCAAATTGGGATTGAAATATTTCGGATTCTGGCCTATTAGATAGGTCTTTCAAAGTGAGGTCACACTTTGGCAGCTGTTCCTCAAATCTGTGATTTAGACATAGGATCAGAATTTCATTTCAGGAAAGGAGGAATATTGACGATACTCTCACTATTTCATGATATTTTCACTCTTGTAAATGACACATGTTGTTTTGATGATTTCTAGAGGAATATTAATGTTAATGACCTTCATACAATTTCATTTCATGATATTTTCACTTTACTAAATGACACGTGTTATTTTGCTGATTTAAAGAGGTACACATAAATTATGATAAATCGTATAAATATTTTTCCTACCAGGAACTTGAATGTGAGTGGGAGTCAATTCATCGGACCCATAAATGAAAACTGAAAAGCTTTACGTGCAGAAATTTTGAGTAAATTCCAACACTCATACCATGTATCAGTATCAGTATCAGTATCAGTTTGACAGAATGGGAGGGTAATTTTGTCATTTCATCTCCATGCTTGAGAAGTACTTGTGTGGGGGGAAACAGTAGTTTACTACTAATATCTAGCAATAAGTCTGTAATGTACAAAATCAAATTAAATGGTGAAAGCAAAGTTATTTCTCATATGTTTATTTATATGTAAGTTATCTTAAGATTAGTTTGGTTGCGGGTGAAGTAGGAAAATGAAATGAGGGAAATAAGATATGATTTCCAAAACTGGTCGATTCGATTGTTTTCAAACAATTTTTATAAATCAGAAATTCCAATTTGATTAATACTCAAGTCATGTGATAATGTAAAATCAATTTTTTTTATAACAAACTAAAAATTACCCTCAAATTAGATACTTATCCATGCATGGTAACAAACTAAAAATTACCCTCAAATTAGATACTTATCCGAATTAGATTCATGTAGTGTAGAGTTGAGTTTTATATAAATTAGTAGTGCTTTAGTTAAAAAATCAAAATACATATATTTGTCTTTACTCCTCAAACTTCCGTACAATAGTAACTCAAACTTCTGTACAATATTAACTAGTAGAGTGAAGAATTTCTTTTTGCCTCTCCAATATATACACTCAAAATCTTCCACTAGGATAAAATAGGAAGAAGAGCTCTTTAGGCGATTCAAGAACTCCACGATCTTCTACTTGGACAACTACCGGTCCAAGCCTAGCTGGTGGAGGCTCTCCTAGTGGGCAAGGATTGCGGCCCGTAATCTACCCGTCTCATTGAGCCTTGCCTCTAGGGTTCACTCCCACCTAGCATTGAAATCCGCAAGGATTTCTAGATCGTTTCTTGGTTGCTTATCAAGATTAAAGAGTGTCTTACAATCTAAAAGAGATTAAAGATCAGAATTCCAAGATTCCGAGCCATACAAGACCTATCTCAAAGATACTCAAGCCTAAACTTTTACAGTCACATTCACATGACGAATCTTACTTATGCTGAGATAGTTTCTAACTCACTTGAGTTGGAAAACTCATCAAAATTTAATAATAATAATGGAATCTGGATTACAGTTCAAAGAAAAAAAACCAAAAAGAGAGAAATAAAAAAATTATTCTGTTTTCGATGCTTAGCCAACACTCATGAAAGAAAAGACTGTACAAACAGAATACATGTCACAATTGTAAAAAATAAGAACACATTGCCAAGGATTGTTGGACCAAACCATTCAACCTAGGTCCCAGCAGCCCACACTAACCCCATTTCCTATTACAACATCTCAGCCTACTCAGCAAAAAAAGGTCACAAATTCCATTCAATCAGCACAGACACCTCAGATAAAAAAGCTCAGCATTGCCCCACCCCAGCAAACTCAGGCCATTATTGAGCAAAGAAAGGTCCAAATTACCATTTTGTTGAGGAGGGATTGCTTGATAATTATGCACATCTGGTGGCTGCACCATCACAACTTACCACAATTACCTTCAAGAGGGTCCCTCTGATCTTTGCTACAAAGGAAAAGTTAGAATGCTTAGTAAGCAGTTTTGGAACTCTTAAAGAAATACTCTAAGAAAAAACATAATTTAAACAAAAGGAAATAACACTTAACAGTTTTTGTCAAGAAGTTGTGCAGCATACCACTTAGTCTCAATCTAACTGATGGTACTCTCAGTCATAAGATCTATATTGCAATACGAAAACCTCTTAAAAAACATGTTTGGAGGCCAAGAGAGAAAGTTATTAAACTGTGGAGGAATAAAGAGAGTTCTAAAGGAAAGGGGATTTGTTAGGGTAATTGGGAGAATATTGATGTAGAGAAAGAGAACTCGTGAGAAAAATAACTAGAGAAGATGAGAGAAATTGTATAATCAATTGAGAAACTACATTGTAAGAATTGGAACACTATTACAATAGGTTTATGCCTCTTTATATAGTAGAGCCTTGACTAATTACCAAAATAAGTTGCCTAAATTAAAGATACAATTACCTAATATACAATGCAAGGATGGAAACAATTCACCTCCTTCCATTGCCTAAATATTTCCTAAACAACAATACCAAAATGGAAATAGATTATTGAGAGATTTAAAGTCATACATAACAATCTCCACCTTGACTCAAAATCTCACATTTGATACACAGTCATAATAACGATATATCCAAATCGAGCTCCTCCTCAACAGCAGCTATCAATTTTGCCGTTTCACATAAGACTACTGCCTCATTCTACCGATGACTCGCCAAACTCCACCTCCTCATGAGGTTACTGCCTCCTTGTACCGAGGACTTGCCAAACTCCGATTCATTGACCATTGCTGAACAACACACAAAATCAAAATATCCATGTCTCATAGAAGATCCAACCCGATCCCTTACAAAATCAGCTTCTCTACTTTCCTTAACCGATGAATCATCATCAGAATCATAATGCTCCAAGTTACGTCGAGTAATTTCACCTAGTTGATCGGGAATATCAAACTCCACCTTCTTCGTGATCCTCAATAGCCGGATCAGACAATTGCTCCCTTACCCATAACAAAACCGGATCAAAAGCCACATCTCTCAAAACAAGTAGTTCCGCAGGTCCTACGCAAAAGGTGTCATACGGGGTAGCTCGGTATATGTTAGTACTCGTCGACGGTACACTTGGGTTTATTTTCTGAAGGAGAAACATGAGGCATTTTCTAAATTTCGAGAATTTAGAATGATGATTGAGGGAAGACTCGGTCAAAGGATTAAGAAGTTTCGAACCGACAATGGAGGCGAGTTTACATCCAAGGAGTTTCTCTTATTTTGCGAGAGGCATGGCATCAAGAAAGAGTTGACTTGTGCTTATACACCGCAACAAAATGGTATGGCGGAACGGAAAATTCGGCATCTGATGGAGGTATGCAGGAGTTGGGTATATGCGAAGAATTTACCGAAAGCCTTATGGTGGAAGGTATGGCATGTGCTACCTATGTGACTAATCGGCTTCCCTGCAGTCCGATTAACATGAAGTCACTTCACGAGTTGATGTTCGATGAGAAGCCAAGTGTGAAGTATTTAAAGGTGTTCGTTTGTACGTGCTTTGTTCACGTACTGGATGAGAAGAGGACGAAGTTAGACGCTAAGGCTCGGAAGTGTGTTTTCATTGGTTATGATCAAAGAAAGAAGGGATAAAAATGCATGGATCCGACAATCCATAAATTCATTGTCTCTCGAGATATGGTGTTTGATTAAGCGTCTTCTCTATATGGTGATGGTGGTTCCCAAGCGGTAGTTTTGAATCTGCCGACGCCACCTGTTGTTCACGTGGGCAACCCGGGTGTTGATGTCATGGGTAACCCGAGTGAAGGTTCGAGGTTCTCGTCGCCTATGTCGACTGTCACGAGTTCAAGTGAGATGGATCAAGGTAACAGGGGGAGCAACGAAGTGCAATTGCAAGAAGAGGAAAATGCACAAGCTCTAAGGAGGTCGACAAAGACGGTAACTCGGCCAGCTAGATATAGAGATGAAAACTTCGTGTCGACATATTCGTGTTTCTTTTCAGGATCGACGGATGGTGAACCTTTATGCTTTAAGGAGGCGAAAGGTAACAAGTCGTGGGAAGATGCTATGGACGAGGAGATGCAAGCTCTTCAGAAAAATGAAACTCGGGATCTTGTTCTGAAACCCAAGGGAGTGGTTCCGGTTACTTGCAAATGGGTCTACAAGTTGAAACGTAAGGCGAATGAGAGTGTTGAGCGCTGTAAAGCGAGGCTTGTAGCTAGAGGGTTTTCTCAACGGTATGGCGACGATTATAAAGAGACTTTTAGTCCTGTCGGCAAGATGACATCCGTGCGAGTTGTGAGTCCAATGGCTGCTTCGCTACGTTGGAAGTTGTGGCAGCTGGATGTGAAGAATGTTTTCATGTATGGTGAACTCGACAAGGAGATTTATATGGAGCAACCGGTTGTATATATTTTCAAAGTGCGTCCTGACTATGTGCACAAGCTGAAGAAGGCGCTGTATAGTTTGAAGCATGCTACTCGAGCTTGGTATGGCAAGATAGCAGAATATTTGCAATTTTATGGTTATTCTTCTTCGAGTTCGGATCATAGTTTATTTGTGAAGAGGAAATGCGGGTTTACACGTGGTCGTCCTTTTATATGTGGACAACATGATCATCACCGGCAATAATGAAAGCGAAGTTGCAAGACTTCAGGGAGAGCTCTCAATTCGATTCGTGATGAAGGATCTTGAAGAGCTTAGTCAGTTCCTGGGATTGGAAGTTGAAGGTTTGAAAGACAGGTATTTTGTCTCTCAAACGGGTTATGCCAGGAAGCTCATTGAGAAATTTGGCATAAAAGAAGGTAAGCATTGTTCGACACCGCTGGACGCAAATTTTAAATTGAGGCGTGATGATGGAAAGGTACTTTCGGATCCTCAGAAGTTTCGTGCTCTTGTTGGAAGACTGATTTATCTCATGATTACTAGACCGAATATTGCCTTCGCGGTCGGCCTGGTGAGTCGGTTTATGCAAGCTCCGACAAAGTCGCATCTGGATGTAGTGAAGAGAATTCTCAAGTATGTGAGTTCGACTCTTGATCTAGAGTTATTTTATAAGAAGGGTTACGAGTTCGTTTTGCATGGATATACCGATGCTGACATGGGCGGTGATTTGGATGATCGGATATCGATATCCGGTTATGTTTTCTCTTGTGGTTCTGCAAGTGTTTCTTGGTATAGTAAGAAGCAAGATTCGGTCTCTCTTTCTATTACCGAGGCAGAGTACAAGGCGCCATCACTTACGGCACAAGAGTGTGTTTGGTTACGGAGGTTAGTCGAGAATATTTACAACGCAGTTACTGGTCCTACGGTTATTCGAGGCAACAATCAGAGTGCGTTGAAGTTGGCGACCAATCATGTTTGTCACGTGAGAACAAAGCACATCGAAATCGAGCATCACTTCATTCGTGAAAAGGTGATTGATGGAATTATTGAAGTTGAGGAGGTGAGAAGCGTTGACAACGTGACCGACATCTTCATCAAGTCTCTCGCCAAGGGATCATTCGAGTTATTACGATCCAAGTTGGGGCTCTTGGCCAAATGCACTTTAAGGGGGAGTGTTAAAATATAAAGATGCATTTGTATGTTATGAAGGCGGCCAACAAATTAGAAAAAAAGTTTCTTGGAATTAAGGTTTCTTGACAAAGAGTTTTAGTATTATCATGAATAAAGTTTCTTGACAAGGAGGTTTAGTATTACCATGAATAAGATTTCTTGACAAGGAGGTTTAGTATTACCATGTATCTTTTATTTACTATTTTATGGGGAATGACTAGTCTATAAATAGAGGGATAGGGGTAGAGTTTTATTCATTCCAACAACAATAATATTTTGTATCTCTTTCTTTCTTTTGTAATAAGAAGTTTATCTTATTTTCAAGTTTTATTGTTCAATCATTTCTTCTTCCATTATTGTTTTTTCTTGGGCTAGTGTGAGCTTATTGCTGCACTATTATTTCCGCTACTGATAACCACAAGATCGTTGTTGGTTTAGTGCTGCAGTGTTACCGCGCAGTCACTGTTTTTTTGTTTCTCTGTTAGCGACGTGGTTAATTGGTTCAGTCCCTGTGTGACTGTCTGGTTTCTTTACATAACCAACATAGCAGTAAAGACAAATACAACTCATAAGACTAATAGTTTCTGTAAAAAACATAAGATCAAAAATGTAGAGTTTTCAAAAAAGTTTACTCCGTGCTTTCACTCGAAATTTCAAGATTTGCATTTAAAGTGTAATATTTCGGAACGAAATTGAGAGGAAAGAGATATCATTTTCATCTTATATTTTAATAGAATGTATTATTACTTAAATATTCAAATAACTCTACTGTATTTACGCCAATTAACATTATGTATTTTAAAACGAAAAGTGTGGGGTTGTTTGAGTTGTGGTAGGCCAATAGACTTCTTGAGGTCTTACGAATGGTATCAAAGCGGTTTGATTTCTGATGGTACTATCGTGCAGCTGAAGACATGCATATTGAGAGGAAAGATAAATTAGACTGATCGTGTGTATTTAGAAGAATGTCACACCTACTAACTAGTAACTACTAAGGTTTCATTGAAAAAGAAAGAGTTCCAATATTTACAAATAAGGATAGTACAAATGGAAGAAAGGATACATATAACAACAACCAAATGGGCTTGAGAATTATAGAAGATTGTGAGTCCTTAATGTGGAAAGGCCATCAGTGAAGAAGCCGTCATTCCTCAGCATACGCAACTGAGTCAATTTCCAAATCATTCTTTTGTTTCATTGTCTAGCATCGACCATTCCTTTTGACATATATCTATCCGATGAACAAGAAAATTAGCTGATAGTTATAGAAATTTGTCTCCAATTAGATTCTACACCATTGGAATTGTCCATTTAACCGCTAAATATTGAAATTTCGAGCTAAAATATGAATGCATCTTGTCTTTAAAAAGCAAGCTAGCCCAAATTCTCCCTATATGTAATTCTCTAACTTTGGTAATATACTAATACTTGTGATTTTTCATTTTCTTTGGTATTTTCAATATAATATTTTGTGTACAAGTCAACTGAAAAACTATATTTAGTTCAAATGAAATCCATTACAACTTTTTTATATCAAAGAAAGAGAAAGTGCAAGAAATAATCATACATAAAAATATGACCGACTAACTAGATAAAAATTCTATGTTCACATTTATGCATTATTTAGTATAACGGGTCATATTAATTAATTATTAACCCGTCAAAACTTCTTTTTCACAAAAACTGCCATAAAGAATCACAAAAAAACTATCCCATCTATTTTATTGTGTATCTATGCCATCTTTGACCTTTTCAATATTTTAAGCAAGTATTACAAAAGACGCTTAAATAAAATTATTCACAATCTTAATATTTTTACTAATTTTTCAAATATATTATTAGCTTTAATAATTAATTTTTATATAGATATTTATTTCGTAAAATATATTTAAAGAAATTACTTTTTTTTTCTTTTGAGAAAATTATTTATTATAGTATCTATGAATAAATACAATATAAATAAACAAGTATTTTTAAAAATATAACAAGTATATTATTTCATAGTAACAAGTATGTTAAGTAGTAATTGCATGCCTTAAGTTTATCAAAGTATGATCAATGTGTCTTTCTAATTTATTTTATCAAAGTATAATTTCTCTTTAAATATTATTATATGCAAAGTTAATTAAATTTTAGCATAATTATAATGCAATCTTTTTCAATGTTCCTATGGTAATTTTATGATAAATTTATTTATAAGAAATATTTTACAATTGCATAAATATATAAAAAATAAAGTAATAACAAAATTAGTACCGTATTACGATATGTGAACTCTTCATCTTCTATTTATATTTAATTCCAAATCATATATTAAAATTGTTGAAATCGGTTCATGAACCCCAAAAATGATCACAATGCATGTCATCAATATAAATTGGTGTGTTTTTCTATAAATAAACGAAATTAGATTTAAAATATTGACACATAAAAATCTACAAACACATTTGATCTTATGTGATATATAATGAGATTGAATTGATATATCATGACGCTAACGAATGATAACAATACATGTCATCAATGCAAGATAACGTGACATTCTAAAATACATAAAAGTAGTTATAAAATAACAGCACATAAAAGTATACATATAAATAACAATTATAGAAATCAATAATTAATGAATGCTAAGATTTGTTCATATTTTATTATCTTACGGTTGAAAAAACTTTAAATTGGTACCATAACAATATGAAATTCAAAATAAAGAGAAATTCAAACAAATTTATATTTAAAGATTTTAGCATGAGAAATAGAATGATTCATCATGAATTACTGTTTTTTAAAGAAGAAAAAAAATAATAATTATGTTGTAATAAGCGAACTCTTCATATTCTCTTTTTATAAATATTTGAACATAACTAACCACATCCCTTTATTTTTCAATTACTTTAGAGCATTCTTAAGAGGCAACATCAGCTCAATTATTTCATATGTTGGATGCTGAGGTATAAATAAATCTAAATCATTGATTGACTAATGATTTTCTATGATTATGATCTTTTTGTAGATATTTATGTATAAATAGATTATTTTGTACGTTTATTCATATAGTGTATACATGCCCGCACATAAATTTGACAGCAAAAAAAATCAAGTAACTATGTGCAAATTTTAAATATGAACACAAACAATATCAAGAATCAATTATTATGTCGGTAGGAATATTCAGTAGATTGTTGACCTTTCTGTCAATCTTTTATTTATGTTGTTATTATTTGAATTATTATATTTTTCAAATTCAACTTTTAAAACTTTTTTTTTAAATGAATGATAATAAATCAGTATGCAAAATAAATTCAAAAGGAAAAAATATTTTCAACTTACTTTATATAATTATATTATATTTTTTATATAGATCAATTTTAAATCTTATTTAGATTTTGTATCATTATAATTTTATGTATTTTTTAAAAAATGAAAAATATAAGATGCGAATTCCTATAGAGGCTTATAGGGAGTAATTAGCCAAAAGTTCTCTCTCAGGTCTTATGTGTTTTTGAATTGGGCTACAACGTAGGGCAGTTGTATGGGTGTAAAGAGAGGATAGCTCATGGCACAGTTGCTGTGCCAGAAGCCAATTTTCTTACCATCCCTTAGCACAAATTCTGAGCTACTAAGAAAGAAAGGTAACATATTTTTAATACTTCTCCAAAAATGCGCAAGAAATCTTCAACGTCATGCAATTGGATAACATGAACATCATACAAATACTCAGACGACAAGGAGATGGTCATATCAGGATTAAAATGGCGGCCACAGGTTTTGGGATATGGAAGGAGAGATGCATTATTTCTTGAGTTTTCTCCTCCTTCAAATCCCAGGTTGGACACCAACTTTCTCCAAGGCAGTCCTTCATTCTCACCGAAGAACATCCACACCCACTTAAGCAGCAAGGCATCATTAAAGATTTCCAAGTTAAAGTACTTCTATTCCTCCCCCTTCTTTAGACCTACACACTTTTTTCCATTGTATAAGATTATATCCAGTATCTTTTGTACCCTTCCAAAGAAAATTCATTCTAATTCTGTCTATTTCTTTTAACACCCATTTTAAGAACTTAAAATCTGAGAGGTAGTATACAGACAGGGAGCTTAAAACAGAGTTTAATAATACCAATCTGCCACCTATACTAAGTAATGCTCCTTGCTAGCTTTGCAACCTCTTATCAAATTTCTCAATTAATTGCCTGTATGCCTGTATTACATTTTAGTTGTTTTTTTAAAATGTAATATGTAACCCAAGTAAAAGACTGATGAACAAGAGTTAGGGATTGATTTTTCAAAGAAATTATGTCTTGTCATCATCTTTGAAACTCTTGATAAGGCATCTATAGCTAAAATAAAGAGGTGAGAGACTGTTGACCTCAGTTTGATGATATTTAAAACTATTTCGAGTTACAAATATATTTGTTTGAGAATGTCTTAAACTAGATACTCACACGATCAAGTTCTCGGAAATGAAGAGTAATCGAATTGGACGTATCTTCCTAATTTCGGAAGAACAAGAAGTCGTCACGCGTTTAAATATTTTCAAGAAAGGATTTCAAAGCATAGGAGCAAGCTTTTTAGTTATTATAGTATGTAGTTTGTAGAGGTAGTTTAATTAATATTAAGAAGAGAATATTTTGTAATTTCTGCAAAACTGCTTAGCTCCATTGGTAGCAGAACTGGTTCGTTGGCAACGGACCAGTCTGTTGGCAACGGAACTTGACATTGAGGAATATTTCCTCCGGACTTTTTCTGGCTAAAAATTTATACAGTCTGTTGGCAACGGAACTGAAGAAATATAGGCCTTTGGTTTGAAATATCATTTGATTCTTTTCCCTTTCTGCAGTCTGTTGGCAACGGACATGTTCCGTTGGCAATGAAACTGCACAAATTTCCTTTTCTGAGCTGCTCTTTTCTCCTTTAAAAGGGGGCAGTCCTCCTCAGTTTTAATCCACGAATTTTTAATACAAAAAGGCAAAAATTCTCTTCTTAATAACAGTTAAAATAGCTCTAATTCTTTGAGTGAAATTAGTGAAGTTTTTGAGCGTGTTGCTCGTGTTTGGTTGTGATCTGAGATCGATTGTAAGCTGATTGTTCCACAGGCCGTCAAGGTGTTGTAAGGCGCCGGTGGTTCGAGGTCTTGTACGATCATGTTTGTTAGTGAAATCGGAGCGGCATGGCAAGTCCCGGAGATTAGGCAACCCGTGAACGCTGTAAGGGCAGCTAGCGAGTAAACGGATGGTTAACGCAACCACCTCGTCGAACTTCCTCAACAGATCTGGTGTTCGGTATCAATTTACTTTTACTATTTTCTTTAATTTTCTGTTAATTTGCTTTGTTAATTAGAATTTAAACAACCATCAACAAAAGTCCAAAAATATTAAAAAAATATATAAAACTCTAAAAAATACAAGTATCACATTTTCGCACGTTTCCGAACTCTTGCTTTGTAAAACTGGAAAGAGTAAACATATTATCTGACCAGGGCATAATTAGTCCTCCTGAAGCACCATTAGAATCTATTACTATAAACTCATTAAGTCTGTTCCCAAAAATCTCTTTATGAATTTTTTTTTAATATTCTTTTAGTTTGGATTTGGATTATTGCAAACATACAAAATCTGGCCTTTCTGAATAAGATTGTCTCTAACTCTTTTCTCTTATTCTCCTCATCCAATCCTCTAATATTCCAAGTAATATATTTAATTGATTTTACTTGCATTTGAAACTCATTATAATACTAACTTTTCTGTTTTTTATATTGCTTTACAGATCTTGCTTGGAGAGGGATAAAATTAGCTCCCTCATTTCTAGATTAATGGCTATTCCCACAGTATTCATCAACTTAAACATTTCCTCCATAGTGAATTTTCTACTCAGATCTGATAGGTCAACCCCCAATCTTTCTTCATCTTCTATAGAAAAATTGAGTTTCTTTTTGGTATTCTTTTTATTATATCCACTTGTAATTTCATTGTATTGAGTTAACTGAGCTTCAACTGCAGAAACAAAATTACTCACTTGCATGTCTTTAATCCTTGTACTTCTTTTGAATTTCTTCGTGAGATCTTCTGTGGTTTCATCTGTACACTCAAATTCATCTTCTTTTGTGCCCTCATCTGTACCCTCTTCTGTGTGTTCTGGAAAATTCTCACTGAGAATATCCAGAGCAAGTGGTGCTAGTATTTCCTGTTGGGCATTGTGATGTGGATTTTATGATGGGGTCAATCACTTATGTTGGTTCCTGAACTGAAATGGGGTTGGTTGGAAGTGTGACAGAGTTGATGGACTCTAGCAGTTTACCTACTTCTATTGATTTGATGTATTCAAGACGCATCACTTGATTGTTGTATGAATTAGGGTTCATGTTTTGCTGTGATTGATGCCCCTCCAATGGATGTGGTACCAATTCTGATTGTTCGAAAATGGGGTTAAACAAAAGTGTTGGTACTGGCTGAACTGGTTGCCAATTCACAGGATTGTGTTAAGCGGATTCCATGTGAACTGGGTTGGTTTGCATAGTGGGAGAATCTGTGCAACAGGGTACTAGTGGCCTGTTTTGATTACTGTGTAGTACCAGTTGAGATTGAGGCATTTGGGTTTGGTGATTGAGTAGACTAAGAGACTGAGTTACTTGTGAGATTAAAGGGATAGAATTAAATTGGGATGATGATGCAATTTGATAAGAACAAGATGCTACATTATGATCATCAACAAGCTGTGTTATGTATGACTCTAAGTTTCTCAATAATCTATTTTCATTTTGGTATTATTGTTTAAGAAATATTTAGGCAATGGAAGGAGGTGGATTGTTTCCATCATTGCATTGTATATTAGGTAATTGTATTTTTAATTAGGCAACTTATTTTGGTAATTAGTCAAGGCTCTACTATATAAAGAGGCATAAACCCATTGTAATAGTAACCCAATTCTTAGAATGTAGTCTCTCAATTGATTATACGATCTCTCTCATCTTCTCTAGTTATTTCTCTCACGAGTTCTCTTTCTCTACATCAATATTCTTCAAATTACCCTAACAAATTGGTATCAGAGCTATGTTACGACAATCTTTTTGATTCCGCAAGTCAAGTATACCATCTTGTTCTATCATAAATTCAAGTGTGGTTATGTCGACCAAATCTGATACTGAGAACTACGATAGCATGACGAATTTTGTACTATGGCAAGTGCGGATGAAGGCTATGTTATCGAGTTAAGATGTGAAGGCCGTTATTTTTGGGAGACCGAAGGAGATGAAGGGCGATGTTTGGGAGATGATGGATGATAGAGCCATTTCGACAATTCAGTTTTATTTAAGCAACTCGACTCTTGAAGAAATTTTCATGGAGGCTATATCAGTTGGTGCATGGAAGAAGTTAGAAGGCATCTACATGGAGAAATTAGTTACCAACCGTTATGTTTGAAGCAGTGATTCCACTCTTTGAAGATGGCAGAAGATATGTCCGTTAAGGTCTATATTTTGGAAAATATCAGTTTCTTTAATGATATGGAGACCATTGGTAATAAGATGGACGGAGAGGATGAAACCGTGGTGTTGTTATGCACGCTATCTAGGCTTCATATGAGGGAATCACTTACCGCTAAGAGTGTCAAGAGCAACTTACTAGTCAAGTCTGAGATCGACTATGACTTGTATGCAGGACGGGGTTGTTCATTTGATCAAGATGCAGGAGGAGATTGTCCACTTGAGATTAAGATGTAGGACGGGGTTGTCCATTTGATCAAGATGCAGGACAAGGTTGTCCATTTGATCAAGATGCAGGACCGGATTGTCCATTTGATCTCATTAGGCGTTATCGAAGATATCGGTTGCAAGTTCCGATGTGAAGGTGGAGTCCTCAAAGTATCTAGATGGGTTCTTACATTGATGAAGGCTAGAATGACCGGTGTGTTAGATATTCTGGAAGTCCAGAGTACCGAAAAGTCGTTTCGGGAAGTTGGCGCAGTTTTAGACTCATTCGTCATCGCCTTCTCTGTCTCAGTTAGAAGGTCAGAGTTTATGATTTGATGGGGGGTGACAATTTTGAGCACGAGTGATCTACTGTATGGCTAGAATACCTGTGTGTTATATTCTGGAAGTCCAGAGTACTGGAAAGTTATTTCGCGATCTACTGTGTGGTCAGAATACTGGAAAGCATGAGTTTTGTGAAGATTATGTTTGTGGCAAACGGAGGAGACTCAGCTTTAGTACAGCCGTTCATCGCACGAAAGAAATTTTGGACGATATTTATTTGGATTTGTGGGACAAATTTGTGTCTTTTATAAGGATTATTCAGCATTGCATGGTTGTTCGCTCTCGACAACATAATGGGTGGCTGATCGGAAACTATTCTAGAAGACATGGTGCATGTTTTTGGGGCGGGCTCAGACAAAAAGTTCTGGGTAGAGGCCACTAATACTACTTGGTGGTTGGTCAACCGTTCTACGAATACAACAATTTGGTGCAAGGCACCAACAAATGTTTGGTCGGTAAACAGATGAGTTACTCGACATTGCAGGTATTTGGATATCCCGTTTATGCACAAGTCGTTAAATGGATACTCGAGTATGAGGAGAAGAAATGTATTCTTCTTGGATATGCTTCAGGTGTGAAGGCATATCATTTGTGGTGTCTAAGTTCTAACGTACCTTTACATCTTGACTGAGACTTCTCGAAAGACAGCCGGTGAGATTTACCATATTAGCAATCCTAAAAATTTATTCTACTTTATAGGAGATTTTTGAAGAATTTGAAAAGTTACGGGATTTTCGAAGAATTTCTCCAAAACAAATACATTTTAACAAAATTTTAGAGATCTTGTAAATATGCAAAATAGAAGTACCAACATAGTTTGAGAGTATCAAAGAGCTAGTTGAGCCAGATATAAATTCATAGTTTGAGGGTATGAAAGAGCTACTGGAGTCAAATATAATTCAAATCTTACGCGTGAGAATGTATTTTTTCTTTTCTTTTGGGCTTAACTTGTCTTGTTTGCTATTTTTTATTCTTCGAACATAAATTAAATGGTAGGTAGTGAAGATGGTTCGTACATTCGTTTAAATTATAACTCCAATTAATTAGTGCATGCTCATGCTATTGATCATTTCATATATTTTTTCTTTGAGGTGATGAGTGATGAGAGACGTTTGACTATTCTATATCCTTGAGTCAAAGATTATAAATTACACTAGAACTATATTTAACTTATCAGGACTTGAACAAACTCACATCAGAAATTTATTTTTTTATTTACATTTCCAACTCCAAGAAGGCAACATAACACACACCTCAACATCACTTGCAAAAGAAAGAGACAGAAGTCCGTTGACAAAATTCCTCGAAATCATCGCCTTCAACTTGTCATTACCCACATGGCCGAGCCTAGCATGCCAAACCGACACGCCATCATTGTTGCTCGGAAGAAGCAGAAAGAACATACAAGTCCTTTACCCTCTTATCGACGTGAGTAACAACACCCTTCACTTCCTTCACATTCCGGAGGAACTCCACATCCTTCGGGCCAAATAACACATAGTGACCCACATCAACCGCATTCGCCACCGACAGAAGATTCTTCTTCACACCAGACACGTCATAAACACTGTCGAGAGTTATCGATCCGTTGTCTTTACCAGAAATAACAAGCGCGCCCTCATTCACCACATGGTGAACACTGTTGTCGGTAGTAACAAAGATAGTATTGTCTTTATACCGGCAAAGTGAAGAAAATTTGGAATCGTCACCAATCAGATGATGACCACAATCGGAATCCTTACTCACACACGTCTAACGAAACTCCTTCTGCTACGAAACCCGTATCCCAAACTTCACTCTTCACAATATCCTCCTTACTCACGGCATTTTCTTCCCTCAACTTAATACGACAATTCTTCCTTATGTGACCGAGTTTCCTACATCGGTAACACTTGATAGCTGACCGAGAAATACTATTTGAGGAAGACTCCCCTTTCTTCGTAACCTCCTTCTTCTGTTCCTCTTGGTCATACCGAGTTTTTACTTTGTTACACACAAGAACGTGACCTTCGCCTTCGAAAACCGAAACACCCGCCATTTGTCGAGCCAATGATTCTTGAGAAGCGAGCAAATTTTCACACTCCATCAAGGATGGTTGTTGCGCCCACCCTTGTATTGAGGTAACGAACGGGACATACTCTCTTTGAAGACCGTGAATAATATACCGCTTCAACTTCGCCTCCGAAATAGCTTCCTCCGGTTCTAAGATAGAAATTTCAGAACATAAATTTTTTACTCTCAAGAAATATTAAGAGATAGAGAGTTCAACTTGTGTGCAACTCTCTAACTCATTCTCCAGAAATTGTAATCGTGTCGTGTTCTTCTTGTTGAGCAACTCGTCAAAAGTTCTCCAAATCTCAGCCGCCGATTTGCACCCCTTAATATACTCGAATAGATCGCATGATATCAACCTCTTCAACAAGAACTCCGCATTAGCATTCGCTTTCGACCGCTCCTTTACTATGTCTGCATTCGTCACCGTACCATACCGATGACAGACGTCGGTGCAACCTCCGTACAAACAACGATCTCCCATAACCCCTCACTCATAATACAAGACTCCATACAACTCTTCCACATAGAATAATTCGAAAGATTTAGAACCTCAATACCAAGTTCACTAACCCGATCTCCAAACTCCATGGATGTTGTAATAAACAATCATCTTCTTCACCAAGGGACGAGAACAATACCGTCTATCGCTAACGTCGTCGTCTACCACCTTCGAAGCTCTGGTACCATGTAAAGAAACCAGACAGTCACACAGGGACTGAACCAGATAGCCGCGTCGCTAATAGAAAAACAAAACAACAGTGATTGCGCAGTAACACGGCAGCACTAAACCTGAGCGACCTTGTAGTTATCAGCAGCGGAAATAATAGTGCAGCAATAAGCTCACACTAGCCCAAGAAAGAACAATAATGAAAGAAGAAATGATTGAACAATGGAACTTGAAAATAAGATAAACTTCTTATTACAAGAGAAAGAAAAAGATACAAAATATTGTTGTTGTTGGAATGAATAAAACTCTACCCCTACCCCTTTATTTATAGACTAGTCATTTCCCATAAAATAGTAAATAAAAGATATGTGGTAATCAGTGTTGCAAATAGCGATCTGTAGCGGCGGTATAGCGGTTTTCGACGATTTAGCGGTGAAGCGGTCTGTAATAGCGGTGTTGCGCGTGTGTGTTGCGGTGTAGCGATCTGAATAGCATTTTTTATGGATTTTTTTAATCGATTTTTTTTTATGGATATTTTTTTTAATGGATAGATATGTTATATTGTAATATTTTAATATTAATAATATTTTGATTTTGGACATGTAACTTTTGACAAGAACATTTCAAATTTGTATTGTTAATATTTTAATATTAATCATATTTTAATATTGCATATTTCTTATTTTAGATTTTGTGGTGTATATATTATGTAATAGTATATAGGAAAAAAATATTTCACTATTTGGTTCCGTAATGTAACAGGTTGGAAACTATAGAGTTTTCTAGACACTAGAATGTGCTAATAGATCATAATCGAAACTCTTCCGATAAAATTGGGATATATCAATTATCATAGAAGCCCTAAATATATATAGGGGGGGCAAACATGCACATATAAATTACTAATTAGTACATTTAACTGCCAAAATCTATATTAATGCACAAAATAAGAGATAAAAAGTATTAAGTAAGGGATACTTTTATCGATTTATTTTATTTGAATCTTTTACAAGAATAGTCTTTTAAAATATAAAGATGTATTTGTATGTAATGAAGGAGATCAACAAATTAGAAAAAAAGTTTCTTGGAATGAAGGTTTCTTGACAAAGAGCTTTCGTATTACCATGAATATGATTTCTTGACAAGAAGATTTAGTATTACCATAAATAAGGTTTCTTAACAAGGAGGTTTAGTATTACATTGAATAAGATTTCTTGACAAGGAGGTTTAGTATTACCATCAAGGTTGCAAATAGCGTTTAGCGATGTGTTGCGTTTATGATTTTCATGTAGCGAATTGCGTATAGCGCAGATGTTACGGAGATATATTTTTATAGAGGATAAGTTGATTAGTCACATCTTGTGAATTGGATTTACTTAAATAGGCTAGTGCATTAACTACTAGTACCAACTAAACTTAAGTCTTTTTCGGGACAATATGGTATGTGCCTGAAGGTTGGGCTGGGCTGGGCCAGTTAATATACTAGACTCTAACAAATGATATCAGAGTCAAATTCTGAGGGTACTATCCTGCGGCCGGAATCATACCATACCGTAGTCATACCCAGAGAATCTGAGGATCGTATATGACTCGGTAGGGATACTTGTATGAGGTGAAGGTGCGCACGGATATGTACTAGGGCGAGATTGAGACCTGGTGCTAGTTCTGACGGGCCATCAGTAATTTAAGAGGGGGAGTTTGTTACACCCCGGAATCAAATAGTGGAAAGAGGGCTAGTTAATTAGTCTCACTTTTAGTAGTGAATGTGAATTATATTTACTTAAGTAGTCTAGTACATTAACTACTGGTACCAACAAGTTTAAGTCTTTTTTCAGGACAATATGATGTAAGCCTGAAGATTGGCCTGAACCAGTTAATGTACTAGATTCTAACGCAAGCTGTTACAAAACATTCTACATCAAACAAAACGAAAAACATTTTACAAAATATTGAAATTGAATGATGGTAGCAAATTCTAGAATGATGCAATTAACAGATGCTACAATTAAAAGAATACACATAGAATCAAAATCATAAAGTATATGACATCTATATAGATACAGTGTTAGATCACCTGGGCCCCACCTTAGCCTTACCAGCCGCTAATTGGTCCACCTCTCATTTTTTATTATTTCTACACTCATGTATATATACCCCCTCCTCCCTCATCGCCTCCTTCAAATTAAGTCTCTCCAATTTCCCTATTTAAAAACCCATTTCTCAAATTCAAATTCATATCCAAATTTCAAATTCAATCGAGGGTCTCATGTCGGGTGTTTGGGTATTTAGGGATGGAGTGGTTCGCAATATCGGTAATTCTGGTGTTGATGAAAGTGGCGGTACGAGCAGCGGAAGGAGAAAGGTGTTGATACACGTACCGACAAATGAAACAATTACGTCATATGAGATGCTCGAGAGGAAGCTGGCGGGGCTCGGATGGGAGCGGTATCTAAGTGACCCTGATCTGGTGCAGTTCCATCAGAGGTCTACAGTGCATTTAATATCTCTCCCTCGAGATTTCTCGCGCCTTCACTCTCAGAACATGTATGATATCGTTGTGAAAACACGAAACGTATTTGAGGTGCGTGATGCGTGAAAAATAAGAAACTTTATTTAATATTTATTGTGTGTTGCTTTTTGATCCCTTGAGTTTGGCTAGTAGTAAGTAGTGTGCAATGAGTGTGATTTTGTTAAAAAGTTTATTCTTGTGTGGTAATATTGGATTGGAATGGTTTGTTTTCTAGTGTGTTTTAATTTAGGTTTGAAGGTTTTAGTTTGTGAGTGCATGTAATTATGTATCCGTGTGATTTTCAGGGAACTATTATTTTAGGTGTGCATTTTGTATATATTTTTGAGTGAAATAAAGGATTGGTTATTAATTATGTATCCGTATGGCTTTTAAGTTGCCTTTTCTCCCTTTAATTTTTTTTTTCCAGTTTTCAATTTTGGATTTTTAGTCTTCTCCTCGTTTACTTTTTTTTCTTTTTCTTCTTTATGCTTAACTTCGTGCTAGTTTATTTAATGTTTCAGGTATATATATGCAGGTCGGTCCCAGTCCCAAGTCCTAACTAACATAAATAAATATTTTTTTTTTGAAGAAAAATTAACATAAATAAATATATTGTAGTTTATTTTTTGGCTCCAAAGTGTGTGGGGTATTGTGGTCCGGAAGAGAGAGGCAGAGAGAGAGGGAAAGAGAGGAAGATAGTTTGTGGGGTTAGCAAATAGCAAAATCTGAAATTAATGGTGGGTTATACTGTTCCTCAAACCAAGTACATGTACTATCATGTCATTACCTAATTCGAGGGAGAGAGAGAGCTTCTTTGTTTGATGGCTGAGGGGGAATTTGGCGTAGCCCTTTTGTAACCTTTCTTTGTCTTTGATGCCCCCGTTTTGTAATAATAATATGTATAATCTTTTTGAACTTTTCTTTCTTCAATAATTTTCATATAATAGGCTGCAGAGAAGATTAGCAACTAGCAAGAGATCAGACAGTCATGAGAACGAGTCTGAGTCTTGAGTGTGAGTTGTGGGGTAGACAGAGAGAGAGAAAGGATTCAAAGAATATGATCATGGATAGAGTTTAAGAACAAAGGAGCAAATTAAAAGAGTGGGCCTAAGACTAGTGGGGGCTATTTTGCTTATCTTCTTATAAAACTCATCCCTTTCTGACAAAAATGAACTGACTCAAAGAAGACACCCATCTCCTTTCTTCTCTCTGCAAATTCAGACAAAAAGAAAAACATATATGATCAATCCAGTATCGGAGTTTGTACCCTTAGATTGAGAGTATATGAGAGAGAATGAGAAAGAGAAAGGAATTACGGGAGAGGGGAGAGAGGGGCCGGGGTGGGAGAGAATAGAGAGGGAGAGGGAGAGTGAGAGCAGTATCATGCAAGCACAGTACCATGCACGATGGTATTACACCATCAACAACTGTTCATGAATTCCTTGATCTTTTCTTTTGTATGTATGTATCTCCCCCCCCCCCCCCCCCCCCCCCCCTCTCTCTCTCTCTCTCTCTCACGCTATTTTTGGTCAGTTCATTTGATGCATGAACTAAACATGGGAAACTTTTCAAAGAAGGTCCTAAATTTTCGGAATATTTTAGAAACTCTTATTTTTTTTTTATTCTCTATTTTAATCCTTACAAAGTTAAATTATTTTCTTTCTCCCTCATATTAGATTTATCTTTAACACTTCATATATTTTGTTTTTCTTTATTTTTGGACCAATATACTCCTAAACATTTTTTTTTTCAGATTTATCTATCTAAACTACTAAATGCAAAAAATATTATTTAATGTCATAATATTTCGTATTATTATTTTTAGGATATTTTATAATACTATTTATGATTTTATATTGCACAAAATGTTTTTCTTTGCAATGCGTAAAATATTATTTTATTTTATTTTATTTAAAAATATTTTTTGTTTTATTTATTTCTATTTTAACTCTATCATTTGTATTTTTTATTTTTAGTTGAACAAAACAATATAGAAAGATTGAGGAATTCCATTTTGGTTGAAATCGAATTAATTTGGTGGAATGTTAAAGATAACTCAGTAGGAGGGTAAAAGTTATTGAACTTTATTGCGGCTAAAATAAATAATCTATAATATAAATATTTTTAAAATATTTTGGGAAGTTAGGAGGTTTTTGAAAATTTTCCGACTAAACATTGTCAAGAAAGAATACATGAAACTTCAATAATTTGGTTCTTCAGATATGACTGAGTAATTTGGATTTGAACTAACTCTAATTTTTTTTAAAATTCAAACCCATATTTGATGGGTTAAGAGACGTTGCTAATTATGTGCCACATAGGATCGTTTTTCCGGGATTTAATATATAATATCTTGTTACAAATGCAAATGTTTTTATCAACCAAATTATGAGTCATTTGTTGTAACAAATGCTTTTATCAACCAAATTACGAGTCATTTGCGAAGTAACTGTAATTCTACAGTTGGCAATTTGGAAATATGGAGAAGAATGGAATAAGATTTTCATATATTGTCACTTAAGAAATGAAACATGTATCTTAAGTACTATTTAATTTTGTGTGTGCGCTCCCATATTATATGTATGATAATAACAATATGTATATGTTATACCACTTGCTCACTACAAATACCAATAATTCATTACAAAATTAATTCATTTTATATACCTCAAAAGTAAATAAGATACATAAAGTAAAAATAAATTCTTTTTCTCTTGAAAATAAATAAATTGATTCATGAATAAGTTTTGATTGTTTTATACTTGATGCTTATGACGTATGGATGAATACCAAATTCTCTGTACATATATGACAAGTTTTGATTGGTTTCTATTAAGTGGCCCGAAAAATACCATATTTAAGTTTTATATTAGTCATTTCCTATTTTCTTTCTTATTTTTTCTCTCTTTCAAATTGGTAATGACACTTGTCAACTGTTGTGTTTTTCCAGTTAAAATATTCGTATATAAATTCAATTGAATTTCTCTTTATTTTCTGTGGTTGAAAACGGACTATATAGGATAGAGTATGTGAAGAAAATATTACGTAGAAGTCGACTAGAAAAGAGAATGCATTTATGTATGATAATAAGACTTTTAAAACTTATATAGTAAATGGTTTCATAATTTACCAACAATTGATTTTGAAAATAGCGACCGAGTAAGTAAATAATGAATGTAGCAATGATTGACTGAATTGAAAGTAATAATGTTTTAAGCCAAACTGTTTTACCGTGTGGAAAACGGATTATGTATCAGACATTATATTTTTTATATTATATGTTTTATCTCATAAAGTTTTTTATATAATAATTGTGCGTAAATATTGTTAGATTATTAATTAACCATGAATATGTATGTCCGTTATACGTCATCAGAATATGTGATTCTGATAGTTAAACCGTGAAGCAAAGTGAATACAATTCTAAATTATCTCTAGTCATATATGAAATGTTTGTAAGACAAACGTATTTGAAAAACTCAAATCATATATATAGACTAGTATATTATTTGTATGATGATCACGTTTTACTGATCATGGATATTGGATATCAATTCATTAATATAAATATATATTGGAGAACATATATTGGATCGACCCACTATGAGAATATACATGATATATATCATTAGTGTTTTCTCATCATCTAATGTATGAGTAGTCCTTTGACTAGATGCCATCATAGATTCCTGCATGTATATCTTTATACTTTGACATAGTCAAACGTTATCTTTAACCGGATAATTATAAAAGCTATGATCGGGTATTTAGTAAACCATGAGTTGGAATGTGAATGATCAAGATAGAATTTGTTACTCTCGGATACGAGAGAGATATCTCAGGGCCCCCTGATAAATTGAGACTGAAGGAAAACACACGGCCGTGTACGAAAGAATTAGCATGTGTTGTTGATATCTTTTAATTTATTCAGTATGATTATAATTCAGGAAAGAGAATTGATCATAATAAGGATGACATAAAACCATGCCTTATGATCAATATAAATATCGTTTAACAAAGGGACTAAATACATAATTGATGTATAGGCTATGATCACGTATCATTCATTTAATTTGGGTGATCATAACATCGTACTAGAGGCTACTTATGATTTATAAACATGAAGTTTATTGCCAATATTAAATGAACCTACAGGGTCGCACACAAACAGAACTAACTCGGTTGGACACAGAAAATGAAAAGGAAGGTGAAGAGGTGTGAGCATTAGATACTATAAATAAATGAAGGGTTCATCTGATTAGGTTAGAAGATTCAGACCATACCCTAGCCGCCTATTGAGAGAGAGAGAGAGAGAGAGAGAGAGAGAGAGAGAGAAAGAGAAACCGGATCTAGTAATCTCGATTTCTCCTCCAACGAGTTAGTCGCGTGTGGATACGTGTAGAGGGCGGTACCGGAGTTGTACCGCCTTTCGTGATCAGATCCGCAAGAGACGCAGGGAGATCGTTTGGAGACGAATCGCGAAGCCCTACAAACCGGATTAACCGAATCCGAGGTATAAATAAGATTTATTTTTATAATTTGATTGATAATACACGAATCCTCGGTTAGGAAACGGATAAAACTTGAATTCCGCTGTGCATATCAGATTGCGCGTTTCCTTTCATGAATATCGTAAATAAGATTTATTTTGGGAAATGTGCAAACACGACGGCACTGTAGATATACTGTTTTTTCCATTTTATATATTATTTTTTCATTTTATATATTATTTTGTCATTTAATATACTGTTGTTTATTCTTTATGTATTCTTTATTTTTATATATTGTTGTCCCATTTTCTATATTGTTTTCCCATTTTTATATACTGTTTTCACTTTTTATGTTTATACTATTATTAGAAAATAAATTATATACACTATTATGTATATATTATTATTAGAAAATAAATTATATATACTGTTATTGGATCCGTCGTGAACAGTCGTGTTATAGTACCGTCGTGCTCTATCAAGTCCCTTTTATTTTTGTAGTAAATTGACCCAACTCAATATTTCACCTCTTTTTGAGCTTTCTCAAGAGGCTAAATGATGTAATAAATAATTTAAGTTGTTGAATGATAAAAAATACGTATATCTCAATTGTTGATTCAACTTGACTTTTATGTATTTCATATATTTTTGTAGCTACTTATGTATTAATTATTTTATAATTTTCTTAAAACACTCTCAAAATGTCACGTTATCATTCTAAATACTTCTTATATGTGTTGGCTATTTTAGGGCCATTGGATGCAAATCTAGCATCCAAAATTCTTTTTGTTAATGTTGAAAATGTTCAAAGAAAACACACTATTATTTACATAAATGACTAACTTAAAAGATTCTTTTATGAACTATATTTTCAAAATGAGTCTTTTCATATTTCTTTTATTTTCAACTCATTTTTATCAAAAAGATAATAATCATTATTTTAATATAGTTATTTCTTTCCTAAATCATCGTATATAAATTCTTTTGAATTTCTTCTTCATATTGAGCTTCAGGATAGTATAGTTCTGACATATTTATCTCACTAAATTTATAAAAACACTATGTAAACATTTTATTTAAAGAGGATAGTATATTAGAGAATGATTTTTTTATATATATTATTAAACTTTTATAATACATTTTTAATACAAAATTGATTTAGATGAGTCATCATATATAAGAAAAAAAAATAATATAATGATGGTTTATAATATATTTCTTTATTCAATTGAAAATATTGCTATCTCAGGCGGGACACACCTCCGTGAAATTTGGGAGGATTCGGGTGCAAGTTACGACAAACGCATTTAGCAAGTTTTTCATACCATTGCAACACATATTTTTTTATTATAAGAAAATGCTCTTTTAATGCTACTAAATCTTGTAATAATTATTTTGTTTTTAGTAAAAATTCAATTAACATACTTTTGTTTTCTATGTTCTTCACCCAATTAACTGAATTATGAATCATTTGTTAGAGAATTTTCAAAATAAATAAATTTTTATTTTAAACTATTTTTATTTTGAAGCAAATAATTTTTTGTTTTGAAAATTATCAAAGAGTAGTTATACACAGGGATAGAGCCATGATTTAGGGAGGGCAGAATTAGGATGGTACTGGGACTATCGCAAAAAAAAAATTATTAGTACACCGTAATTTTTTAATAAACTTGTCTAATCACTATTATAAAATTTGTCTAAATTTTTTTATATAATTAATTGTTAAAAGTAAAATTTTGTTATTTTGTTTGCTCCGGTCTAGTAAAATTAAGCAATTATCCAACTCTTGCTAGCTCAATGGTAGCTACATCAGTAAACTTTGGTTATTCAAGTCATGGCAAACGCATTTTGCACATTTAGCTAGCCTCTCAACTCATTAGTAGTGAGTTTGGATCTAGAAAAAAAATTGAGCTACTGATCTAACAAGATATATTAGAATTTCAGAAACATAACAAATTCATATAATAGTTAATTAAATGATATACAAATATGACACATGAAAAAAAAATGATATCACATGCATGATATAAGTTATCTTTTTTTTTTATTTGTAAGAATCAAGTGTGTCCTATAACTCTATTACTTCATGTTATAAACTTCTAAAAACTACAATTCATATGTTATCTTAGTATTAGACTACACAAGATCCACTTTTCACTTCCAACTTTGGCAGAGCACTTTTAGATTTTCAGGTTTAGCAATACTTTTTTACTTACATGACCCTACTTATTATTCTCCATTCAACATCTCTATTCTATCATGCATAATTTCATATACTAGAAGAGCCAAAATATTATTCAAGGATTTCAATTATAACTATGAAGGACTAAATAATAATTTTCAGATTTCATAGGGGGGCCAACAATGTTAAGGACTTATTCGTTGTAATGGCGCTAGTAACACCCAAAGAGATGTCTTCTGATATCGTGAAGCTGGAGAGGTTTGACGGCGGTAATTTTATCCGCTGGCAAATGAAGGTGCGGTTCCTGTTGACGATCTACAATCTGAGTCACATATTGAATACTAAACCGCCGGAGCACAAGGAGAACGAGATTATGGCCGAGACGCGAAATCGAACGAAGTTGGAAGGCGATGATTATGCTTGTCGTAATTATATTCTCAACGCCTTATCCAAGGGTTTGTATGACATATTTCAGGCCGTCTCAACTGCAAAAGACCTCTGGAATAAGCTAGACGCAAGGTACATGTCTGAGGACGCCACTAGTAAGAAATTTATTATTCGTCGTTTTAATCATTTCACAATGGTCGACAATAGGTCGGTTATGGAACAATTTTATGATATTGAACGAATATTAAATAATTATACCATACATAACTTAAAAATGGATGAGTTCATTGTAGTAACCTCAATAATTGATCCTAAGTTGTGAAATGATGTTTTTTTGCAAGTATACTGTAGAGACCAATGCAAATTGCTTCGTTTTAAATTCTTTCAATAGTGATGTATCTACTAGTGTTGTTTCTTTGAATTTCCATCAAGATATTATTTTGCATAATTGTTTAATATGTGACATCATAAAGAGACAATAATTCCAAGTTGTGAAATATGCTTTTTGCAAGTATATTAATTGCAGCCAATGCAGTTGCCTCTTTTTATATTTCTTCAAGATAGTCATGACTATCAATAGTCTAGAAGGAATAATCACTAGGAAAATAGTAATTCATATTTTATTAAATAAAAAGAAAATATAATTCATAAAATAAGAAAAACTTGAAAGAGTGTATATTTGAGAAAAATAAAGTGGTGCATTATATGTGGTTCAAACAGAAAGAAAAGAGTAAACCTATTATAACCAACAAACTTGAGTTAATCTCTCTGATCAAAATGATATAATGTTAAGGGTTGAATGTAGCAATTTTATCAGAGAAAAAGAGTGTACAATCACACTTAATAAAAAGATGAAGTCATTGTAAGTTATGTTAAATTAGCCAAAGATATATTATGGAACAAAAGAGCAAGAAGAACAAGGACTTTCATCCAAAGACCAAAAAAACAAAGAAAATTTTTGTAATTAAGTTCCAGTTTTTCTGAAATATATAGTTCTAGTTCATACTTCATACATTAAAAAAAAATTATTTTCATTTTCTTTCATCTATTCCAGATTAATAAGGAGATTCTTATGCATTATCCATGTGTCCCTATCACTCCAAAAGGTAGTGTGACCACTTTAATATATCTACATATATTATATTCATACTGTCAAGGATTAGAGAATTAAAAGATGGCCCGGTAATATAATTGGAAGGGCCAATGAAAACATGCCATGTCAACAAGTTCAATCAGGTGGCATGTTACATTTTGATAATTTTATGGGTTTATATATACATCCCCAGCAGCTCCCAGTCCGCCGTTTATCATGAGTAAACGGGACCCACTTGTTTTGAATATATGTGGAGTCTATTTATTAGTGATAAACGGTGGACTGGAAGGCTGGTATACGGGGAATATATATACTTTTCCTAATTTTATATGCAACTAATGGAAAAGTTGTTATTTGTATATCTTGGGGAGTGTGAGAGGGTGTTGAAACGTGATAAAAGTATTAGCAATTAATACCGCCAGGGCTGTAATTTCTGCTCGTGGACCAAATGTCTCGCTCGCATTTGATATACGACTTGACAGTATCTCGCTTGAATAAACTCAAATTAGTTTCGAGTTTGGCTAATCTATAGTAACTTGCACTCCTAAAAAAAAAATAATCTATAGTAACTAGCACATGCATATTAATCATACAATTATATGAGGTCCATCTATACAGTAGTTATTTCATAAATCCTCTATAATCCAGGCCTAATCGAGTCAAGCTGAGCTGAGCTTGATATGGGGTTCAAGTCAAGCAAGCCACGCTTGATGCGGTTTACAATGGGTATCGAGTCGGACCGAGCTAGCTCGAGCAAGAACCAAGTCTATTTGAGTCTAATTTAAGCTCAAAATTATAACAATTTCGAGTCCAGCCAGCTCAAGTCAAGTTAAGCTATGTCTAACTCGCTCAAACTCAACTTGTTTGCACCCCTAAAATACTGCCAGCACCACCACTAGCACCATCTCTGTTGACTCCCGGTCATACATGTTCCTAAAAGTAAGTGTTGATTTGGTCAAAAATCAAAATATGATATGAAAAATATGTATTGATGAGCATGTATAAAATACTAAATACTAAATATGTGAATATGTGTACATGCTTTTTTGAGAATAAAAAAAGGTATATATTAGACATATAATAAGATAACGTGTATTTGTAAAAACGTAATACTCAACCGGTAAAAATATATTTTGACATTCACAAATTGTGTAAGCAACATGTTAAAAGCATTAGTTCAAGAAAACAAGAACATGCTAAAAGCATACTACATATAAGAAAAAGATATATTGATAATCCAAAAACGTATACTAATTAGATACCAATAAATATTGACGCTCAAAAGTTAAACCTCGAATTATTTTGACCGCTCAACATAATACGTCAACATATTAAGTAAGCGTGTTTTAGTTATGTGTCACTCTTATCACTACAATAAAAAATGCTTATTTATGCGGTTTCTTATACACGAGAGTGAAACTGTTTTGTACGGAGATTTTTTTTTTACTCCTATATATTTGCTTAGAATGATCGGAATAAAGATTTTGGATAGTGCAATTGTTACTTCCCTCTTTTGTTGTGTCATGTGTCACTTTATCATTAGAATATTAGTGGTTCATTAGCTGTTCTAACATGAACTTTACAAATCTTTTCGCATATTTGATAGGAAAAGAGGAAAATGTGAAGTATTATGGTGTGTATCGTATGATATATTGGCTCCCCTTATAGTCAAAATAATTCTACTATGCATGAAAGAAAATATATGCTCATCCGAGTAAAGAAACTAAAAAACTATAGGTATTTTATCCAAAAGGGTCCGTGACTAGTGTGTCATTATTGTGGCATCAATTTTATGTTTGTGATCTTGACCAAGGAAAGTCTTGGTGGACTGCACTACTTCATGTTACATCATCTAGATCACTTTTGTTTCAACAAAAGGAAACACAAGTACTGTAGTTGAAATCAACCTCTTTGCTCAATGTATGTAGACTAGGCAATAGATCTTACTAGTTACAATACTTTTTTTTTAATGAATTGAATCCAATACATTTTTATGTTAAACGAAATTAAACTTTGCTATGATCTAGAAAATATTATTATATGGCTCATTTCTCTATTATTCCACTGACTAACAATAGACGAGAGATATATTGTTAAGCATTTCTGAATATAATTAATTATTAATAGATCATATCTTATTACTAGTAAATTATGCTTCGCTTATTTGTAAGAATGTTTATTCTAAAAGACAAAAAGGCGTTTCTTCAAAACAGACAAATAATATTAAATAAAAAAGACAAATAATTGGCTGGATTTAGAAACAGATTATGCTGAAGGGAAAGTGTGGCCTTGATATTTCGAAAGATTTAGCATTTAGCAACAACAAAGAGGGAAAAGACTAAGAAAAGAGAAAAAATGTAAGGAATATTTCCATTTGAGACATGAAGAGTCACAATTGAGATATAAAGATGTGGACTTTTATCTTAAATTACAAAAAGTTGTTTCTTTTTAACCATAGTATAAGCCTACAAGGCTTTTATCTTAAATTCCCCTCCAAATTATATTAAAAACTTTTAAAAAAATGGCTTTTTTTTAAATGGCCATAAAAAAAATTAATTCAGAAATTAGCCCCATTTTCAGATTATTTGCAAAACTAGCCGTTTCGCCCAATCACTGGACGAAACAACTATTTTTCCATTTTCCGCATTCCTTCAGCCATTAGCGCTAAAGCAAAATTGAAAAAAAAAAAAAAAAGATGTTTTGCTCATTCACTTGATGAAACAGCTAAATTTTTTTTTTTTTTTTTGCTCTAAACTGAAAAAAAGTTACTGTTTCGTCCAGTGAGTAAACGAAATACCTTTTTTTCAATTTGTCCCTTAATTAATAAATGTTTTAGCGCTAGCAGCTGAACATATCAAAAATAAATAAATAAAATGTTGTTTCACCCAGTGGAGGAACGAAACGGCTAGTTTTGCAAATAATCTAAAAACTACCATTTACTTAATTATTTTTTTTTTACCATTTCAAAAAAAAAAGTCTAAAAAATTTATATATTAATAAACATCATAAATTGTCATTATATATTAATCTCAAACAAAAATAATTTTGAACTTTTTTAGAAAAGAAAGCCACCATCTAAAATCATGACATTTCATGTCACCATCAGAAAAATCTAATCTTCCTTTTCTATTTGACTTTATCATTAAAAGCTAATTT
Source organism: Juncus effusus (assembly GCA_027726005.1). Taxonomy (NCBI): domain Eukaryota; kingdom Viridiplantae; phylum Streptophyta; class Magnoliopsida; order Poales; family Juncaceae; genus Juncus; species Juncus effusus. The sequence goes on from CM050898.1 coordinate 4,171,357, forward strand.
TAATGGTACTTGGTTTATCCTGCACGTGCGGTTGGTCCCGCATGCGAGTGAGCACGAGATTGCCTCGTTGAATGCTGACATGTCATCCTTTCCATTCCCCGTTTCACGTGGCTCTCTTGTTACATCTGATTTTGACACAATTATCTCATTTCCATATTAAATAAGAGAAGATAATTTCTTTTGCTTTGAAAAAATATTATATTATACTATTATATTATGATTGGTGGAGAGCTATTGTTCTTCTGAGTGCCCATGTTGCAGGTAGGTAGAGTATCAATGTCTGATTCCTGATTTGATTGGGTCCCTATATACTAGGGTTGTTATAAATTACAGTTAAATTCGTTGAAATCCTTGGAAAATCTCAAAATATCATTTGTTTATAAAGATTAACCAAAATTCTTGGGATTCAGTTGGTATCTTTTTTGTTTTACTTTTTTCAAGAAGGAAAAAAACATGATTCAATAATTACCCATGTTTTCATTTTAATTTTCATGTGTTTCCAAATAGCATCTAAAAATATATTTTAAAAGTAAAATATCTTTTTTATTTTCCTTAACAAATTTATTCATACCTCAGAGATATATAGGGGTGTAAACGGATCGGATAATATCCGAATCCGAACCGTACCGTATCCGTAAAATATCCATATCCGAATAAAAATATCCGTATCCGACGGATACGGATACGGATACGGATAATTTATACGGACATGGATACGGATACAATATCTATTTTATGAGGCGGATAAGGATACGGATACGAATACGGATATTATCCGTATCCGGATAATATTTCTATTCGGATATTCGTTTTTATAAAACTCAACGTGAATCCATATCCATTAAGTATTAATTTTTTATTTATTTCACAACCATATTATTTTCCATCTTTCCTAATTTCCTTTTAATTCATCTTCTTGTATTTCTTTCCTCTTATTTGACAACCGAGTTTCTATTTTTTTCTATTCTTCTTTATTCACTACATTCAACTTAAACATGTTTTAACTCCTTCTCCATCTAACAAAATCTCAGCCGCCAAAGTTGTGAGATTTTAGTTTTAGTATGGTTATTATATTGAAGTAGTTGTAATTTTTTTTTTGTAGTTTGACTATATAGAACGATTATAACATCTAGTATAATTTCTTACTCAACTGTTTTCTCTAAAATCTATATTTATATAACAATCTAGCAAAGTCGAGTTTTGAAATGATATATCGGACTATATATTAGAATATTCGTTTTGAAATGAGTCCGTATTCGTATCCGTATCCGGGATATCCGAACCGTATCCATATCCGTTTAATATCCGAACCGTATCCGTATCCGGATCTATCCGTATTCGTATCCGTATCCGAAAAAAAATATGGATACGGATATGGTAAGAGCACTATCCGAACCGTTTACACCCCTAGATATATATCAAGTAAATGTTATTAAAATATCAACATTTTGGTTCTACATAATAAAAATGTAATTCTTGCATAAAATGTATATTGATATTGGAAATGTATATCGAATTTTTCAAACCCCCCATCCCCCCGGGGCAACTTTGCTGAATAATATCAACCACCACCACCGCCCTTTCAGAATCCTTAAAAAAAAACTATCTTTTTGGTAATATTAAGAAAAGTTAGGGAGGTTTTGAAAAAATTTCCTTGAAAATAATATAGTGACATGGTAATAATATATTATCACAAAAAAAATGATACATTAATATTGAAAATAATATATTGATACCGAAAACGACAACATTGATGTGTGTGTGTGTGTGTGTGTGTATCTGTGTATGTGTGTATATATATGCATATATATGAGATAGGTTCTTTTGACAACAAGTTTATTCGGTCAACGCATGATAATATTGGCTACAAAAAATGATCATGCAAATTTGAACCGTACAGTGAAATATATATGTTTTGAATATGTTGTGTATCAATTTTCAAAAGAATCGGATAATTATATCATTACCATTATGTTTCATCAATATAAGAAGCAGAATTTGTAAAAACTATGTATACATATTTTGATAACTTTTGATAATGCATGATGATAATGATAAATATCTTCTATTATTTTGAAAATTAGATTATAACATACTTAAGCCATAAATATTGCATCCATATGGTTGAAATTTGAACTAGTAATTAAAATTTTGATATTTAGCAATGTTGTCACGCAGTGGCCGAATAAGCATTTGGCCGAATAACGTCTCTCTCTCTCTCTCTCTCTCTCTCTCTCTCAAAGGTAGGTTCTTTTGACAACGAACTTATTCGGCAAACACGTGACAACATCGACTATAAAAAGTGGTAATGCAAATTTCAACCACATGGATAGTTTGAATAAGCTGTGGATTAATTTTCAAAAGAATCGGATAATTATATCATCACCGTCATGTATCATCAAGAAGCATAATTTGTAAAAAAATATATATACATATTTTTATAATTTTTGATAATGCATGATGGTAATGATATTTATCTTCGATTCTTTTGAAAATTGGGATACAACATATTTAAACCATATATATTTCATATGTACAGTTGGAATTTGAACTAACAATTTAGATTTTGATATATATATATATATATATATATATATATATAGAGAGAGAGAGAGAGAGAGAGAGAGAGAGAGAGAGTATGGCTAAACAACATACGTAAGCAAAATAAAAATTTTGCTTACCGTCCAAAAAATTACACGTATCATTAAAAATTCAAATTTCAACCGTACGGATGAAATATATATGTTCTGAATATGTTGTCGATTAATTTTCACAAGAATCGGAATATTATATCATTTTCATCATGTATCATCAAAATTCATCACTATATATATATTCCAATTATATATATTTTGATGATACATGATGGCAATGATATAATATTCCGATTCTTATGAAAATTAATCTACATCATATTCAAAATATATATATTCCATCCGTACGGTTGAAATTTTAATTTTTGATGATCCGTATAATTTTTTGGACCGTAAGCAAAATTTTCATTTTACTTACGTATGCTATTTAACATCTCCCATATATATATATATATATATATATATGTACTGTTAAGTATTTGAGAATCCATACTTTGGCCTCTTTTATTCATTGAATATGCATCTTAATTCGTGTCAAAAGAGAGAGAAATATTTTATTTAATGAATGACACGAATCATATCTAATGGATACGAAGTTTAAAAAATGAATTCTCAAATATTATATACAATCCGTCTATGATATCATTAATGACACGAAGATCTTGATATCATTAACGAAAATACATGTTCTATCCAAATGAATGAATGAACGAAACCATTAATAATGATCTATCCACTAAAACTATTGATATTGAATTTAATATATTTCATACTTAAAGCGGAATATTTACAGGCACAAAGAAAGTCTATTATATAGAAAACAAGACATTGATACTAAAAATTTTATATTGGCATTGAGAACAATATACTGACATTTTATTTGTGCTGAAAGTAGTACATTGATATAAGACTCTAGAAGGCTACATATCTAGCATGTCTTGTGTATGTCATTTATAATAAGAGGAATAAGTATGATACATTTCTTCCCAATTTCTATTTCTAACAATATATTCAAACTAAAAATGGTAAATTGAACTTGAAAATACATTTTAACGTTGAAACTATAAATAAACAAAGCTATATTATATTGAAATTGATATATTAGTAAGTATTTCTAGGAAAGAATATCCCACGTCAGAGGAACTAACATGAAAATTGATAATTAATTTTAAAAATAAGAACTCTTATTTTAAAACAAGAACTGGAAACTGTTTTTCATTTGTAAGAAAATGAAAAAAAAAAAAAAAAAAAGAAGCAAAATGAGACCTTAATTAAGTGTTTGAGGTTTAATATTTAGGACTTGTCATCTATTGACTATGTATCAATATGATATGTAAATTGAATTGCTAGACAATCAATATTTTTGGGGTTAGATCCAATTCTTATTTTCACTGTGCATATGTAGATTTGTCCTACTACTGTCCATGATATATTCTTGATATAATAAAAAATATTAAATATAGTCAGTAGTCAGTAATTAATATTAATAGTGATAGAGGAGGCAGTCGCCCTATAAATTTTGAGTATACAATATATATATACAGATATATCACTGTATTTTGCGATAGAACGAGAAATAATATGAATACTGATCCATCTAAATTTTTTGTATAATTTCTATTAAGCCCTTCTCCCTCCAAAGACTTCGGTTAAGATTTGTCGTTGAGTACAGCTAATTTGCTCTTCTGGACAATACAAAAACATACTTTTTATTTTATACTTATTTTTTTTTACCTTGTTTACAATAAATATGATAGACCTGTCAAATTCACATATAATAATAAATCTAATACACATTTTTCACACATACATCATAAATAAATCATAATTTCATGTCATTAATGTATCTTTTCCAAGGTTCTAAAATGCGGTCCAGGCGGCCGCCTGGGCGCCGCCCAGGCGCTAGGCGGGAGCAAAACGCCTAGAAATTATGCTAGTCGGCTTTCTGTGCGTTTTGTCCGCCCAGCGACCGCCCAGACCCGCCCAGACCGCCCAGACCCGCCCAATCTGTAACGGTTTATACGAAAGAACCGTTACAAATATAGATCTGTAACGGTTTTTATGAAAGAACCGTTACAAATATTGGCGAAAACCGTTACTAAGAGTTAATTAGTAACGGTTTTTACGAAAGAACCGTTACAAATATGCATACATTCTGTTACAGATATTGGCAATTCTGTAACGGTTCTTTGATGAAAACCGTTACTAATAGTGTATTTAGTAACGGTTTTTATGAATTAACCGTTACAAATTACAAAGTAGTCCAAATCGTTACAGAATTTAAAAAACCGTTACCAATTTTAAACAACCGTTACTAATATTAAAAAACCGTTACTAAATCTGTAACGGTTCTTTAATAAAAACCGTTACTAATTTATATATAATATATAAAAATAATAAAAAATATAAATCCGCCTAGTTCCGATTAATCTCCGATTAATCCCCGATTAATCCTCGATGGTTCCGACCGCCCGACTAGCGCCTAGCGCATTCTGTAACATTGATCTTTTCACACACGTACACATCAAGAATCTATCATTTGAACCACAACTTTTAAACATAAACCATTCAAGAAGACCTTAGAGTTACACCCATTAACTGCTATACATGTAATTTATTTATTTAAAATTTATTATGAAAGTTTAGTATCATTATAATGTAATTCTAATTTTACCAAGGGGTGACGTAAAAAATGCCGAAATTATTAGGGTTTCTGGGGACCCACTTTCATACATCAAACAAGACAAGGGCCAACAGGGTAGACGCACGTGTCACCAGCTTTATGCCTTTTTGTACAGTAGTCTATGTAGGGCCATATGCTTTTGAGACACTCTGTGTGCTTTTTTTTGGGTTTGCCTTTCTTCCAAGGTAAGCCAAATTGTCCCCCCCAATTATCACTCACGCTGGAATTCTCGGAGAATCTACTTGTTTTTGTTAAAGATTCCAACAGTATATTGTAAGAAAAAAGAAAGATTCCAATAATAGTGTTTTCTTAAGTTTTATGATTAGAGTATGCCTGTGGTAGGCTGCATAGACAACCTAAATCATGATCGTTGATGACCCATAATGAGTTGCGGGAATCATAGTGGCCACGATTTAGGCTGCATGCGTAGTCCGTCACAAGCAAACTCTACTCCACTAATATAGTGTTAGTTTTTACATTGAAATTTTTGATGTAAATTCAGTTTCACAAACGCTTAATATATGAATAAATACATTGTCAAAATTTGCTAGCCCATGCGGAAGATACTCATTCAATTTTGAAAGAGATCTCAAATCCGAGTTACATCGAACACATTTAATACAATTGAAATTTACGTAATCTTCCCCAAGTCATTCATAATGGGTTTGAACCCAAAAAAATGAATAGTTATATTATAAGCATGAAACTTCTAATATATTATGAACAGTTGTTTATTTTTTTTCGAAGTTATAAGGGGACTCATATGTCCATCATCTATTTTCAAGTAAATTGTCTTTGACGTGTTTCGAATCCACTATATTTTGGTTGGTCGCTCCTACTAGAGGTGTTTTGGCAGAAGCGGTTAATTTTTGAAAAACACATCGAACATATTATAAGCGTAATATGATTCGACTGATTTTATTTAGTAAGAAATAAATCTAGCTTATGACCATATATATAACAAATCACATGAAATAAAGGTGTTAATTAAAGATAATTACGGAATAAACAACAAAATGGATCCAGGATCCATTTGTGATACAACTGATGTTTTTGTCTGAATAAAAGTCCATAAGCCAAACCACCTCTATTAGAATGGTAAGTCAATCACCCTACTAATTAAAAAGTTGTGGATTCAATACTTGGCAAAGCCAAGTTTTTTTGAATAAAATCCCAGAGCCGCCATCGTGAAAACTTGTTCAATACATAATTGTGATTGCTTTATTACCAAACCAACTTCACAAATAAAAAAATTGCATTGTTATTGTAAACTTAACAAAAACAAAAGTTGATCTCAAAATAACTACTATATTAAAACATGAAAAAAAGTATATAGAATATTACCTCTTTTCTCCTTAGAATTTTGTAGAGAGCCCTTTGGTTGTCTTTATCTTGTGAGAGCAACATATCTCTTATCAATATGTAAAGGAAATATGCATTCTTACTAGTGGATACTGGACTGGATATATACTTTTTACTAATGATTAAAAGGAAATATACATTCGTACTAGTGGATATATACTTTTTACTAATGATTGAAGAAGTATTTCTCACCAACAAAGAATGTGTTACCAACAAATAATATTATGTTGCAAGTATAGTCAAGTGACCATTCATGATATCTTGCACTTGTATGATTGAACAGTGGACCACATTTGTGTGGTTTTGGCAAAATGCTACACAACTTCAACTTGGCTTTATGGCCCAAGCTATCTTAAATATAAAGTACTATTTCATTGCGACCCTCCTACTTTTAAATAATTGAAGAGAAAAATCATCTAACAGAATTAGAAATTTTAAATAGTTTGTAAAAAAAAACACCTCAAGAAATGCAACCCTCCTATTTTTAAATAAATTGAACAAAAAAACCATCTAAAAGAATTATAAAATTTTAGATAGTTTCTACAAGAACACCTCAAAAATGGCAAATCATTGTTATAACTCTTCTTGCATTCCAGATTTTTTTTTTTTTTTTTTTTTTTTTGAGATCGCACTCCCAGAAAATTTTGAAATCATTTTCTTTTAGCCCTCACACTAGGTAAAAAAAGTCATGTACACTGCGGTTCTGTAAAATTTGTTACTAATCAAATATAAAAAATTAAGTGCACATATATTCTCAAAAAAATAATAGAAAATTTTAATTAGTTGAAATCGTATCAGCATGCATGGAGATCAAAACATAACAGAAATTTAAGAACATTTATATATGAAGATTTTAGCATGAATAATGTAATATTCAACTATGGAACATTCATTTTTAGAAGAATAGAAGGATTAATAAGAGATATTAAAATATGAATTGAGTCATTTAATACAGGTCCATGTCATATTTTTTGGACTAGTAACGCAAATCAATCAAAACACACCACATATGTATATTTTTGGATTAGTAACGAAAATCAATCAAAATAAAACACACCACATATGTATGTACAATTTTTTCTACGAAAAGTATATTTGGCCCCCTCTAAAAATCTCCTCCAACTTACAAATAAGATACTTTCAAACAGAACCCACTATCAAATAAATGTCAAACGGGCCTGTTTGACAACATGTGAAACCCGTTTGATAGTGAAAAGGGAACAAATGAAAGATTTAAGTGGGGGCCATATATATGAGCCCTTTTTTCTATAGCATACGTCATGATCTCCGCGCCGCCCAAACATGGATCCTTCGATCAATATCAGATGATTTTGATTATTTGATTGATGTGATCTAGCAAGAATGCCAAAAAAAAAAAAATATCAGGACAAATTATTAATAGTTTTTAAAGCTAAACATTTTCCCCTCTCCAAATTTAGTCACATCTCTCTTTAATCATATCCCTTAGATAAAATATCCAATGGTTGATATTTGGACATAAGTCTCACAAATATACATGATAAAATGTCATTATTTTTGACACATTCTCAAACATCCTTAATATTGTACTCTATTTTTTAATTTTTAATTCTACATTATCTATACCGAATTGACACTTTTTATTTTGATACGTGAGCATTAGAGCAATATGTATATCTCTTACAATTAGTTAATAGGACATTATAATTCTAAACTTATGTCTTTTTTTTTAATGTAAATTTGAGATGGGTAATCCCACACTCAAGAATAAAAATTATATTAATAATAAAATAGAAGAATTACAATATGTTTAAAGACATTTCAGAACAACGGGTTTGCTGTTTTGAAATAATTCATCCAAGAAAAATCAATACAACAAAAAGATAAACAGAAGGGTATGAAAATAAATAACTTAAATGCCGTCACTCCTCACACACTCTTAAATGATCACTTGATTTCTATTTTCCACTAAGCTCAGCCACCGCGCAGCGTGCCACTTGCGTTGAGTTAGACGCTTCGGCTCTGA